>JAFJYI010000085.1:0-728353 GCA_019022655.1 Acacia acuminata
GTGGGTGTTAGCTTGCGGTGAAAGGAGGTGCGTGCAAAGTCAAGATGGACCCAGCCGCGTCGAAAGGAAGAGAGAAAAGGCAACTTGTCGTAAAAGCTAACGCCCACCTCAAACAAAGATTAAAAAGAAACGATTCCACAACTCAATATAAATAGTTCAATTTCAAAAAAAAAAAATTATTAAATTTTAAACATATTAAGATAAAAAAATTTAATCTCTCTAGCACTGACATATAACTTATTTACCTAATTTAATTATACAAAAGTTAACTAATTAATTAACATGACATATTTTTTTTTTAAATACCATAACCATCTTTCTTAATTTTTTTTTTCTTACATCATCTCTTTGACTATTATTAAAGAAGTATTGATAAAGGTGAATTAGAAAAGATTAACTAATATTGTAAATAGGTTTTATATTTAAGATTATTATCATTTTTTTCAAATAAGTCTTATATTTAGGACATAAGAGAAAATTTAAAATATTAAAAAAAAAAAAAAAAAAATTTGAATCTACACCATCCTAGATGAACAAGAATAAGCCAAATGAAGATAAGCATGGAATATGCTCCCCACCACCGCTTTCCAGCGCATAAATGAGATATGAACACTTAACAAGAGTAGGCTTGTGTCATTTCTTACCCATAGAAAGACTCACTTTTTTTTTTTTTTTATATAAATAGAAAGACTCACTTTATAATGGTGATAACGATAAGTAATTTAAAATATTATTTTTATTTCAATAATATATTATTATTATAGTTTATTTATTTAATTTTTTTTTTTGGTTGTCATCTAGTATCCAGGAGAACGCTTACATCCGAACTAATCAGAATCAGGCGCGCTATGTCACAAGACTTAATTATGGTGGATGAGTCTCCCAAGGTGGCTTGCATTCACAAGGCCAAACTTACAGGCGCTACTTAAGTGACATAATGGCCGCTTACCACTAATGTCAACTCGATTGATTAGTATATTTATACTTTAATATATTGAGGATTTGGATTTTCCTTCCTGCTCTCAAAGTGACGTATCATATCAGTATAGTGTTATATTGGAATTGGGAATCAATTTTCATGAAGTTCCATGTGCTCATTGAGATCTGCATAATCTAAATATTATTTTAATAATCCATATTTAACATTTTTAATTAACAAATCATATTTTTGAAAAAAAAATGACAGTTTAATTTTTTTAAAAAAAAAAATTAGAGACTATGCCAATTAAATTTTAATTTTAAAAAATATAGAAATAAAATTTTAACTATCCAAATTTCAACGCTCACCCCTCACCCAAACGAATTTAAGCTTGCAATTCAAAGTTTTGGATGTAATTGATTTCCAAACTTGATTTTACGTGATACAACTTTTATAGTAACAAAAGTTTCAGGGTCAAACGAATTAAGGAGCACCAAAAATTCATAACTACTTTCCATCTTTAATTTGAATAGCTTAAATTAATTTTCTTACTTTTATTGTTAATAAATTATTATTTTAATGTGTACATAATTTTATTTAAATAAAATTAATATATTAACTATCATTTTTTAATAAAATGGTTAAAAATCATTTGATAAATTTTTTAATTCTAATTAAATTTAAATTATATTTGAATGGTGGATATATCATTATGATAAGCATGAATTTTACCCTCTGTATCATAAGTGGGTTCACCGGTTTAAAAACAGTCCTTTTTTTGGCACCAGGTTTAAAAACAGTCCTTTTTTTGGCACCAGGTTTAAAATAGTCCAGGTGCGCAGTTTTCTAAACGATGTGATAAGTTCAAGGATGAAGTTTGATATAAAAGACTAAACTATTTTTTTTAATATATAAACTGATATATAATTTAATAATATATAATATATTATATAATTAATATATAATATATTATATAATTAAGTAATTTACTTAAATTCTTTAATATTTTAAAAAAGCGAACTCTACTTTATATTTAGAATTTGTTACGTAACTACCTGTGACGCCGACAAAAAGATATGCATCACATAAGCATGTCGGTTCATTTAATTTTAAATTAATTAAATAGAGAATCTAATAATTTAATGCCTTATTTATTTTATTATTTATTTACCAGCAAAATTTAGTGCTTTATAAAGCGCCTGTGACTTGTGAGTTGTGACCACAGATCCATACCTTTCTACACATCTTCGCTGTTCCAAGTTGCTTTTAAAGGTTAACTTTTTGGCGTGTCCTTGTGCCCTTTTCTGGAACCTGCATGATAGATTTTCCTGCTGTCGTGTTAGTGTGAAAAAAGTTTAAAATATAGTATGACTAAAGGAATATTTTTATGGGAAAATTCCATTTAAATACCAAATGAATTTGCTAAAACCCCTGTCGAAGTTCGCCGATTTGCAAAAAGACTTAGAGGTGACAAGGACTTTTAAGGGTTTTGCAAATTCGCGCCAAATGACCATTTTGCCCTTAGTTTAAATAATTAAAAAGAAAAAAAGAAAATACCCACGGTGGGCCCCACCGCCGGCGGCCACCACCCCGCCGGTGGCCACCACCCGCCGGCAGCCACGGCGACCGACCCGTGGCCGGCGACCGGCAACCGCCACCGGTGGGAGGGTTTTTTTTTTTTGGTGGGTGGGGTGTTTTGTCAAAAATCAAAATGTGTTTTTGGAAATGTAGGGGGTGGGGTTCGAACCCCCACCCCCACAAAAACCAAGTAGCCCAACCAGTTGGGCTACTTGGTTCTCTTATTATATATATACATTAATAAATATATATATTCTTCTTAACATTTTTTCAACGATAATTACCATTCCACAAGTGAAAATTACTATTCAAGTGAGAATTACCATTTCAGAAGTGAGAATTACCATTTTTTCTCCAGGGTTCACTTTGTTTACTTGAAGCATGTTTTGTAAAAACCCAAAAAAAATAAACTTTTACAAAACCCGAAGTGAGAATTACCATTTCAGAAGTGAGAATTACCATTTTTTCTCCAGGGTTCACTTTTTTTACTTGAAGCATGTTTTGTAAAAACCCAAAAAAACATGAACTTTTACAAAACCTGGAAAGTGAGAATTACCATTCGTGAAGTGAGAATTACCATTTAAAGTGAGAATTACCATTTTTCTCCAGGGTTCACTTTTTTTTTACTTGAAGCATGTTTTGTAAAAACCCAAAAAAAATAAACTTTTACAAAACCTGAATAATTCTCACTTCGAAATGGTAATTCTCACTTCACGAATGGTAATTCTCACTTCAGGTTTTGTAAAAGTTTATTTTTTTTGGGTTTTTACAAAACATGCTTCAAGTAAACAAAGTGAACCCTGGAGAAAAAATGGTAATTCTCACTTCAAATGGTAATTCTCACTTCACGAATAGTAATTTTCACTTGTGGAATGGTAATTATCGTTGAAAAAATGTTAAGAAGAATATATATATTTATTAATGTATATATATAATAAGAGAACCAAGTAGCCCAACTCGGTTGGGCTACTTGTTTTGCAGTGGGGTGGGGGTTCAACCCCACCCCCTACATTTCCAAAACACATTTTTGATTTTTGACAAAACACCCCACCCACCAAAAAAAAAAACCCTCCCACCGGTGGCGGTTCGGTCGCCGCCACGGTGTGATGTCACGTATTTTAATACTTTTTGGGTGGTAACGCCCATGTGGGGCCCACCGTGGGTATTTTCTTTTTTTCTTTTTAATTATTTAGAACTAAGGGCAAAAATGGTCGTTTTCGCAACAATTTGCAAAAAAAAAAAAAACCCTTAAAAGTCCTTGTCACCTCTAAGTCTTTTTGCAAATTCGACGGACTGCAAACAAAGGGTTTCACAAATTCATTTGTATTTAAATGGAATTAATAAATAAAAATATTTTAAAAAAAATTAAAACTATTATATGGTTCGATGTAACTTGCGAGAATTTAAGATTCTATTAGACAATTATATTATAAAAAAAATTATATCGGCATTTTGTAAGACTGATTGTGAGTAATATGGATGATCAAGAAAGAAAAAAGTATATATAGATTAAAATGGGAAAATTCCATTTAAATCCAAATGAATTTGTGAAACCCAGAAGTCCGTCGAATTTGCAAAAAGACTTAGAGGTGACAAGGACTTTTAAGGGTTTTGCAAATTCGCAGTGTAAACGACCATTTTGCCCTTAGTTCTAAATAATTAAAAAGAAAAAAGAAAATACCCACGCGGTGGCCCCCATACGGCCGGTATACCACACCCCGCCGGCGGCCACCACGGCGACCGCCACCCGTGGCGGCGACCGGCAACCGGCCACCGGTGGGAGGTTTTTTTTTGGTGGGTGGGGTGTTTTGTCAAAAATCAAAATGTGTTTTGGAAATGTAGGGGTGGGGTTCAACCCCACCCCCACACAAAACCAAGTAGCCCAACCAGTTGGGCTGCGGTTCTCTTATTATATATATACATTAACAAATATATATATTCTTCTTAACATTTTTTCAACGATAATTACCATTCCACAAGTGAAAATTACCATTCGTGAAGTGAGAATTACCATTTCGAGAAGTGAGAATTACCATTTTTTCTCCAGGGTTCACTTTTTTACTTGAAGCATGTTTTGTAAAAACCCAAAAAAAATAAACTTTTACAAAACCTAAAGTGAGAATTACCATTCGTGAAGTGAGAATTACCATTTCGTAAGTGAGAATTACCATTTTTTCTCCAGGGTTCACTTTTTTTACTTGAAGCATGTTTTGTAAAAACCCAAAAAAATAAACTTTTACAAAACCTGAAGTGAGAATTACCATTCGTGAAGTGAGAATTACCATTTTTTCTCCAGGGTTCACTTTTTTTACTTGAAGCATGTTTTGTAAAAACCCAAAAAAAATAAACTTTTACAAAACGAAGTGAGAATTACCATTCGTGAAGTGAGAATTACCATTTGAAGTGAGAATTACCATTTTTCCGGGTTCACTTTTTTTACTTGAAGCATGTTTTGTAAAAACCCAAAAAAAATAAACTTTTACAAAACCGGGTAATTCTCACTTCGAAATGGTAATTCTCACTTCACGAATGGTAATTCTCACTTCGAGTTTTGTAAAAGTTCATGTTTTTTGGGTTTTTACAAAACATGCTTCAAGTAAAAAAAGTGAACCCTGGAAAAAAATGGTAATTCTCACTTCTCAAATGGTAATTCTCACTTCACGAATGGTAATTTTCACTTGTGGAATGGTAATTATCGTTGAAAAAATGTTAAGAAGAATATATATATTTGTTAATGTATATATATAATAAGAGAACCAAGTAGCCCAACTGGTTGGGCTACTTGGTTTTGTGTGGGGGGTGGCCCCCACATTTCCAAAACACATTTTTGATTTTTGACAAAACACCCCACCCACCAAAAAAAAAAAAAAAAAAAAAAACCCTCCCACCGGTGGCGGCGGCCGGTCGCCGGCCACGGGGTGGCGGCCGCCGGTGGCCGCCGGCGGGGTGGTGGCCGCCGGCGGTGGGGCCCACCGTGGGTATTTTCTTTTTTTCTTTTTAATTATTTAGAACTAAGGGTAAAATGGTCATTTAGGCGCAATTTGCAAAAAAACCCTTAAAAGTCTTTGTCACCTCTAAGTTTTTTTTGCAAATTCGACGGACTTCCGGGGTTTCACAAATTCATTTGGTATTTAAATGGAATTTTCCCATTAAAATGTTGCTCCCTAAAGTACACATTTGATATTTTATGCTAGCATTAAATTTCATTAGAATCCTTTGATTTTTTCTAGTGATGATTTAATCTTTTAAATTTATAAAGTGTATTTTCAGTTCTTCAATTAGCATTTGTCAACGAAAAATGTTGTATTTTAACTGCAAGCCTATTTCAATTTTCAATAATTTTAATGTAAAAAATATTATATTAAAATGCAAAAACATATTTTGTCAACTTTTAATTTGACATTTATCTTTTAAATTTGACGAGTCATCATTTTTTGTTATTCAAGACTAAATGTGACAATATTGAAGGATTAAGAATGTACTTTGTAAATTTAAAATATTAAAATAAAACTTAATGTATATATAAAGGATTAAACAATACTTTAGCCTATAAATCTATGAAATTTTTTTGAGAGAAATTAAAAGTAGTTTTTTATCAACAATAAATAACGGTCAAAATGTCCTTTTAGTCATTTATTTTTTTACAAAAAATTTAGGATGGTCATTAATTTGATAAAGAACTATATTTTTAGTCACCTAATTTTAGCAAAACGATATATTTTATATTAATGTTATTATTTTTAAAAAAATTAAACTTAATGTGTTAGAATTTATGAATTTTTTAATATTTAAAGGATTAATATAATGTTTGGTGAATATAGTTTACATTCATTATAATTTGAGTTGCTATAGATTCAAACCAATGTTATGATTCTAGACAAAAGAGTCCAATTTTTATTGTTATATAAGGACTAAAGCTTTAATGAGAAAAGTCTATGGCTTTAAACTATAGAGAACAAAATTAAAATATGGGCAAATTATAAACACCAACTATTATATTAACCCATATTTAAAGTTTTAGTAATTAGTAATGTCACATTTAGATAACTAATTAACAAGACACTTTATAAAATTGAGTGAGTAAAATGGAACTTTATGTGAAGTTAAACATTAGTAAGATGCAATTGTCTAGATTAGCTAAACTACAAAGTGATTGAATTGAGTTTGAATTTTAAAAAAGTCCGTTGAGAGAGATGTCCTAGTCGTAAAACCTCCACCTACATTAGTCGGATAACATCTTTAAAAAAAGTGTTGGATCCCAATTGTGGGCATAAGAGTTATAAAAAACAAAAAGGTTAACTTGCATTTTTTTTCTTCTTCTTTTTTGCCTAAAATAAAAAGCGGGATAGGATATTATCACTACTAATTTTATGTATTCAAAGTCACTACCACTTTTTTTCAGTTAGATCGAATCTCATATACTTTTATCATTTCTTCTCCTATTGATTTGATCTAACGGTAAAAAAGTGATAGTGATTTGGTAGTGGCATAAAATTGGTAATGGAATATCCTATCCGAATAAAAGTAGCCAACTAGCTAATATTAAATGTTTAGTATTGAGTAAATAATAATAATTAAAAAGGACGGCATGATATAAGAGTATTGGAAAATTGAGATTCAGCGTCCGCCTAAATATTCAAAATTTCAAACCTTGACTAAGAATTCAAGCACCCCATTGCCAATTTCCCAGCGATTATTATTGTCATTGCGTCTTTTCGCTGATCGTCGATGGTATTCTCAGCAGCTCAAAAATTTTCAAATAAACTGGAGAATCTCAACGAGCATACTCATCATCATGATCACCGCCGCCACCACCACCACCATCATCAATCGCACCATGTTTCATCCTCCCTTCAAACTTTTCGATCATTAGCTTCAAATTCCATTTCCCAATTACCCCAATCTGAAATCCTCTCCCTCTCATGGATCCACAAGTTCTTAGGCCTTTTACCATCCTCAATCAACAAGGCTTTCGCGAAGCTTCTGGTGGATATCGATTATCCCATGAGCTCTTGGGATTCTGAATCGGTTCAATTGTTTCTCTCGTACAGCTCGAATTTGCTTGATCTTTACAATTCCATTTCTTCTTGTCTTTCTCATATTGTACAGGCTCGGATCTCTGTCTCATGGATTGAGTATGTTGGAGAATTCGCCTTCTTCGGCGATGAAGCATCTGAAATTGATTCCGCCTGGTAGTTTCAACCTTAGTTTCGGCGGGGATCCGATCGCGGAGGATCGCGAGGCGAAGGATTTCTCAGGTAAGGAAATGGTTGTTCATGAAGCTGTTAATGAATTGAAGAGGATTGGGTTCTGGATGTGTGGGATTTTCTTGTCTGGTTTATGCAGCGATTGGAAACCCTACTTGGAGATGAGAAAAATCGCGTCTGGTTTTGATGATTCTTCAGTTTTCACGCTTGATTCCAGAATCAGTGAACTGATGTTGATAAGAAAAATGCCTGTGTTGAAAGAGATTGAAGAGATAAATGGTTCTGTGGCCAAACTTCTTGCTGCTTCAGATGCTGGGAAACTTGATGCATCCATGGAATTGCAGAAACAGCTTCATGTGTTGGAGAAGCTCATGGACGATGTGAGCCAGGAGATGGATGAATTATTTGGTAACGTAATGGCTCAGAGAAACGAATTAATTGATTGCTTTAGAATCACCACACAACCCCAAAAATCTGTTGCTTGATCTGTAGTTATGTGTTCATGTTTTGTTTGATTCTCAAATAAGCTCGTTGTAAATTCTGAATCTGAGTTATTTGTTTCCACAACCATGTCTGTAGGTACATAGAAAGAGTAGTTTCAGATTTAATTTGGCATGATTGATTCAAATTTTCTGTAAAATAGTGTCGGTACATTCCCCTGTTCTTGTTATTCTCTTGGACCTTCTTGTTTGGATGGAATGAAAAACACAAAATAATTCATGGTCGTTTCTAAAGCATGCCTTACAAAATGAATTAGCGGTCTTAATTATAAAAGTTAGTTGACTTTCTTTAGAGAGATTAAGGAAGCTAAATAAGTTACTTAATCATTTCATATATTAAATATTCTTAGATTATATATTAGTTTATTAGTTAAACTAATATGTTTGAAGAAACAAATAAAAATAAAAAAAACTTTAAAGTAATTTAATTTCTTTAATCTCTCTAAAAAGTCAACTAGCTCTTATATTTAAGACCTAGGAGAGAGTATTAAACTTCTTGCTATTGTTTTTTATTTGATGATTAAATGAGTCTTTCAGGGCTTGAACTTATGTTTTTATGTCGGGCTTGAACTTATGTTTTTTTTGTTACGCCTACTATCTCAACTAACAAATTGTTAGTAAACTCCTTACTATTATATAGAAGATGTTGATGTGGAGAACTTTAGACTCTGTTTGGTATGAGGGGAGGAAGAGAAAGTGGGCGGAGGGAAATTTTTTTGGATTGTAGAGAAATGGGGTTAACGAATTTTAATTCGTTTATCTTACATTTTCTTTCTATTAAAATTTTGCAATCTCATTTCTCTAATTTTTTTAAATCTCACTCGTAAATTTTTTTCCTCCCCTTCCCTCCATATCCCCAGTACCAAACAGACCCTAATTAGTTGCATGAATAATTTTTTGGCCTCAAAGTGTTTTAGATTTCTAAACATTTTTCTTTTTTCTTGTTTTTTTTGTGGTTTGATTTATGGGGTTTAAACTTCTCATGTTGAATGAAAAGAAGAAAATTCCTACACACACATGAAATAGTGGGACCCACATATATATATAATGAGCATTATATATATATGTGGGTCCTACCATTTTATGTGTGTGTGACATGAGAAAACACTTCTCCTATAACATGAGAAATGTTTTTCCCTTGATTTAAAGGTGAATAAGACTAGGGTTGGCTGATTGGGATTATGTAAGTTCATTTTAAGAACATAATGCAACTTGTCATAAATTGTATAATACATAAAAAAAAATTAAAGTCAGTAGATATCTTCATAATTTAGGCATTCATATCCTCCATTTTGGCTTAATACATGGATCTCCTTTTAACTCTAATTAATGAAATATTAACAAGTATGGTTGGGACTAAGCCTGTTCTCTTAACCCAAAGGAGAAACATGGGTCAAAAGTACAACGCAAATGGGCTACATGTGCTTTGCTTTTTACATTGTTTTTGACAACTTGTAAAAGAGTCCAGTGATAAATATTTAGTGAACCAAAATTTATAACTTCGTTAGTATCTAACAATGTCTCAAATTATACACCTTTTACGTGATTTTTATATTTTTTATTGACTAAAGATACAACGTCAACAAAAGCTTGTCACAAATGTGAAACACGTTAATTGCGTGTTTAGTTCCATTGCTTACACTCGATTCGTTGCACATTGAGGCATTTTTTTCATTCACTGTTTTTTATTGACATTTTTTCTAGTAATCATCATTTGACCGAGCAGAAAGAAACAGAGTATCGGGAAAAACTCAATTCATTAGAGCTTTATGAGTGTTTGTGAAACTACAAAACATGGTTTCAAAAATCTTTTTCCAAGAATCCGAACAAAATTTATCTCATAAATTGTAAAAATTATTTTTCAAAAATTAATCAAAACATGCACTAATGGACCCAAAAAAGAAGCCAGTTAAGTGAAGAAAAAAAAGATATATTTAGCAAGGCACAATGGACCTTGTTTTTCGGAGTTATTTTAAAGTTGAAATAACTTTATTTGGCTTCTCATATTTTAGTAAGATTAAGTAGTAAATTTATTTCAAAAGTACATGTCCAAAAGCAATTTTGCCTTTAAAATTTTTTTTTTTTTTTTTTGATTCAATGTAGTCTCAAAAGTATAAAAACGTAGCAATGATTAACGTTAGCTTTTTAACATTAAAGAAAAAAAGCAAGATTGCTACCATTTTAAACTTTCCGGACTACAATGAGCTAAAAGAAACTTCCAAAGCAAAATCGAAGCAAATTTGCTACTTAAACTATTTTAGTATTTTAAAACTAATTTTTCAATATGTCATCCAAATAAAATTAGCATGTTTGAAACTGACTGACTTTTTTATATATAAGTCTAACCAAATATAAATCATGTTGCACTATCATTGTAGAAGAAAATTGGAATAAACCCAATAAAATTACAAACAAGCCATACTAGCAAGATAGAGAGCGGAAAATCCATAGAATCAAAATTGATTTCCCATTTCACATAAGATCTCACAAGATAGATAAATAAGTATTCTGTTAACACAACCATCTTTTGCCATAAATTAACTATTTCTTTGATCCAGTTGTGGGCTCTGCTAGAGACTTCAGAATATACAGTTGACCCCCATCCTTCTGAGCAACTGTGGCAGCTTTAATTTCATTGCAGTGGTTAATGAATTTGCTTAAATCCTGTTTAATTTAAAGATGAAAAAAAGAAAAAAAGAAATCAGCAATTTGGATGACTACGCTACAATGAGAATAAATAAGAAAATAGACAGATATGGAGCTCTCTACAAGTTCCTAGGCATCGTCAGATAAGAAATAGTACCCTGAAAAGTCCTTAGTGCCCTTCCATTCTTTGTAAATAAAGAAGAGGAAATGGCAATTGGATCAAAAAGTTAAATAACTGGGCCCTTAAAAAAATTTGATCATCATGAGTTGCATATATCCATTCAGATAATTGATGATCATGAGTTATAAATATGGGATATTCAGTTGTAAATTTCTAAAAGTGATCATGTGACTTGAATGCCTGATTTGGAATTGACAATTTCATATTGGCAAACGTATGAATCAGTACTTGTAACTCATCTTTGTGCAAAACTTCTTGGAACTAATCTAATATTAAATTGATTTTATGAGATCTAAAATGTCATTCCGTAAATAAACAAGATAAGTTCCAAGTAAGATTTTGCCTCTCGATGCATTAGTCCCAAGTAAGATTTCCTAAGAAAAACACTTCTTTTTTTTGCCAAAACAAAAACAAATATCTGAATGGAACTAAGGTTCCACTATGCTTTGAATTTGCCAGAACTCGCTACTGAAAAATTCAAAGCATAGTGGAACCGTTTCATGTTTAGCACGAATTCAACACACAACAACATGATAATCGTTGTAATATCGAAGAGTAATATCAACACCAGTGCTTCTCACTAAAAATCTATCCTACTATCTAGAAGAGCAATAAGTTTTGCACCTAATTCACATCCAAAACACTCTAGAGATAATAAAGCAAGAAGCAACCAGAGAAAAAATAAACCATAATAAAACTCACCCGATCAACATCCATCTCCTTTGTGACTTTGGACGGCTTTACAAATTTCTTCCCTGCAAAAACCGTAACAAATTAGTAAATTACAATAGGCATAAGACGGGGGAGGTAGAAAGGTAGGGTAAGAAGTACCTTTGCGAGTTTGAGGGACTTTTCCATGACGATTGGGTGGAATTGATTTCTTCTTCTTCTGACCTTTGAAAAGCGCAACCTTCTGCGTCATCGTCTAGTGCTTCTGCTTGCTGCGCTTAGGTTTTTGGTTTAGTGATTTCTACACATAAAAATTCCTACAGATTTAAGAAGACGAAGAGTAGCGAAGATAAACCAGATAGTCGAAGATTTAAATCGAAGCAACCAGTACGTTTCAAACTAAATAAATGTTGCAACCAGCTTCCCTAAGTCGAAGATTTAAACGAAGCAACGTTGAGAGCAAAAAAAAATTATCTGGGGAAAATTATCTAGGAGATTTAAGTCGAAGCAAGGTCTATTGTTACCCATTTGTCTACTGAGCCAACTTTTGCCCTTAGGGTTTCTGAGATTTCAATTGAAGCAAGGAAGAAAACTTACCCGACGAACGAGGTGAGAGGTGAGAGGTGAGAGGACCGAGTCGAGAGACGAGAGGTTGATTCGCGTATTTGGAGTCCACAGCAGTGGCTTTTTTTTTTTTTTTTTTTTTTTGGCTATTTGAAAAAGACACATTAGAAAAAACATTGGGCCAGACTGGACCATAACAAACGGTCTGAGCCCTGGGCTTGAAATTTGGTCCAGCCCGAAATACCAGTCTGGTCTCTGATATGTCCAATACTGTCTTGGGCCATTTTGTCAGTGTGAACGGGTCAGATCAGACTACCTGGACAACCGGGTTTTTTTGGCATCCCTATATGTGCCCTTTGTGGTATAACATGTGCCCTTTGTAGCATTAGGTTTGGGGTTCGGTCTCCAATTCAGTAATATTCTTGTCGTCCAAACTCAAAAATTTATATTGTGCATGTGTGTTTAGAAACTTAAATTTATCAATAGCGATTAAGTCTAGAGGAAGAAACTAATTTCTCACAACGTGACAAATCAATGTTTAAATTTTCACTGGTAGAGATGCTCACATGTAGTATCCGACAATGTCTTGAACATAACTGCTTCAAATAAGAGAATACTTATCGCTAAAAAAATATTTACATTTTAAGAAAACTTTTAGCAAAAACTATGAATGCAAATGTAAATATGTTCATGATCGTGTTTGCACATTGGGATGCGTTCTCTATTTTAGCAGTGTGCCTGTTTCAAGATAAGGTTGATGGTGCGGCAATACAAGAGGATGGTCTTTGCATAAATAAGTTCAAGCAAGTTATGTTACTCTTGTTGGACATGTGCTTGTAACCACCTTTTTCAAGCCAGGCAGTGGCATTCTCGACTTTATCATTGGTGTGAAAGCACTTAAAATAAGTAATTTTGTACTTTATAAAATAAAAATATTCACATATTTATTTAAAATAAGTATTTTTGCACACATACAAATATGTCAACACCCAACTCAACTTTAAAATTTCATCTAAGCGTAGCCCAGGTGACATTGTTATTAGGATACCTTGTATAAAAATAACACTCATATTATCAATACCGAATGTCAACAGAGTGATCAAGCTCAAAATATAAACTACACTAAGTGGTAATGAGAGTCATTGTCTTTTGGTAGGTGTATATATATATATATATATATATATATATATAAATATATATATATATATAGGGTTCATTGTTTGTCATGTCATTAACTCGATATAAGATTATATCAAGTTACCTCAAAACTACATCGTTTTGGGAGTTAAAGGAATTAAAAAAAAATGATGTTTTTGTATTTATTACATGAATTTTACCAAAAGATCCTTCATTAATTCCCCTAACCCCAAAATTACGTCGTTTTGAGAGTTCATTAATTCATCTAACCCCAAAATGCGTAGTTTTGGGGTAACTTAACATAACTTGTATGTCAAGTAAAATAACAAACGATAAACCCTACAATATATATATGTGTGTGTGTGTTCTGTGTCTGTGTTAAAACAGTACCAAACTTGCCACCTTTCACGAATAGAAAATTTTATATGCCCACCAAGTTATTTGACTCATCTTCGATTGCTACATGGAATACAAGCTTGCATGAGGAAGGATAACCAATTTCAAGAAGCCAAAATATGGCAAACACGACTGGAGGTTTACCAACGTCAACAAAAGCTTGTCACAGATGTGAAGCACATTAATTGTGCGTTTAGTTCCAATAGAGCTTTAGTTGGGACCAAAAAAAGGCTAGTTGAACGAGGAAAAAAAAAAGATATATATGGGAACTGGTATAAGTGACCCTAGTTCACAAGTCACTTTAAAGTCGAAATAACTTTCTTTGACTTCCAACCTTAAGCTTTTCTTTATATTTTAAGCTTTTAAAACTAATTTTTCAAATATATGATCAAAATAAATTAGGGCGCTACTAACCAACTGACTTTTTTTATATAAAAGTCTAACCAAAGATAAATCATGTTGCACTATTATTGTAGAAGAAAATTGGAATAAAAGTAATCTATTTGCCCACTAAAATTACAAACAAGCCATACTCTCAAGATAGCGGAAAATACATAGCATCAAAATTGATTTCCCAATTCACATAGGAAATCACAAGATAAATAATATTATATTAACACAACCATCTTTTGCCACAAATTAACTATTTCTTTGATCCAGTTGTGGGCTCTGCTAAAGACTTAAGAATATACAGTTGACCCCCATCCTTCTGAGCAACTGTGGCAACTTTAATTTCATTGCAGTGGTTAAAGAATTTGCCTAAATCCTGTTTAATCCAAACATGAAAAAAGAAAAAAAGAAATCAGCAATTTGGATGACTACGCTACAATGAGAATAAACAAGAAAATAGACAGATATGGAGCTCTCTACAAGTTCCTAGGCATCATCAGATAAGAAATAGTACCCCGAAGAGTCCTTAGTGCCCTTCCATTCTTTGTAAATAAAGGAGAGGGTATGGCATTTGGATCAAAAAGTTAAAGGGTTAAAGGCCTAATTTACCACAGAAGTTTTGTTAAGGGAAAGCTCAGCACCCGGAAGTTTTTTTGGTATCAAATTTGCCCCTGAAGTATGAAAAATGTAGCAAATTTGCCCCCCGTTAATTTTGACCGGTAAGTTTAACCGAGTACACACGTGGCATGCCACCTCATCACACGTGGCATGCCACCTCATCAATCAAAAGTATCATTTTTGCTCTGGAAGTTTTCATTGAGTATCAATTTTGCCCTAGAAGTTTTCACTAAGGAGCAATTTTACCCCGGAAGTTTACAAAACGTAGTAATTTTGCCCTTTTGTCCCCCAATATTAAATTTGACTACTAAATCAGTCAAAGACCACACATGTCATGCCTTGAAAAGGTCAAACTTGGAGTAAGAGAAGGAGATCCTTGAGATGTTGAGCTCAAGGCCGCTTGAACCAATGGCGGTCACAGTGGACCGAAAGGTCTATCGCAAAACCCAGAGGAAGCATCACTTATGATCTAAGCAAATGAAACGCAAAACGAGAAATAAATTGTTCCAAAATTGGTTCGATAAAACAAACAAATCATAAGTGATGCTTCCATGAGTTCGAACTTCACAAATTAAGGTGCGCTTGAGCTCACATCTCAAAGATCTCCTTCTCCGACTCCAAGTTTGACCTTTTCAAGGCATGACATGTGGTCTTTGACTGATTTAATAGTCAAATTTAATATGTGGGAAAGAAGGGCAAAATTGATATGTTTTGTAAACTTCCGGGGTACAATTGCTCATTAATGAAAACTTTTGGGGCAAACTTGCTCTCAGTGAAAACTTCCGGGGCAAAAATGATACTTAACTCTTATTGGGTTGATAAGGTGGCATGTCATATGTACACTCAGTCAAACTTAACGGTCAAAATTAATGGAGTGGAAAATTTGCTACCTTTTTCATACTTTCGGGGCAAATTTGGTACCAAAAAAACTTCCGCTAGGGTCTTTTATTTCCCTTAGCAAAACTTCCGTGACAAATTAAGCCTTTAACCCAAAGTTAAATAATTGGGCCCTTAAAAAGTATTGAACATCATGAGTTGCATATATCCGTTCGGATAATTGATGATCATGAGTCAAAAATATGGGATATTCAGTTGTAAATTCCTAAAACTGATTGTGTGTCTTGAATGCCTGATTTGGAATTGACAATTTCATATTGGCAAACGTATGAATCAGTATTTGTAACTCATCTTTGTGGAAAACTTCTTGGAACTTATCTAATATCAAATTGATTTTATGAGATCTAAAATGCCATTCCGTAAATAAACAAGATAAGTTCCAAATGAGATTTTGCCTCTCGATGCATCAGTCTCAAGCCAAATTTCACTAAAATCGATACTGAATAATCGTTATTAGAATGGAGCCAGGACAGAGATTTCCTTAAGAAAAACACTAAACAATTATCCGAATGGAACTGTTTCCAATTTGCCAGAAATCACGAATGAAAATTCAAGACGAACTCAACACACAACAACATGACCAGTGCTTCTCAGTAAAAGTCTATTCAAATATCATAAGAATTTGAAACTTATTGCACCTAATTCACATCGAAAACACTCCCGAGATAATAAAGCAAGAAGCAACATGAAACTTATTGCACCCAATAAGCTGGCATGGCTGCAATTAATTTTTGAGAGACATACCCAGGGAGAATGCTCGAAAGCCTATGGTAATCCCAGCTACCATGATATGCCCAATCTGCCACAACACTATTCAATTCCCACTCATTAAGAGGTCTAATGCAGACCTCTTGCAAAGTTTTGTCAGGAAATAGCCAGCGGTCAATAAAGAATTGAACCCCTAGCCCATTTCGAATTTTCCATAGCGAGCCTTCCTCAACCAAAGATTTCTACTGCACTATGAACTTCCATACTGAAGAGTCACTAGTCTGCACATTCATCAAATTGGTTTCATCTCTCAACATGTACTTCTTCAAAAGAACCTCTGCCCACAACCTTCCGCCCCAATAAGAAGTTTCCATGCAATCTTTGCTCCATAAGCTTTGTTCATCAATGAGAGGCGCTTGAAAGTTGAAACCTAAACCTCCTTGACATCTTGGTAAAAGCAACTGCTCCCACCCAATAGGGTGAAATCCATGAGACACTATTGAATCACCCCAGATGAATCTCCTCTGTAATTTCTCAATTTCGTTACAAATGGCGACTGGAATTTTTGCACCTTGCATTGTATACAAAGGAACTGTACCAATAACCGACCTAGCCAAGGTGATTCTTCCTGCTGTAGATAGGCAATTCTCCTTCCATGCCGATAATTTGGATTGCACTCTATCAACAATATAGTGAAAAAGTCGCCTTGGAGCTCCTCTTCCTCGACAAAGGGAAACCCAAGTATTTCCCAATATAAAATTTGGATTAATTTTTTCTTTTTGATATAAAAATTTTAGGAAAGGGGTTGGGTTCACCCACGATCCAAGGGCAAGACAAAATCTCCCTTCGTCCTAGGTGATACCAATGTTGGGTAGGGCGAGCCGTCTATTACCCTCAGGCATTAACCTAGGCACCTAAGAGCTAGGATGCCTCCCCTAGCGTCTTGACTAACTTCAGGATCGAACTCCCTTCCTTTGATAAGAGTGCCTGACTCCTTTGCCAGTTAAAATTTGGATTAATTGAATACATGAGTGTTACCATTTCCTACACAAGCCTTTGTTTGAAGCCCACTAATCTTAGGCCATTGAGAAGGCTCTATAATGTCTAAGTTTTGGACTCAAGCCAGGAAGTCGAATGTTGGTACTTAGCCAACCTTATCCCACTATTCATCACCGCTATTTCAATTATGTGCCAGGGTTAGCGTTAGAAGTTACTTTTTCAACATGATTTACGATTTGCAAGGTAAATGTGTGAGTAGAGTTTTATCTCAACTTGCATAAGGTGATTTTCTGACGTCAATTCAAACAGACATTATATTGTGTGCCCTTTGTGGTATAACATGTGTCTTTTGTAGCACTAGGTTAGGGGTTCAATCTCCAATTCAACAATATGCCTACAGTCCAAACTCAAAAATTTATATTTTGTGTGTTTAGAAACTTAAATTCATCAATAGGGATCAGTTCTAATGGAAGAAACTAGTTCCTCACAACGTGATAAATCTATGTTTAAATCTTTATAGGTAAAGGTGACCTGACAATGTCTTAAATATAATTACCTCTAATAAAAGAATACTTACACTTAAAAAAGATTCACATTTTTAGAAAACTTTAGCAAAAACTATGAATGCAAATGTAAAGATGCTCATGATCGTCTTTGCACATTGGGATGTGTTGTCTCTTTTAGCAATATGTCTGTTTTGAGATAAGGTTGATGCTGCAGCAAGACAAGAGGATGGTCTTTGCATATATAAGTTCAAGCAGGTTTTGTTACTTGTCTAAAAGCACTTAAAATAAGTAATTTTACACTTTACAAAATAAAATTATTCACATATTCATTTCATCTAGCATAAAGTCATTTAAAATAAGTTAATCCAAAAATTAATATGAAGAGTTCTCATTGCTTATTGCATGGACTTCGCCATGACTCTTCATGCATCCCAACTCACTATTGTGTTAGCATGTTGTGTGTCAATGTTAGGGGCTTCTATGCCGTTGCTTTTCCTTTCCCCTTGTACTGTGTTGCTCAAGTTATTCTTGAGTTTTTAAGCTAATTGTTTTATCTCGAAGAAAATTTGATCTTTATATAATGAAGTTCTTAATATAAGAGTTAGTTAACTAGTTTAAATAGATTAAAAAAAGGAGTAAGGTGTAGATTAGCCAACAAAGTGGTACGTCAGGAACACCTAGCCCAAAAGAGTTTTGAAATGACTCAAAGTATCAATCAACAATTAAAAATGGGTAACCAACACAATCAACAATTAAAAATATGTAACTAGCAAAATCACATTAAAATCAAGCTAATGGCTGTTTGGTATTAGGCTGATTTTAATGGAGTTTAGCGGCTAAATTTTCAACACAAACAAATCAGAGAAAACCACGTCATGGGACAGTAGAAAACCAAAGAAGAAAATGGATCTGATTGAAATTCACTGATGAAAGGCTGTGAAGAACATGGAACAAGCCAGTGTTGGTAGATATTGATCAAGCAGAGGACATGAAAGGTGGGTCCGAGTTTTTGGTCCGATCCTCCTGGTATGAAGCTTATGGCATCCCAAGCTCTCTTACTCACCGGAGGACGATGGAGGGAGGTGATGGTGGTGAATCGATGAAACTTTGCTCCACGGCCTTCTCAAGCTTCGTCTTTGTTTTCTGACGGGGAAATGACCAACGGTGGCGTGGAAAAGACTGGCGGTCGAGGAAGATGAAGTTTGGTGAAGGAGGAATTTTTCTACAGTGCTTTGGCCAGCCTAATGCACTTCGCTATTACTACTTCTTCCTTGTTTTCTGCTCACTCTTCTTCTTATGAAAATAGTACTTCTTCTATCTCTTTGGGTTACGAGTTTGAATGCTTGACGAGGTTTGGCTCTAATGGGTCGGCTACCTAGGGTTCCATGAGCTCAGTGGACGAGTTGTTCTTGAACGAGTAGATCCACTTTTGACGCACTTGGAGCGCTCTCAGGTTCTTGCTCCCTTGTTGGATCTAGAAGAGAAGAGGACAAAGAAGAGACAGAGGTTTTTGAATCACATGTCTGAGGCAAAGATCTGAGGCTGAGGGATAAGTACGTGCGAAAAACTAGATCTATGTCACCTTAACACTCTCACCCGACCAACCGCACAACGTTCAATTCGCGTCAAACTACTGTGTGCTAGTCTTAACATCATTGTGCTAGTTACATATTTTTAATTGTTGATTATGCGAGTTACCTATTTTTAATTGTTGATTGATACTTTTGGTCCCTTCAAAACCTTTTTGTGCTAGGTGCTCCTAATGTAGCACTTTGTTGGCTAATCTGCATCTTAACCTTTAAAAAAATTAGTTATGTTAGTAATTTATCACAAACATGAGTTAGGTTTTCAAAAATACTCCTCCGGTTCTTAATATAAAACATATTTGGAGAGTATATAAGATATAATTTTTATATTTGTTGATCTTTTCATAATTTACCCATATTGATGCTTCATCAACAATTATCAAGGAGAAGAGGGGACGAAAGATAACGAGGGTGCTTTAGAAAATACATGTCATATTAACCAACTCAACCAACTTCCTTAATCTAATCAAATTAGGTAAATATGTTTTATATTAAGAATCGGAGGAGTACCATATATCTATGAGTGCCTTATATATAAAAACCTCGTGCTATCATTAAGGATACTTTGAAGAAAATTTATAAATTTGGGAGTGAAACAGTCGAGATCTTAATTTAAAATCAAATTTAACTACCAATCAACTAGCTCTTATGTCAACAAGCAAACTACTCCATTCTGGTTCGGTTAAATATAAGACAAAATTGACTTTTTTTGGGAAGAGATCAAAGAAACTAAATAAATTATTTAATCACATATTATATATCATTAGATTATATATAAGTTTATATGTCGTGCAAAATAATTTAGAGAAAGATAAATTTAAATATTTTAAAATAATTTAATTTAACTTTTTTAATATCTTTAAAAAAGTTAACTCTATTTTATTTTATATTTAAGATTGAAGGAGTAATACATAGTACTTCTATATTTTTTTAACATGATAACTTTCTTTTGTAATGTAGGTCCTGGGGGAGTAAGGTGACAAAATCACCGTTTGCTTTCTGGCAGAAACCCAATGAAAGAAGTCATAGATTCTCGTCAACAAAAAATAAGCTCGAACCCGGTAAGAACAGAACCCTGCGTAACGCAAAAATAGGTAGTAGTAATTCCTCCATTGCTGACACCACAGAGACTGGCAAAAGATACAAGCGAAGAACCAAGATAGAGAGACACACACAGAAGAGAGAGTAGTTCTTCACACTCTCTCTCACACACATTTCCTCAGATCGGATCGACGCCATCCCAATTCGTTCTTACGAATTTCAACTTTAGATCCACTCTCTTTTTCTATACACACACTTCAATTTTGGCTTTAATTTTGCATAATTTGCCTCGCCGATTCGAATGGCGTGCATAAAAGGGGTCAATCGATCGGCGTCCGTGGCCCTGGCCCCGGACGCACCGTACATGGCGGCCGGAACCATGGCGGGGGCAGTTGATCTGTCCTTTAGCTCCTCCGCTAATCTGGAAATATTTAACCTTGATTTCCAGTCCGATGATCAGGAACTGCCCTTGGTCGCGGAGTGCACGAGCTCTGAGCGGTTCAATCGTCTGTCTTGGGGAAAGAATGGTTCTGCCTCTGAAGATTTCTCCCTTGGGCTTATTGCGGGTGGGCTGGTCGATGGCAATATTGGCCTCTGGAATCCTCTCACTCTGATCCGGTAATTGGGTTTTGCTCATTCGGGTTGTTTATCTTGGATCTTTGAGTATGAGTGTGTCTGGGGTGATGTGAGTTATGTGTGAATGGACCTGCTGGGAATGTGGTTCAACTGAGTGTATTTGGAGCTCTGGGAACTTCGTTGCGACATATATGATGAATGGGTGTGGAATTGTTTTCGGGGATTTTGACTAATTCTACTAACTTTTAGATGGAGGGTGACGGATGATTTATTTTTATTAATCCAAGAAATTGAGTGGGAGAAAGTTTTATTAGATAACATGATTGTGTATAAATTAAAATCAACTTGTCATTGTTATTTTCTAACATTCCTTCTCTATTCAATACTGTTAATCATGATTCGTTTTTTTTTTTTTTTTTTTTTTTTTTTTTTTTTTTTTTTTTTTTTCATTTCATTGTTTGTTTTGAAGGGTAAGGGCTGTGCAATGTATGTAAGAATTGTTCATCAACTTGGTGAGTGGGTTTGGTAGTCTCTTTGTTTAGCAAAATTATAGAGGAGATAGAGGTTGTTGGTACAACATATGACTGCGGTAGAATTGGAGGACACAAGTGGTTTTACTGGAAGCAATTAAGTTGATGATTGTCTGTTGTCAGTCAGTTGATGAATGTTAGAGATTATGATCCCTTTCAGCCTCCCCTAACTAATTAATGATAACTCAAGATACACTTCCTTTCAAATCATTAACTCAAGATACACTTCCTTTCGAAGCATTGCATTGTGTTATCATGGAATTAGACAAAGGCATCTATTGCCTGTTAGGGAATCGAGTTTTTCTTTGATGTCTTTTTGAAGCATTGGTAAAATTCAGCATTTGAGTATTTGGGTGTTCTGTCAATGGCTCTACGGTCCACACTTAATTCTGAGTCCGCATACAAATCCCTCCTTTGTCTTTTGAAATAATTTATTGATTTATTTATTTACTTATTAAAGTAATGTATTTTGTCAGTTCGGAGGCAAAAGAAAGTGCTTTTCTTCAACATCTTGTGAGGCACAAAGGGCCAGTAAGTTTTCCTTTGCTGTTATGAGCAAGCATTTAGTTTGTTATTGCTCTTTGTTCTCTGGAATGTGACATATAAAATCCTATGACTTGCTTTGATATTTTAGGTCCGTGGTCTCGAGTTTAATACCATTTCTCCAAATCTTCTTGCATCTGGGGCTGAGGATGGCGAAATTTGCATATGGGATTTGGCCAATCCTTCTGAGCCATCCCATTTTCCACCTATCAGGGTCAGATATCCTCCTTTTGAGTGCGCGTGTGTCTCTCTCTGTGTTTGCTTGATGTTACTCTTTTTGATTAATAAATCTGCTCTTTTCTTCAAATATTTATCTTACTAATTTAGTTAATTTCTCAGTATTTTTAAATCAATATATACTATCATTATGCAGGGTAGTGGCTCTGCTTCCCAGGGTGAAATTTCATTCTTATCTTGGAATAGCAAAGTCCAACACATATTAGCATCAACTTCACTCAATGGGACTACTGGTGAGGAAGAAATTATGTCACACTCCTTTACTCTGTTCTCAAACTTGTTTTGCTTGGAATACTATTTTTTTTTTAAAATTATTTGCAGTGGTCTGGGACCTAAGGAAGCAAAAGCCAGTGATAAGGTAACTTGCTTTCTGTTACTTGGGTTGGTCTTCTTTTGCTTGTGTTTACAAAGAAGTCTGGTATTATATATTTAAAAAAGTTTATGGTAACCTGGTGTATCGATTTTGAAATCACAGCTTTGCAGACTCAGTTAGAAGGCGATGTTCAGTTTTGCAGTGGAATCCTGATTTTGCCACTGAGCTAGTTGTTGCATCAGATGAGGATGGTTCTCCTGCTGTGAGGGTATTGATTTTACAGAAAAATTGTATTTATCCAGTTTTTGGTATTTGTTGAGCTCATAAACATTTTAATGCAGCTTTGGGATATGAGGAATATAATGGCACCAATTAAAGAGTTTGTGGGACACAGTAGAGGTAATGACACCCGTATTATAGTCTTTATTTGGTTTTTTAAACTACTTTTGATATCCCATAGCCATCATTTGGTTGCCTGTCACTGTGTCCGCTTGCATTTAGCTTTTATTGTGAAGCTATGCATTATATGCCATCATTTTTTAAAGTCTAGATGATGTTCTTTTGTTGCCTGAATCCTAGGTGTAATTGCCATGTCATGGTGTCCCTATGATAGCTATTATCTGCTCACCTGTGCCAAAGATAGTCGAACCATATGTTGGGACACAACTTCTGGAGAGGTGGTCTTTAATCTTCTGTTCTCACCTGCAAGTTTGAAAGTTATCCTCTAGGTTGAATTATTATGCACAGAAATATCGCTGAATAGTGACATTTTTCTGGGAACAGATTTTACGTGAATTGCCTGCTGGGACCAACTGGAATTTCGATGTGCATTGGTATCCTAAAATACCTGGAGTGATTTCAGCATCTTCCTTTGATGGAAAAATTGGCATCTACAATGTTGAGGTAAATGGTCATTATTTTTTATGAATTTTGACTGTCCTTTAGATGATTGATATCTGCATTTTTATGCGCTCTGTTAATATTATCATTGATTATAACTGTAGTAGATAGTAGTTATTTTGGTCTGTGCCAAAGCCATGTCTAATAATGCGTATATGGTTGGAAACCTTTCCCCCCTGCTCTTGCAACTTTTAATATAATCATAAAATTTTATTTTAAAAAATAAACTAGAGAATTTAAAGGGACCAAAATATATTATCCATGCTTAATGTGTACATGCAATTAATGGAGCTTATCTCTGATTTCTGATTAGGGGACTGACATGTATGATCTATTCTTTGTGGTTATTCTTCATGGAGGTCTTTTTATTCACCATATTATTAATTTTGGTTTATGCAATTATTTGCAGGGTTGCAGTCGCTATGGTGCTGGACAAAATGATTTTGGTGCAGGTGATACTTCTCTAGCTGCTATGGAACTTACCTGCATCTATTGTCCATTATTCTTCTTAATTAGTCATTTTTATTTTACAAGCATAACCCAAAATCTGTCCAACATATCTTGTAAACCTTTTTTTGTGGGGATGAGGAGGGTTTGGTAGATCAGACATTACTTTCTCTTTTAATAAACTTTGGTCTCATATACTAGTTTTGGGATTTTTATTTTCCTTTCTTGGCAGTATCTCTAAGAGCTCCAAAATGGTATAAACGCCCAGTTGGGGTGTCTTTTGGTTTTGGTGGCAAGCTTGTATCATTTAATACCAGGTCATCTGCAGCAAATGCTCCTGCTGGGTCTTCAGAGGTATTCCTTTGTTACTGCAACACCCATATCTTTGTTCTGCAAGCTTGTAAAATTTCGTTTTAGTTTTACATTGTATTATTTTCCAGGTTTATGTGCATAATATGGTTACTGAACATACTCTATTGAGTCGTTCCTCTGAATTTGAAGCCGCAATACATAATGGGGAAAGGTCTTTGCTGAGGGTTATATGTGACAAAAAGTCTCAGGAATCAGAGTATGTTCTCCTAAAGAAGAGCAATGTATCATGATGTTTGTTTTTATGCATCCTGCCTAGGACAGTAGGACACTTGCATCTGTTGATCCCTTTCATTGTTGTGACAGATCTGATGAAGAAAGAGAAACATGGGGCTTCTTAAAGGTTATGTTTGAAAATGATGGGTCAGCACGAACGAAGCTGCTTGAACACCTTGGTTTTACTGTACCTGTTGAAGAAAAAGACACAACTCTAGATGATCTTGCACAAGAAGTCAGTGCTATTGAACTTGATGAGGCAGCTGTTGATAAAGTAGGACTTCGGCCTTCTAATGAATCTACTGTTTTCCCAGATACTGGGGAGGATTTCTTTAACAATCTTCCTAGTCCCAAAGCTGAGACCCCTTTATCTACCTCTGGTGGTAATGTGGATTATGCCAAAGGTTTGGACAAAACCGAAGAAGAGTTGGAAGTGGAGGAGAGCCATGATCCTACATTTGATGATAGTGTTCAGCGTGCATTAGTTGTTGGGGACTACAAAGGGGCAGTTACACAATGCATATCTGCAAATAAGTGGGCTGATGCTCTAGTTATTGCTCATGTAGGTAGTGCTTCACTGTGGGAAAGTACACGAGACCAGTACCTTAAGAAAATCAGATCACCATACTTGAAGGTAGCTGATAAACATGATATATTATATTCATTGCTTGCTACCCCACTTTATCATTTAGCATGCCAAATTTCCAGTTTTTAAAATTGTCTTATCAATAAATTTTGTTCACTTTCAGATTGTCTCTGCGATGGTGAGCAAGGATCTCTTAAGCCTTGTGAACACCAGGCCTCTAAAATTTTGGAAAGAGACTCTTGCTCTTCTTTGTAGTGTAAGTTCATTTTTTCCTTATTGTTATAACTTGGAGTTCAGATTACATTCATCTGCAAAAAGCTTCTGTATCTGTAATATTACTTCAATCCTCAAGCTTTTACTATTTAAGATATTACTTGCTTCAGCGAACATTTTCCTGGGTTATGATGATTTCTGTCTTCAGGTTCAGTGTTAAAGTGGTCTGCATGTCGTGTATGAGGATATCAATTGTAATAGGAAAATAATTTCCTTATGAACTATTCCTTTAGTTGTTTCTATCAAGTATTTCCATCAAGTAGCTCTCTATTTGGGATTAAGGTAATGGATGAGGTTTCAAAAATAGTGAAATTTATGAGGAACCTCCTCTGGTTATGTGTGACAGATAATAATAGGGATTATCTCATCAGTTGGGAATTGAGAGGTTTGCTGTAGGCTAAAAAAAGTTCAGGTCATGGTAGTGTGCTGTCCTGAACCATTATTCTGGCTGCAAAATGGATGTGGCGCTGGGGCTTCTCTCCATGGCATCTAGTAATCTAGAGTATGATGTGGATCGTAATGGGCAGAATGCCAGGTGCTAACAGAGTGCTACAGATCTCTTGCAAAACTTGAAATTTACTTCTCAAGGGTAATCTTCTCTCACCACAGGTTTCTTGAAATTCTGGTACCAGCGCCCCTATCAGATTCTGAGAGGGGCTGGGAGGGATAATTTCTTTAGGTGCCTGGATGATGAAGGAAAGAATGAGTTTCTGGTCTTTTTTCCTTCACATGAGTGTTCTTTAATCCCATATATTGATATAGGACAATCAAATTCTTCCAATGGCTTCTCTTGCAATTCAAATTTCTAGTTCCTTACCCATTCCCCTCTTAGGAAGAGTCTTTTGATAAGCTCATTTGGTGGAACTCCGTAGCTTCTTCTGAGGTTAGGACTTTCGAGTTGAGGGTTTTGGGATCAGTAGTTTGGGTTCCTTGGAGCATGACAACAACAATAACATCAAGCCTTGTTTGATCTATCCTCCTCATTGGCGCCCCACGGTCTTCTTTGTACATGTCTGAACCACCTTAAATGGTTTTCTTGGAACACTGTGTCTGTTTTAATACCTAGGAGGGGGCCCTCTTGATTCACTTTAAGGTGGCATTTGTCAAGTGATTATTGTAATGCCCCTAGAACTTTAAATCTACTAGGTATTTTGGAATGAGATTAAAAATCAAGAATGTGCATATTCATCAGCTTAAATGACATTCAGATGTCAAATTTTCCATATATTTTATGTTCTCTAATTTGATAAAAGTTCTACAGAAAATGCATTGTTGAAATGGGTCTCAGTATTTTGAACATTAGGATAGCCCGTTACCAAATGCTAAGCTAAATGTTTTGACAATAAAAAAGAAGTAAACTTTATGAAAATGTGTGGTTTATGTGATTTCTTGGCATATATGATTGGAGAGAAATGCCAGCATGACCAAGGGAAACTCTTTGCCCTTACAAATTCCAGGGACAGGGAGGGTTGTGTTTATGGCGTTTACTTTGGTGCTCGTCTCATTGGTGTTTAGAGGGAATTACTGATCTGATATGCAGAATACACTTCTGAACTCTTTGGCCCTGCTTTCTCAATGATTCCTCTGTCTGTGCATTTCTGTTTACTGTTTTTTCTTATATTTTATTCTTCGCCCAAGTTGTTCTCTATTTATTCTTGCTTAAAATTATTATGTTATTAGAGTAAATGTCATGAGGACAGCATAATTTCCTGATGCAAGATGAGGTGACTTTTGATCTCTCTCATTCTGGTGCATTATCGACTAAAATTCTCAAACTGGCATTTCACAGTAGCATAAATAAGAAACTCCATGCAGAAAATAAGTTTGGTTATTGAGTTTTTTTCTCTGTTACTTACACTTTTGTTTGTTCCATTTTGACCTATTAACAGTTTGCTCAGAGAGATGAATGGACTATGCTTTGTGACACACTTGCTTCAAAACTCATGGGAGCTGGAAATACATTAGCTGCAACTCTCTGTTATATATGTGCTGGCAATATCGATAAAACAGTTGAAATTTGGTCAAAGAATCTGCAGACTGAGCATGAAGGAAAATCGTATGTTGATGTTCTCCAGGTAAATTGATGTGCCTGATGTGACAAATTTTGATATACAACTGACAGTTAGAGATATTGCAGATGTAAAATTGATAAAATCTCATATTGTTAGGATTTGATGGAAAAAACTATTGTTCTTGCCTTAGCAACTGGGCAGAAGCAATTTAGTGCACCTCTTTGCAAGCTTGTTGAGAAATATGCTGAAATTTTAGCGAGTCAAGGACTGTTGACTACTGCAATGGAGTATATTAAGCTCTTGGGTTCTGCTGAACTGTCGCCTGAACTTCTAGTCCTAAAAGATCGGATTTCTCTTTCTACACAACCTGGTAAAAACATTTTTTCTTGTCTTGTTTTGATTGGTGTGCTGGTGAGAAATTGACCTTTCACTGATAATGTTGCTTTGGCTAATAGCATTTGCACTTTAATTTACGAAGTGAGTGAAATTAAAGAGTGAAAATTTGTTACATCTTCAGGTAAAAAGAAAAAATATAAAATCCAGACTTTTAGGTCCTTGACAAAATTGCTGGGATAGCTATTTGCAAATTCTTGTACAGAACAAAGCTTAGTAGGCGCATGAGAATAAACTGCTCTTCTGTAATAAGAAATGGATATTATATCTGTTCCATTTAAAGTTATTTACTTTTATGTCCTTTTCTCTGGCGGTGGCTTGTCTCCCCCAAGTGGAGGATGTATCTTTCTCTGTAGTTCTAGGTTAAGATTTTAGATAACGTGTCATGGTTTGTTTTCACTCTTAATTTCTGTTTCTTTAAATTTCCTTCATTGAAAGCAAATTATGTGGGAATAGCCTTGTGGAATATTAGTTCACATGTATAAGTTTCAATCAATGCAAAACCTGTCCTGATGTCAGGATAAATGACTCCTAGTTCATGTGAACCTTATTCTGTTGGAGGAGGAATATGGTCACTATTTTGCGGAGGAAATCCTAGCCTGTCAATCTATATTTTAGCTGTTTTGGGAGGAAATCCTGCTTTTCTTGAATAATATTAGTTATTTGGGTTTCATCATTTTCTCAACTGTTCTGTGTTTTGCCTTTGCTTTTGAAGTTTTCTGGGCACCTCTACCCGTGTTTCTTATTTTTAATTCTTAATAATGATTTTCAGAGAAAGAAGTCCAGACTACTGAGCTTGAAAATACTCAGCCACAGAGTGGATCATTTTACAGCGCTGATAATTCCAATTACAGTAGAAATTATTATCAGGTATTTATTATCCTGTTCTTTGGGATTTATTTATTTTTTTGTACAAAGCATATTGTCTTTGCTGCATTTGGAAGATTTTTTCATTTTAATATCTGTTTGTTGGTTAGGAGTCAGTTTCACCACAAGTACAGCATGGTCCTTCTGGAATTCCCTATGATGAAAGCTATCAACAGCCTTTTGATCCTTCATATGGAAGAGGGTATGCTGGTTCTGCTCCATTTCAGCAACCTCAACAACCCAATTTGTTTGTTCCATCACAGGCACCTCAGGTTCACCAAGCACCTCAGGTATATTTTGTACTACATGCCATTAAAAAGGGGCAGTTGTAGCCTCCTGTTGATATTTTTTTAATGATATAATTGTTTTATTCTGAAAATTAAATGTGAGCCTCTATGCTGTTTCATATAAAGTTACATTTAAATTTTCTTCATAAGAAATATTGATGTATCGTATGTTATTCTAAGCATGTAATTAATATTTACCTGCTGTGCTATATTCTGTATCCGTGGAGTTCATTGTTGTCCTTAAATTTTTATTTGTAGCCAAACTTCTCTGCTGCTCCTGTTACACAACCTGCTATGAGATCTTTTGTTCCACACACTCCTCCAGCGCTAAGAAATGTCGAGCAATATCAGCAGCCAACATTGGGTTCTCATTTGTATCCTGTCAGTAGATCCTTTTTTATTTCTTATCTCTTTGTAAAGGTCATCTTTGGACTACTTGTAGATTAAACACATTACTTTTCCATATTTCAGGCAGCTACCAATCCACCTTACCAACCCACACCCCCTGCTACATCCCAAATGGGTTTGGTTCATGGCCAGAAGTTGCCACAGGCTGTGGTGCCAACCCCAAATCTTAGGGGATTTGCCCCCGTCTCCAGTTCTGGTGTCGCACAAAGACCTGGCATTGGATCAATTCAGCCTCCCAGTCCCCCTCAGGTGGCTCCTCCACAGCCAGCTCCAGCACCAGCTGCTCCACCTCCAACTGTGCAAACAGCTGATACTTCAAATGTGCCTGGTAAAAAAAATTTCTCAGCTGGAAAATTTTCATTTATTCTAAAAGATTTATGAGTTCATTTTTGTATCTCTAATCGCTAGAACATACTGCTAGTTACTTATTTGATTTGTTAAGCATCAGCGTCCACTACTGTTTTGGTTAGTTAAAGGAGCCCCCTGATTTGAGAGAATAAATTGCACAAATGTGCGCACCTCCATGCATCTGTGCTGAGCATAATTAAAGTCACAAAAGAAATTTATGGCCAAGCATTTTTAAGTTAAGAATGCCTGGTAGATGCTGTATATTCTAATGATTCATTCCCCTTCTAATTGGTTTTCCTGGATCCTTTTTTGTATAGTTCCAGAACCGTCATAATTGAAATGTTTGAATGCTTTTCTTTTTTTCTTTGTTTTCTTAGAGAATGACCTGTACAACATTTCATAGGAAGAAGAGCTGATTCTGTACTTTATTATCTGAACTTCGTTCAAATTACGTGTACGCAAATAACAGTGCATGCATTTTGTGTTGAGACTAAGCCATGTGCTGACCTTTTAGTTGTGTGTGACTTGTAACCTTTTGGGAAGAAGTTGTGCTTACTTGTTTGTTTCCTTTTCTGCTTGCTGCTTGCCTAATGGACTCTTCTAGCCAATCTATTTCTTTATATAACTCCAAACGATCTGGCTATTTATTATGAATAATTTCACTTTTCTCTCGTCTGTGCAAGCCACTGAAGTCCTAAATTTGAATTGCCTGATACTGATATTTGTTTTTTTTTATAAAAGCATTCATCTTTCTATATCTTTTGGCAATTTCCCTTTGGTTATTGTTTTCCTTGCTTTGACTTTGGGTCAGTGCACCAAAAGCCCATTGTCACAACGTTGACAAGGCTTTTCAACGAGACATCAGAAGCGCTGGGGGCGCACGTGCGAATCCAGCCAAAAAGCGGGAGATAGAAGACAACTCAAAGAAAATCGGAGGATTATTTGCGAAATTGAACTTTGGGGACATCTCTAAAAATGCCGCAGACAAGCTCCTTCAGCTGTGTCAGGCATTAGACAATGGCGATTACAGTACAGCCCTACAAATTCAGGTAAACCAATGGAAGATTAAGCTATTTACTCTGGTGATGGTGACACCAATCAAATTTACAATGTGGCTATCCCTGGTGTGTTGCAGGTATTGCTTACTACAACCGAATGGGATGAATGCCAGTCCTGGCTTGGTTCGCTGAAGCGAATGATCAAGACAAGGCAGAGTGTGAGATAAACTTGAAGATATTACTGATCCTCCTTCCCAACACTGAAAATTTTCAGATGGTCAGCTTCTTGCAGAGCTGCTGACCCCTTCATATATACACAAGATTGCCCTTTGTACTTGCAGGTGCAGGGTTTTGGTTCTTTTGCTCTATAGGACAATATCTTGCAGTGTCCTCACTTTCACTGGGCTTATCATATTCAGGACATGGTCAGAAGTATTTTTTAGCAGATTGTTTTTAATCCTATATTTGTAATATGGAAGTGTCTTTTCGTTTTTATATTTTTTACATTTTTTGCTTGATTTCAAAGTCATAGATGATTTATTTAATCTTGCGCACATTTTGTACTTTCATTTGATTTAACCCAATCTTTGTAACATGGAAGTGTGGCATTTATAGTTATTGATTATTGATCTGGTTGCCAGGGGGATTGAATAATGTCCCATTTTGAAAAGTAAGTTTCACTGTTCATTACATATACATAGTGTGATTTTTGTATAAAAAAATCAGTGAGGTTTTAGAATGTTTATATCATGTATAGATTGGTCATTTTGTTTCCTTATTTTTTGGTTGTTTCTGGATAAAGAGCAAGTGTGTTATATACTATATATAGACTCATGCTTTTATATTTCTCTTAAATGTACTCTCTATGGTTCAATATATGAGAATCTTTTAACCACTTCAAAAGAATTGAGGAATTTAGTTAATACAGGCAATTATATTAAAGTTTCCAATAATTTGTCAGCGTTGTCTTAAAACTATTGAATAATCTATTTCTTTCTAATTAATGTATTTGTTGGCAAAAAATGTGTTTCTATTTTTTTTGGGATAATTTTTAAAATTTTATTCTCAACACCAGAGCCGTGACAAGAATAAAACCCTCAACCTTTTGTAAGTAAGGTCATAATGGTGCCATCAAAACACATAACCAAGTTACTTTTTTTTTAGTAATTGATAAAAGCATTTTCGGAAAAAAAAAAAAAATAATGCACTGGACAATTTGAAATGGGTCTTATAAAAATGGATTAAAGTTGTGTCTAACACCAAATACCTTTTTAGGTGTAAGTATGTACGTGGTTACAAATTAGTACAAATTAGATTCAAATTTGACCGTTAAATTTTGCAATATCTTCATGTACTCTTCTAGTCTTATTTATATAGCACTTTCAACATATTTTAAATACCTTTTCAATTTTACCCGTATTTAATATACATTATACATCATGAGAATAAAATCAATACATTAATAAATTAAGTATAAAATTATGTATTCACATGAAAAAATTCTCTACTCTGAATAGGACTAAGAGAAGAAGAGGACTAAAAAATTTCTTCTCTGTCTACCTGCCACCACTGGTTTCACTATTCTGAGAGAAGTCTACCTTATTATATAGTCCATGCAAACTGGGGCAAATAAAGAAATAAACAAACAAACAAATAAATAAAACCTTATCAAATATCTACAGTCGAAGAAATGAGATGAATAACTCCATATATACATATATATTCATCACTGTTTAGTTTAATATTAATATATAATAGCGAATTAACAAAACATATATATACATCACAACCAGATTCTGCACTTACAGAAGTTGATATTTCAGAGACTCATTAGAACATAATTAGCACATTTAACATAATCTAACACTAATTAAACTCTTGACAGAGAGTTGTTCTCTCTTATTGTTGTTCATTCAGCTGAGCGGCGGTGGCCATGGAAGACGCTACTCCGCCCGGCATGGCAAGCATTTCTGGTGACTCCCTGCGCCACGGAAACTGCACCTCCGCCGCATACACAGCTTCTGCATCCTCCTTCGTCACCGCCCTGTCTACTGCCAGCTTCTCCGTCGCATCCTATATAAATTTTGAAAACTATTGCATCAACCATACAAAAATTTAAAAAAACCGTGGGAAACATTAACAAATCTTGTGTATATAAATGTGCTCTCTTCGTTCCTATTTATAAAAGCCCAGTAATAAAATTACGCTTTTAAGAAACTGATTAAAATTAATTATAAACAATATGTATGTCTGGAATAAACATGTTTTTAAAGTATGAATTTATGAGGGACAAGTCAATCTGAGAGGAAAAATGGAAACTCATTCATGTAAAAATAAGTAAGAGATTTCAAATTTTGGACTTTTTATTTTTTATGTAGGTTTGATCAAGTAATTACTGATATAATATCCAAACAAACTAAGTAGAATTCGTTTTACCATTAAAACATCGGAGAGCTTAGTCATATCTTCCCGGTGTCTGGCATGAGTGTTCATAGAGGCTGCATTCTGAGCAGTATCAGCTACACCGCCGGGGACTACTTGCTTGTTTCCTGTTGTTCTAATCTCAGCTGCTGTGATAGCGGCGGCATCACTCTGATCCACCGGTTTATCTCCAGCGGAGATCGCCACCGCCTCGAGCGCCTCACCAATGGAGATGGGGTCCCCATCTATGGCAGCAGACCCAATAGTGGAAGCCACGGTGGGGCCATCCTGCTCTACATGCTGCCCCAAAACCTGGCTGCCGACTGCCTCCGTGATGATCCGTTGACCGTCTGCCTTGGTTTCCGTCACCGATACGCCTTGTTTCTTGGCGATGTCGGTGAAGTCAAAGTGTTCAACATGGCCAGCCATCTGGTTGATGACGGCAGCGGACTGCATGTTATCGGCCGGAGTGCCCTTGTGGGTTTTCCCCAAGACTTGGATCTCGGCGGCTTGCATGGCGGCGGCATCTTGAGGGGAGATAGGTTTGGAGGCTAAGTCGCCGGAGACTCTAAAAACGTCACCATATGTGATGGGTTGTTGGAGCTGAGAAATAGGAGAGAGGTGTTCATCATCATCATCATCATGAGATTGAGGCCTGACGGGTTGACCGTGACTCATTTTTTTTTGGAAATGGAGCGTTACAGTTAGGGTTTTGGGGAAGAAGCCGAATTAATATAAGAAGAGAGAAAAGTGATGCATGCAAAAAGTTGACGTGTTGAAGCGTTGAAGGTGGCACTGTTAAATGCTTCCACTTCTCCTCCTTGCTTACACTTGGCTACGGTTAGCTGCAATGATTCATCAAACATAAAATATAGAATATTACAGGGTTGCTTACGTAAGCTTAAAATATCAAAGTCACTATTACTCTTTTCTTAATGATGTCCTCTGCACAGAGCCCTCCCCACGACGCACACATGGATGATGGATCAACACAAAAGCTACGATACGAGAAAGAGAAGAATTAGAGAAATGGAGAGCGCGTTCTTCATAATTAATTTGATCAAAACCTAAACAAAACTAAGCCGGAGAAAGGAAAAGACAAAAGGGGTGAAATGAATTGCCCAAAGGATAATTGCTCCTTAGGTCACTGTGCTATTTATAGGATGAGAGCATAACAAGATATTGTTACAAAACAATCATAGCCATACATGTGGCTAGTATATCTACAAACAATATCATAATCTATACTAATTACCTATTAGTCCTAACATTCCCCCTCAAATGAGAGGGTGTGAGACACACACTAAGTTTGTATCTAAAAAGAGAAAATTGAGAATGAGAACGTGCTTTAGTAAAGCAGTCAGCTATTTGTTGTGATGAGGGAACATAACGAACTCTGATAGCACCATACAACACTTGATCCCTAATGAAGTGAGCATCAATCTCTATATGTTTGCTTCTGGCATGATGTACAGGATTTGAAGCTAGAGCTTGAGCACTTAAATTGTCACACCAAATTGTTGAGGGTTCTTTGAATGTGAATGCCAATTTCGATAGTAGAGAGTGTATCCATTTGAGTTGGTGACCCATCGATAGAGATCTATATTCGAGACTCGGAGCTCGATCTAGAGACAACCTTTTGTTTCTTGGAACACCAAGAAACAAGTGTTCCTTGAAATAAACACAAGATCCACCCATGAATTTTCTATCATCAAGATCAGTAGCCCAATCGGCATCTGTAAAAGCCATCAACTGAAGAGAACTTAGAGGTTTAACATGTAAGCCATAATGAAGAGTGCCCTTCAAATACCTTAGAATACGTTTGACACCTTGAAAATGCACTTCAGTTGGTTGAGATAGAAATTGACTAAGCTTGTTTACAGAGTAAGCTATATCAGGTCGTGATGTTGTTAAATATTGTAAAGAGCCAATTGCTCTTCTATACATGTGGATCGAGATAAGACATTTTCATCCTTTGCTGAAAATTTTCGACCAGTAATCATGGGTGTAGGCATAGGAGCACAATCAGACATTTAAAAGTGTTTCAATAAATCCAGAATATATTTGGTTTGATTCACATAGAAACCAGAACAATCTCTATGGATTTTTAATCCCAGAAAATAATAAATGGGACCTAAATCCTTGAGAGAAAATGCTTCATTGAGTCTGACAGTAAACTTCTGAACAGTGGTAACTAATTTTTCAGTTCGAGCCACCGTCCGTTCTTGAGCGTCGTTAGTTCTCCCTCCACAATCGCCTCCTGCATCGTCGCCTTGAAGATCTTTTTTTTAAAAATAATAATAACTACTAGTATTATAAAAGAAAACTTTTTTTCAAGATTATCTTAACCGTGTTTAAGAGCTGCTTTTATGGTTAAGTGATGATATGTCAAATTAATATAGTTGGCTTAATTTGATTGGCCAACTTGACATAGGGCCCGTTTGGATGAACTTTTAAAAAAGGAATTTTTTTCTATTGCTTTTTAAAAAAGTGCTTTAATTAGAAATTAAGCTATTTTATGTTTGGATACACAATTTAAAAAACACTTTTAAATAAAAAAAAGTTGTTTGGATGTTAAAATAGAGAAGCACTTTTTTATTAGTAAAATTACTAAAATGGACATATAAAAGCACTTTTTTTTTTTTTTTTTTTTTACATTCGTTTGGATAAAAAAGCACTTATGTTAAAATTTTAGAAATATTATATTCAATAATTAAATTTAAAATTATAATATAATTGAATATGGAATAATAAATTAAATTTTATAAAATTTAAATAAAAATCTTTAATCTCACTGTATTAATTTTACTTTAAAATTTAATAACTCTTTCAATTTTCTTATTTTTTGATAAAAAAATTTATTATTATTTAACATAAAAGAATTTAATAATATCATATGTATTTCAGAAAAATCATGTAACATGTACTATAATTAAACAATTTATTCAACTTCTTTAATCTCCTCAAATTAGTTATTTGGGTCTTATATTAAGGACGTCGATACTCTCTGATCCTAATTATACTACAAAGTTTGTAGTGTAAATAATTAAAATATGCTTTTATTAGTGTGTGTGAAGCTAAGGCAATTTTTTTTTTTAATACTGAAAATCATAGTATTTAAAAATTATGAATAATATAGTTGTGAACATGAGATTCATAATATGCGTCAGTATTTAAATATTCTATGAAATCAGGAAAGTAGGTCCAGCGTAAGAAAACATGGTGCGGACACAGCAATGGAAGGAGGGGGGGAGTATGGCGCGAAATTTGCGGGCTGTTTGTGGTCATTTTATCCAAAGATCAAAACAGCCGGTCAAATTTCCCACTTTCTCTCTCATCTACCGCATGGACTTTTTTTTTAAGCTTCAGATTGGAGCTTTAAAAAAAAGGAGAAGTTTGAGCTTTTTTATGGCTTTTACTTTTTTTTAAAAGCCCCCATCCAAACACACAAAATAACAAAAAAGCACTTTTTTTTAGGAAAAAAAGGACTTTTTTAATTAAAAAAAGTCCATCCAAATGCAGCCATACTCCACCTTGTTAGTTAATTTTGGGCAGCTGAGTGATATTTCATGTAAAAGCTCATGAGGTTGAAAAACAAAAATTTTGTTTTTCAATGCGGAACCCATAAATCCTTAGGGTTCTCATGAGTTATTAACTCTATCTCATGATTGGTAAGTTACCAATTGATAAGTTACTTTTTGATTGAGTCAATATATGAGAAATTGTAATTCTTTATAGGTGCTCATGTAACTAAATATCATAAACTTATTGTCATTATCTAAGTTGTGGGTCTATATGGGCGCTCATGAGAACCCGTATCTTTTACGGTAATACGGATCCCGTAACTTTTAAGTGTGTTCATGAGTTATATATGAGAACCCGTAACTCTTTACGAGTGCTCATGAGTTATCTCAAATTAAACGATAAAGAAATACTCCTGGGCTCTTTTAGGATCTTCTCATTAAAATACTCATGGGTTTTAGGATTACCTTAGATCACTCGAAGGCCTCAGTTTATGACGTCCTGTAACGTTGATTTACACGGCTATCTCCCGATTGCCTTGAGAACTCTTTTTCCTTGGATGCTTGCTAGGCGATGACAAGGTTGAGGATTACCTCAAGAAAGTGATGGTTTCTTGAGGTTAGGTATGGGGCAAGATAGGAGGATTTACCTTTCTTGTATTGGCGGCATGCATGCGCAAAAGTGGAGCATTTTTGCCTTCTTGAACCCTTCAAGAGTTGTGCCTTCTTTTTCAAAAACGGTACACAAAATTGGCCGTCAAAATTAGCCACCAAAATTAGGGTTTAACCCTAAATGTTGATGTTCCTGTTAGTTCTCTATATGTTTTGATGATAATTGACAATTGTAAACTAAACGAAGTTAAGGTTAAGTCAAAATTGTTTAAAAACTTGTTCAAACTTAATGTAGAGAATATGATTTACCTGTTCAAGTGAGGAAAATTCTAAACATCCTTAGCAAGGAATGAGAAGCTAAAGTCACTAAAATTGAAGAGGCTTGTGGAGAGTCAATGTGATCAATGGCAGCTCTCTTTGGTAGCTTGTTTGAATATGAAGCTAAACTCAAGTTCAGAAAAAGACTTGATGAAATTGGCAGTAAGCATAAGAGAATTGCCCTTAAAACTGTCAAGGAAGACAAGGAATTAGATGATAATGATGAATACGATGATGAAGAGGTCGGGATGATGGTCCTGGAGATTCAAGAGATTCTAAAAGAAGGATCAAGGATTCTGGAAGTTCCACAAGGGTAGCACTAGCAAGGAGCCGAAGAAACCAATTATATGCTACGAATATGAGAAGGCTGGCCACATCAAGTCTAACTGTCCCCCGCTAAAGAACAAAGAAAAAGAAAAGAAGAGATTCAATAAGTTCAAGAAGAAAGTTTATGTCTTAGCTATATGGGGATATAACTCATTTGATGAAGATGAAACTGATGAAAAAGAAAGAGACAACATTTGTCTTGTGGCTCAAGAACAGGAATATGAAATTGAAGAGGTAATAGATTTTGATCCTACCTATCTTTGAATTATTTTTGAATATAATTCCCTTCACTCGAATTTGGAAATTGGCAAAAGAACTTCTTGCTTCAAAAAGAAGAGTGAAAACTCTTGAAGAACAAGTTCAAAATATTTCTTCTTCTCCAACTTCCGATCGTGGAAAGATTTCTGAAAAAAATTGTGAAAATTGATATGCTTTAGAGAAAAGAAATGTTTATCTTATTAAAACACTTGAGAAGTTCACTTAAGGCAGTAAATGCTCAATGTCATTTGAAATAGCAAAGATTTACAAATGACAAATCAGGAATTGATTATAAACCTGATTTTGATAAAAAGAAAGGTAAAATGAAATATGGAGAAAACAATTATCTGAACTATTTCCAAAAAAACAATTCATTCTTCTAATCCTTTTGCCAATTGTAATTATTGCAATCGTAAAGGCCATACTACTTTTTCCTATTTTCATAAAAAGGAAAGAAAGAGTAAGCCTGTAGGTAACTATAGATGGGTGCCCAAAAGATCCTATAAGGTTCCTAAGACACAAACTAACCCAAAAGGACCCAAGAAAAGATGGGTACCTAAGACTTGATCTTTTGTGTCTTGTAGGTTTGCCTAAGAGCATCGAAATCCAACAAGTGGTACATTGATAGCAGATGCTCTAGGCACATGACATGAGATCAATTCAAATTTGCTACAATCAAGCCTAAGGATAGTGGCAAGGTGACATTTGGTGGAACTCAATTTGGAAGGATTGCTGGGATTGGTGAAGTTGGAAGCAACGATGGACCACAAATCAAATATGTCTACCTTGTGAAAGTCCTATGCCACAACCTCCTCAGTGTGAGCCAAAGCACAGATAAAGGTAACTTGGTTATATTCGATTCTGAGGAATGCCTGATTGTAAACAAGGATGATCTATCCTTGGACAACATTAAATCCAAAGCCTTATTTAGAGCTCCTATAGAAGGTAACTGTTATACCCTTAATCTTGCAAGCAATAGTTCTATTTCTGAAAATTGCTTTATTGGTAACTTGGATGAGAGTTGGCTATGGCACAAGCGATTAGCTCATGTCAATATGTTCCAACTTAACAAGCCGGTGAAAAAGGATTTGGTTATTGGTTTACTAGAACTTTATTTTAAAAATGACATGATCCATGATGCTTGTTAAAAGGATAAACAAACTAATAGACCTCTCCAACTACTTCATATGGATTTGGTTGGACCATCTAGAGTGAAAAGCCTTGGTGGAAACTTATACACTTTGGTCATAGTTGATGATTTCTCTAGATTTGCATGGACTATATTTTTATCTTCAAAAAATGAAACATTTGATCAGTTTGTTACCTTTGCCAAGAAGGTCTAGAATGAGAAAGTTTTCTCAATTGCAGGAATTCGTACTGATCATGGTGGTGAGTTCGAAAATCATGCTTTTGGAGAATTCTGTGATGATATAGGAATTGATCACAATTTCTTTGCCCCAATGACTCCTCAACAAAATGGTGTTGTAGAGAGAAAGAATCGAGTTCTCACCAAGATGGCAAGGGAAATGCTAAACGAGAACCAAACTTCCCAAGTATTTTGGGTTGATGCCATGAGCACCACCTATTACATCTCAAATCAGGCATTTCTCCGAAAGAAGCTTGACAAGACTCTCTATGAGCTGTACAAAAGAAGGAAGCCCAACCTTGCACATTTGCACATCTTCGATTGCAAATGCTTTGTGCGTAATAATGGTAAGGAGAACTTAGGAAAGTTTGATCTTAAATTAGATGAAGATATATTTCTTGGTTATTCTAATAGGAGTAAGGCATATATAATATTTAATAATCGTACTCGTATTGTAGAAGAGTCAATGCATGTTGTATCATGTGAAGCTAAATCTGATAAATTCTTGGATGATGATGAGCCTATTGTTCAAAATCAATCTATTTCTAAAACTTCTTTTGTTTCGAAAAATTCTGAGGAAAAGGAACCTGAAGTTGAAAAAGATTGCGAAAAAGCTTGCGAAAACGCTGATCAATCTCAACCTAGATCTTGGAGATATAGTAAGAGTTATCGTCTGGACCAAGTGATAGGTGATGTAAATCAAGGAGTGAAAAGCAGAAAAAGTATTTTGAATGAAGTTACTTTCTTTGCTTTCATTTCAGAGATTGAAGCCTTTAAAATTGACGAAGCCTTTTCAGACAATGATTGGGTTATAGCAATGCAAGAGGAGTTACATTAGTTTGAAAGAAATCAAGTTTGGGACTTGGTACCTAGGCCTAAAGATCATCCGGTTATTGGCACTAAATGGGTATTCAAGAACAAATGTGATGAATCTGTAATAACCATTTGTTAGAGGCAAAGTAGATACAACTCTCTTCATAAAATGCAACAAGAGGAATGATTTGTTAATTGTTCAAATATATGTTGATGATATTATATTTGGTGTTACTAATTATGCTTTGTGTGAAGAATTCTCTAAGTCGATGCAGGGAGAGTTTGAGAAGTCAATGATAGGAGAGTTGAACTACTTCCTTGGTCTGCAAATGAAGCAAAAAAAGAATGAAATATTCATATCTCAGAGATCTTCTGAAGAAATATGTCTTAGACGAATGCAATGGAGTTGACACTCTAATGAGTTCAATTGCTACGTTGGATGCTAATGAGAAGGGAAAGGACTTCAACATTACAAGATATAGAGGAATGATTGGATCATTACTCTATCTGATTGCAAGTCATCCTGACATTCAGTTCAGTGTGGGAATGTGTGCAAGATTCCAATCTGCTCCTAAGGAGTCTCATGCTGAACATGTGAAGAGGATATTCAGATATCTTGTTGATATAGAAATTCTTGGGTTATGGTTTCTCAAAGGACAAGCTGAATATCTTGTGGCGTATTCGGATTCGGACCATGCTGGATACAAGACTGACCGGAAGAGCACAAGTGGTCAATATGAATTCCTTGGTGGTTCACTTGTGTCTTGGTTTAGCAAGAAGCAAACGACGATCTCATTATCATCAACCGAAGCTGAATACATTGGCGTATCAAGTTGTTGTGCATAAGTGTTATGGCTCAAGCAACAACTTTAAGATTTGGGAGTCCATCTCAAGGAGATACCAATTCTGTGTGACAACACTAGCACAATCAGCTTGGCGAAGAATCCTGTTCAACATACAAGAACCAAGTATATTGATGTTAGACAAGTGTTATGACTCAAGCAACGACTTCAAGATTTGGGAATCCATCTCAAGGAGATACCAATTCGGTGTGACAACACTAGCACAATCAGCTTGGCGAAGAATCCTGTTCAACATACAGGAACCAAGCATATTGATGTTAGACATCACTTCATCGAGATCATGTTCAAGAAGGATGTAAAAGTGATGTTCATTCCTACTCATCTCCAACTTGCGACTTCACAAAGCCATTAGCTAAAGAGTAATTTACATTCATTAGAAGAGACTTGGGAATGGTAAATCCCAATGGGTTGTAAGTAACCTCTACTTAATGTTAGTTATGTGTTTGATGATCAATAGATACTAACTTAAGCTTCTGAGTGTCTAGCTATGGTACATGCAGGACATTGGATGAACTGATAAAGTTGCTAAAGTTTGTTGTCAAAAGGTGCAAACTCGAGTTTTGCATCCTCAAACTCGAGTCAATGAGAGCCAGAGAGCAACCTAAGTTTTTGAAGACAACTCAACTAGAGCCAACTTATGGCAAACTTGAGTGTATTTCAAACAAAGAGCAACCAAGCTTTTGGGAACAAAAATTAACTCGAGCCAACGTTGAGACAACTCGAGATAGAGATCAACCGAGAGCAAAGACAATTTCCAAACTCGAGTTAATAAATGGTACACTCAAGTCAACAACATTTCTCAAGTGTTTACATATGCACACTTGAAGTCTAGGTTAGTACATTTTAATGTTAATTCGAGCCTGTTCTTAGTCACTCAAGCAGGTAACTCGAGTCACTAAGTGGAAACTCAAGTTAAGTGCTTTATATATATATATATATATACTGAAACTCGACTGTTGCTCTTTACTTCACACTTCTCTCGAGTTTGTTCCTCAAAACCTCTCGTCTTTTCTTGCCTTAACTCGAGCCTTCTCCCCGAAAATCCCTCCCAAAAGATCTACCAAGCCTGCGCAGATTCGATTCGATTATGAAGCTACCGCATTTACGTCTCCACCTCCATTAAAGCGACCTAGACGAGAAACATATGCGAGAAGGTATCAACCGAAGGTTGCTGAGGTCGAGCCTTCACCTAAGGCCAGACCAAAGAAGGTAGTGATCTAGGAACCCCTTGAGGTTCCCAAGAGGAAGCCTATCGACCCAGAAGTTGCTAAGCGCAAGGACAAGGAACCAGCTCCTGAGGTTCCTAGGCCTAAGATGAAAAAGAAGACTATTCCTTCTTCTGAGTTCAAAGGGTCACCTTCTGGTCCTTCTACCTCTTAACCTCGTGAGTAAAGAAGCTCAAAGGTATATGTTAACATTGATGCTCTTAAGGATATTTATGCTCATTCAAAACCTCCTCCCGACTTTTGTTGCAACCCTATCCTTTTTGAAAATCTTTGAAGCAAAACTATTTAAAGAGCATAATGCGAAAGAGAGTTTTGCCCCATTATTTATTTAAACCTTGCTAAGCTCAAGGAAGATTGTAATCTCGATCTTTTTCCTTGGCTTAAGCAATTTAAAAATTTCTTGTCTATTCGTGCCTCTTATAGTCCTGGCATAGTTAGGACTTTCTATTTCAATATGAACCTTGTCAATTATTTGGATGACGATGGTAATTTGATAGAGGAAAAGATTATTACTCATGTTAGGGGTAAGAAAATTGAAATAACTCCTAACTCTATCAATGCTCTACTTAGAATTTCAAACCTTCCTCCTGTTGCTACTTTAAACTATGATAACAAGGAAATTTTTCAAATTTCGAGACCCAATGAGCTTGTACCGATGAGCCATTAGACACTTATCTTTTGCCCCTGTTTTTATGCCCTCTACGTATAGAGGTATCTCGGTACATCTATACCGAAATCTCATGCGAAAGGGAAAATTTTTATAGATTTTGCGAAAAGGATTATCCCATTTTTGCTTCCATCATAGACAAAGTGTCTTACAATGTTGGGCACTTGGGTCTTTCAGGAAATGACCAAATTTAGATTTTCTTCCAAAAAGACTTCAACCATCCCATTTCCAAATTTGGTTTCCCTCATTCTTTTTCAATCCAAAGTTTGATACTTAGCCTTGAGTGAGCAAGTGATAACACCTCATATGTTTAGTCAACATCACCTTAATTTGATGAGGATATCATTTGAAGAAGGTTCTGGTCAATCAAGGGCCCTTTAAGATCAAGAGCTTCTCAGTCAAGAGCAAATAAAGCTCAGTCTACTCCACCTCCTGTTACATCACCTTAGCCTGCATCTACATCTGGTTTACAAGCTCATATCAGGGAGCTTGTGGACCAAGCAATCTCAGATATGACAAATAGAATTGAGAGTGAGGTAAGAAAGTTGATCACTGAAATCAATAAGGGAAACAGTGACTTGGTGGATGCACAAGAGACTCTCAATGAGAAAGTTGACAATCTTGGAGGTCACATTGATGATCCCACAACTAGTATCGCATCTCTACATATCATGATATCGATCATCAACGAAAAGATGGACAAGTTGTTGAAGACTCAGTCTTCTGCTGGTGATAGTCCAGATTTTTGCACCTCTTCACCCTTTGCTACCGGCCCTAGTTTCAAAGATACCTCCGCACTACCTCCTATCATACCCTCTTCACCTATTCCTTTATCTCCTACCTTCAACTTCTCCTCACCTATCTTTACCACTACTCTTGTACTTGCCACTACCCCACCTACTATCATTGTTCTTCTCTCTCAAACTTCCACAGTCAAGATTTCCCCTTCTGGAAATATTGCTAACTTGTTTGATGAAAATTCCTCCGCATCTTCCACTCATCCCGATTCACCTGCCTCTCTCACCACTCTCCTCTACCTACACCTCTTGTTGATCTACAACTCGAGGTTCCTGTCTCAGCTCTACTACCTGATACCTCTTCTCCTCCCATTTTGAGTGATGACAAAGGGTGAGAAGAGAAATGAAGAAAAGTTAGGTTGAGCATTTCAATTGTATAGCATTTTAGTTTGCAGTTGTGTCTTGCTGACATATTTTGCTGTCATATGATGCTATCATTTCTTTTATGTTGCTATGCATTATGCTTCTTGTTTTTGCTACTCTGATGTACTTAGCATTTTGATCTTTGTAATGCTATATGTCTTTTTGAATAAAATGCAAAAAGTTCAGTGTTTCAATCTATCTGATTTTATTTATGTTCAATGCTAAAAGATTTTTGAAAATTTGTCAAGTGGTTTACAAGTGTTGTCATCATCAAAAAGGGAGAGAATGTTAGTTCTCTATGTGTTTTGATGATAATTGACAATTGTAAACTAAATGAAGTTAATGGTTAAGTTAAAATTGCTTAAAAACTTGTATAAACTTAACCAGTAACTTACTGTCAAAGCTTGACTTGAGTTTGGAGTTGCAAAACTCGACTTAACTCAATACAAAGAATCTTCAAAAATATTTGACCTTAACTTGACTCGAGTGTCTGAGTGTAAAATGTAATATCCCAAATTTTGAACCCTGATAATTGAGAATAAGCTTAAAATAAGGACGACTAAGCCCGATTTGGGAAGAGTCCCAAGAATGTCGAAAGTTAGTAAGCTCTCTGCGGGACTAAGTAACTTGGCTATACGGGTCGATGGACCTAGTATGCATAAGCCGCGGAATTAAAGTTCCAATGAAAGAGGGGCACAAAAGGCCTATACGGTGTAAATCCGGTGGAAAAAATGCCACCAAACTATGTCTAAGGTATAGGACAATTAATTGAGCGAAAATATGCGGTATAGGTAAGTATATGGCATTTTCGAGCGATCATGGATGTCCTGCTTTTCGAAGGAAATAAGAAAGGGAAGAGAGAGAGAATGTGGATTTGGACCAAGTACAGGAGGAAAAGTCAGTAATAGTAGTTCTACGTCGGGCACGTGGCATTTCGGGGTTAGAGATCGGATTATCGGGTAGCACGTAGTACGAGGTGGTTATGAGACACTAAAGTATGGGTTTCTTGATCCCCAAGGTACTATATTCCGACCACCTGTGGTCGGGAGAAGAGACTGCTAAGGGCCCATACGAGTCCCACGAGTGGCACGAGTTACGAGGAAAGGTGTAAGGCAAAAAGGAGCCAAGCGGGACCAGTTAGGGTTTACTAGAATCAGGCCCAGACCCTTGGACACAGAGGGAGGACGAAATTGGTGGGCCCATAGGAGAGAGAAAGTGACTTGGAGGAAAAGAGAAGGGTCACATCATGTAATTATGAAGAGAGAGAAAGATAAAATAATCAGAATTAATCTGGACCACACAAATTGAATCTGATATGACCAGTGAAAGACAAGAAATTATGACCCTACAAGATCATAAATGATTCGATCTTGGGCAGATTTAGTGGGCCCCACGGCTTGGAGAAGAAGCGGTGCAAAATGACTGTTTTACCCCCGGGTCAAAAACCTACAACTAGTAATTCAGAGACCACCACCGGGGGCAATTTTGGAATCTTATTTTTGGCCTTGGAATGCACCACCTATCTGCCCAAAATAGTTCTCTAGAACCCTTGAGAATCAAGTAAATAAATTATAATTAAATCGGAAGAATTTTCCGACTAGTTGGATCGTGATCAAAGTTGGACAAGGGCCCCACCTTTGGAGTCTATATAAGGACACCTCCCCCTTCATTTTCCACCAGCCAAGCACGAAATTGAGGTGAAGGGAGGGAGTCTCAAGCTGAAGGCTTTGGTCCAAGGGAAGAGGAAGGCACCCGCAACCGAAGTTCTAAGGTAAGTCCCTAACCGACGACTTGGAAACTCTTATCTCTGCCCTATGGTGATTTCGTATAGATGGAATGGGATTTCCATGTTTTTGAGTTTCTCAATGGGTCCAGAATTTTTTTTTGTGTGGGGAAAAGTGGGATCACCTTCTTCCAAACTTGAAAAAGTTTAAGTCTTTAATATACGAAAATCGCCAACTTTTACGGTTTAAGGCGGCAGCAAAGAGAAATCAATGGTTTTGAAATAGTAAATGGATTCCGTTTGCTTTGAAATTTTACATGGTAAAATTAAACATCCTGAGGATGATCTTGGTATAATATTTCATGTCATTTGGATTTTCCAACTGAAAGTTCTTTAAGATTGAAAATGACCCAAAAACATGGGTTCTGTCTCGACCAGTGGCTAAGTTTTGAGAATCTGATAAGGACTTGAACCCATATGGCTGTGGTAACTACTTTTTCTATAAAATATGCATCCTAAGGGTTCCATTTCCACTTATTTCATGTCGATAATATTTTTCTATAATGTATTAGAATCGGTGAAGTTGGGTTAGAGATTCTGGAATATTCTGGTGCTATGCGAATTTAGGAAACTTGAAGTAAAGTTTGAATATGTGATTAAAAGTATAATGTCTTGATGTATCTAGGGTGTCAGCACGTGTGGGACGTATCTCCAACGTCAAGGGAAGAGTTCCTTATTTTGCAAGACGTGCCAGGTAGTAACTGTAAACTTGCATACTCTATGTTACTCTTGCATGTGTGTTTTATCATGAGGTAAGGGATTGGACTGTGGTACCTAGTGAACTGTGTGTTCTTAGGTTACTGCTAAAGTCCAAAGTATGTCGGGTTGTGGCACCTATTGGATTGCGTGTCCTTAGGTCACTGCGGAGGCCCTTGGCATGTAGGGTAGGTAGTACCTATTGGACTGTGTGTCCTTAGGTGACTACTAAGGTCCAAGGTATGTGAGTTAGGTGGAGCCTATGTGACTGTGTCTTCATAGGTGGCTACTGAGGCCTCTTGGGGTAAGGTAGGGGACTGCAACCCTGACTACCAAGACCCCTTGGCGCTAGTGCTTCCGAGGGCTTGTCTTGACCAGGCGGTCCTGCGGAGGTAGTACATGCCAGTATACTATGCCTGAGGCAGATTTATTTTCCCTATTATGATTTGCATTACATGCATTGCATACATATTGTATATGAGTTTAAAGTTACTCTGGGGTTTAACTTTGAACTCCAGATTGGTTTCAAAGATACAGGTGTAACTTTTAACAGTTACTCGAGTCATGCACTTGAGTTAAACATTTTAACCTCGTGTCTAGGTCATACAGAGACATCTTCATTCAAACTTCAAACTCATTTTCCAAGAAGATGAATCGAGCCTAGAATAATTGACTCGAGTGAAATGTATCTCTGTTTTGATATTACCGCGCCCGTAAATGTGAAATCTTCATAAATAATCTGTATACTTCGTATCTTCACTCATTATTATTCCTAACTATGTTTAATCAGTTTGTTAGTGAGTTTTAGAAGATCAAATGAAGGATTAACTGAAGATTAATAAATTAAAAAAAAAAAAGCAAAGTGATTACGTTAGAGCATTAAATACTGGGTCTAGAAACGAAGCACGGATTTGGCAACTCATTCTCTGCACATTCCAAAGGATTTAATGTTTTCTTTCCTCATTTGGATGCCAGATCATCCAACAGAAATATCTTAAGGAATGTCAACAAAGAATGATTGGGCAGTTGGATAAATCAAAGCGAGAAAATATCCCTGGTTCAACCTAACGGCTATTTATTGCTCCCAACGTCTTCATTGATTCTTCCCAATGGTCATTAAATGTTTCTATCATATATAAGTGAAGAATTCAATTCTTTCAACTACCGAATATAGAAAACAAAACCGTTCAAAGTGATATTCGCATTTACTATTTTCAACTCATATGTATAATATCTTCGGATATTCTAAACTTCAGTGTTTATCTATCTGCTCTTTTAGAGAGTTTATCTTTGATTATCAATCTTTATAAGAATCTCAAAGTATTGAGACTTTGGGATTGGGCTATCATTTTACAACTTGTAAGGGGGAGTGTACCATAGTGAGATGATAACTTTCGAGTACAAAGTGTGTAACTAATTGAAATGATAGTCAAAATTGTAGAGAGTCTAGGGACTGGACGTAGGTCAAGAGTTGAGACCGAAGCAATATAAATCTTCTGTGTCAAGCTTTCTCTCCTTCTCTTTATTATACCCTGTTCTATTTGCCATTTTTCGGGAATCTCAAAAGAAATTTTTAAATCCCCAATTCACCCCCTCTCTTGGTAATATTCTGTCATCAACAGTTCTTTCCTTCTTTTGTTTCATATCTTCTTGTGTTTATTCTTTTTCCTTAACTGTAAAGTACTTTTTATATTGACATCATTTGATCATTTACCCGAAAAAAAAAGTAAAAAATATGAAATCCAATGAAACTATAAAAGAAGAAATTAAATAAAAAATTAATTTTATGGATATAAAAATAATGTTTATATTTATAAATAAAAATTAGTAAAAAGTGAAACGGTTAAATTGCATATGAGAGAAGCAACTTCCACTATATTGTTGGTTGAAGATATTTGCAAGCGTGCGGTGTGCCCGGTCTTGCTCACTTGCTTCTTCTCCAACCAACTTTTAAATAAGGATGCAGATATTTTGTAATAAACTGAAAATGACACTTTTGTAGTATAATTTTGGGTTAAGTATCAATTTTGCTCGAAGTACACATCAAGGAGCAATTTTTCACTGGAAGTTTTTTTGGGGGCATTGTTGCCTTGGAAAGTATCAAAAGCGTAGCAATGTTGCCCCTCAGATTCTGACTCTAAGTGAGTTAACTAAACGGTTTATTAGGGTTGTTAACGGAGGGGCAACATTGCTACGTTTTGATACTTCCGGGGCAACATTGCTCCCAAAAAAACTTTCAGGGCAAAATTGCTCCTAGGCGTGTACTTCAAGGGCAAAATTGATACTTAACAAAAAAAAAGAAGTTAAAGCATTATTTATGATATCATATATTTCTAATTTTTATTTAAATGATATCATATATATACTACCCTGGCCTTCTATTTATAAGCAACTTTCTCTTTTTTGGGGTTGGTCCTTAATATAATCAACTCTCTTTTTATGTCTCAAAATTTAAACTACATTTTCATTTTCTACCACTATTAAATACATAATTTATATTAATTCAATCTACCCACTATTATTTCTCTTTCATTTAATCATGTATTATTCATTCTCTCTCCCATACTCTTTTCATAAATAGAGAGATATTTAGAGAAGACATGACATTTTTGACACATTTATTGTTTATAACCAATTTTAATTGCCAGTTCGTTTTGCACAATTAGGAAAAAAGTTGCTTATAAAAAAGACAAAAGGGAATATATGCCTATAAGGTATCTATATACCAATATATGCTTATCTCATGTATATACACCCTTAGCGCAAGCAAGTTAGATAAAATGAAAAGTCTCATCCTATCATAAGAAAATAGTTAGAGTTGCATTTTCATTAACGAGTCATTATTGTAAAATCAAATATTAAATATAAAAAAAAGGCTTAAGTAGCATTTTTGCCTCGGAAATACACGACCGGGAGCAATTTTCCTGGAAGTTTTTTTTGGAGCAATGTTGCCCCCTCCAGTTAACAACCCTAACTGTCAAACGTTAGTTGACCGTTAGGGCATGTTAATGGAGAGGCAACATGGCTACGTTTTGAGACTTCTAGGGCAACATTGCTCCCAAAAAAACTTCCAAGGCAAAATGCTCTGGGCGTGTACTTTATGGGCAAAATTGATACTTAACCCTATAATTTTTCTAATGGATCAAAGTGCACATCCATAAATACTATTAAGCATTAGATAATTTTAATTATGACCATTAAATATTAAAAAATTAATTAATAATTTAAGAATTCCCGTTAAAAAAATTATATTCCATTTGTTAGAAAAATATTAAAATATCTTATTAAATGATATTCTCATCAATAAATATTTTGCCAAAAAAAAAAAATCACTAAAGATTAACAAAATTAACATGAACCCAACCTATATACCATATAATATTTTCACCATTAAATATTAAAAAGTTACTATGAACCCAACGAGTACATTATTATATGTGTAGACAAGGATAAATTTTGTCCCTTGCTATATTATTCTCATATATTTTATGTTCAAAGTAATCTAACAAAATGTTTTTATGCATATGCATTATCCTTTTCTATTGACAAACCAAACAAATTATGTAATCACATTACATTCCATTAGGGCTTGTTTGGTATGTGGAACAAGTGGGAAGGAAAGGAAAGATGAGCAAGTTTCCTTATTTAGTATACTTTTGTGTTCAATCTTTTTGGGAACTTAAGTTCTCGGGCCCCCATAGGCCTCCAACTTCCTTTAAAAGTGTGAAGATAAAATCCTATCAAAATTGGTAAGAATCCAAGTTCTCTTGTGAAGAGTGACGCTTTTGGGCATATCTACCCCTCATAAAATATTTATTTTCTATAAGGCAAGAAAATATTATTAAATTCAAATCTATGGGATAAGTTCCAATTTGATAACATAATATTTATACAAATTTGAACTTGACAAGAAAATATTTTAGATAAATTGGAACTTATTTATTACGAAATAAATGCTTCTTCATAAAATTTGAATTTAACCCTTTTTTTTTTTTTTTGCGAAATATTTGCTCACTCATAAAATTAGAATTCGATCCATAAATTCAAATTTAATATAAGCAAATTCATATCAAATTTGAATTATGAAATATATATATTTTCTTTTGAATTAATTACTTTTGATGGTAAAATAGGTACGAATTGTCACCCCTTCATTTTCTTCCTACCAAACAACTCATCTCCCCTTATCTCTCAAAATCTTCCCTTCCCTTCCCTTCCTTTCTCTCTTATAAATTCCTTTCCCTCCTCAAATGTTCCATGTACCAAATGGACCTGACATTACCTCCAATTCCATGAACCAAACGGGCACCAAGAGTGCGTCGGATCTGAAATGTCGAGATCTATTTTTTTTAACTGATAATTTTTGAATAAGAAATCATTTTAGGCAAAAAAAAAAAAATTAGTTGAAAGATTATCTTCATTTTATATTTCCATTAAATTCTTTTTACAAAAATAAAAAAATAAATGTGGATGTGCATGTGTTGTCTGTGCGTCAGCGTAGATAACAATTTATGGATGGTGACCAAATGCAACTTCCTGAGCCTCAAGGTCAATTCAATTGGCATGCTTTTCCTTTACATGCTTGGATTACTAAATAAAACCAATTTATCTTGTATACTTGTTGACGTGATTATAAGCGTATATTTATATTTTTAAATGATATGAATATCTTATAGTTTGTTACCTATGAAAATGTATATATGTGTGAGATATTTGTTTGAGGATAAACTTTTAGTTAAGTGGACATAAATTGTGTATATTGTTATAATTAAATTTTTAATTATAATTATGAAAGTTTATGCATCGTGTTGCATATTGAATATAAGTTTAAATTGTTGATGTGGAATTTGTGACATTGCACTGCATATTGAGGTGTACTGGATTGAAATGAGATTTGATAGTAGGAGATTGATTTTACCACGTGGTACTGCCACCACTGAGTGCACAGTAGATGGCTTTAACATTTTCAGGACCCTTGGTATCATCCTTATCCTGTGGCTAGGATAAGGGTCAGCCCTCGAGATGTGACACCTTTCTATATTCGAAAGAAAGGGAACCCATGGTCCGATATGAGTTTTTTAGCCTTTGACCGAGCTACACCTCATCATTAGTGAGCTTGGTATAATCTCGTCAAAGAAATTAAACCTATTGTATTATAGCTCATGGGTTCTGTCAACGGTAATAAGGAAGTTATAAGGGTGGTTGAGGGAGTTACATGCATATTAGATAAATTTTGAACTATTAAATGGTTCGGTGAACTACTCAGATTTATTGATATACGAAGGTATAATTAGTCCGCTTAACTATCTTGTAATCATTCCCTGTATACTTGTTAAATTGGATATGTGGTTACTAAGTCTTCATGACTCACCCCGTCATTATTTATTTTTCAGGTGAGAATTCAGGCGCTAGTTCTAAGGGGAAGACATCCGAAAATTGATCTAAGTTATCAATCTTGTATGTCTCTTTTTGTTACATGAGCATAGTTTGATGTATATTGCCAAACTTTAGCGCCTTGTTGATATGTTGCATATTTTGATCATTCCACGCATACTAGGGCTTATATTATGAACATAGCCTCTTGATATGATGTTTAGTGTGTAAATGATTTATTTTAGGAGGAACTAAATATGTCTAGGTATAAAATAATTATTTAAACGGTAATTTTGGAAGGATGTTACATTCTCTCCTTCTCTCTCTTATACCTTGTTTGTGCTTTCGGGAATCTCAAAAGAATTTTTAAATATCTAATTCACCCCTCTTAGTGATATTCTGTCATCAACAGTTCCTTCATTCTTTTGTTTCTTATCTTCGTGTTTATTCTTTTTCCTTAACCGTAACGTACTTTTTATATTGACATCATTTGATCATTTACCCCAAAAAAAAAAAAAAAAAAAATCCAATGAAACTATGAAAGAAGAAATTAAATAAAAAATTAATTTTATGGATATAAAATAATGTTTATATTTATAAATAAAAATTAGTAAAAATTTAAACGCTTAAATTGCATATGAGAGAAGTAACTTCCACTATATTGTTGGTTGAAGATATTTGCATGCGTGCGGCGTGCCTGCTCACTTGCTTCTTCTTCCAACCAACTTTTAAATGAGGATGCAGACATTCTGTAATAAAGTGAAAATGACACTTTTGTCAGTATAATTTTTTAATTGATCAAAGTGCACATCCATAAATGTATTAAGTATTAGATAATTTTAATTACGACCATTAAATATTAAAAAATTAATTAATAATTTAAGAATTTAAGAAATATTCCCCCATTAAAAAAATTATATTCCACCGTTAGAAAAATATTAAAATATCTTATTAAAGGATATTCTCATCAATAAATATTTTGCCCAAAAAAATCACTAAAGATTAAAAAATTAATATGAACCCAACCTATATACTGTATAATATTTTCACTATTAAATATTAAAAAGTTACTATGAACCTAACGAATAAATTATTATATATGTAGACAAGGATAATTTTGTCTCTTACTATATTATTCTCATATATTTTATGTTCAAAGTAATCTAACAAAACATTTTTATGCATATGCATCATCCTTTTCTATTGACGAACCAAACAAATTATGTAATCATCATTACATTTCATTAGGGCTTGTTTGGTATGTGGAACAAGGGGAAAGAAAGGAAAGATGAGCAAGTGAGCAAGTTTTCTTGTTTGGTACACTTTTGTGTTCAATCTTTTAACTTAAGTTCTCGGACCCCCCCCCAATCTTCCTTTTAAAAGTGTGAAGATAAGATCCTATCAAAATTGGTAAGAACCAAAGTTCCCTCGTGAGGAGTGACACTTTCAAGCATATTTACCCTCATAAAATATTTATTTCTATAAGGCAAGAAAATATGATTAAATTTGAATCTATGCGATAAGTTCCAATTTGATAACATAATATTTTATACAAATTTGAACTTGATAAGAAAATATTTTAGACAAATCCGAACTTATTTATTACGAAATAAATGCTTCGTCATAAAATTTGAATTTATTTGCGAAATATTTGTTCAATCATAAAATTAGAATTTGATCCATAAATTCAAATTTAATATAAGCAAATTCATATCAAATTTGAATTATGAAATATATATATATATATATATATTTCCTTTTCCTTTTCCTTTTGAATTAATCACTTTTGATGGTAAAATAGGTATTTCGATTTTTTACGAACTGTCACCCCTTCATTTTTTTTTTTTTTTCCACCAAACAACTCATCTTCTCTCAAGCCATCTTCCCCCATCTCTCAAAATCTTTCCTTCCCTTCCCTTCCCTTCCCTTCCCTTCTTCTTCTAAATTCCTTTCTCTCCTCAAATGTTCCATGTATCAAACGAACTTGACATTACCTCCAATTCCATGAACCAAACGGGCACCAAGAGTGCGTCACATTTGAACTGTCGAGATCTATTTTTTTAACTGATAATTTTTAAATAAGGAATCATTTTAAGAAAAAAAAATAGTTAAAAGATTATTTTCATTTTATATATCTTCATTTTTATATTTTCTACCCATTAAATTCTTTTTACAAAAATAACAAAAAATTAATGTGGACGTGCATATGTTGTCTGTGCGTCAGCGTAGATAATAATTTATGGATGGTGACCAAATGCAACTTCCTGAGCCTCAAGGATAATTCAATTGGCATCTTTTCATTTACATGCTTGGATTACCAAATAAAACCAAATAAGTGTTAAGATTCAATCTTGCCGTTATATCCGTAGACTATGAGCAAGAGATATAGAATAATTGCTACCGTGTAGTTGAAGACAATGGGGCTGAAGAATTATGCGTGAGCTCAGTTTTTTTTTTCTTAGAAAAAAAAACAAATAAATCTTTTTTCACTATCAGGAAAGGTTGATACTTGATACACAATATGGACAACCGATTACAAATTAACACAATTTATAAAGTGTTCCTATGATTTGTATGATCTATCAGTATACAAGTTTTATAGACACAGTTCGGACTATATATCATTGGGATTTAAGTGCCAAGTTCTTGAGCTTGGCCTGAGAATTGGCGTAATAAGATAGGATCCTGTCCCAAAGCGTGAAACTATTATTACCTGCTACATATTTAACCATCACTGATTTTTTCGAGCCTTCTCTCATAAATTCTAGCTCTTTGGCAATGGTGAGGTTTGTACTGTTTGAGTCATCAAGCAGAGGTAATGAGTAAGAACCCTGAGACTCCAGGTTTTTTATCCACCCACGTAGTAAGAAATTTATGACCTGTTAATAACAAAGGCATTTATTTGGTTAGTGGCCATCTCGTTGAAAGAAAAAAAAAAAAATAAAAAATAAGCCACTTCTAAGTTCTAACTAATTCAAGTGTACCGATAAAAATAGTTAAAAATATTATATTAGTCATGAAATTCAAATCATTTACAAAAATGCCCTTCTTAGCTACATTGAACTTCATCATCATATTAATTTCTACTCTCTCACAACTCTTGTTAAATATGGGCATGTCTAAGAAAAAAAATAAAAATAAATACTCCTTAAACCTATAAAGTACCTTATAAAAAGATATAAGAACACATTCTAAATGGCACCCTATAATAGGAACAGGAGTAGTATGTAATAATACCAGACATGCGTTCTCGTGCATTATGCAGAATTTGATAGCTTGAAAATAGTACAGCATGACATATTTTTCATCCAATTCCAGTCTAGTCTACATACTAAACAGTCCATCAAACTACTCGACTACTTTAAGTTCAAAAGCAATAAGCACAAGACTCTTTTTATATGCATGCTTTATCTCACCTAAAATTGATAAAGCCCTACATCTTCTATTTCTCATTCAGGCTGCTTAACCAAAGAATGACCCGATTAAAAACTTGACAGAACAGGAAAAAAAGGGCAAAATGTAGATTTCTTGTTATTTTAGATGATCGGGATTCAGGACATATCTAAGAGTTCCATTCGAGTTCCATTCCTCTTAAGTCATCTCTAACATGTAAAGATAAGCAAGGTCCAAAAAAATGGGGGAAATCAGAAAGCATACTTTGAACATTGGAAATTTAAACCACCAGGAGCAGAATACAAAATACAGAAGCCAATCAGGAAGGAAAAACATAAACATGTCAAGGCTGAGTCCCACGGGGAAGTATGCAGGATATGATTACACGCCTCTTTATAATTGGCTTGATCTACCTATCTTATTTGGACTGTGCAAAGGAAAGAACACTTTCAAACTAATCAGTGAGGAACTGTGTACCTCTGGAACTTCATCATGAGGACAATGACCGGCTGGGCTGATTTGATAATATGGAGCTTCAGGAACCTTTCTTTTAACCTGAAATCCCCAAATTGGCCTCACCCATGGATCTTCTTTGCCATACATGAGGCAGATTGACACATTGTTGGCTCGACATCTAAAATGAAGACATCCTAGAAATATTTATCTTCGGAACCAAAAATAGAGATAATGATAACAATCAAGAGCCGCTGAAGCAGTTTAATAAGTAGTAATGACACCTACCGAGATAATGCATCATCGAAGGATAATTCTGCCTGAGGAGCAAACATAATTGAAGCAAATGATGCAGCAGCAGCTGGATGCCTTGTCGTTTCAACTATACGCAAGAACACATTATCTACCTTTGTTGAATGGTCTGCATAAACCTGCTTAAGTATCTCAGCGATACTTTTTGGATCACTAATTTTCTCCCACCTAAAGATAAACAAGATCAATTCTTCAATTCAAAAGCAGGTTTTGAATAGAGGAAAGGATTTCCAATGCAAAGCAAATCTTGTTTTTGCTAAAAAATGAGACCTCTTAAGCCATTCAGAATACTTTTCCATCTAAGTTCTTTACATATGAATGGAAATGAAGCTTATGTGCTAGAAATAAGGAAATTAGAAGTTAATTTCTGGAAAGTGTAAAACAAGTCTGAAAAAAGCACAGGAATGAAGCAGTGAAAAAGGTGAAGTGATACTCACAACAACTCTGTCAGCCTCTTCACACGTGGGGGTAGAGGAAATGTTCCAACCCATGGAAATATTTTTGCAAGTCCTGGATTTCTGACAGGATTTGGCAAAAACCCCCAAAAAGGTGTAGCATTGAGCAATGTGACACCCTTTACTAAATGAGGATTACATGCTGCAAAATACAATGCCACAAATCCTCCTAATGAGTTGCCCACAATATAGACCGGCTCACCAATTACCTGAAAATCAATACATGCCATTTCAATACTCAAATTCATTTGATAACCAATGTCCACAAGCAGATTATTAAATGAAGATATTGAAGAAGAATATCAATTTTTACATACTTATTATGTTAATCATCAACATAAAATAAACCTATAAGTTAATCATAAAAAAGAGTGCAGATTTCTACTGCATTAAGTTTCAAGGCCTTAGAGGAAAAACAGCAGGTACCGGAGAACTAATGATACAAATTTATTATAGTTGTTGAAATACTTGAGCAAATCATGCTGTAGTTCAAAACATTAAGGCACTGTATATCAATATCAACCCAACCAAGATAGGACAGCATCAATATAAATGAAAGTCAATAACCAGGCAATCCTAACTTTTGGCACAATTATGAAGGTTTTGAGGCAGAGCTACAGAGTCATGACTGATCAACATGAGATAAGATCTGACAAGTAATCTTTCAAACATAAATAAATGAAAGGAATTTCGAAAAAGAAGAAATGAAGAAAAGCCATTTGCTTGGTATAATTTGCAGCAAAACCATCTGGATGATATGACTTTCAGCACAGTGCTTGCAAAACAATAAACTAGCTGGAACAACTAAAGATCTTCTGTTATCAAATAAAACATGAACACAGCAGAGGAATCATTGTGTACACATCACAAACCTTTTCTATAAAGTATCGAACTTGATCCTGCCATAAATCCATAGAGTATACAAGTTTTTCTGCCCATGGTTCAGCTTCATCTCCAAAACCCCATGAAGAAGTTTTACCATTAGATGCACCACCTTCTTTAGATTGAAGTGTGGGATCTTCAAAAGGCAGTGACATCCCTTGACCTAGGAAATCCAGTGCCCATACTCTAAAGTCACGGCCCAAATCCTTCATTTGCTTCTCATAATGGAAAGCACCAACACCAAAACCAGGAAGAAAGAGAATCTGCGGGGATTCCAAATTTTCACAACCAGCCTTTTCATAGTGCACGTTAAGCTTTGGCTTCCACTTCCAAAAGCAACTTCTTATCACAGCACCAGATTCCCCCTTCGGCTCATTTGGCAGACCAGGAATGCGAACCTTAGCAGCAGGTTGTTCTATTCCTGAGATATCTCTTACATCTCCTTCATCATCAATCACAAAACCATCATAGCCTCCACTATAAACCTTGGAATTATTTTGTTTAAAGCCTCCAAGAGTATTTAAGGACCTATGACCTCTTTCAATGTTATAGAATCTAGAAACGGTGTTAAAATTATGAATTCCATAATTTCCAGGTCCAGCATTGGTAAACCCTAATTGTCGGGAATTGAAGCATCTCTCACTCAAATTCAACTTTGAGTTCACCACATAGCAAAATGGTGCCAAACCATACGATAGAGTTTCCATGCCCAAAAACTATAGTCTGCAGTAAACAGCGATAGCAATTGAATCAGATCGAGTTCAATTTCTTCATGATTATCATAGATAAAGGAGATGCAAAGTAGATCACTAGAGTAGATACTTCAAATCGTTTTTCCGACGCAATTCAGGAACCTATATAGATAAATATAACAAGGAAGGAACGAAGCACAAAAAGAAATAATCACAAACTCAAGCGATACTGCATCGTTCCAATTTTATCGGAACTCAAGCCATACTGAGTCGGGAATCAATACATCAATTCGTAGCTTTCAAACAAATTTTAAACGAAATTTATAATTATTAACTCAGGTTAAAAAAAAATCAAAATTATCAACCGGACACAGAATCAAGTAGGATCAAGAGATCTAGAGAATAAAAAATTATATACCTTTAAATTAAAGAAAGAAGTAGCATGAGATTCTGCTGTACACCAGGAGCTCAAGTTCATAAAAAATTTATTGGAAGACTGAGGAGAAGACCGAGAGATTACGTGTTCACATACCTTTGCTTGGAAGGTTCTCCTTCCTTTATAAACCAAGAAAAAGAAAAGCATTTTTCCAATGAAAATGGAAAATATCTGTAATAATACCAATCGCTCGGAACCTTTCTGAAATATGGTAAATAAAATTTAAAGGTTAAAGTGTAAAAATATATAAGTGTATCTAATATCAAATATTCATTTTGGTGTAAAAGTAACTATATGATAATAAAAATAGAAAGAAAAATTGAGCGTTAGTTTGACTTTTTTGTATTTTTAAAGTTGGCGTAGACGATAGGCTATTCAACTAAATTTCATCACAAATGTTAGTAAAGAACAAGAGAAAATTACATAAAAGGACTTATATAGTTTTGAAAATTAGGTGGCAAGCTACCCCGGTTAAGAGGTAGAGATGGGTGGCCGCAATGGGTAAGATTGAGATTGAGAGATAGAAGAGAAATTAGGGAGAGAAAGGCTATAATCTTCAAAATATCCATGTCTTTTTTGTAATTTTCTCCAGTTCTTTAGTTATCATCAAAATTAAGCGAGTCATCGTTTATATCAACCTTAAGGGGAAAAAATCAAACTAATGGTCAATGAGTATTTTTGTTCTACTTTTATAACCACATAATTACTTTTGTATATACAGAAAAACACTTAGTGTTGGATACACTTTAAAAAGAAAAAAACATATATATATTTTTACATTTTAACCCAAAATTTTAATTATGACCCCATCGAAGATCCACTCCACGGGAAATAATAAGTCCCGATATTACAACTTTTTTAGTTTTTTTCGTCAATTTAAAAAATATGAATTTATTCTTTTGATTTATATCTTAATACTAAATTTAGAGAATCTCGTACATTTTAGAGCACACCAAGCTAAGCAAGAGTATCATTCTTGTTTTGGCTTAGGTTGATTGATGAATTTGACTTTAGTCGAGTGATTTTGGATCATGTGAAGTTGATTTATTCTCCACGTTTATATATGAAAAAATTACATTTAAGTCCCCATAAAAAATGAGGATATTAATAATAAGTGAAACAATAATCATTAATAATTGGATTAGATATCATTAACAAATTGTGAAACTTTTCTAATATTATTCTTCTTTATATATGGGAGTGAATATAGCCGTTTAGGTTGATTGATCAACTTCACTTGAACCGGGTTATTTTGGAATAAGTGAGTGTATTTTGTTAGTGTTACTATAAAAAAAAAATATTTAAAAAAAAAAACTACCAATTTATTACTCTCTTAATTAAACATTAATATTGTTAGCAAAAAAAAAAAAAAAAAAATCTAAGATTCAAGGTCTAAGAATATAATTAAATTAAATATTATTTCCTTATTAATTGAAAGGGAATAACATATCCGCTTATCGCTATGAGAGAAATCCATATGCAGCAAGCCAAAAGCGACAACTGTTTCATCTTCCCCCCCCCTCTTTTTATCTGATTTTGCCTATGATTTTGGACCTATTTCAATCTTCCCTAGAAACAGCCACAATAGTCCCGCCGACAACATAACATGAATGTGAGCATCACTCAATTATTTTTTCCCAATCAATATGCATTGACTTTGAATGTTCTCACCATCACTCAACTCCACCGTTGCTCTTTCAATCTTCACCGGATTCTCTTTTCAGATTGCTCCATCGTGACTTTGGTCTCACCGTCGCGCGGTAGCCACCTTTGTCAAGTCTCAGGCTCGATGATTTATTTGACTATTCAGATCAGTCCCTCCTCACTCATACTCACTGATTGTCACTAATCTTCATTCGTCATTCCTCGCTGCTCGTCGAAGATTGAAATAGGTTTGGAAATCAGAGGCAAAATCAGATATAAAGAGGGAAAAAAAGATGAAACAACATCGTTTTTGGCTTGTTGCAGATAGATTTTTTCACAGTAAAAGCAGATATGTTATTCCCTAATTGAAATCATCATGTTTTATCTCATAAAATATAATAATTATCTTATAACTTTTGCTTGTTATAGTTGCGTGTCACAGGAATCTTATATTAGGGTCATAGGAATCTTATTTAGTATTAAGAAGTTATGAATCCCTATGAATTTAGTTTTAATTCCTGACGCTCCTGAAAATTCATATTGCATCAAGTCTGAAGACGCTTATCTTGAAGGATAATTTAATCACCAATTTTAAAAATAAATACCTAAAAGAAAATACATAATAAACATTGTCTCTACGTACCTAGGCATAGTTTGAACTCGGCTCAACAAAAATGGAGCTAGCCCAAGATGAACTGGACTGGGTATTAGAGCCAACCCAATTTTTGTCCATCCCTAATGTTAAATGCTTTCTAGTGGGATTTTATATATCAATTAAATTTTAAAAAGTTAAAAAAAAAAAAAAAGAAGAAAGAAACTTCATTTAGAATCTTCTAACTTTCTCTAATACAAGCCAACATAATCTAATTGTAATAAAAATGTAATAAAAAATTATATGATTAGAAATATTATTATCCCCGTTTACTATTCAATTAAAATTGGATATTTATGAATAACATTTCGTGGAAAAAAAAAAATAAAACATGAAATTGGGATAGCAAAATTTTAGTTTTAATCTTGATTATGAAAATGGAAAAAAGCGACATTAATATTGATAAATAGAAATATGTATACACACACCAGACACACACATGTTATATAATAATAAGCGGAGGGAAGGGGACCAGGTAAGCTAACGTGAATGATTTGGATTTAGTTTGCGTAGAGGGATGAGCGACGTTGAGAGACACAATGTGTCGTTTTGTGCTCTGGGTTACTGTGTTCTCACTTCTCTTGCATCCACCTCACAACTCTCTTGTCGTTTTGATGACGACGCTGATTGATGCCGAACTTCCCAGTAAACCAAGCAGGCTTCTCACGTTTCACATGCCCTGCTTCGTTTCAAAAGAAATACATGTAATGCATGGTTTGTGAAACCGGACCGGCCGGTTCAGACCAGGAACCGGCCGTGAAACCGGTCCGGTTTGGTGTAAACAGCCCGGCCAGAGGTGTAAAGCCGTAAGATTCTGAGGGTTAACCGGTTCAAAGATTCTGTTTTTTTTTTTTTTTTTTTAATTTATTTATAAAAGGCAATCTAATTTGAATATCTAAATATATCACAAGTTTTGAAGTATATAATTATTTTACTACTGATCTAAAGTATTGAAATGATATATAGTATGTGAAATTTAGGTTGATGTGATGAGAAATTAATTATTTTCTAATTTTTTTATATCTCATTTGATCTAGCCCGGTTGACTCCGGCCGACTCAATCGACCCACTAACCCTTAACCCGTCTTCGATCGATAGGTTCGATCCGGTCCGGTTTGAACCTTGATGTAATGCGAAACTTGTCCTCAAATTTAAAATAATCATGAAATCTGGTATGATGAAAATGACATTTTCCGTCGATCCTAAATATAACATAAAGTTGGATTATTTAAAAAAATTAGGGTTAAATAGCAATTTTGCCACGAAAATATACGTTCGGGATCAATTTTGCTTCAGAAGTTTTTTGGCTCGATGTTGCCCTAGAAGTATGAAAACATAAAGAATATTACCCTTGTGTTAACAAGTGTTAAGTTTGATTGTTTTATTTGACCAAAAATCCCATGTGGCACTCTGACATGGACTCTGACTACTTTGACTGTTTTGTCTTCCCTCTTAGATCTCACTCTGCGACTTCCCTCTCCTCCCATGGCCACTTCTTCTACCTCTTTCCCATTTTGATTCTCACAACTTTGAACCATACACCAAACCTGGCTTTTTTCTCTATTTGCCACTTTTTAAATAATTAATTACCATTTTCCATTTGTTTTCAAAATATTTCTAATGTCTTGCCATTATTTAGTCGATTAAACCAAGAATTAGTCTACTACAACGCTGTGGCGTATTGATTTTTTTGGCGCCATGATTTAGTCGACTAAATCAAGTGGCTTAGTCGACTAAATAGCGAGGGAGAGTTTTTTAAAACCCAATCGCGGCATTTGGAACCCTAATCCACCACAAAACCTCCCCAAACCTCTCCCCCTCTATTTTTTCACCAAATCCTTCTTGAATCCGTTCATGGGTAGCGAAGGAAACTTCATTCTAGCATCATTTGCATCGATTTCAATATGTTCTCATCTCCATTTTGAATTCCGTCGTTGTTCTTTCGTTTATGCGAACCCCCATTTCCCTAGAAGGTAGACAAATTAATTAAAAGTAAAAATGAGTTTTATATTTAAAATCAAAGTTCACCCAAGATCAGTGAGGATCGAGGACGTGACTAAGAATCCTAATAGAAAAATCCCCAATATAAAATCTTAATAAAAAAATTAATTTTATAATTTCTTAAACCGAAATGAAGAAATATTTTTCAAAATTTATAATTTATATTGATTACATTCAAAATATCAAATTGATTAGTTAAGATCTTGATTTAAAATAGATATGAAAATCCCTAATGATGTCATCATTTTCAAACTCATCAACAACAACTTCTTGAGGCACTCAACCTACCTCCGCCAAGCATTCATACGTTACTAATAATATGTCAAAATATAGGAAAATGATATCCTATATGAGATTATAAAGGATAAAAAAAGTTACTATATCAAAATATAGGAAAATGATATCCTCATTACCCTCTTTTATATCATCATCTCATCTCCATCCTTAGATAATGAAATGTATATTTTAGATGTAATATTTTATAAAATTATTATTATAATATTTTATAATTTAAATTTTCTTTATTTATTACAGATTGCAATTATGAAGGGTATAGATCAAATTTTAAGACTTTAAATTTACTTATTTATGTTTATAGAAATAATTTTATAAAAGATTGAATCTGAATAATATATTGTTTTAATCTAACGGCCTATATGAGATTATGATAATAAAATGAAAAAAGAAGACAAAAAAATAACACCGAAATATAAGGTAGACAAATAATCAAAAATAAAAATGATTTTTACAAGGTTCCAAAGTTCGGTGAGGATTGTGGACATAACTAAAAATCGTAACGAGAAAAATTCTCAATATAAAAACTTAATAAAAAAAAATTAATTTTATGGTTGTTTTATAGCTCGCGCCTGATAGGATCCGCGCATGACAAAGGAGTTGATTATCTAACGGGTCCCACAATATTATCGAGCGTGTTATACACGCATGAACATGATAAAGAGTTCCACGTTTAACCCTATAATTTATACTAAAATATTAATAATATTAATAAATAAATAATCGGATGAAGAAAATGTAAAAGCCCCGCATAAACGAAAGAACAACGCGCGAAATTCGAAATGGAGATGAGAACATATCGAAATCGACGCAAATGATGCTAGAATGAAGTTTCCTTCACTACCCACGAACGGATTCAGTAAGGATTTGGTGAAAAAAACAGAGGGGGAGAGGTTTGGGGAGGTTTTGTGGTGGATTAGTATTCCAAATGCCGCGATTGGGGTTTTAAAAAACTCTGTCGCTATTTAGTCGACTAAGCCACTTGGTTTAGTCGACTAAATCGCGGGGGCGATCAAAAAATCAGCGCCCAGCGTTTTAGTCGACTAAATCTTGGTTTAGTCGACTAAATAGTAAGACATTGGGAAATATTTTGAAAACAGTGGCAAAATGGTAATTAATTATTTAAAAAGTGGCAAATAGGAAAAAAAAAAGCCCACCAAACCTCCCAAACTTTTTTTTGGAAGGGAGTTGGAGATTAAAAAAACCTTTGCGAAGCCACCGAGCGGTGAAGAAGAGAGGTTTTGAGAAGAAGAAGATATCAAAATCCAGCAAGTAAACAAGAAACATGAACACATCCATGAATCCATAAACATAAATCATATATAGAAATTAATGGAATCAAATCCAGAAATTAAAGAAATCATATAGATGAAAAAGTAAAAAAAAAAAAAAAAAAAATTGCCATTGAGTGGTTCTGCTTTGAAGCACCGATCGCTTGGACCTCAATTTGTGAAGTGATTCGTGGTTTGCAAAGAGAAATTGGGAGAAAATTCGAGCTATAGGAGTGAGCTTATAGGACTTGATGGCATTTTCTCTAACCAAGAAACAAAATCGCAGTACAGTGAGAGGGCTTACAGAACCTGATGATTTCTTTAGCCAAATATCGACCCAAAAACAAAATCGTGGAGCAGTGAGCCAAGAAACACAGTCACTGCAAAGGAAAGGGTGAAGACAATGAGAATCCAAGCTTCGATGATAATTGCGACATTGCTTGTAGGTCTAATGGCAAAGATCGATTTGGCTCCAAGGATGAGAAAGGTCAAGAACCCATCAGATCAATGAATCAAGATTTGAGATTTAAGAAAATCCGTTGTTTTTCCTGATTTTCTTGAAATCAACCCAATTGGATTAATATTTCTCTAGGAGGAATAGAAGGGGGAGTGATTCTTTCTTCTGACTTTCAATATAGATCGAACGGCAAAGAAGGCTCAAGGGAGACAGATTTTGTAGATTGAAGACAACACACAACGAAACTCGGTCTCTTACCTCTAGCAATCTTCTCAAAGATCTCAGCCTTATAATTTTCCCAAATCAAACAACCAGAATTTTGCCATTGATTGAAGCACAGACGAGACGGAACCCAAAATCAAAGAAAAGCCCCACCTTCATCGTCCGTGTCTGTCTCGGTCTCATCGAGGCCCGTTGTCAAGGTGAAGAACCTGATTTAGCAGTTGGTTCCACCGTATCGGAATGCCATTCCTGTTCATAATCTTTTAAGGAGGCCGAATTGACTTTCTCCTGCGAGTCTGTGATGGTAAGGGAGGCGGGGCGGCGGGCTTCATCTCCATGAAGACACGGCGGCGAGAGTGGCGATGGGTAGCAAATGCCCCCGGATCGCTAGTGGTGGGCGACGGCACGAGTGAGTGGCTAAGAGGAAAAATGTTTTGGGTTGAGATGAGCACGAAGAACACGGGAGAAAGGAGAGGGAGGAAAGAAGGAGATGGTGACATGGATAAGAGGTGGAGAGGGTTGAAGTAGGTGGGCATAAGGTGGCAAGTTGAGTGTCATCTGAGAGTGCCACATGTTTATTTTAACGATGGAATTTAACGGTGTTAACAGGGAGGGTAACATTGCTATATTTTTAGACTTCAATGGCAACATTCAGCGAAAAAAAAACTTTCAGAGCAAAATTGGTCCTGGACGTGTACTTCTGGGGCAAAATTGCTACTTAACCCAGAAAATTAAGATAAGCCCACATCCCAAACGGGCATAAGCGTAGAATTTATTGCTTGCAGCTCGTTCAACTCGTGTTTGTAGTACTCATTCCTGCAACCTCATTCATGTTTGATGAAGTATACAAGCTTTTCAGCCCATGGTTTAGTTTCATCTCCAAAACCCCATGAAGAAGTTTTACCATTAGACGCACCACCTTCTTTAGATTGAAGTATGGGATCTCCAAAAGGCAGTGACATCCCATGACCTAGGAAATCCAGTGCCCACACTCTAAAGTCATGGCCCAAATCCTTTATTTGCTTCTCATAATGGAATGCACCAACACCAAAACCAGGAAGAAAGAGAATGCGGGGATTCCAAATTTTCATACTACAAAAAAAAATCTTGTTTTGTGACGGAAAAATTCCATTGCAAAACAAGCATTTTTTGTCACAAAATACGTTTGTGACAGATTTTATACCGTGGCAAAAACCCTCATCGCAATTGCAACGGAAAATGAAAATTCCATCGCAAATTTACAACGGAAACACAATTCGTCGCAAATCTGTGGGATTTAAGAACAATATTCAAATCTCGGGATTTGCGACGGAATTTGGTTCCATCACAAATGTGGATTTTTGCAACGGAATCAAATTCCATCGCAAATATTGGGGTTTTTTTGTTTAAAAAAAATAAAAATAAATAAATAAAAATAAAAATTCCGTAAAAAAAAAACTAAAAAATCCTATATATCATAAAAATAAATAATAACAATTACAAAGAGTTTTACATAGAAAAAACAAAATATAAATAATAATGTTGCGAAGCATATGTCCTAAAAAATAGTCTACATACAGTTGTGAGCATTGTAACGTCCTCCATTTTACTAAGCATAATTACCGATTAAGGTTTGATCAATGACTAAGTAATCTTTCATCGCTTACCAAAATATACAAAATAAATCAGAGTATGCAAAATGAGCCCTAACGTAGCAATATACAATCATCCAACATATATCAAAAAGACGGAAGTACTACTTTCACCAGAAGTAGCCTAAGCTTCCGAGGTCTCCTCTGATAGACCCGCACGAGAACTATCACCTGAAAAATGTTGGTAACCATTAATCCAACTCATTACATATACTAATATAGGCTCGTGAGGTGCCAAGTAGAACAGTAAATATAACAATGGTATTAAAAATATATTTCAAGAATATACACATTACAAATTTTCATGCCATGAATTCTATATCAAAATTAGGTATCATAGTTTTTATTAACACAATTCCCAATATGCCTCCCATCAATCCAAGCGAAGCGCCTTTATTTCCTCCGACTAGACCCATGGGCTAAGTTACGACCATATTATCGGTTACTCAAAAGCTCACTTTGGTCATGTGATGAGGACCGACCAAAATCCTCAGAGCACATGTCCCAGACCATGGGTCTTTTTCCCTCATTGAACTAGTAGGGTGTCGTAACCCTAGCGTTCAAACATACGCCTCAAATCAAATCTACCACAATCAATTTACTAACCATTAATAACTCTTCTAAAACTCTACATAATTAAAATCAAAATTTATAATTTCATAAAATTAAAAAAATACAAATTTTAATAATAATATATTTGGAATGATTGAAGTGGCACATTAAGACGGATTTGAAAAAATTAGTGAGACTATTAATTCTCCTTTCTATATATTATTTATTAATAATTCCCTTTTATTGTTTATTCCCTTTCTTAATAATAATAATTACTATTTATTATTTTTTTCCTTTTTTCTTAAAAATAATAATAATGTTATTTATTATTATTTATTTATCTTATTATTATTCTACGATTAGTTTAAACTCCCAGAGGCTATCCTTTAAATTAGGATTTTTAATAAATAACAACACCAAGTAAAATAAGATTTATTGTGATAAAAGCTTTGCCCCACACTAACTCTTTTTCTAAATTCACGGGACATTTATTTTATTCCTCTCTCCCTTTGAAGTTTATACGAGCCTAGTTCTATTATTATTATTATTATTATTATTATTATTATTATTATTTTGCATATAACTTTAGCCCATGTCAAAATATTACCATAATGACATAATGGCTAAATTTTAGATTGCACAATTCAGAATGACAATATTTGAAGAAATTAAATCAACAACAATACTCTTATTATTGCTACAAGCTATAGCTCATATCTAGCTGTACTTGCTTTAATTAAATATAAGTCTAAAACATGATTTAATGTCAAAACGGTGAGTTCCTTCCAATTTTTACGTTCAGTTCCAACTTATAAGGTTCAACATCTAAATACTTAATATTAATTGTACCGCATAGATTCATAAGTCATGACCTCAAAAATTCACTACACCACAACAGCTCATGCGCCTGTGCATCAAGGTATATATATACTTATCATTTTCTTTTCTTCTCTTATCTAAACCAAATGTGCACAAACACACACTCAGTGGCTTTGGGTTCCCAAAATATATCTATATACTTTCATTGACAGGATAATAACTCTTTCTTTTGTTTATGAGTCACATATCAGCAATTTTTTTTTTTTTTTTGAGTTTTTTAAACAGTAAAAACAGAAACCTATTGCATGATATATATATATATGTATATATATATATCTATCAGAGTAGCAAGTTTTCTCTTGGTTTCTACATCCACACTACAATATGATAGCCAACAAAGTTTACTTATTCCTCTTTTTCCTTCTCATGCAAAGCGATCATATATACTTAACAATATATATTCAGACCCCCATTTCCCTTAATGTTCAAGATCTCTTTTTCCCATCATTGGAAAGTTTACACTAATCTATATATATATATATATAAAGTTATATACATACAACTATAATACGACAAACAAATGGTTTAAGTTTTCCTATTATTCCCCCGTGAAAAACATGCAAAACTAAAAAGAAGAACAATCCAATGACTTACCTAGGTTGGTTTCCGGCTCACACGTTTAATCTCCACGAATACCCAGCGCCCCTGTTTTGATGAGTTTTTGCAGAAGAAAAAGTTCACAGTAAACTCTCTCTCTCTCGGCTTGGCACAGGTAATGAGAACAATTGAAGAACTAAGTGCATGGGTTTATATATTGAATTGGAGGACTGGTCCGAGGGGGACGACGGACCGAGGGTATACATTGAGAGCCTCAAGAAGCATGGCTCTACTGGATTTTGGTGCTCGAGAAGGATGGAGGAGTGAGGATGTCTTTGGTTGCGTGGGTCATTTCACCGTGATCGAGTTTTGTGATTTAGGCCGAGAGCTATCATGACGTGGATTTGCTTCTGCTGTGATCTTACTTTGGTGAATGGGTTTTCTTCTGCGTTTTTTTTTTCTACGTGATCAGAGACCTAATGGCAGCTAATATAGATTAAAGGAAATAGGCACGTGTTGGTTAATGAATCAGAATAAGAATTGAGGTGGAATGGGTTTTTGATACATGGGCTAAATGTCTTACGTGGGCTAAAGCAAACAATTGAAATTGGAGTGATTATATGTAGGCCCAAAATGAATGTTTGAAGAATGAAGAAATAGACTCTGTACATATATGTGGTATAACTGCCAATGAGAGTTGGCATAGATGGTAAGGGATTCAGGATTAGGCCTAAATGGTCGTAGGTTTGATCCCCTCTGCCGTCGCTGGGACTCCTTTAGTAGGCGATCTCGTAAGTCCCCAGTAAGTGCTCATAGAGCCCGGAGCCGTGCCCTGGCCTTGGTGGGGGACTGATGTCGAACCCTCCAAAACTTTTTTTTTAGCAAAAAAAAAATATATATATATATGTGGTATAACTTGTGGAGTTTGAGAGGAAAAAGTGATGATATTAATCCCTACTTGATCTTTTTTTTTTCCCCAAAGCCTTTATTTGTAATTCAAGGCCATTACTCATTTAATTGCAATTATGGAAAATAAATTAAAAATTTTATCCTTAACTCCTTTTAAGGATTTTCTTTCTCAATTTAATTTCTTTTGGCCTTAAAATATCAAATTCCAAAATTTTTAGGCCTATATTATTCCTTATTCAAATTTATTCTTTTTCCCTAAATAAATTAATTAAGGAAAAAATATGCCTAAATTTCCAATAATTATTCTCAACTTATTTTAAGCCAAATTTTCCTTAATTAATTTCCATATAATAATTAAATTTCAAATCCCAAAATTTGGGATGTTACAAGCATCATCATCATCACCACCAGCATGGTCATCATCACCAGGAGCCGACCCCGTACCATTGTCTCTCATTAGGAACAGGAGTTGAAGCTGCATCTGCCTCATCATTTCCTGTGTCTGATGCGGCTCATTTGCTTGTTGACTCATCTACTGCCGTGTCTCGCTAAGCTCATTTGTTGTTTATCTCCAAAGGTGTTTGTCTGGCTCAACTCAGCTGCTTGCTGACTCATCTGCATTGCTTGCTCCTGCACCAACGCCTTCGTCTTCTTTGTCTCATCTGCAAAAACATTAGGAAGTATGTTTATTTTTTGAACATCATTTAAATGGACCAGGGAATGAAAATGTAACAATCATTATCAAATGTATTACGTTTACCTACAGAAACACCTTCACTGTTGGATAAGGAGCGCTTCGTAGGCTTCAGTCAGATGGTAGGGGCACCCATCCTGAAGAGTCTGCCTTTCTTGTTAAATCCGCCTGTTTATTTCATTTCACATGGCTTATTGGCTTATTTAAGCATATTCTGCGTCAGCTTCTGATAGGTTTTCTACAAGCACAAAAATACATCACAAATAAGCCATGTGAAATGAAATAAATATGTTGGTGTCTGAAACAAAGAATAAATGCAATAAACGTCTCACCGCTACTTGTCGCGCCTCGGGGTTAATCCAACGCCTCCCACTACCTTCAGACTCTTGGGAATGGGTACGCTCACAGGTAGCCCAATTAACCGATTCTGTAGGAACTTCCCTAGACTTTGCCTGCAAACACAAATGTGTACCGGTCTCCTCTTCCATGTATGATGGTTCAACATGAGTAACGTGATCAAAATGTTGGCCAATCAACGGTCCTGCGGCATCCATCACCAACTGTTCATATCGATTAAGGTTGTCTTGATGACTATTGTTCCCATAATAAGCACTCGGTGTCTGTCAGACTTCACTATGATATTCCCAACATTCATATTCCTCCATGAATCCCTTTTTACACAAATGGATTCTGACCGTGCCCGGTTCTTGAAATTTTAAACACCTATATTTGACACACGGCAACTGATCCAGGTACTTGAATTAGTTTATTGCGCCAAAGCAAATTGAATGAACTCTTCCAAACCCTCCAAGAATACTTGAGTTAGACTCTTTTCTCAGTTAGACGATTGTACATCCAACTCCTATTATGATTGTCTTCCATACTTCTCCAACCCAACCCTATACAAATATATACACTGGGGACATACCCTAGTCCACAAAACGACATGTTACAAATATAAGTGGCCAATACAACTGGCCACTTGTACCAACCAATTTCCACTTAATCAAGAAAGTGAGAAGCAAATATATGCATTGAACTAAGAACATATTCCAGCAAGCAACTAAAAAATGAGGATAGTACACCGGAAGATAGGGACAAATCCATGTGATTATTTAAGCCAATTTTATGAGGGTCATATTAAATGCTAATGCAATTTTATAACATGACATAGGATGAATTTCAAGTTTTCTAATATATATATTGTAAAACTTGTTAAAGATAGTTTTAAATAACAAATTTAAATGAGATAATTTTTTAAAAAATTTGACAGAGTTATTTTTATAAGAGGCTAAATCAACTAGCTAATTTCACTAATTTTTATAATTAGCTTTTAAACTAAACAAGTATTTATAATTTGTTTTTTTCAAATTATCCATGTTTATTGTATGTATAACTTGTTAATGATAGTTTTAGATCAAATTTTTAAATGAGATAATTTTGTTAAAAAAATTTAACAGTCATTTTCATAAAAGCCTAAATCAACTAGCTAATTTCACTAATTTTTATAATACATATAAATTTGATTATTCTTTAAAGTCACGCCTTCCCCCGCCTACTTTGCATCAATTAATTAATTGTCTTATCTCTAAACATCACTTCTCAGCACCCCACTTTTCTCATTCCAACACCATCCTATTTATATATTTATGTATCATTACCGATTAATACAAGATCATAATTTTCTCACAAAATTTTTTCATTACACAAAATAAACCATAAAAAAACAATGCAAGATTAAAAAAATAATCAATATCATTAATAAAAATCATGAAAACCCAATAGCTAAAAAAATCATGGAATCTCCTACAAACTATAAGCATAATCCAAATTAATAAGCACATTAAGCATTTCACTAATTTATCTAATATACAATTCCAAACTTTATCTTTTGTATTTATAATTATCTTTTAATCTAAACAATATCTATAAATTGTTTTTCAAATTATCCATGTTTATTGTATAACTTGTTAAGGATAGTTTTAAATCAAAAATTTAAATGAGATAGTTTTTTCAAAAATGTAAGAGTTATTTTTATAAGAGACTAAATCAATTAGCTAATTTCACTAATTTTTATCATACATAAAAATTTCATTATTCCTTAAAGTCACACATTCTTCCAACTTTACATTAATTAATTAATTCTCTTATCCTTGAACATCACTTCTCGACACTCCACTTTTCTCATTTTAACACCATCCTATTTATATATTTATGTATCATTATCAACTAATACAAGATCATAATTTTCTCACACAATTTCTTCACTACACAAAATAGACCATAAAAAAACAATGCAAGATTAATATTCTCACTAATCACATTCAAAGTAAACGATTTAATTCACCAATGGGATAATCATTATCATCAAAAATAATAACACATCTAACATTAGCTTTCAGATTTTCCAACAAGACAATTTTACCATTTCAACATGTAAACCGGAAATGGAAAAATAAGAGAGAAGAGAGGGAGCTTTAGGAAATGGAAGGAGAGCCGGCGACCAAAAAAGGAAGGGGAGGAACCGACTAGACCAAAGGGAGGAGGAGACCACCACACCGGAAGAAGAACTCGTCAAAAACGGACGAAAGTAGCGATGAGGAGGTGGAAGGGTAGTAAACTGAGGTGGAAGAGGATGGTCGGAAGGGCGATGGCGAGGAGGAGGGCCGAGGTTCGCGGAGGAGGACGAGGGGCTGAAACTTTGAGTGAGAATGAGAAGAAAATCATGCGGGGGAGTTAAGGGAGCAATTTTGCCTCGCAAAATTGCGACGGACTTACGAGTTTGTCGCAAGCCCCTTGCTATTGGGTCCGTCACAACCGGTGGAGTTTTCTCCCACCGATTGCGACGGACAAGACGGCCTCTGTCGCAAAAATCATGTTCTTGAAATCCATTGCAAAAAACTTAAAATTTGGATGGAATTTTTTCCATCGCAATTTTATGATTTTCCAAATAGTGTTATTCTCATTCCGAACTTGTTAATCCTATTAATGAACTTGTTATTCCCATTACGCAATTTGTTAATGGTGGTTAGATTTTGGTTTCATCAATAAAATGTGTTTCCCCTGAAGAATGAACTTGTTCTTCTTATTACCGAACTTGTTGATCCTATTAATAAACTTGTTATTCCCATTACAATTTTTGTTAAATCTCATATTTAGTGTTCACATTTTTCTTCCTCAAAACCTAGATATTGTACCTCGCCTCCCATTTGTAAAAACAAGTTCTCGACCGAGAACTTTTTTTTTTCATCGTAAAACGTTTTTTTAGTGCTTTTATCGGATCCATAACCAAACTATGAACTTGTCGCCCAAAACCTCTTCACTCCAAATTAAACAACCAATTTTTTTTTTTTTTTTTCAAACAAAGGTTATGAAAAATAGCGAAGGAGATTTTGGGGACTTATCGATAGGTATCCCTTAAGAAAAATATCACCTTTTTGCACACTATTAAGCTAGATGAACAAATTAGAGAGGGAGAGAGGAGAGGCGAGAGAAAGAGGAAGATAAGGCATAATGGTAAATTCATCAATATTTTAAAATCTTAATTTGATCCCCGCCACCTTTATGTCCTTCACAAATTTTAATAGACATTTGAGGATTTTAGAATTTTATTTGGTATTTATTCTTTATTATCCCATATTCTCATCCCCGTTTATATTTTATGTTAGTACTAATATATGAGAATTATTGTTGGGCAGCCTTCTGCCTTAATAGTCATATACTACATAATGGCCAAAAGTTATATTCATAAACTATTATACAATAATATTCAATTAAAATAGGATATTTATGAATAAAATGTGAAAAAATAAAACGTGAAATTGGGATAGCAAAATTTTAGTTTTAATTATACTAATAAACTGTGGGAAGGGGACCAGGTAAGTTAACGTGAATGATGGGTGAAGGTGATGTTTTCCCAAGTTCTCAAAATATTAATTTTGACCTCCAAAAATTTCAAATTTTTTCTTAAACACCTATAATGCAAAAATTAAGCATAAGGTAGCATCAAAAGTCCAAGAAATCATTTACATAAATAATTAACAAATTATGACTATTTTACTTCTAATTACACTTAATTTAATACAAATGTCTCTAACTCAAATTAGTATTTAATCATACAATAATATCCCAAAAAAATGCCTTAAAAATCCTAATTTAATAATGAAAAATCATATACAATTATGGTTCAATAATTGGTGCACAAGAAATAATTGGAAGAAAAAGTTTCTTTTTTTCCAGCTGACATGCAATACTGATTGTCCTGTATTACAAATGATTATATCATATAGCATTTTCTTGTGGATTTTGTACTTCTGGATCAACATGACCAATCTTTCTGCAAAAAAGTTATTACCAGTGGATCACTGGTCTGGATGATATAAACAATGCCTCCGTCTTCTCATTTTAGAACTCAAATTAATATGTTTCCCTTTATTTTTCAATTAGCTGTTCATGATCAAACAAGAACAAAGCTTTTTTATGCCAAACAGGCCCCAGTATCTCTAAGGAGGATATGCTCAATGGATTAAACTTTGCAACGATATTGTAGTGTTCTGTCAATTGACTAGCTACTTATTAGTGTTTAAGGCCTTCTTTTTTTTTTTTTTTTTTTTTAAATGTTTTTGTTGTTGTGGTTGTTAGATCTATGCGTTGCCAATCTGTGCATTGTGTTTGGGTCTGTTTGAGTTAGTGGTAAGAGTGGTGGTTTATTTTTTATCTGACTTGTATAGAAACCCGATAGAAAAAATTCAGATTGTAAATATGATTTGTGTTTGGATTGACGGTAGTAGAAGTAGTTTTTCCCAAACAGACGTGTTTGGATTAGTAGTTGAAAAGTCAGTTGAGATATAAAATGATCATAAAGTACATGAATCTTATTGAATATTACATATATTAATATTAGTTATATATATTGCGACAATTGAAGAAAAAATGTAAATTTAAATTTGAGAAAAAAGTTAGATTATATTTTTAAAAAAATTAATAAACAATAAAGCCTTTAAGTAAATATATTTAATGTAAAAAATTGCATATAAATTAGAATGTCTAGAAATGTTTTTTTTTCCTCCCTAAATCATACCAATTTAACTGATTTTATATATTTTTCTCCTTAAATTTATTTGTTAAGAAAAATAGAATTTGTAATTGAAAGAAAAGAAATAAATAAAAAAACAAAACAAAGAGATAATGCAAGATGCGTGGAACCCTACATGAGTGAATGGATGGCAAGAAAACGTCCCAGTGTCCCAGACATGTAAGACGCACTGATGTCCTATGTACTAAGATAATTAGGCAATAGTTGACCAAAAAAAAAAAAGATAATTAGGCAATAGACAAGAAACGTGGGCCCTACGTGAGTAAACAACATCCTAACGCGTCCAAAAACTACAAAAGCTGGGGGAGTCACTTTTAAGGGAAAAGTGAGATTGAAAAAAAAACAAACCCAAACGACTAATTTTTTTTTTTCACTGGACTTCTGTGCAAAGGGGCCCAAACGCTGGTTACCAACTGGGCTCTCCAAACAGGCACTTTTCTATTGTACATGGGGTTTTGCAATATATCTAATAAATAAAATTGTAAATATCAAAAAATAAAATAAAATAAAATTGTAATGACAGACCCCGTCGTCCTTAAGTTCAACCGACAAAAGGGTGGAGATACTCTTACCAAAAGGGAGGTTCAATCTTGGAGGTGGTTAAAGCACTAGGGGAGGCACCAGGGGTTTACGAAGTAATGGTAACTCGGTAAGGTGAAGACATATGTACTCTTAATCCCGAATTCCTCGCGAGGCGTAGGTAAGCCCAATCCCTCTCCTAAAATTTTTATTAAAAAAAAAAAAGAATTTGTATTGACTATTCAACTTTTGTGTTTGTTTATAGTTTAATCGATGAAAGACTTTCTTTGTTTTTTTTTTTCCCACCACCAAAACCTTGTCTCATTCCTTTAGTCTAGTGGTATAAAACCTCGCTAAATCTCTGAGTTTAAGTTTCAAAGGATACACCTAAGAGGGAAAACCATGAACCTCAAAACAAGATTAATCAACTGCTTAACTACTTGGTTATAAGATCCAGAAAAGGCATTGGATACCGATTGATAGTGTAAAATATATATATATATATATATATATATAAAATATCAATTTCCATAATTAATTATTATTAAATATAATTAATTTTTTTGGTAATTATTGAGTACAATTGCAACTATAAATTGACTTAACAGAATGTTAGATTTGCATACATAGCCACCAGAATCTAGTAAACCCACATCTATCAATACATCCACTTCTTCCATGGAATCCCAAAACAAAGACCTTGGACCAACAAGACTCCTCAACGCTCAAACCCATATATGGAACCACACTGTCAGCTACATACACTCAATGTCCCTCAAATCTGCAATTGATTTGAATATTCCAGACATCATTCACAAGCATGGCAAGCCCATGTCTCTTTCTCTTCTCGTCTCTTCCCTCCAAATCCACCCTTCTAAATCTCCATACATTCATCGCCTTATGCGAATCCTCACCTATTCCGGCTTCTTCTCTCTCCTGAAAGTTCCAGAAATTTCTGACCCCTCAGAAGAAGGCTATGTCCTAACCGATGCATCCACACTCCTTCTCAAGGACCACCCCTTAAGTGCAACACCTTTGTTACTCCTTTTGGTCAGTCCAGCCATGAAAAAGCCTTGGTACGAGTTGACCAATTGGTTCCAAAATGATGATCCGTCGCCGTTTCACACAGCGTACGGGAGCAGGATCTGGGATTACGCTAATGTGAACCCCAATTTTAATCATCCTTTCAATGAAGCTACAGCTAGTGATTCGAGCTTGATCATAAGTGTGGTGCTTGAAAGTTGTAAAGATGTGTTCAATGGAATAAAGTCGTTGGTTGATGTTGCGGGTGGCACTGGTACTACAGCCAAAGCCATTGCTAAAGCCTTTCCAGAAATAGAATGTACTGTGTTCGATCTCCCCCATGTTGTTGACGGCTTACCAGGTTACGCCAATCTCAAGTTTGTTGGAGGCAACATGTTCGAGGCCGTTCCTCGTTCCGATGCCATACTGATGAAGGTGACAACTTCTTAGTCAACCTAGCTTGTGTTCATTATCGTTGTTATTAATTAAAACTAGTTTTCTAACTTCCTTGGCATGAAAATAGTGGATAGTACATGATTGGCACGATGAGGAGTGTTTGAAAATTCTGAAGAATTGCAGGGAGGCAATTGCGAGCAAAGGAGAAGCTGGGAAGTTGATTATAATAGACTCGGTATTGGAGGAGGATGACGTGGCGGGAGACAAGAACAATAATAAAATAGTTGAGAGTCAATTGTTGATGGATATGCTGTTGATGGTTTTGTATCCTGGAAAAGAGAGGACTGAGAAAGAATTGGTCAACTTATTCCGTTCTGCTGGTTTTAGTGACTACAAGATTCATCCTGTTCTAGGTTCACGATCTCTCATCGAGGTTTATCCCTGAAACATATTCTTGCACGTGAACCAGTATTAAAGAACTGCCATGTAGTGGAATAAGGTTGTGGAACGGGAAAAATAATAAAAAGAAGAAGATGAAGATGAAGTGGAAGAAGGTCTATTTATTTTATGTATCGCTTTGTAATCTGATTTAGATGCATGTGAACCAGTATTAAAGAACTGCCATGTAGTGGAATAAGGTTGTGGAACGGGAAAAATAATAAAAGAAGAAGATGAAGATGAAGTGGAAGAAGGTCTATTTATTTTATGTATCGCTTTGTAATCTGCATTAGATATTAATGTTTGTGTGTTTGATGAGTTGTTAATTACAGTCAATATTTTTTTATAGAATTGGCTTTTATAATTAATAATATGAAAACAGTGTTCGGTTGAGAAATACCCTAAGTAAAATTTTCTAACATTTTTTATCGTGTTCGTTGATTTTTTTTTCCCGTTTTCTCCCCGGAAAATAATTTTTTTTGTAACAATTAATATCTTAAAGTCGATCCTCGCATAATGGGATGGGAAAATTTCAGTCAGTCCATGGAGGAGATTTCATTCGCTTAATCTCAAGATTCTAAAACTTTATTGTACTTTTTAGATAAAAATGAAATTAAGTTTTGTCGGAAAAAAGACAATAATACATTTGTGGTCATGAATATATTAAATTATGTGGATATCCACTAATTTTTAATTTTCCACATTTTGTCACCGTTTATAAAAATCAATTAGGTATATTATATTATATAATACAAGTATATAATATCATGTATTGGACATTAAGATTACCTATTATGGGCATTAAAGTCGTCCACTATATTTATAATGGAGAGTGCGTAGAAGCTACATAAAACTTCTATACTCTCTAACTAATATAAATGTTTTCCTCCCCCCATACAAATACACACCGAATGCATTGTATAGTGATTATATAAGAAACTGAACGAAAATTGTTATACACTTTCTCACACTTGATTTCTCTCTTCATTTATCTCTTGCTTTTTAATCCGAGCACGATTGCACTCTCTTGTCTCATCCCTCTCTCTCGATGGCACTTTTCATAATCGTCATGCAATATCTCTCTAGGTACGCTTACCATTCATTTTACCTTCTCTCTCTTGTATCTCTTTTACTCTGTGTCAAGGCTTTGCGTCGTCTTTATTGTGAGTCCACCTAATGTGCACATAAGATACTAGAGGTATGAGCATTATATATATATATATATATATATATATATTTATTTATTTATTATATTTATTTAGATTTAAATTATATACTACTTTTTTTTTTTTTTTTTTTTGCGGTTCGTATCTCAAATTAATTAGTTTCTAGCTCAACATTTTTACGTAACACCAATATCATGGAAACTAATTAATTTAAAATACTTTGGGTGTAAAAAAAAGCTCATAAAACAACATAAAATTTAAATCTAAATAAATATAATATCTTTTTTTTGTCGAAAGGAAATTTTTATTAATACTAACGATAAAAGTTACAAAACATGACGATTACATTGAGAAAGCAAACCGGAACAAGAAGACTAAAAAATACAACAAAACCAAAACAAATCTAGGGAAAACTAATCACCACAAAATATAAGGGAATAAAAGTAACATCGGGAACTCCAATGCCTTCTTGAACATCCAAGGTTAGAAGTGACGTGAAAGAAAGTATTGGTTGCAAAGCCCACCCGTCGGCACACCTCCTTATAAGAATAAGCTGCACATATGACTTGGTTGGGGAACAGGACAGAGAAAACCCAACCTCAGAAGAAGAAAGACCACTGAAATCTTGAAAAATACTTTTGCTCCTCCATTGAAGGAAATCTGGTGACATCAACCACCTCCCAAACAAATTTTGACTAACACTAGCGATTTGGATTTGCCACCATCGAACAATCCTACCAATGATCGTCACATATGTTAGGCACAAACAAGATTGACCACCGGAAAAACCCTTCCCCCAAAATTACAAATCCAAATCACCACAAAAAACACCACCAAAAATCCTCAAATTCATAACCACATCAGAAGAAAACCACAAGCATACAACAATAAAAACAAAAGCATAGGAACAAGAGCAGGAACAAAATAGGCAAACAGGAAAAAAAGGAACAGGAAGAACATCCCCTTCGCCGGAGACCACTATCGATCCAGAGACCACCGTCACGCCGGAGGCCATCGTCGAGGAAGACGTCCAGACAAAAGCTCCCATCGCCAGAGGTGAGAAAGGACCACTGCTACACCCAGAAAACAGAGGGACGCCAGAGCTGGAGAGACTGAGGACGGAGACCAGAGAAGAGCCAACGCCAAAGAAGAAGGACGGTCACCGCTTTATGTCCCTATTCTGACCTAAAACTCGTCTGAACCTGACTCATCGAGGTCCGATCTGTGCTTCTGCCGCGATTGTGGTACGAGAGGAGGTTCGCCGGCGAGACAGAAGCCAACTGGTTTTGTGGGGGAAGCGTGAGCGCCGCGTCTGCTAGGGTTTTGGCGGAGAGAAAGTCGCGTCGTTCTTATTTGAATTCAATAAATACAATATCTAAAACAATAAAAAAAATATACGCTCATAACTCTAATAGAAATATAAGCCCATAAAAAAAATATATCTTATATACACATAACGTGAACTCCTTGGTTGCTCGTGCCGGTGAAGAGACTTTGTGCACGGCTATTAAAGAGGCACAAGGTACGAGAAAATTGCAAAAAAGAAGGGAAAGAGTGACCAAGTAGAGAGTGTCGTGGTAGAGCCGGGAATCGGGGACGGCCCCCCTACAGGCCTGCCCTCTGGGCCTGGCCCTCTGTGGCCCGGCCCTACGGGGCTCCGGGCCCTCCTGTGGCCTGGGCCCTACGTGGCCGGCCCTCCAGTGCCCGAGATAAGGAAAACATCTGTTTTTTAAAGCCCTACCCGATAGTAGGGGGGTAGCCGGCCCTACAAGGGCTCGAAAATTACTATTCCAAATTTTAACTATTTTTTTCTCGGGTTTTTTTCAAAGAAATATAATTAGTAAATTGCAACCATTAAAATTCTAATCTATCAAATAAATATTATCAACATTAATATTTAAACAATACAAATCATCCAACAAATAAACACATTCATTAATTCGTAATAAAAAACAAACCATTGTCCACAATTGCTTCACATAAAACGTAAGAAGCATTAAACTAAGCAATATTAAATAACTCACATAAAATATAAAAGCATAGCATTATCATTGTAAATTGTCACCTTCTTCATCACTATCATCAATTTTATAGATATTTGATTGGGCTTCACTTTGTAAGGTCGTGCTTCACTCTTTGACTAATTTTTTTTTTTAAATGAAAATGCTACAAGAACAGGCCTAACGGCCGGCCCCGAGGCCTTACGGGTCGGCCCGATTAAGCCCGAGGCCCTACGGGGCCGGCCCCGCAGGCCAATTTCAAATTTCGGCATATTTTTCAAGCCCGAGCCCTACGAGGCCGGGCCTAAAAGGACCGGCCCGATTTCCGGCTCTAGTCAGTGGTCTTGTGCAATATGACAACTTCTACTTTTTCAAAGAAAGAAAGAAAGAAAGAAAAAAGAGTAAAAGTGGACATCATTTCTCAAGCAATTACTCTACTTACCAAACATGAATCTCGCGTCTAATAAATAAATCTTGAAAATGCTTCATCCCCTTTACCCTGTCCAGTTATACGGAGGGATCTAGAGAAATATTGATTTTGCAGGTAAGGGGCCTATATTGCTGACTTTGTTTTTGTTCGGATTCCAGATTTTCTTTCATATAGCCATATTGTTCTGATATTTTTTTTTATATGGTTAAAATTTTTTTGACTCTTATTTTAAGATTAAGTAGTCTGAAGATGTTTGACAAAAATTGGTATGAGAATATGAGACACAAATTGGCGTGAAGTGTCTAGAAACAAATTGACCTGAAGCCATGAAGGCTTATACATGATTTTTATTTATATACACTATATGTAAGTCTTAAAATAGAATATCTGGCATTAAATGACCCATTGTTCTTTAGAACAAATTAAAGCGATTATATAGTCATCAGAAGATTGTTGTTCTTCTAAAGTTCATTATAAATGAATATATTCAATTTGCTCCTACAATAGTAATATTGTGAAAAAGGTTTTAAAAATTATTTTGAATTACTTTCTTGACCTCATGGAGCCAAACAAAACAATGAGTTTTTGTTGTAAGAATCATGAATATTGTCCAACTAACCCAAGTCCATTTCCAGAAGTGAATGAAGTAATGAATGAATTTAATTATAACCATAGACATGGGTTTAAACGTGGCTACAGTTTTCGATGTGGTCATTGTTGTAATCATGTGGTTCAAACGATCTCTCATCGAGGTTTATCCCTGAAACATATTCTTGCATGAACCAGTATTACAGAACTGCCATGTGGTGGAATAAGGTTGTGGAACGGAAAAAATAATAAAAGAAGAAGATGAAGATGAAGATGAAGAAGGTCTATTTATTTTATGTATCGCTTTGTAATCTGCATTAGATATTAATGTTTGTGTGTTTGATGAGTTGTTAATTACAGTCAATATTTATATATGTAATTGGGTTTTATAATTAATAATATGAAAATAGTGTTCGGTTGAGAAATACCCTAAGTAAAATTTTCTAACATTTTTTATCGTGTTCATTGTTTTTTTTTTTTTTTTTTTTTTTGCATTTTCTCCCCAGAAAATAAATTTTTTGTAGCAATTAATATCTTAAAGTCGATCCTCGCATAATGGGATGGGAAAATTTCAGTAAGTCCATGGAGGAGATTTTATTTCGCTTAATTCTAAAACTACAAGGAGATAAAAATGAAATTAAGTTTTGGGGGGAGAAAAGACAATAATATATTTGTTGTTATGAATATATTAAATTATGTGGATATTGATTGATTTTTAACTTTCCATATTCTGTCACAATTCATGAAAATCAAGTGGATATATTATATAATATTATGTAGTGGACATTCAAATCGTTCATTATAGGCATTAAGGTCGCCCACTTTTATTGTGGGAGAGGGTAGAAATTATATAAAACTTTCCTACTCTCCAACCATTATAAATCCCCCCACAAATACACATAAAAGATTGTATTGTGATCATACAAGAAACTAAATGAGAATTACTATACACTTTCTTTTTCTTGATTTCTCTTTTCATTGATCTCTTGCTCTTTAATTCTAGACTTCTTTTAGTTTTTTAACACATCATCAGCACGACAGCACTCTCCTGTCTCATCCCTCTCTCACCGACAGCATGGCGCTTCTCAACCGTCTCTCTTCATTGATCTCTTGCTCTTTAATTCTAGACTTCTTTTAGTTTTTTAACACATTATCAGCACGAAAGCACTCTCCTGTCTCATCCCTCTCTCACCGACAGCATGGCGCTTCTCAACCGTCGTGTGATATCTCTCCACGTACGCTTCACCATTCATTTTACCTTCTCTCTCTTGTATCTCTTTCATGAAAAAGGATCTTCTTCTCATCCATTTTCTCATTTTTTTTCCCCATCAGCCCATCTAGATCGTTAGTTGGAAAGAAAAAAGAGAGGTTAAAGTACTATTGTGATTGATCAAACGAATATGATTTAGAGATGATAAAAGATAATAAGAAAAAGATCGAGTGAGGAAAATTTGTGCACCGTTTATTAAAGAGGCACAAGGGACGAGAAAATTGCGGTGAAAGAAGAGAAAGAGTCAACACTGGAGAGAGCCAGTGGTCTTGTGCAATAGGACAACTTCTACTTTTTAAAGGGGGAAAGAAGAAGTAAAAGTGGACATCATTTCTCAAGCAATTACTCTACTTACCAAACATGAATCTCGTTTTTAATAAATAAATCTTGAAAATTCTTTATCCCCTTTACGCTGTTCTATTATATGGAGGGACCTAGAGAAATATTGATTATGCAGGTAAGGGGCCTCGTTGCTGACTTTGTTTTTGTTCGGATTCCAGATTTTCTTTCATATAGTCATATTGCTCTGAATTTTTTTAATTTTTTTTTTATATGGTTAAAATTTGTTTGACTCTTATTTTGAGATTAAGTGATCTTGAAGATGTGTAACAAAAATTGGTATGATGATATGAGACACAAATTGAAAGGACAAATTGGCCTAAAGCGAAGAGACAAATTGGCTTGAAGCCATGAAAATTTATCCATGATTTTTATTTATACGCCACTATAGGTAAGTCTCAAAATTGAATATTTGACATCAAATCCTTATTCTTTAGAACAAATTAATGTGATTGTATAATCATCATAAGATTGTTGTTCTTCTAAAAGTTCATTATAAATGAATATATCCAATTTGCTCCGCAATAGTAATATTGTGAAAGAATTACTTTGAATTAATTTCTTGACCTCATGGAACCAAACAAAACAATGAGTTTTTGTTGTAAGAATCATGAATATTGTCCAACTGACTCAACTCCATTTTCAGAAGTGAATGAAGTAACTAATGAATTTAATTATAGCTATGGACATGGGTTTAAACGTAGCTACAATTTTCGGCATGGTCATTGTTGTAATCATGTGGTTCAAATTCCTACCTGAAGTGGAGAAACAATATTGATAAGAACCATAAAAAGAAAACTAGTGGGTATAAAAAATATGTATCAATGAATGATATACTCTTTTCTAGGTTTTGTCCCACTGGGTTTTCCTAAAAAGGTTTTTAATGAGGAAGCATTGGAAAGTGTATTAATGAATGATATATTCTTTTCTTTGGTTAGGTTTTTTATCCCACTGAATTTTTCCTATTTAAAGTTTTTAATGAGCTATATTCATAATAGACATCCAAGAAGGAGTGTTATAAATATATTAAATTATGTGGTTGTCCATTGACTCTTAATTTTTCATGTTCTATCACAATTCATAAAAATCAATAGAGTATATTATATTAAATAATATAATATTATATAATATATAATATTATGTAGTGTACATTAAAATCGTTCATTATAGGCATTAAGGTTGTCCATGAAACTATAGGCTGATTTATGTGTGGGCCACGTCTACGAGCCAACAAAAGAGCGCCGTGGGGATCCGCTAACCTGGAGCCAAAGTAGTTCAGCGGCTGTGTGAACAAATAAAGGTCTCATTTGCACAGTCGAACAAGCAACCTCGTAACTTATCGAGTCCTACAGTACAAGAAATTCACTTGCTTCAACTTTCAACTGGTTAAGGATTATTCGAGTTTAACTAAAAATTTCGAGTTTGAATTCAATTCAACTAGTGGTATCATCGGGCTAAGTTAAAGGGATATAAAGTAAGTTCGGGATATTGGATGCTCAGGGAAAAAATATATATGTGGATCAATAAAATGAGACACGTACTGAGTACGAGTGTACGACTATATGTGTGTGTAATGATATAGGGTTAAGAAGCGAATTTACCAATAAACTATTGGCCCTGGAGCGCCCAACACAATAAACTCTCAATTGGACCTTAAATACCAACCAACTTTTTAAATTCAGCACAATGATGTTAACGGAACCTAACGTCCGTCGGTTTCACTTCATCTCTCTCCCTCTCTCATTCAGTCACATTCTTCTTCTTCGTTCTTCTTCTCCTTTTCTTCCGGATCCTCCTTCCTCTTCACCCGAAACGCCTTCTTTTCAGCTTCTTGTGTACTGTCGGCGGAGGAGGAAGGTGAAGACATATGTACTCTTAATCCTGAATTCCTTGCGGAAGACTGTGGGTAAGTCCAACCCCTCTCCTAAAATTTTTATTATAAAAAAAAAAAAATGAATTTGTATTGACTATTCGACTTTTGTGTTTGTTTATAGTTTAATCGATGAAAGACTTTCTTTTTTTTTTTTTTTCCCACTACCAAAACCTTGTCTCATTCCTTTAGTCTAGTAGTATAAAACCTCGCTAAATCTCTCGAGTTTAAGTTTCAAAGGATACACCCGAGAGGGAAAACCATGAACCTCAAAACAAGATTAATCAACTGCTTAACTACTTGGTTATAAGATCCCGAAAAGGCATTGGATACCGATTGATAGTGTAAAATATATATATATATATATATATATATAATATCAATTTCCATAATTAATTATTATTAAATATAATTAATTTTTTTTTGGTAATTATTGAGTACAATTGCAACTATAAATTGACTTACCAGAATGTTAGATTTGCATACATAGCCACCAGAATCTAGTAAACCCACATCTATCAATACATCCACTTCTTCCATGGAATCCCAAGACAAAGACCTTGGAGCAACAAGACTCCTCAACGCTCAAACCCATATATGGAACCACACTGTCAGCTACATACACTCAATATCCCTCAAATCTGCAATTGATTTGAATATTCCAGAGCCCATGTCTCTTTCTCTTCTCGTCTCTTCCCTCCAAATCCACCCTTCTAAATCTCCATATATTCATCGCCTTATGCGAACCCTCACCTATTCCGGCTTCTTCTCTCTCCAGAAAGTTCCAGAAATTTCTGACCCCTCAGAAGAAGGCTATGTCCTAACCGATGCATCCACACTCCTTCTCAAGGACCACCCCTTAAGTGCAACACCTTTGTTACTCCTTTTGGTCAGTCCAGCCATGAAAAAGCCTTGGGATGAGTTGACCAGTTGGTTCCAAAATGATGATCCGTCGCCGTTTCACACGGCGTATGGGAGCAGGATCTGGGATTACGCTAATGCGAACCCCAATTTTAATCATTCTTTCAATGAAGCTACGGCTAGTGATTCAAGCTTGATCATAAGTGTGGTGCTTGAAAGTTGTAAAGATGTGTTCAATGGAATAAAGTCGTTGGTTGATGTTGCGGGTGGCACTGGCACTACAGCCAAAGCCATTGCTAAAGCCTATCCAGAAATAGAATGTACTGTATGCGATCTCCCCCACGTTGTTGACGGCTTACCAGGTTACGCCAATCTCAAGTTTGTTGGAGGCAACATGTTCGAGGCCGTTCCTCGATCGGATGCCATACTGATGAAGGTCACAACTTCTTAGTCAACCTTGTGTTCATTATCGTTGTTATTAATTAAGACTAGTTTTCTAATAATTGTGTTGCTTCCTTGGCATGAAAATAGTGGATAGTACATGATTGGCACGATGAGGAGTGTTTGAAAATTCTGAAGAATTGCAGGGAGGCAATTGCGAGCAAAGGAGAAGCTGGGAAGTTGATTATAATAGACTCGGTATTGGAGGAGGATGACGTGGCGGGAGACAAGAACAATAATAACATAGTTGAGAGTCAATTGTTGATGGATATGATGTTGATGGTTTTGTATCCTGGAAAAGAGAGGACTGAGAAAGAATTGGCCAACTTATTCCGTTCTGCTGGTTTTAGTGACTACAAGATTCATCCTGTTCTGGGTTCACGATCTCTCATCGAGGTTTATCCCTGAAACATATTCATGCATGTGAACCAGTATTAAAGAACTGCCATGTAGTGGAATAAGGTTGTGGAACGGGAAAAATAATAAAAGAAGAAGATGAAGATGACGTGGAAGAAGGTCTATTTATTTTATGTATCTCTTTTTAATCTGCATTAGATGCATGTGAACCAGTATTAAAGAACTGCCATGTCGTGGAATAAGGTTGTGGAACGGGAAAAATAATAAAAGAAGAAGATGAAGATGAAGTGGAAGAAGGTCTATTTATTTTATGTTTCGCTTTGTAATCTGCATTAGATATTAATGTTTGTGTGTTTGATGAGTTGTTAATTACAGTCAATATTTATATATAGAATTGTCTTTTATAATTAATAATATGAAAATAGTGTTCGGTTGAGAAATACCCTAAGTAAAATTTTCTAACATTTTTTATCGTGTTCGTTGATTTTTTTTTTTTTTTTCCATTTTCTCCACGGAAAATAAATTTTTTTTGTAACAATTAATATCTTAAAGTCGATCCTCGCATAATGGGATGGGAAAATTTCAGTCAGTCCGTGGAGGAGATTTCATTCGCTTAATCTCAAGATTCTAAAACTTTATTGTACTTTTTAGATAAAAATGAAATTAAGTTTTGTGGGAAAAAAGACAATAATACATTTGTGGTCATGAATATATTAAATTATGTGGATATCTGCGGTTATAAATATATTAAATTATGTGGATATCCACTAATTCTTAACTTTCCACATTTTGTCATAGTTTATAAAAATCAATTAGATATATTATATTATATAATATAATATATAATATTATGTATTGGACATTAAAATTACCTATTATGGGCATTAAAATCGTCCACTACATTTATAATGGAGAGTGGGTAGAAGCTACATAAAACTTCTATACTCTCTAACCAATATAAATTTTTTCCTCCCCCCATACAAATACACACTGAATGGATTGTATAGTGATCATATAAGAAACCGAATGAAAATTGTTATACACTTTCTCTCACTTGATTTCTCTCTTCATTTATCTCTTGCTTTTTAATCCTAGCACAATTGCACTCTCCTGTCTCATCCCCTCTCTCGCCGATGGCACCGCTTCGCAACTGTCGTGCAATATCTCTCTAGGTACTGGCACCGCTTCGCAACTGTCGTGCAATATCTCTCTAGGTACGCTTATCATTCATTTTACCTTCTCTCTCTTGTATCTCTTTTACTTTGTGCTGCGTCGTCTTTATTGTGAGTCCACATAATGTGCACATAAGATACTAGAGGTATAAGCATTATATATATATATATATATATATATATATTGTATTTATTTAGATTTAAATTATATGCTACTTTTTTTTTTTTTTTTTTGTACAAGATCTCAAATTAATTAATTTCTAGTTCAACATTTTTCTGTAACACCAATATCATGGAAATTAATTAATTTAAAATACAGGGGTAAAAAAAGCTCATAAAACAATATAAAATTTAAATCTAAATAAATACAATATCTAAAACAATAATTAAAAAAAAAATACGCTCATAACCCTAATAGAAATATAAACACATAAAAAAAAAAAATATCTTATATACACATAACGTGGACTCCTTGGTTGCTCGGTGCCAGTGTAGAGACTTTGTGCACTGGCTATTAAAGAGGCACAAGGTACGAGAAAATTGCAGTGAAAGAAGGGAAAGAGTGACCAGTAGAGAGAGGGGAGTCAGTGGTCTTGGGCAATATGACAACTTCTACTTTTTCAAAGAAAGAAAGAAAGAAAAAAAAAAAAAAAAAAAAAAAGAGTAAAAGTGGACATCATTTCTCAAGCAATTACTCTACTTACCAAACATGAATCTTTAATAAATAAATCTTGAAAATGCTTCATCCCCTTTACCCTGTCCAGTTATACGGAGGGATCTAGAGAAATATTGATTTTGCAGGTAAGGGGCCTATATTGCTGACTTTGTTTTTGTTCGGATTCCAGATTTTCTTTCATATAGCCATATTGCTCTGATATATTTTTTTTATATGGTTAAAATTTTTTTGACTCTTATTTTGAGATTAAGTGGTCTGAAGATGTTTGACAAAAATTGGTATGAGAATATGAGACACAAACTGGCGTGAAGTGTCTGGAAACAAATTGACCTGAAGTCATGAAAGTTTATACATGATTTTTATTTATATACACTATATGCAAGTCTTAAAATAGAATATCTGGCATTAAATGACTCATTGTTCTTTAGAACAAATTAAAGCGATTATATAGTCATCAGAAGATTGTTGTTCTTCTAAAAGTTCATTATAAATTAATATATTCAATTTGCTCCTACAATAGCAATATTGTGAAAGAAGTTTTAAAAATTACTTTGAATTAATTTCTTGACCTCATGGAGCCAAACAAAACAATGAGTTTTTGTTGTAAGAATCATGAATATTGTCCAACTTACTCAAGTCTATTTCCAGAAGTGAATGAAGTGAAGTAATTAATGAATTTAATTATAACCATAGAAATGGGTTTAAAGGTCGCTACAGTTTTCGATGTGGTCATTATTGTAATCATGTGGTTCAAACAATCTCTCATCGAGGTTTATCCCTGAAACATATTCTTGCATGAACCAGTATTAAAGAACTGCCATGTGGTGGAATAAGGTTGTGGAACGGAAAAAATAATAAAAGAAGAAGATGAAGATGAAGTGGAAGAAGGTCTATTTATTTTATGTATCGCTTTGTAATCTGCATTAGATATTAATGTTTGTGTGTTTGATGAGTTGTTAATTACAGTCAATATTTATGTATAGAATTGGCTTTTATAATTAATAATATGATTCAATAGTGTTCGGTTGATAAAAAGTATACCATACCCTAAGTAAAATTTTCTAACATTTTTTATCGTGTTCTTTTTTTTTTTTTCTCCCCAGAAAATAAATTTTTTGTAGCAATTAATATCTTAAAGTCGATCCTCGCATAATGGGATGGGAAAATTTCATTAAGTCCATGGAGGAGATTTTATTTCGCTTAATTCTAAAACTACAAGGAGAAAAAATGAAATTAAGTTTTGGGGGAGAAAAGACAATAATATATTTGTTGTTATAAATATATTAAATTATGTGGATATCGATTGATTTTTAACTTTTCACATTCTGTCACATTTCATGAAAATCAAGTGGATATATTATATAATACTACTATGTAGTGGATATTCAAATCGTTCATTATAGGCATTAAGGTCGCCCACTTTTATCATGGGAGTGGGTAGAAATTACATAAAATTTTCCTACTCTCCAACCATTATAAATTCCCCCCCCCCCCCCCCCCCCAACACACACACACACACAAATACACATAAAAGATTGTATTGTGATCATACAAGAAACTATGAGAATTACTATACACTTTCTTTCTCTTGATTTCTCTCTTCATTGATCTCTTGCTCTTTAATTCTAGACTTCTTTTAGTTTTTTAACACATTATCAGCACGACAAAGACTCTCCTGTCTCATCGCTCTCTCACCGACATCATGGCGCTTCTCAACCGTCGTGTGATATCTCTCCACGTACGCTTCACCATTCATTTTACCTTTCTCTCTCTTGTATCTCTTTTATGAAAAAGGATCTTCTTCTCATCCATTTTCTCATTTTTCCCCATCAACCCATCTAGACCGTTAGTTGGAAAGAAGAAATAGAGGTTAAAATAGTATTGTGATTGATCAGACGAATATGATTTAGAGATTATGAGAGATAATAAAAAAAAGATTAAGAGAGAAATCCAACCCATCTCTTTTATTCTGTGTTGCCTCATCTTGTTGCTCTATGCGAGTGTGGGAAATTTGTGCACGGTCTATTAAAGAGGCACAAGGGACGAGAAAATTGCGGTGAAAGAAGAGAAAGAGTCAACACTGGAGAGAGCCAGTGGTCTTGTGCAATAGGACAACTGCTACTTTTTAAAGGGAAAAAAAAGAAGTAAAAGTGGACATCATTTCTCAAGCAATTACTCTACTTACCAAACATGAATCTCGTTTTTAATAAATAAATCTTGAAAATTCTTTATCCCCTTTACGCTGTTCTATTATATGGAGGGACCTAGAGAAATATTGATTATGCAGGTAAGGGGCCTACGTTGCTGACTTTGTTTTTGTTCGGATTCCAGATTTTCTTTCATATAGTCATATTGCTCTGAATTTTTTTTTTTTTTTATATGGTTAAAATTTGTTTGACTCTTGTTTTGAGATTAAGTGGTCTTGAAGATGTGTAACAAAAATTGGTATGATGATATGAGACACAAATTGAGAGGACAAATTGGCCTAAAGCCAAGAGACAAATTGGCTTAAAGCCATGAAAATTTATCCATGATTTTTATTTATACGCCACTATATGTAAGTCTCAAAATTGAATATTTTGCATTAAATCCTTATTCTTTAGAACAAATTAATGTGATTGTATAATCATTAGAAGATTGTTATTCTTCTAAAAGTTCATTATAAATGAATATATCCAATTTACTCCTGCAATAGTAATATTATATTGTGAAAGAATTACTTTGAATTAATTTCTTGACCTCATGGAACCAAACAAAACAATGAGTTTTTGTTGTAAGAATCATGAATATTGTCCAACGACGCAACTCCATTTCCAGAAGTGAATGAAGTAACGAATGAATTTAATTATAGCTATGGACATGGGTTTAAACGTAGCTACAATTTTCGGCATGGTCATTGTTGTAATCATGTGGTTCAAATTCCTACCTGAAGTGGAGAAACATTATTGATAAGAACCACAAAAAGAAAACTAGTGGGTATAAAAAATATGTGTCAATGAATGATATACTCTTTTCTAGGTTTTGTCCCATTTTCCTAAAAAGGTTTTTAATGAGGAAGCATTGGAAAGTGTATCAATGAATGATATACTCTTTTTTTTTTTTGTTAGGTTTTTTATCCCATCGAATTTTTCCTATTTAAAGTTTTTAATGAGGCATATTCATAATAGACATCCAAGGATGAGTGTTATGAATATATTAAATTATGTGGATGTCTATTGACTCTTAATTTTTCATGTTCTATCACAATTCATAAAAATTAATAGAGTTTATTATGTTAAATAATATAATATTATATAATATATAATATTATATAGTGGACATTAAAATCGCCCATTATGGGCATTAAGGTTGCCCACTACGTTTATAGTGGGTAGAAGTTACATAAAATTTCCCTACTCTTCAACCATTATAAATTCTCTCATCCCCACACAAATACACATCGAAGATATTGTATTGTGATCATACAAGAAACGAATGAGAATTGCTATACACTTTCTTTCTCTTCATTTATCTCTTGCTCTTTAATCCTAGACTTCTTTTAGTTTTATAACATTTGCTTTATTTTTAAAAATCCCTTATTTATCTTGTAAATGACCAAAATATTTTTAACTCCTGAGTTCTTTTAAACACATTTATTTGTCTTGTAAATATCTGTATTTTTCTTGTAAATGCTTTTATTTGTTTTGTAAATTCTCTTATTTATTTTATAAATAACAAAAATATTCTTGTTAGCTCTCTGATTTCTTTTAAATATTTTTTATTTATTTTACAAACACCCTTATTTATCTTGTAAGGTATTCTTTTATGAAAAAATAAAGTAAGAACATCATTATCTTTTCATCTACGAAACTTCATTTTCTCGATCTGAAATGAAGATGATCATTTTCGGAAACACAAAATGCTTATGAAAAAATAATTGTAATCCATAAGAAAAATTCATAATGTTGATTTCATATCCCTTTTTCAGGTCAAAAAAAAAAAACAAAAAATTCACATCCCTGCATTCCATTCGATCATATAATCAAGACTCGAGAGTTAAAACGATGGAAGAAAAGAACCACTCGCACCATGAAACTATAGGCTGATTTATGTGTGGGCCACGTCTACGAGCCAACAAAAGAGCGCCGTGTTGATCCGCTAACCTGGAGCCAAAGTAGTTCGGCGGCTGTGTGAACAGTTAAAGGTCTCATTTGCACAGTCGAAAACGACCATTGATGGCGGCTAAGCCAAGCAACCTCGTAACTTATCGAGTCCTACAGTACAAGACATTCACTTGCTTCAACTTTCAACTGGTTAAGGGTTATTCGAGTTTAACCAAAAATTTCGAGTTTGAATTCAATTCAACTAGTGGTATCATCTGGCTCAGTTAAAGGGATATAAAGTAAGTTCAGGATATTGGATGTTCGGGGAAAAAATATATATGTGGATCAATAAAATGAGACACGTACTGAGTACAACTATATGTGTGTGTAATGATATATAAGGCTTATATAGTGTGATGACAAGATTTTAAATAAGATATTACTATTTGTTTTATGTAAGTTCAAGTCTTTTTTCTTTTTCTTTTTTTTACCATGATGTAAGTTTATGTCTAACAGTTAAAAATATATATTTTTATGATAATTAATTTTTAATAATTTTATTGCGGGCTTTTCGGTATAAATAAGTATTAAGAGTTCGTGATATGGTTGATAACGTGTTAAAATTAATTTAATTATGCCAGAGAAGAGATTATATTAAAGATAAAAAATTTTAATTGTGATCTTGGATAGATGGGATCGAAAGAAGTGTAAGGAGGTCATTACAAGCAAAGGCAGAGATGGGAAGGTGATTACCTCTAGATTGAACAATTAATCAGCAAAATTATATGTAGGATCACATGTGATGACTTTGCCCATAACTTATACTCCCTCCAGTTCTTTTAATAAAAGTCCGATTACGGTTAATCGAGTATTTAATGAATGTTTTTAATTTTTGTCCTTCATTAATTAAAAGGTTCATGATATTTATATTTACTCTATTTCTCTCTTATTTGCCCTAAGAAATAAGGGTATATTTGAAATAAAAAGTTTATTTAAGATATACTTATTATTTTTAGTTAATTTTAACCATTTTTTTAAATCACGCAATTCGGTTATCGGCTCCTATAAATAGGACTAAAGGAATTAATTAAAATCATGTCATTTATTGATGTAGAAGATGCAGCTGACTTGAACATGTAGATTACATCACACATATTAGTAGATTAAAAAAACAAAGAACCTCTTACCTAGTTTGTTGACAATTTCTCCCACTACTAGAAAAAACGCAAGCTTAATGACGGAATTTTTTTTTCCGTCACAAAAAAAAAAAAAAAAAAAAAAAAATCTGCGACGGAAAAACTAAATCCATCACAAATTCCGAGTTTTTAAAAAAATTAAATTTGAAATTTTTTTTAGCGATGGAATAGGTGTCCGTTGCAAATCCACAGCTGGGGGTTTGCGACGGACACTTATTCTGTCGCTAAACTAAACCAGCTAGGGTTTGCGACGGATAATAAATCCGTCGCAACCAACCCAGCTGCGGGTTAAGAGAACCCGCAGTTGGATTAGCGACGAATTAAGTATCCGTTGCAACCCCTAGCTAGGGGTTGCGGCGGACAAGTGTCCGTCGCGGTTTGGGGGGATTTCGCCGCCCAATCACGCTTCCCCGTGCTCCCCCCCGGGTATTCAATTCGACCCCCCTTCCTCTTCCAAAATCCCCCCTCTTCCCTTGCCCCCCCCCACCCCCTTCATTTCAACACCCCCGCCCCTTCCTCTTCCAAAATCCCCCCCCTCGTTCTCCATCTCCCTAAACTCGCCTCTTCTTTCGGCACTCCTCTCCATTGCTCGTGACGTCCGGCCTCCGGTTGTGCTGCGATCTCTGTGCTCCTCCTCGTCCTCATAACCTTTGGTACTCTTCATTTGTCATCTCAACCTCCAAGTAAGCCCAAGAACTTCCTATAATATTCAATATCCGTTGCTTCAATGTAAATTTGGGTAGGAAAGTTTCTATCCCGAAAAGCGCAATTGTATGTATGAAATTTGCTTTCGGAAATTTCCTTGTTTGTATGGTCATAATGCTCGTCTTTATTACTCATGTGACTCTTATTTATAAGGAAATTGTTTTGTATGCTTTTTGTTGTGGTAACAATTAAGGTATACATGTTCTTTTTTATTTTGTGTACATGTATGAAATAATTAAAGATTAATTGTAATATTAAAATTATTTAGGAATATATACAAACTAACAAGTTCATTTTTTGTTATATTAATATGTTAATTTTATTTGTAAACAAACATTATAGTTTATTATTATGAGGTTTAGAGTTAATTATTCTTAAATATAATATGATAGTAGTAAGAAAAAATATTTTTTTTCTTATAGTGGGTGAACATGGGATTCTCTTTTAACATTTTAAGTTACTACTATTATATTGCTTTTGTATATGTATCTTAATTAAACCGGTTATGAACCAAGTTTGAAGAAGATGTCATTGTAGGAAATATCTTTTAATAATATCTAAGATATTAATGAATATTTCTATTTCATTTTTCAATTTATTAGAATATTTATAATATTATTTATTTAATATATTTCTAGTTCTATTTTTTAATATATTTATATTAATTTAAAATATATATATATATATATATATATATATATTAATTTATATATTTGTATTAGAATATTCTAATTTATAATTTTTTTTATTATAGAATTTCATATATATATACTATAGAATTCGAAATATATAATTAGAATATGAATTTCCTATTCTAAATTTCTTTCTTTTAATGTTTGTGAGAAATTCCTCAACAAGTTATACATATGAATGGATAATATGAACAATTAAATTATAAATATTATACAAACTTGATTAAGTCTTATATAGTATTAAGTAATTTGATTTCATCATTTTTGTTTTTGATTATTTGTGGTAGGTTTCCTAAAGTAATCACACGGATTTTTTGTTGATTTTTAAAAAATTATAATTCATTAACCTTGAATTTTATTACAACTATAAAATTACATTATTAGTTCAATGCATGTGTTGGTTTCTCACTTTCTTGAGTAAGTGGCAATTGGTTGGTGCCACTTATATATATTTGTGGCATAATGAGATATTAATTAGGTTAGTAACTGACATAGCTAGGAAGTATGGAAGGCGATCGTGATAGGAGTTGGATATACAATCGTCTAACTGAGAGAAGACAACTAACTCAAGCATTCTTGATGGGTTTGAAGATTTCTTGGTAAGTTATGTGTTTTATGATTAAGCAGTTTTAAAATTTAGAGCACTAATTGTTCGTTATTGATTTGCAGCGTGAGTATAGGACGTTGCCTGAAGATCGAGAAAATCTGAAAAAAGCTTATAACCACAAGGGAGGACGGTGGTTGTCTGAGAGGTGTTATAAATTAAGAAAGCATAAAGGCAAGCAACATTGGATTCAACCCGACACCGCACATGAATTAATTCAAAAATGGGCCCACGATGAGAAGTTTCATAACAAAAGTGAGAAAAATAAGCAAAATAGGGTCATAATGGAAGGACCGTCATATCTTTGGCATCCATTCCAGTTAGTGAGCATCGACGAAAAATTGTGAGTACACATTATTTTCTATTTAAGTATTCAATATTTTGTAGGTCATCATTTGTGTTTGCAGGTAGAGTCTGGGGAAGTTCCTGCAGAGTCAGTTGAGTGGGCTACCTTTGAGCAGACCCATTCCCAGCAGTTTGAAGGGAGTGAGAGGCGTTGGATTAACAACAAGGCGAAGCAAATAGCGGTGAGACATTTATTGCATTTATTATTTGTTTCATGCACCACTATATTTATTTCATGTCACATGCATTATTTGTTATATATTTTTGTGCTTGTAGGAAACCTTTCAGAAGCTGTCGCAGGATAAAGACTCGCAGAGTGGGACCAACCCCACATCGTCTCAGTCCGATAACGAGAGTCTCTTCTTTCAGGCTGCAGGAGGATTTAACAAGAAAGGGAGAGTCTTCGGGTTAGTGCCTCTGCCAGCTGACTGAACAAACAAAGCACTCCTCATCCGACCTTTGAAGGTGTTTACGAGTAAACGTTATACATTTGCTACTCATTGTTACATTTTCATTCCTTGGTCCATTTAAATTATGTACAAAAAATAAACGTACTTCTTAATATTTTTGCAGATGAGATAAAAAAGATGAAGGCATTGGTGCAAGAGCAAGCGGTTGAGTGAGCGGACAAAGGGCCTCTCGGGAGTCAGACAACAAATGAGCTTGACGAGACACAGCAGTAGATGACTCAGGAACAGGAGATGATGAGGCAACAGATGAGTCAGCAAGAGGAGATGATGAAGCAGATGCAACTTCAACTTAAGTCCCTAATGAAAGACAAGGGTACAGAGCCGGCTCTGGTGGTGGTGATGATGATAATGATGATGATCCTACTTCGTTTAGACTATATTTTAGTAGATTTTATTTTTAAACAATATTATTTATATTTTGTTTTATCTATGTACACTCTTTCTTATTGTTATTATATATTTTTATCATATACGGGTTTATTATTATATTTTTAAATTTTAAATGTCATTTTTAAATGTTTTTAATTATTATTTTTTTGAAAAAAATAATTAAAATCAAAATTTGCGATAGGAATAAACATTTTAAAAAAATTAATTTTTACAAATTTTTATTTTATTTTTTAAAAAAATTGAAAATTAGCAACGGAATACAATTCCTTCCCTAATCTTGAAAAAACATACAAAAAATTATTTTTTGTAAAAAAAAAATTATTTTTGCGATTTAACGCTTAGGATTTGCGACGGATTATGATTAGTCACAAAATTCAAAATTTGTGACGGAATTTTCATTTTCCGTCGCAATTGCAAGGAGCTTTTTGTGACGGACCAAATCCGTTGCAAATTTCGTCACAAACATATTTTGTGACGAGAAAAATTCCGTCGCAAAAAGCGTTTTTTGTAGTGGATCCTTCAACACTTTTAGTTTGGATTAGCTTTTTGGAAGTAATTTTACGTTATACAAAATAAGTATGTAATGGAATAGTTTTGTATTAAATTGTAGAAAAGTTTACTTTTTCTTTACATCGATGGGAATCTTATGTCATTGGACTATCCTTTTTTTCTATGTCAATTTATACACTCTAATGATATCAATTTTTTGTGGTTACTTTCTTTCATTATAGGGTTAAATAGTAATGTTGCCCTAAAAGTACACACCCAGGAGCAATTTTGTCCTAAAAGTTTTTTATGGCTCAATGTACCCCGGAACTTTAATAACGTAGCAATCTTACCCTTTTAGTTAAAAAGTGACATTGACCGTTAACTTTTTAACGAAAAAGGGAAAAATTGCTACATTTTAACTTTCAGGGCTACATCAAGCCAAAAAAAACTTTCAGGGCATTGGTTCTAGGCATTTATTTCTGAGGCAAATTTGCTACTTAACCCTTTAATGTATTACCCCTTATATATATATATATATATATATATATATATATACGTGTGTGTAATTCCCTTGATTTGTCTTTGTTTTTGAGAGAGAATTTATCTTAATTTTTTGTATAATTGATAATGATGCCAATAAAAAGGCAATACGAGAACAACAGAAAGGATATCTAACTATTGCTAGTAGAACTACCCTCATAAAGGTTGTACTATTAGTATTACCCACATACTACATGCAAACCATATTGCTCCCTAAGCGTATAGTCAAGGAACTGGAACAGAGCAGCAGAGGTTTCCTATGGGGGATACTGAACAAAGCTGGAAGTTACACTTAATCTCATGTGATCAAGTACAACAAGTAAAGAATGCAAGAGGAATGAGAATTAGAAATTTAAGGAAACATAATAAAGTCTTTATCATGAAATTGTGTTTGGGGACCGATATGTAATAGAGAGGCCTTATGGGTGAAAGTGCTTAGAGCTAAATATAGTTGTGGTGATAATGAGATTCTAGATTGAAGAAGCAAAGGAACTCCTCCCTAATATGGAGAGGAATTAATACTGTTTGGGGAAAGTTTCAAAATGGTATTAGGAAGAAAATTGGGAATAGTTGATCTTCATCTTTTTGGCTTGACAATTGGACTGAGATGAACAGGCCTCTCATTGATTTGGTTCAGGGTTATAAACATCTTATTGATCGTAATGAGAGCGTGGCTGAGTATGTGCTACAAAGGGGTGAGTAGAATATAAGGAAGATGGAGTACTAGTTTCCTTCCCATGTAATCGATCTAATTGTCGTTGGGCATCCCCCATGTGAGGAGAGAGGAAAGGACAAAATATGCTGGAAACCATCCTCTATTGGTTGCTTCTCTGTCAAATCGACATATTATTTTCTTTTTTCAGGTTCTTGACGGGTTGCGAATAACATATAAAAGATTCTATGGAGATGGTCTGTTTTTTAGAAGATTAAAGCCTTCATGTGGTTACCGCACATGGAAGAACTCATACATCAAAGCTAAGGATGTAGAGAGGATTGGAGACGTCTAATGCTTGTCCTTTTAGATGCGAGATGGATGAAGACTTGATGCATATGTTGCGGGATCGTGCTATTGTCAGGGAGTGCTGGAAATCAATGGTTAAACATGAAAAATGGAATACTTTCTCTTCTTACGGGGCGGATTGGATCAAATGAAATCTAACTCATGAGATTTTCCAAAAATATACGAAAAAGGTTTCGTGGCCAACCTTGTTCGAGTATCTTTGTTGGGATGCATGGGTATCACGCCTGTTGTAAAAAGTTGTTTGATTGTAAGGTGGACCGATGTGGGAATGAATGCACAACATAATTTTTTTAGAGCATGTTCGACAAGGATATTCTCAAAAAAGATGATATGGAGAAGAGAAGTAATAGTTCTTATACGAATCAAAATCATTATGAAGATGACTTCATCAAAGTAGAAGTCGATGGCTCAGTCTTGGAGGAAGGAAGGAGTGGGTGTAGAGGTTACCTTCGGGATCAAAATGACAGATGGCTTGTAATTCAACTCTAAACTTGTTAATGTTCAACCAGTTTTTGCAGAAATAGTTGGTTGCATTCAGGGCCTACAATTATATTAGTCCAAAGGGTATAGGAAGATTAATTTAGTCACTGATTGTATAGAGGTCATGAATTATATATTGAGAGGATGTGATTAACATCATCCTTTCAAGGACATTGTGGATGATATTAGGACGCTTCTTTATAGAGATTGACAAATTGGGGTCACCCACAGGTATAGAGATACCATAACTATTGCTGATCATTTAGCGACAATACTATCATAATATAATTCATGGACTCTACGAGTAAATGAAGAATGGAATTAACACTTGAAATTCGAAATGAACAATATCTGCGTTTTGAGGAAGAAGAATGTTAACAGTAAATGTGAGATTTAACAAAAGTCGAAAAGACAATAACAAGTTCTTTAATAGGATTAACAAGTTTAGTAATGAGAATAACAAATTCAATCTTTAAGGGGAACACATGTCACTAATGAAACTAAAATCTGACCATCATTAACAAATTGCATAGTGGGAATAATAAGTTCATTACCCCCTGAAGAATGAACTTGTTATTTTCATTACTGAATTTGCTAATCCCATTAATGATCCCATTATGCAATTTGTTAATGGTGGTCAGATTTTGGTTTCATCGTTGACATGTGTTCTCCCGAAGAATGAACTTGTTATTCCCATTCTTCGAACTTATTATTCCCATTACGAGTTTTGTTAAATTTCACTTTTCTTTTGTTCACATTCTTCTTTCTCAAAACCCAAATATTGTACCTCGATCTTGTACCTCACCTCCCACTGTAAAAACATGTTGTCAGATTGAGAACTTGTTTTTTTTTTTTTCATTAGAAAACATTGTTTGAGTGCTTTTATTAGATTCATAACAAGGTACGGGCTTGTCGTCCAAAACCTCTCACTCCAAATCAAACAACCAATTTTTTTTTTTCAAACCAAGGTTATGAAAAAAAGAGAAGTAGATTCTGGGGACTTATTGACAAGTATCCTTAAGAAAAATCTCACCTTTTCGCACACTATTAAGTTAGCTAGATGAACAAATTAGAGAGAGAGTGTGTGTGTACGCGTGCACGCGCTCGCACGTTGTCATGGTGGAAAAGGAGGAGGAAGAGAGGGAGAGCGAGAGAGAAAGATGAAGAAAAGAAAGATAATGATAAATTCATCAATATTTTAAAATCTCAATTTGACTCATTACGCCACCAGTTCTTTAGAAATTTTAATAGACATTTAAGGGTTTTAAAATTTTATTTGGTATTTATTCATTATTCTCTCATATTCTTATCCCCGTTTATATTCTATGTTAGTACCAGTATATGAGAATTATTGTTGGGAAGCCTACTGCCTTAATATTCATATTAAAATTGGATAATTATGAATAAAATTGCGCGAAAAAATAAAACGTGAAATTGGGATGGCGAAATTATAGTTTTAATTTTGATTATGAAAATGAAAAACAGCGACATTAATATTGATAAATAGAAATACACACACATATTATTATTTAATAATAAGCGGTGGGAAGTAGACCAGGTAAGTTAACGTGAATGATTTGGATTTAGTTTGCGTAGTTGTATGAGCGACATTGAGAGCCGCTGTGTCGTTTAGTGCTCTGTGTTACTGTGTTCTCACTTCTTTCAACGTCACAACTCTCTTGTCGTTTTGATGACGACACGGATTGATGCCTTCCCAGCAAACCAAACAGGCTTCTCAGGTTTCACATGCGCTGCTTCGTTTCAAAAGAAATACATATAATGCGAAACTTGTGCTCAAATTAAAAATAATAATAAAATCATAAAATGTGTTATGATAAAAACTATATAAACCGAGTTGTAGGTGGTCAAAATAAAATTGAGGGATTAAATTACAACCAACTTAAAATTGTAAGAACTAAATTGTATCAAGTTTTTTTTTTTTTTTTTTCTCAGGAAAATTGTATCAAGTTAAAGTAGAGGGGCCGACCTACCTCTCCATTAAGTAGATCGTTGGAAATTGGGTCACCATACACAAATCACTGTAGCTAAGGATCTATTTGGTTTGAGAGAAGAAGATCGGAGGAGATATCTTTCCTTCATTTGGTTTAAATTTTTAGACAAGAGGAAAGACAAAATTTTGGGTTAAATTCCCTTCCCTCCGCTCAAACCCAATACATTCTAACAGTGTTGCGGCTTGCATTCTAAAATCAAAAGGGAAAATTAAAATAAAAGACTAAGAGAAAATCATATTCGTCACAATGGATCATAAAATTTGTAGTCACTTAGAAGAACCAATCATAATAATATAAATTTAAAATTACTAAATTATCACTAACTAAAGTTCCTCCCTTATATTTTATATTAATAATTTAAAAATACCTAAAATAAAAACTAAATCCATCCATCATTCACATGTCACTTCATATTTGTTTTTGCCCCATAAGTTTCATATTCATGTAATCAATACATTATTTAATTAACAACAATTAAACTCATATTTTTAAATTTTTTTTTTTACACCAAGTTCTATGTTCGTTTAATCAATATATCATCAAATTATTTATATAAAATAAATTATTTATATTTTTTCAACAAAAAATTATTAGCATTAAATGAATTTTCTTAACACACATAAATTTTCTTCTGAAAAAGACAAATTGTATAAACTTTCTTGGTTCAATATTATAATAAATTAAAAGACCTTGATTTTTATTAAGATTATATAAATATTTATTAAAAATTTTTCTAAGAAATTATAATGTTTGTAACATTAAAGAATGTGAAATTTTTTTCCTTAGATAAAAATGAAAAGTGAGAAAACTATGGTTTAATTTAGTGAAATTCAAAATTTTGCACTAATTTTAAAAATAGAAGGTGAGAGAAAATGCAAAAGATTTCGTTATGAGCATCTTAATATTTTCAATATTATATTTTTATATTTGGCACTTCTAAATAATTACAATTTTTATAGACTTTATCAATAAATATCCTTTCCTCTATATTCTTCATTCTAATTTCCCCAAAACAAAAAGCTTCGGGCTTTCGTTCCAAGCTGATGGCTCAAACACACTTACATCTATAATCGACTTTTTATTCTATTTTTCATTTACTAAAACACATCTAGAAAAAAGTCACTTATACCATATTTATCCGAAAAGGGCACATAAGTAGAGTTTATTGCTTGCAGGTCATTCAACTCGTGTTTGTAGTACTCATTCCTGCAACCTCATTAATGTTCATGAAGAACAGCTGGTATGTAAGACATTAGCAACAAAGGGAAGCTACCATTAATGTTGTCGTTCATAAGATATGAGGTAGCTTTTTATTATCATTTATTACTTCCTAACCTTCATTCTATATAAGTAGTCATTCTTTTTGCTTATTGCTTCCACACATTCCTTCAACTCTTATCTAAACCGTTTGCCTTTCTCTGTTTGCTATATTATCCTTAGATGGCGACTACTATCTCTGAGCTTCATTGTGGCGTACTTAAGAGTAGCATGTTGCTTAAGGTAGATCGTCTGGTATAATATTTAGTTGTGACTTGTGACTACTATTGTTATGGGTGTTTTCTCATTTGTAGAATTGTCGCGTTCTTGCTCGTCTGGACAATGAAGAGTTGATGGATCGTTTTGTGTGGAGGTTTGGGGAAGGTGGCTATCACACAATTGAAGAAAACGAAAAGGACAAGGAAAAACTACTGGACAATTTTATTGATCTTCAACCGATAATATATTTAGACTTTACATTGTCACAACACGTACCCAATCAACCTAAATATCTAGGACCATTATTAGAAAATTTAATAAGGATTTTTTTAAAAAAGAATAAACTATGGAAATAAATTTTTTACCGTTTTTACCCATTGAATAAATCCCCCTCAATCACATCTTCTTTGGTTTTTCAACACCAAGTCGTTGACAGAAGCTCTCATGTTTGCTTCTACTCAAACCTTTTGTAAACAAATATGCAACTTGATTTTTTGTTTTAACATGATCAAACTCAATTTCTTCTTGTAAAACTTTCTATCTAATAAAATGATAATGAACTTCCACGTGGTATGTTCTTGCATGAAACATTGGGTTCTCTGCCAAACATATTGTTGATAAATTATTACAGTACAAAGGAATTGATCCTTTATGGATTGATGCAGGTCTGCTAACAGCTGCACAAGCCAAGTGCTTTCTTGAGCTGCCATGGCTGTTGCTCGGTACTCTGCTTCTGCGGTTGATAAAGACATAGTTGGTTGCCTCTTGTTGCACCAAGAAATTGATCCAAAGTCAAGGATAAACACATACCGAGTACTGGAACGTCGGGTATCATAATCCCCTGAATAATCAGCATCACAATAGCCAACTAACTTCCCATCTCCACTTTTCTTATACATGATACTGTACCCAAGTTTGCCTTTGATATAATGCAAAATCCTGCAAATGACATCCAAGTGAGGCTTCTTAGGACTTTGCATATACTGACTCATCACAGCTACCGCAAAAGAGAGATCAGGTCTTGTTAGTGTTAAGTAGATTAAACTACCCACCAACTGTCGGTACATCATTGTATCTTTCAAGTCCGTCCATCCATTCGTGAGCAGATATCTTTGTATTTGGTTCAATTGGTGTTGAGATTGGCTTGCAATTAAGCATGCCAAACGTTTTCAACAAATCTCTAGAATACTTTTGTTGATGGAGAAAGATTCCATCTGCACTACGATCAATCTCCAAACCAAGGAAGTGGTTGAGTTGCCCAAGCTCTTTCATGAGGAAACGAATTGACAGATTTTCTTTGGTGGGGAGAGTTTCTTCTTCACAATCCCCAGTGAGAATTAAATCATCTACATATACTAGCACAACGGCTAGTTTGCTTCCAACAGTTTCGACAAACATACTAGAATTTGATGGTGCTATAGAATAACCACTATAAGTAAAAAATTCAGCAATTTTATTGTACCATGCCCTTGGTGCCTACTAATCTGAAATGAAGCACTGATTACAGACTCTTTACACCATACTAATCTGAAATGAAGTACTGATTTACATTCATATCAAAGTTGGTATGTCATCATTACTCTCGATCAGTCTTATCAATCATGTCTCATGTAGATGTTGTAGCTTTTGTAAAATCTGTTGGAGCACTGGAGGAATTTTGCAGGGACAATGAAACAAAGAACAAGATGAGAATGCCCCTTACAGATGCTGAGTATAGTTTTCTTTATATCATATCTACTCTAAAATGGAACTGGAACATACTTAATGTCGTATCTGCTTAACTAATGACTAATTGAGTACTTGCTCTCATTGTTTTCAATGTAGGAACAATGGTGTCTTATTTGATGAGCTTTCTACCAATGCTTATATGTCACAGCTAGAGACCATGAAAACACTAGTTGTTGTTGTCTTAAACCTTGTCAGGATAGCTTTTTCTGATGAAGGTAATGAAGAATGTCCTTAAATTTATTGACAATTTCATTAATTGAATTATGATAATAGTTAATTGAATATGGGATCAACCAATTGTCCAGGGAGGCCACAAGTGTGCAGTTCATTTAGTGTGTTAGGAAATAATCAAAGTAAATATATTGTAATTTATGAGTATTGCTACTAATTAGGGATTATAGGGATTATGGTATTAATTAGGTGATCAATACTCTTAATGAGTCTTGTCCCCCCATATGTGTATATATACCCTTTTGTGTATATGAATGAGTATGAATTCAAGAATATATTTTTCCCTATTCTTCTTCTCTCTCCGGCGTCTTCATGGTATCGAGCATCAGGGGTTATCGCCTAAATTTTTTTCCGGTGAGTTTTTTCTTTGTCTGTTTCGGGTGACAGTGAGAGAGAGAGGTAGAGTTAGGGTTCTGTGCTCCGTTGCTTTTTCCCGTCCACGTGCCGCCCCACCGTGCTCCGAAGGTCCTGATCGGCGCAACCCCACTGGCCGATCTCTGTTTCACCTGCGCGTGGTCTCTCACGCGCCACCCTGAGCTCCGCCGTCCATTGCACGCGCCGGCACGTGACGCCATTTTCCAGCGACTTTTTCGTCGCGTTTGCTTCTCTGGGATCGACTCACTACATCCGGCTCAACCCAGGTGTTTTCGTTCTCATATCTCGTGGTTTCACTCTCTAGTCTGTTGTTTTTTAGCGTCTGTGTGCTCATTTTTGGAGGACCCAGGTTGTTTTTTGGCCCTTGTTTCGTGTGTAGTATTGTTCTTGGTCCTTCTACGGCCTCTTGTTCCTGTTTGGCTGCTGTTTGTTGTTTTCTGTGGGCTCTTCAACATTGGTTTGCCTCTAGAAGGTGGTGTTTTTTTATTCTCTAGTTGTTGTCTTAGTTTACTATCACCTTTGTAATTGTTTCCCTTGTGTGTCTCTGGTTATCTCTTATGGCTGACTCTAAACCAAGTGCGACGACTGAGATGATTCCTGTTTCCAACAAAATTACTGATCATAAGTTGAATTGAACCAATTATTCGGACTGGATCAAAACCATTCGTATGCATTTACTTAGTATTGAGAAAGAGGGCCATTTAACTGCGACTCCTCTAGTGGATGATCTGAAGATGACATGGGCTCATGCGGATGCCCGACTATTCTTACAAATTCAAAATTCCATTGACAGCGACATTCTTCCTTCGGTTAGTCATTGTAATACTGTTAAGGAACTTATCAACTACCTGGAGTTCCTATATTCTAGGAAAGGGAACATTACTCGCATTCATAAGGTTTGTAAAGGTTTCTATCGGGCCGACCAAAGAAGGTCGCCCCCTAAAGATTTTTTACATGGAGTTTAAACAAATGTATGAGGAGATGCGGCAGTTAATGCCACCAACGACTGATCTTCAAGCTCAGGTGGATAATATGGAGAAGCTGGCAATTATGAGTTTCCTTACTGCTCTCAACCCTTCTTATGAGACTGTTCGGTCTCATATATTATCCAGCTTTGAGCTTCCCCCGCTTCAGGATGTGTACTCTCGAGTGTTGCGTGCCGACAGTATGGCCAACTCAGCTTCTAATTCTAATGCTAGTGCTTTAGCTGGTCGGAGTACAACTGATGGTCGGAACCCAGGTTTTTCACGACCAAGTTCTTCAGTGGGAGGTTCACCGAATCTAGTTTCTGCTGCTCCTAAGTACCCAGGTCCCCCACGGCACGGTCACAATTCTCCCAATTCTGGTGCTGGTGGGATTGTCTGCTATTATTGCAAGGAACCTAGTCATACGAAACGCTGCTGCCGAAAGTTGCAACAGAGGCAGCCACGCAGCGGGTCTGCTCATATGGTCCAATCATCTGATGTCCCTGATCATGCTTCCTCAGCACCGACTGCGCTTGCTATAGGTAACTCTGATTCGTGCCTTGCTACTACTTCCTCGAAGTGGATCATCGATTCCGGGCTACTGATCATATGACAGGTAACCATCATTTGTTCTCTTCGTATGCACCATATGCCAACCCCTCCTCAATCACAATTGCCAATGGTTCTTACTCCTGTGTTCTTGGATCTGGCACTGTTCAACCTACCCCGTCTGTTTCCTTATCATTTGTTCTTAATGTTCCTGACCTTGCATTTAACCTTTTGTCTCCTAGCAAGCTTACTCGTCACTTAAATTGTTTCATCTCACTTTTTCCTGACCATTGTTTGATTCAGGATCTTACGACGAAGCAAATTATTGGTAGGGGGTATGAATATGGCGCTCATTACTTTCTTGACGATCGAGTACCGCATTCAGTTGCTTGCTCTGGTGGTTCCTCTCCTTTTGATATCCATTGTCGGCTAGGTCATGTGTCTTTGTCATCTTTAAAGAGGTTGTATCCTCAATTTCATCATGTGTCTTCTTTAGAGTGTGAGTCGTGTCAGTTTGTGAAACATCACCGTGTTCATCTGGCACCTCGCGTCAATAAACGGGCTGCGTCCCCTTTTGATTTAGTCCATTCCGATATTTGGGGTCCGTGTCATATTGAGTCCAAGTCTGGTTTTTGGTACTTTGCTACTTTTGTTGACGACTTTTCTCGAACCACCTAACTTTATGTAATGAAAAATCGTTCTGAGTTGTTTTCTCACTTTTCCAATTTTTGTGCTGAAATCAAAACTCAATTTGGTGTCTCTGTGAAAATCTTACGGAGTGACAATGTTAAAGAATATTATTCTGCCCAATTTCAAAACTATATGCTCCAAAATGGTATGATTCGTCAGTCCTCGTGTGCAGATACACCGGCTCAAAATGGTTTGCCGAACGAAAGAACCGGCACTTGTTAGAAGTAGCTCGGGCTCTAATGTTTCAAATGCAAGTTCCCAAACCATTCTAGGCTGATGCTGTGTCTACTGCTTGTTTCCTTATTAATCGTATGCCCTCTCCTGTTCTTCGTGGAGCCACTCCCTACACCACCTTATTCCCTTCGAACCCTGTGTTTCCTATTGACCCAAAAATCTTTGGGTGTGTTTGTTCGTGATGTTCTCCCCACTGTTACCAAACTTGATCCCAAGTCTCTTAAATGTGTCTTCCTTGGGTATTCTAGGGTTCATAAGGGTTATCGGTGCTATTCGCCTACTCTGCGGCGTTATCTTGTATCTGTTGATGTCACTTTCCATGAGTTGACCCCATTCTTTCCTGTCTCCATCCCCTGACACCACCAGCAGTCTTGATGATATCTTGGTCTATGAGGTTCTGCTACCACCAGTACAAGCATCTGACCCGACACTTGCTAAACCACCTATTTATCATGTTTATCGGAAGCGTCCCAAGGCGAGTAATGACGTTGATCAGGTTCATGACCCACCAATCCCCACTTCGGCGTCTGATCCCGCGTTAGTTGCTCCTGTTCCTATTTCTGAACCAGACACAGTGCCTAATTCCCCTGCTTCTCTTGACTTGCCCATTGCCCTCTGCAAAGGTTAGCGTTCTTGCACCCACCCTATTTCTTCTTTTGTTTCCTATAACCATCTTCCCCCACATCCTGTTCCTTCATAGCCTCCTTAGATTCTATCATTGTTCCCACTAATCTCCACCAAGCCTTGGCCCACCCTGGTTGGTGTGCTGCTATGAAAGAAGAAATGGTTGCCCTTGATAAGGCTGGTACCTGGACTCTCATTGATTTGCCTCCTGGAAAGAAGGCTATCGGATGCAAGTGGGTATTCACGGTGAAAACAAACACTGATGGCACCTTGGAACATTTGAAAGCTCGACTAGTTGCCAAGGGTTATGCTCAGACCTATGGTGTTGACTATTCGGAAACCTTCTCACCTGTGGCAAAACTGTCTTCTGTTCGTCTTTTTATTTCTCTGGCAGCTACTTATGGTTAGGACCTTCATCAGTTGGATGTTAAAAATGCTTTCTTAAATGGTGACCTTCTTGAGGAAGTTTACATGGAGCAACCACCTGATTTTGTTGCTCAGGGGGAGCGTGGGAAGGTATGTCATTTACAGAAGTCACTATATGATTTGGAGCAGAGTCCTCGTGCTTGGTTTGACAAGTTTAGCACGGTGGTTAAGAAGTTTGGTCTGAATCAGAGCAAGTGTGATCATTTAGTGTTTTATCAGCGGACGGATGCTGGCATGATTCTCCTCGTGGTATATGTTGATGACATTGTTATTACAGGGAGCAATACTTTGGGAATCTCATCACTAAAGACCTTCCTTAATTTCAATTCCAAACGAAGGATTTGGGTCCATTAAAATACTTTCTTGGGATCGAGGTTATGAGAAGCAAGAAATATTTTCTTGACACAGAGGAAATACGTTCTTGATCTTCTCAAAGAAACCTAAGCAAACTCGGGCAAAGCACCAAGTAGTTTTCCCATGATTCCTAATCCTTTTGTGGACATCGATGAGAGCATACCGTTTGATGAACTACCTGAGGATCTAAAGAAAAAGGTTGACCCAGAAAAGATCAAGTCGTTTGCCTACCCTGAGAGATACCGTAGATTGATTGGAAAAATGAATTATCTCACGGTGACTCGTCCCGATGTGACCTTCCCGGTTAGTGTGCTTAGCCAATTCATGACAGCACTGATGGTTGCTCAGTAGGAAGCATTGGAACATGTCTTACACTACTTGAAGGGCTCACCTGGTCGCGGCATGCTCTATATGAATCATGGTCATACCGAGATTGAATGTTTTTGTGATGCGGATTATGCGGGGTCGAAAGCTACCAGGAGATCCACCACAGGATACTATGTGCTTGTGGGTGGAAATTTAGTGTCCTGGAGGAGTAAGAAGCAAGATGTGGTTTCATGATCCAGTGCAGAAGCCGAGTATAGGGCTATGGCTCAATCGGTACAGGAAATTGTGTGGATTCACCAGTTAATGAAGGAGATTGGCCTTACCATGTCATTACCTGCAAAACTGTGGTGTGATAACAAAGCTGCTTTACACATAGCCTCCAACTCTGTATTTCATGAACGCACAAAGCACATTGAAATCGATTATCACTTTGTGCATGATAAAATCAAGGAGAACTTCATTTCTACTGGACATGTGAAGTCTAGCGACCAATTGGGTGATCTGCTCACTAAAGCCCTAAATGGAACTCGAGTTGATTATCTTTGTAACAAGTTGGGCATGATTAACATCTATGCTCCAACTTGAGGGGGAGTGTTAGGAAATAATCAAAGTAAATATATTGTAATTTATGAGTATCGCTACTGATTAGGGATTATAGGGATTATGGTATTAATTAGGTGATCAATACTCTTAATGAGTCTTGTCCCCCCATATGTGTATATATACCCTTTTGTGTATATGAATGAGTATGAATTCAAGAATATATTTTTCCCTATTCTTCTCTCTCTCTGGCGTCTTCATAGTGCAACCAGAGTTTTCTTCAATCCTGCAATCAAAGAAGTTAAGGAACTGATTGACAGGTAACATCAATCATACATATGTGTTTCAATTCAATTATATGGACACAAATATAGTACCTGAACATCTTTTTGCTTGTCAATTTAACTGTCTTTTTTCATTTTGTTTGTGCCAAGGAAAATGATTCATTTTCCACTCCTACCATCAGTCAACTCATGGCATACCACTCAAGCCAGCAATCTAATTCCGGCATCTTAAGGAACGATATTGATATCTTAGAATGCTGACCAAAAGATAGTATAGAGACGAAACTTATGTTTTGCTTATTTGAGTCTGACTCTTGAATTTCTATATCCATTTATGCTAATAGAGGCAACCTTTTGGGGTGGTTGTTCATTACAAAAATTGGATATTCGACATGGATGGGTCTATTATGGATGTGGAAAGTGTTCATCAAAACTAAGAGAAGAGACTGAGTCAGCCATATGTCGAGGCTGCAAAAAGAAGCAAGAATTTGTTGAGCCCAAGTATGGTTGCTGATTCTCATTCATAAGCATTGATAGCCTTTTTAAATGGTTCAGATGCTAATATTCAGTCTTTTATGCAGGATTAAAGTACATTACACTATTGCTGATAACTCTGGGGTTGCTTCTCTCATTTTCTGGGAGAAGCTTGGTGTTGAATTCCTGGGAAAGACTGCAGCTGGGCTGAAGGCTATACTTAAAGAGGCATGAAGAATATAACATGCATTTTCACCTAATTTTATAAGTAGCTAAGGTCTCTGTATAAGATGGAATCGTTTCATGTTTCAAGATGACCGTGAGTATTATTTTCCTAATGAGTGTGACGCAGTTGTTGGGAAAAGTATGATGCTTAAGTTGAAGATCAATGATTTCGACTTCAAGCATATAGGTTCCAGTATAAGTGTACTTCAGTTTACTATATGTGAGAATTTGGCAAATGAATTCAATGATGCAGTTAATGAGGTAGTTAACTGATATTACAGTCCAATAATTGAAATATATCAATATATATTTACATATGACAGTAAGAAAGATTCAATCATCTTATTCATTATCATATATTCACTTGCAGGAGGAGACTCAGGCTGAGAGCATAGCTGATGAAGTCAGCCAGGTTGGAATATATATGTTTGTCATGACAATCTGAAACTACATTTTTTGTTGAATCTAATATAATATAATACAATATAATATAATGTAATGTAATGTAATGTATACTAAGCTAAGTTGCCAATTTGCAGCCTACTATTCAAGTGAGTTCAGATAAAGAAAGTGACATGGCTTGCAATCAGACCCCTATGTTGACAGGGATTACATAGCAAATTGTATTTTAATTTATAGGAAACCCTGATTTGTAGGAATTAGGAATATTCATTAATAGTCATTATTAGTCATTATGGGCCAATCTTCATTAATTTCAGTATGTAATTTGCTTTTCGTATTCCATAGCACTTCCTTCACTCCACTGCAATTTAATTCTTTGAATGCCTGAACTGATGCTGCCATTGAGAAAACTTTAACATTGTGAACTGGATCAGCGTAACAAGTTATAACTACACCTAACCACTTTCAATGAATGATTAGTCTTATACTAATAGATCATTTTCAAAAAGAAGAAGGCAGAGCAAGATATGTAATTCCCATTCATAATCTTAAGAGGTTCTGGTAGTATTCACAAAGTACCATTCAATGATATTGATGTTGAAGTCCTGTTTATCTATATAGTCCAACATCACAGTCAAAACCTCAGAGAAATTATCTGATCAGAATGCCTTAACTTGTTTCAAGGTTTGAACATGTGACATGTACAATACCTGGACTCTAAGCTAACTATATTGTATCCTAATAACAATTGCAATTGCATTATTAGGTATCTATCGTGAGAAAATTGATAACAGCATAACAGACTGCCAGAGTGAGAGTTAATTAAAGTACTTGTCCAAACACATGAGTGGAAATGTAGTTAAGAAAGCTCATTCAAGCAAAGCTTAGTAAGGGATGATAAGTTTAAAATGAGGAATTTCCCATATATTGACATTATGCATATTATACATGTTTCCACTGTTTTACAAGGCTTTATACTTGCTGGAAATATTGACATGAATGATGAATAGTCTGTAAGTTGTCTAAAGTACTACATCCATATATGCAGTAATATTTTGAGCCAAAAAAATATATATATATGCAGTAATAGCAAATTATTTTACCAAGTATATTTAGGACTAGGCTGTTATACTGTGGACACGCGTCTTACGTAGCTTGGTCAACTCATGATAAAGCCAGCTTTGTAATAACAACAGTACCTTCATGATCACCGGCCTAAGTCATTACCAGATTGACTTGTCACTGTCAATCTGAAAAATGAAATTGAGGTCACCAGCCCATGGACGTCTTGGTGAGACACTCTAAGTAACTATCCTCTGCATAATTATCAGTCTTGGTAAGGATACAATATATTCTAAAGTCATAACCTGTTTTTCTTTTAGGTTTGCGTATCTTTAGATGAAGATCAATCTTTGTGTATTCCACTTTCATAGATTATCTCTCTACTAAATTCAGATGAAACAGTTATCTTCTAAAGTAATTCCAACATTGTGAATGAGGCAACACCTACAACAGCTAAAGAGAAAGAGAATGAAGCATGTGGATCTTGTGTCCAAGACCAGAGGAATGATTCTCTCATCAACACTCAACCATCTGCAGTTATATGCTCTCAAACTAAGAGATTTCCACGAAAGCATGATAGAAGAAGAGGAATCTTGCAAGACATAACACTTGTTGCATCAAACTTGGAAAATCGTTTTGCAAGTGGTTCTTCAACAGGTTTCATCTAATACTTTGCTATGTGTTTAATCTTTTCAATTCCTGGATGACATATAGTCTTCATTTGTGGCTCAACATCAGGTCTTGTCAGGCCGGATGAAGAGAATTTCAATGGACAGCCAGATTTCTTCCAAGAACCTTTAGGACAGGTTTTCAAGCATGAAAGTGCTAGACTAAAGGGCTTTATGAGTAATACTCTTTCAGAAATTGCACCAGGGAAGTCAAGAGGTACCCAGGTTAAGCATGCTGCAACCTCAACAAAAGAAAACAACAATCCGATGAATAAACCAGGTAGGTCACCGTTATGTTAAGTTTCATGGAATGACTCAGATTATATTATGCAAATGCACCTAAATCTCTCTGCATGTTTCCTATATCTATTAATAGTCAAAACCTAGAGAAATGGGAGTCTCACATGTAATCAGCAAAGGGAATTAAATTCTGTGATAGGTTTTACTCATCATGAAACTAATGTATCAAATCAAGTAACAACAAATGATACCATAGGTTCGTTTTTTAATTCCTTTTCAATGGTTGCAGACTAATGTGGTTTATATTTATTATGTAGCTTACATCACTCTCCTTTTTCCACACATACATAATAGAACTTAAGGAATCATTGGGGTTCAGCAAAATCACAGAAGTCGGTACAAGGATCTGTTGAAGATCATTCCAGTGCCAATAATACCAGACTAAATGGATTAATGAGTAACACTGAATCAGATATATATAAGGCCAGTAAAGAAAATAGGCAGTATCAAGTCAAATAATGGGCGACAAACAAACAATGCAAGCAGTTGTCAAGGTTTGTTCACTAAGATTTTAAATATGGAATTGCTGCCATATGTGGATTTATTGCAGACGATTGTTTTTTTTTTCTTGCCACACGAGGATTTATGTTATGGAATTTCAAATTATGGTGTTTGTTCATTTCTTTCATTTAGTATACATTAAACATGTTATAACTGAACGCTACTGTCAACAGAAAGCTGTATTGCTAGATTCATGAATCAGCATAAGTCCAATATGACATGCTCAATAGAAATTAATATACTAAATCATGAAAATCTGCACTGTATTCTGAAATTAGATTGTTGGAATTATATTTAGTTACAATGGACATAATTACATGAAGGATAATTGTTGAAGAAAACATGAGATCTTTGAAGAGAACGTCAGTAGATTTAGTTACAAGGAGCTATTGAATTACATATAGCCATGTACAATTGCATTACATCTCTGTACTCCAAGCTATCTTCCTCTCATTTTTTCCTTGAGAATAGGAGAAAAGCATGTGATGAATAGTTGTTCCCAGACGTTCCCTCCAGAATTCAATAATGTGGACAATCACCTGACTAATGCCAATCCACCATATTACACAGGTACACCTAATAAGGATTTACTTAGATGTATGGTTTGTAACAGATTACCTTTAAGTAGCATTGTATTAAATGTAACTTAGAACTGGACCTTTTCTATGCTTTTGAATATGCTGGCAGTTGATGGTTTATATGCACTATAAAGATATACAGATTAACTTGGATGTTAATGAAGAAGATATCCCATCAGCTTTATCATCAAGTTCTGATGAAGATACAGGTAACTCCTCATCTTGCAGTCTAACCAGACACAAAGATTCAGTTAGTTTGTTGTAATGTGCCATAATCAAATTAACTTGCATGCAGATGAAATGTTAACTAATTTGGAAGATCCAATTAGAGGTACACACATCGTTACGAATATATCTGAATCTGGAATAGCAAATACGGAAGGTAAGATTGTCTAAAACAAAAATATTCAAAACGCCTAAATATGAGAACTATTATTAGTAAACTTAATATATTTGAATTGATATTTATCAAATTATCTAGATGAGGGAGATCCCATATATACTTGCAAATACTGCCATGCTCCATTCTAGTATAATGAAAGACCTAAAAAGGACAACAAAAAGAGAATCCCCAATTCTTTTAACATGTGCCATGGGAAGGTTGTATTGCCAAGCATGAAGACACCCCCACCTTTGCTTCAAATGCTATTCCTTGTTGCCAAGCTGTCTTATATTGGTGTGCGCCTTTATCTATCATTGTTGTCGCTGGAATTGTTTTCCCTTCTTCGATTCTGTCTTTGTCTCTGCTTTGTTTATTTGGTGTGGGGGTGTGCTGCCAAGAATCTTATTTTCTTCCTCATCCTTCGTTTCTGCAAGTAAAACTTTGGGTAAGCACAAATTCCTCTAATTTCCTAAACTTGTGTGGCCATTCCACTTTCCTTTTTGTTGGTGTTGTTGTTTGGGTGGTATTAACTTTGTTAGGACTGATATGTAATTAGTTATGTGTAAATAGTTGTATTGATACATTAGTTGTAATATCTCTTGTATATCTTCTCATAGGACACACGTATGGTCAGGATTCATTTGTAACAGAATATTGTTACACTCAATATATTATATATAGACCTATAGCATGTGGAATTTATCCTGGAACTATTCACTTTTTCTATTTTGTCTCATTATCTTTCTAACTTTAATATTTTGTATATGTTTCCTTGGAATTGGAGAAGGCTGGTGAATTGATTTTGGTGTTAGTAGTGTTGGAATTGATAACTTGTGATTATAATGATTGTTTATGAGTTAGTTGGAAGATGCTCATGAGATTTTTGTTAAATTGTGTAGAAGAGCAAATTAGTTAAAGTAAGATTGTTTAGCGTATATAAATTTATCTGTGGAATGTATATGAAGTGGTCAATTTAAAACTAAAGGATGAAACTTTATGGAATTGAGAATAAAGTTTGCTGATGTTAGAGTTGGATGATAACACAAGAGTTTATGATTTTGCTACAACGACACTTGGTGAAGAAGCGGATTTGGGAAGGCTGATAAACTTGTAGAGTGATTTTGGGAAAGAATATTATTGGAAAATATTTATATTTAAGCTCTTGTTGTTAAACTGAAATTTTGAGGTGTGTTAAGAAATAAATATGAGAAGATACTCTTTCATGATTGAAGTGATGAATTTAATAGCTAGTCATGATAATATTCAATTATCAATTGAGCATGTGATTATATTTAGAGAAAATTGATTAAAGCTCAAGTTTTTTCTCTCTATATTATAAGTTGTTGCAATTGAGGATTGTGGTGGTGTAGTGGGTTGTTGCAATTATTATGCTAAATGGCTAAGGGAATATGAGCTTAAGTTTTGATTGTTAGTGACCAACATCATGATATAGTATGAAGGAAGTGGGTGTGTCTTTATCAAAAAGAAGCTTATGGAATGTATGGGTGGTGGGTAATCTATAGTATGAGAGCTATTTAATTTTATATTGAGGCTTGGAAAATGTGAATATGATTAATTTAATGGTTTATATGAGGATTAATTGATAATTCTACAGCATTTTTCCTGTAGAAGGTTTGGACTGAGGTCTTTATTCCTATTTTTCTAAGTTATTGGGGTCGTAGATTTCAATTCTTAGATATTGTGGTTAAGTAACCTAAAGAAAGGGGGTTAGATTTAAATGTTAACAATGATTGTTTCAAGCTGGATGACATCAAGTTGTGGAGGGATTTTTTGTTAATCAATTTTATTAATTATATAGAGTTATGAAAAAGTGAATGACTATGTTGTTGGTTTGGATCTAGGGCACTCAAGACTGAATATGATTGTGAAAGTGACTAGGTGGAAGGAAGTTATTATTTTTTGGACTAAATCAGGTGAGTGAATAGCGTCTTATTATAATTTTTATAAATGATATTTTTATTACTAGTCACACTTTTACGTTAATTGTCATATTTATAAGAACGATTTCACAAATGAAAGTGTATCAGATTTGTTTCATTTTCTTATTATTGATGATTTTATCCATTGTTATTTATCCTTCTCCAATTGCTTCATAGAAGAATTCAAGATTAGGCACTAAAATGGTAAGACTTTGGAGATATCTTTTATAAGTTTTTATGTTGAGATGATCTTGCAATTTGAAATATTTGTAGACGAGTTCTTTGATGTTTAAAAAGGATTTTGTTGACAGATTGAATTTGAAAAAAATGTTTTGAGATATTGTTTGTAAACTTTCATGCTAGGGCATTCTACTATATGGTATTGAAAGAAAAACTTTTCATTGTTTTGATAAATTGGTCCCAAATAGTGGCAGGACTAGCTTATGGCAAGCTGGAGCGTGTCCCCAACTGGCCTTCTCAAAACTTCTAAAATTTGTTAATGCGGTAACTTTGTGATTCTTAGGATGTGACATGCAGTCTCTAAAATTAATGGTACATGAGTTTTTTGCTGCATGGTGAAGCCCATGAATATCTGAGTTTTGGCTCCGTGTGTAAATTTATAGATGATAGTGAAAGCTTCGACAATCTATACACAACTAAATTCTTTAACACTATTTCCAGCTCTGGTTTGCCCCCTCACAAGCTTATATCGAAGGTTGGAACTCATGTTATGCTTTTAAAGAATATAGACCAAGCTTCAGGGTTATGCAACGGTACATGACTACGTATATCTAAGCTTGGGAAGAATGTCATTAAAGGGATTATATTGAATGGTTCAAATCCAAATCAGAAGATTTTAATTCATAGGATGAATATAAACCCTTCATAAAATAGATAGTAATTTCATATGAGAAGGAGGCAATTCCCAATAAACTTCGATTTTGCAATTACTATCAACAAAAGTTAAGGACAATCTCTCCATTATGTTGGCATGTGTTTGTCTAAGCATGCATTCACACATGGTTATTTATATGTTGTATTATCAAGGGTTAGAAGTATGAATGTTTTGAAATTATATGTCCCAAGTAATGCAGATGGCTCTAATACGACCACAACAAATGTGGCATACAAGGAAGTTTTCAGGAATTTATAGTGCTAGTTGATCGTGGTTACATTGATTAGAAGAAGGACACATCATTGTGGATGCACGTAGTTGATAGGCGCTTGATATTTGATGTTCCGGTGGAATGTGTTATTATCTAGAATTGTTTATGTATTTGCAACTTAGACTGAAGTTTATGTTTATGCCATGTTTATTTTACTTCTTGAACGTTAGTAGTGAATGAATGCATCCATTTATCATGATAAGTTGATAGGTGCTTGATATTTTGCTGCTATATGGTTGAATGCCATGTTGGTAGGTGTTTGAGATTTGTTCGTTTAGGGTGAACCATTATAATTGAAGTGTATGTTTTGCATTTCTTGACTGCTTGGGTTGAATCTTGTGCTTACATTTTTTATGTTCTTGAAGAATGTATGATGCTTTAATGTAAATGGTGATGTCCTTAATGCCAGGTGTAATTTGTATATGTTGTAGCCGTAATTTTTTGCTTCATGCTTATTTTTCCATTATATGGGCATGTTTGGGAGGGCTTTTAACTCTCCAAACTGACGCCCTCAACTCAAAAAGTTCATTTAAGCTTTATTTACGTTTGGAATGACTTTGAGGTTAAATGACTTATATAAGTCCAAAAGTAATTAAAGTTGAAACAATTTGTACGGTTTTCGACATTCCAACAAGTGAACTTCGTAGGATTCTAATTTTTGTTCACCTCCTTACAAGTTGAGGCTGCTTATCTCTCAACCAACAACTTATTAGTGACATGAGTTATATCCCTAACTCTATTCAAAAGATTTTTTTTTTTTTTTTTTTCAATTACTAACCAATTATCAATAGGAAAAGAAAAATTTGCCTCAGCAATTTTTCCTTCATGCATAACATCAAGGCCAAAAATTTCTTTTCAAAACTAAATAAATTGGTGAGGGTAATAACCCATTTCAAAGTTCAAAGTATAAAAAGTTTTTGTCTATTCTAACAAGTGTGTTTCACGTAATTTAAATTTATTTTCTTTTTTAACGAGATGAGGCCGCTTTATTGATAAAACCAAAAGTCTTTTAATGGCCTAAATTGTATAGAATTCGAGAAATTATGGATATCAAAATTATTATAAGGAGGTGTTGTGAGATGAGTTTGATCTATTTGTAAGTGTGTTAGCTAAGTAGGCAGGGGAAAAAGTCTTTCATAGTTGATCTTGCACTTGCGTAAATATGTTGAGGGGAGAGAGTAGACTAGTGCAATACTAGATTGTTATCTCCAACAACCCACCAAAATGTGTATACACTCCTTTTGGCCTTATTTATAAGAAACTTTTTTTCTCATGGGGTTACTCCTACATATAAGTAACAATTTTGTTTTGTCTAAAAATTTAATGAGCCTTTTCCATTTCCCCTTATTAATTACATATCTTTTTTCTGCTCATTCTATCTTATCTTTTTTCCTACACATTCTCTCTCTCTCACTCATCATCTTTATAGATAAGGGTATATTTGGGAAAAACATTATCTCTCTTACACATTCATTTTTTTAACTAATTTTAACCACCTCACCACATTTCACACGATTTGGGTGTTTATTTACTTATAAAAAGGATAGGAGAGCATATATATTATTTTTTATTTGATTAAAGGTATCCCGGGTCATTTTAGAGACTAACCCCTTTCAAGTTTTTTTTTTTTTTTTTTTACCAGTATTTAAACTTGTATTTTCCCCCTTTACTAGTGATGCTGCTTACTAACTAAACCAACATGTTGTTGATAAGCATATATTCCTTTAATCTTAAATGTAACTCTTATTTACTTAATCCGATTAAATTAAGAATGTGAGTTAATATGACATACTTTTTTAAAAAACACATTAAGCATCTTCTTTCATTCTTCCAATAAGCTTCATACTTAATTATTATTGAAGGAGCATTAATAAACATAATTTTTTTTAAAAAAAAAAAAAAAAAAAAAAAAAAAAAAAAAAAAAAAAAAAGATAAATATGAGAATTGTTACATTTAACAAGAGAATAAACTCTCCAATCCATCAAGTGCTGGTGGGAGCATATCCCGTTATTATTATATCAGATTGTGCGTCTCCACTAAACGCGAGGCAATCTCCGAACCCCATGACATGATGGACGAGTTGGCGAGTTTGTCATCTTTGACCCCGACGCTACAGTAATGTCAACCACTAGAGAATGATGAAGACACACACATTGGCTCATTTGCTTTCCGTTTATGCGCTACACCTAACTCATTCATTGGAATCATTGTGATTTACTTGTGAGTTGTGACTATCAGCTGCGAGGTAATGGAATTTATGCTCCAGTTGAACCAACAACTGAAGATTTACCCGAATTCCTCTCATTCAAATCCTATCCATTTTGCCTGTTTCCTCTGATTCTCCATTGAATTTTTTGCTATCGTATAAATGATCGACCTTTCATTGTCATTTTCCATTTTCCCCACTTGAGCTTTGATTCTCTCGCTCGCCAATCGTTTCATCCTCATCTTCGCCTTTTTTTTTTAACACTTGATTCTGCGTTATTGTGCAGAGAACCCATTGGGTGTATTCCCTAATTCGCCCAATTGAGTTGTTTTTCCGAATCTTTGCCTTCCAAATTCACTCATTTATTGTTGAAGATCTTATCTTCTTTGATGAACTGGGCCTGTTCAGCATGTCTGTTTTTCCGAATCTTTGCCTTCGCTTCAATTCTCCTTGATTCTGCGTTATTGTGCAGAGAACCTATTGGGTGTATTCCCTAATTCGCCCAATTAAGTTGTTTTTCCGAATCTTTGCCTTCCAAATTCACTCATTTATTATTGAAGATATATCTTCTTTGATGAACTGGGTCTGTTCTAGAATTATTCTCCTAGAGACACACTTTTGTCTGTGCCTTCGCTTCAATTTGACATAAAAGGGATTCATTTCAGAGCCATTTCTTATATTGCGTTCTCAGTTAATACTTCATAGTGATTATTAATATTACTGTACATATGTTTTTTTTTAAGTGATGGGGCTGTGACTAACTTTCCTTCAAAGTAGAGAAAGAAAAAAACATGGATGATGGAGATATTCAGCTTTCAGATAATGCTATGTTGTTGAATCCAGAATCATCCAGTGATTTCCAGGTTTTAACTTGCACACATACTCACACTTGCAACCCTCCTGGCCCAAATTCTGTACATACACATACATGCTGTCACACTCACACACAAGTTTTTGCATCAGAAGAAGATGACAAAGAGAAAACTAAATCAAAGGCAAGAACGCCTTCAAGCAACAAAGAAGCAGTTAGGAAGTATAGGGAGAAGAAGAAGGCACACGCGGCTTATTTGGAGGAGGAACTCGAAAGTTTGCGCCTGCAGCATGTGCAACTAGTCAGAAAAGTGCAGAAGCAGGCAATTCTTGAGGCTGAGCTTTCGAGGTTGAGAAGCATTTTGATAGATATTAGGAGGAAAATTGACAATGAGTTAGGTGTTTTCCCTTATAAGAAGCAGTGTACCTCTTATGGTCAGACCAGCTTCCCATGCTTCAATAGTTTCCATGCAGGATCATCATCTCAGGTTGCTATATGTGGAAATGGTAAATTTTCAGCTCGATGGGAAGGAAGCTGTCAGCCTGCCATGGTAAATTGTCAAGTAAACATACAAAAGAAGTCAAGTACTAAAGAAGAAGGAGAAGGAGAAGGAGAAGAAGAAGCAAGCAATGAAGGCGATGGATAACTTGTTTAGTTAGACAAGTATGTTCTGAGCTTCTTTCTTATGGTTACTTTGTTTGATTCTCATTTACTTGTGGTGGTAAAGTGAGGTCAGTTATATCACTGGTTCTTAGTGAGTCATAAAGGCTTTTGAAATTACTTGGCTATGGTATAGTTTTATTTCTTTTTTCTTTTCTTTTTTTTGGATATTATTAGTCAGTATCTAGTTCAGGATTTATGACTGCCCTTCCCAATACAAGTGTCTCTTCTGGGACTCAAACTCGAGATCCAGAGGGATCTAGCAGAGGCCTGACACCACTGGACCAACTCTACTTTGGTGGTATAGTTTTATTTCTATGGGCAAAGTCAGGGGCGGAATCAGGGGGGGCTAGGGGTGGCCCCCCCAAAATTACAGAATTTGACCTAAAAGTATAAGAAATTATGATTTAGCCTCACAAAGTTTTAAACATTTTCAATTTAGTCCCTATTAAAAAGTGTTATAGAGGGACTAAACCGAAAATATTGAAATAGTTATGAGGTTGAAGCATAATTTCCTAAAATTTTGGGTCAAATTCTGTAATTTTCGCCCCCAATTTCAAATATAACTTCCTTGGGTTCTATACTGTAATTTTCGCCCCCCCTATTTGGAAATCCTGGCTCCGCCCCTGGGCAAAGTAGTTTTGAAAGTTGTATATCACAGCAGCTTTGTAGAAGGGCATGGATTTGTATTATAAGAACTTCCTTTAGAATTTGTCAAGTTTTTGATGATGTAAAAACTGATTAAATCTCATCCTTCACTGTTTTGTCTTAGATTAGAATTCCTGTCAATTCTGTGAAACCTAGAATCTGCTAGTTCATTTTCTTGTTCTTACGCATCACTGATCTAGTTCTCTGATAAGACTCAGATTGCTGTCCTTAATCATTAACAACTTCATGTAGAACTATATATTTTGCAGTATAACTCTTGTTATTTTGTTGATGAACTGTTTCTTATTCCTTTGATCTCAGAAGCCCATTAGGTTGCGTCCATTAACTTTGGTGACCAAAAGAAATTCAGAAATTCATGTAATTATTTTGAAACTAACACTGAACAAGAAGTATTTTTTGCTGCTGTTACTTGAGTTTTACATATTCTTAAGAGATTCTTCTCCCGTACTTATCTCAAAGCAAAAGAAGACCTTATATTTCTTGAGAGTTAAGTCATGTAAATCTTTTAGGGAGGTGTATAAAAATATAGGCCCTTAGATATGTTTTAAAAGTTATATTTCTAATATCATTTATAACCCTTCAAGCCTATTTAAAAGTCTACTTTATATCTTAAACAGGTTTTGAGGTTATTAACAAAATTATATATGAGTTAATTATTCAAATAGATGTAATTTAAATTTACAATAAAATAATACAACTCCATTCATTATAATAGCTCATAAAATCTCAATACAATTCCTAGTTTATAATAACAGGGATAGAAAAACTTGTTTATATTTGCAACCATAGGTGGAAATAGGCTAAACCTTTATCAGAGACCTAATCTACTTTAAGTCTAGCCTAGCCTATTTAATAAATAGGTTAGGCTTAGACTTAGACCTATTGTTAGGAGTCCGGCCTATTTTCATAAGGCCTAGCCTATGGCCTCTAGGTCAGCATATTTAGTTTTTTAAAATATATATATATATATATATTATGCATAATTATATATAATTTAATCTAAATTAATTTTATAAATTATATATAAAATTAATAACTTAGTCTTAACTCTAAGTTTCACATTTCATCATTTACCCATGAACTTAACATTTTCATTCATTAGTTGATCACATCGTCTCTTGTTTTTTATCGTTCAAGATGGCAATGTCAACTCACTGCCTCTTCCTCGATTTGTGTCATTTGATGCAATATAATAATTGCAGTAAATTTATTTTAGTGATGCCCAAATGAAAATTACCCCAATAGGAGGAGTTTATCCCATTTTATGCAAGAAAAAAAGAGGTAACATCTAGTTTTACATGTTACTTATCGTCTTGGTTGATTTTAAAAAATGTATCTCCTTAATCAATAGATGATTATTTTTCTTATTCCTACTTACTCAAACAATTGTTGCTACTAGGTGTTCATTTCTTTCTCTTACTAACACTCCTTTATTTCATAATATAGACAGATAAATTATATATAATCGAGATCTATAGGCTTTAAGCCTATTTAAAGGCCTACATTTTAAGTAAGCATTTAAGTAGGCTTCAAACCTTATCAAGCTTTTTGAAGGTTTAGACTCATACCTAAAAAAAAGTCTACATACGCGCTAGCTTTTGAATCTTCATCATAGGTACAAGCCTATTTAGCTAAAACCTAGTCTAACCTAACATATTTCCATCCCCATTTATAACAAAAACAGTCATAAAAATTTCACCATTGTCACACAATAACTCAAAACTTCAATACCGTTTCTTCTTTATTGGATGACTCGTACAAAATAAAAATAATTGTAATAATATATTTTTAACATGACAACCTACAAGTTATTGTTAGTCACATCATAAAAAATGAAGGGATCGGAATTTTTTTATTAAGAAATAATATCTTTTTTTGAATCATTGGGCAAGCTAAATGCTTGAAAATCATTACATTTGATGGACCTTTGATGAGGCCATCTGACTATCAAGCCAATCCTGAGCTAACCAAGGCAGGCTAAGAACTAATATCTATAAGGATTTGATTAAAATAATTCAAACTATAAGAACCTAATTTAAAATTGAGGTATATTGTAAGAATCTACAAATCAATTTTCCCTAATATATTTCAGTTTAATTAATTAATACTTTCTCTTGAAACATTTGTATTTTAAAATATGAACGCTTTATAAAACTTAAAACTCATCTTGTCCATTAACTAATCCATATTGGCATTTTCTCTTACCCTCTCTTTCCTCACATATTGTTTTCTCCGTTGGCCACCAAAAAAAAAAAAAAAAAAAATTGTTTTCTCCCCCTCATAATTTATCTTCCACTTTTTTTTTCTCATCCAGTATCTAGAACTTTGGCCTAACTAATCCAGATCTGACCCATGTCGTGCACCTGGCTATGGCGGGTAAGTCTCCCAAAAGAGCTTTTCTACATTCACAAAATTCAACTCAAGACCTTACTTAAGCGATACAATCCGCTTATCACTTATACCAACCCCATTAGTAATTTATCTTCCACTTATATCAACAACAACAACAACAACAAAATCTTCCACTTACACCTATTGCCATAAAAAAGTGTGGATATTCGATCCAGCCTAAAACCCAACGGGCTTGACCCAAATGTTTTGGACCTACTGGGCTAGCCTGGAAATCCTTATTATATCATTGTTAATATAATGTTTGGTTTTTATAATTTGTTCTCATTTTATTTTTTGTCCTTATAATTAGGGGTGGGAATAGGTCAGGCTCCTATCAGATCATCTGCAGCTTGGCCTGTTTAAGGTCTATTCTAACATCGCCTGTTTGTTCAAAAGGTCGCAAAAGCCTATTTAAAAACCTAAATGTGTAAATAGGTCATGTTTATTTTATTAAGGTCCTTACGTAGAACCAGGTTTTTTGTCATTTTTACACATTAAATAAATATAATTTTATTTATATCATATAAATAACAATATTTATTTTTAAAATTCTTATATTCTAATTTCAAAGTCATAAAGTCTTACTTATGGCCTTTTTGCCTGATATGAGTTCTTTTTAAGTGTCTACATTATAAATAGGCTTTAAGAAAGGCTTTAAACTCAATCGCTCATGAAGGTTCAGGCCCAAGCCTAAGAAAAAGCATACATTCAAATTTCAGCTACAGCTGTTTAGCCAAAAGTCAAGCCTGGCTTTGATCTATTTTCAACTATAATTTTAGTCCCCTCAAGAGACAAAATGTTCGAGGAAAAAAAAAAAAAAAAGGACAAAATGAATATAGGTTATTATTAAATTATAAGGACTATTTTTTCATGAAGAAAGAAACTTAACGAACTGAAATTTATTGTTTAAAACTATAGAAAATGAAGATAACTTATTAAGATGAAACATTATTAACCTAAATATAAAAAGAAAAAAGTGTGATTTCATAACAGCACGGTCCTAATATTTTTAAGGCTTTAATCAAAATTTTAAAACCCATAAATAGAACCAGTATTCATAAAAATAGGAAAATTCATTTCAAATTCGATGTAAAATATTTGACTTATAGTTGAATTAAGAGATATTGATCTAATTCAAATTTTTTTATCTTCTCATTAAACTTGAAATTATCCAAGGGAAATCCTAAGAAAATATTACTTGAATTTTAAAACCTCAAATACGTCATTTTTCAATAAAACGAGATGCAAATTACTTTATTATTTTTATTAATCTTATTACTATTGTTATTAACAGAATTTTAAAGTGTAATTGGTATTTTTCTTTCAATCTTTCTATTTATCAATTATTAGTAGTCTACAACTGCATATGCATTTCCACATGGTCTACAAGCCTAGCCTTTTCTTTCAATCTTTCCTATAATTCTTAGGGATTGGAAGTTTGGGGCCATTTGGAGTATTTGATGCTTAAATGAAAGGTTCAATGAATTAGAGACTTTAGCCCTCCGAGTAGGTAAAATGGTAAGCGCCAAAAAGTATGAAAAGTAAAAGAAAATATATTCTTGTCCCCTCCTATGATTTTGAAATTAAGTATGCTACTCAATCCGCTTTTTATTATAAGTAATTATTAAAGCACAGTTTCTTGATTTTTTTTTTTATTAGTAGAAACAACCAAAATTCAAATGCATCCAAGACTTATTTTTAAGATTGTTCTTTATTAAAAACTCTTTATTGAATGAGCATTGTTAAGTTATGGACAAAGTAAAACATTAATAACAAAAGCATTTTAGTTCAAAATGTTTAATTTGAAACATAATTATTAAAATAGAGTAAATTTTTGTGTGAAATAATTAAAATTTGTTTATATTTAAAAGCAAAGGAAGTATTTATTAGTATAATAACTCCTCCGGTCCTAAAATATAAGACATAGTTATAGTATAAATTATACTATAAAATATGCCTTATATTTAGGACCGAAAATATTATCAAATATGTGAAAAGCAACCACAAACAAAAACAAAAAACAAAAAATATCTTGAATAATGTAAAAATATAAGATTTTTCGTGCACTTGATGCTCAATTTTGTAAGCATGACTTTTAAATATTCGAAGGATTAAAATGCTTAATTGTACACCACTTCAGTGATTTCAGCTCAAACTTTAGTCATGCGTTTAACTTACTCCTCTGTTTTTTTAAGGAATAGATATCTTTTTGTTAAAGACAATCTTATTCGAGGTAGTATTAGGCCTTCCATTTAATATTAAATAATCTAAGAAATAATAAAGGTACTTAAACTTAAAAAAAAAAAAACTCTCAAATCTCATTAATTCTATCTTCAAATTCAATGACCTTCTAATTTTACTATTATTTGATATACGCACTATGTCTCAAGAGTATAAAGTCTATACAATAATAAATTAAAGATAAAATTATATATACATATAAAAAAATTAACGATCTAACTTATAAATAAGACCCCAAAAAATTATCTCTCTCTTTTATGAATAAGAGCATAGGAGTACAACATAGATAATGGAGAGTCGTATTCAACTTTTTTTTTTTAAGTACAGGTATCTTTTTATTTGAAACAATCTTATTTAAAACACTATCGAGTATTATAAGCCGTCAGACCCAATTCTTATTGGTGAGTGGTCTTCAACTATTCATAAAAGACCCAACACTAAGAAAACATCGATGTCCATTGGACCCATCAAATTGTTATTAATGACAAAGTTATTTATTTGATGTGAGGAGCACATGGATTTCCCTGCCATTTTTGTTTTTAACTTGGCCCTCCCTTGTTCCCTCTACTTTTAAAGATTCTCTCTCTTTTTTTTTTTTTTTTTTTTTTAATTTTCACTTTATTTTTTCTCACATAATCTCGAGACTTTAATTTGGCTCACAAATTCATCTATTTTTTTATCTTTAACTTTATAAAATACATTTTTGATCTTATATTTCTAATATAGTTAATATTACTGACAGAAAATGTTAACACAACAAATTCAAATGATCACTGTACAATTGATAAAGCATATTTAAGTTTTAATTGTTCTTAATATAATATATTTAGATTATTAAACTAAAATGAACTGTGAAGTTTTGCTATTAAAATAAATTTTTAAATAAACTAATATATTTAGATTATGAAACTATTTTTTTTAATACAATTAAGGTTTTGATATTGACTACTTCATTAAGCTTTTAGATCTTTTTTAATGGCTAAAGTATACTTTTAGTCTTTTAAATTACGTGAGGTATCTTTTGGCCCCTTAACTTTATAAAGTATACTTTTAGTCCTATAATTCTAACACAGTTAATTTTGCTAAAAAAAATGCAAACTCAATTGATAATAGTGTAAACTTAAGTGATGATAGTGTAATTAAATGTTATTAAGTTTAAATTTAAAATATGGGTAAATTGAAGAATATATAAAATTTATGTAATTAAATGCTATTAGTCATCACTTGAGTTATCAAGGATCGTGTTTTAGGTTAGTAACATTAACGGTGTTAGAATTTTAGGATAAAAATATATTTTATAAAGTTAAGGGACCAAATATATGTCTTATATAAAACATCAAGGACTAAAAATATATTTTAGCCTTTTCCAATTTGTACATATTTTAAATTTAAAATTAATAGTATTTAATTATACAAATATCACTTAAGTTTATATTATCATCGCTTGAGTTTGTTGCGTTAAGGCTTTCCATTAGCAACATCAACAATGTTAAAGTTATAGGACAAAAAGTATATTTTTAAAAATTAAGAGACCAAAAAATATATTTCATGTAAATTTAAATGACTAAAAGTATACTTTAACCTTACTACAAATGTCATTGTTGGGTATATTGATTCTTGAGAATATAATATACTGTAACATTTTTTGGCTCAATATATTCTTAACAAATGTTTCCCTAAATTCCCATGATTGTCTGTTCTTTCTTTCATAAATTGTTATTCTCTAGTAACTTTATCATTTTATAAAACTGACCCTAATGAATGTTTAGAAATAGCTTAAACATATGTGAATGTTAATTACATCTAATATTAATATAATTTCTCTCTTTTTCTTTTCTTTTTTTAAAAAAAAAACAAGTTACAAGCATTGTTTCACACAATTGGAAATATGTATGGTAAAAAAACATTATAAATATGGAAATCTCAATTGCAAATCAATATAAACAGCTACTACTATAGTATAATATATTAATATAGCATAGGAATAAATCATTATACATAACTGTATACGGGTTTTAAGATTAAATTACTACATATATGGTTTATATAACTCGAGATCACATGATTGATTTGAAATAGTGTAACTTTTTTCTCAAATTTCATACAATATACAACACTCAATTATAAATAAAAATAATTTCCACATTAATTTTTCAATTCAATTTTATAAAGAAAATGTTTAAAATTTATAACTCCTCTCTCAAACTTTTAAAAATCAATTTTATCCCATGATAGTTCACTACTACAGATTTATCCCAAGAAGAAAATGTGTGTGTGTATTAATAAAACCTGGAAATCTTAGGCTGATATGAGCATTACAGTCTCCACTACAATTAGTCAAAGAAGGAGCATCGCCTCAGAAATCATATCCGAAGGTGATAAAAAAAAAAAAAAAGGCAATAATTCTCCACTAGAGAGTGAGATAACCTGGCTAGCTTGTCGGCTATGGTATTCTCTTTTTTCTGGGCTGATTGTATGCATACCAGGGGTGGATCTAGAAAATTTATAAAGGATGAGTACCAGTGATGAGGGGATTTGGGGCCGCCCACTGAACATTTTTTTTTTTTTTTTGGAAAATTTTAAATGCATTAAAGAATAAAAGAATATAAACAAGAAAAGAAAAAAATATCAACAAAAAATTTATGAAATCAAGTGAATCTTGATGATGTAATAAGAGATACGCTTATTTTATAAACCCGTCTATTTAGAAAAGAAATGCTAAGTACGGTTAGAAATGCAACTACATAAATTACAATGAAGGGTAAAAAGACTTAATAAGTTCAAATACATACATTTTAATTACAAAAGATATTACAATAAAAATAATTACAATGTCATATTTCTAGGCCTTATTTTTTAGAATTCTATCATAATTGTTTTATTATCAATGCTATCAAATACATCTTTTTCAATATAAGGTACTAAAAAATCATTCAACAATTCATCTCCATCCGATTCTAAGTCATGATCTTAGTTTAAGGGTGAGTACTTAATTTAAAGGTGTGCAATTATTCAAACATGTATTAATTTTTTTTAAAAACAAAAAAACAAAAACAACAACAATTCTCCAATTTGCCTCCTAGTCTTATACCTAGATCCGCCCTTATATGTGTGTGTATTTTCATGTCATGATACAAATATAGAGAGAAAGATGAAAAATATCCTCAAAATATGAAAATTCAGAGTTCAGAAATACCTTATTTTTCTTGGAGTCTCCAGAAACTTATACGTGATTAAATTATGAAACATTTCATTTGGGATCTGAAAAATAGAAAGAGAACAAAATCAAAATGATCATAACAGTTTTATAAGTAACGGCTTTAATAGTATATTAAACAATAATAGCTAATGCATTACCTAATTTCATAATAATTTGTGGTTGAATATTAATAACAACAACTTAACAAGTAATGACTTTTAACTTACCAAATTACAACAACTAATTTTATTGAGGGTAATTAGGTAAATTCAAAAAAGTTTCTAATGATTTCATAAAAATTAACCCATTTCGAAATATCATCGTAAAGTGCCTATATTTTGTTGTTATTTATATGCATTTCTCCCAAAAAGATGCTCCCCGATAATTTTTACAGGCCACAATTTTTTAAATAGGTTCGATTCTTTCTATAAGCTATATTTTAAAGATGTCTGAATATTTAATATATTTTTCTATTTTTATCTTCAATTACTCTTTTCCATTATATTTACTTAATTTTATTAAATTAAGAAAGTTGATTAAGTTAGCTAATAATACTTCCGGTCCTAATTATAAGAATACTTTCAGTACAAATTCGCGCTTACAAAAGTGTTCCTATAATTAGAACCGAAAAGAGTATGATATGTATTTTCTAAAACACTCAAAGATCTTCCTTAAATTCTTCATTTCCTCTCATCCTCGATTATGATTGAGAGAAGCATCAATAAAGGTAAAGTTAGGGGCGGAACTACGGAGAGGCTAGGGGTGGCATTTGTCCTAAAATTATAGAATAGAACCCAAATGTTTAGGAAATTATATTTCAGCCTTATAAAAATTTCCAAAATTTTCACTTTAATCCCCACTAAGAGTTTCGTGGAGGGACAATATGAAAATAATGAAATTTAATTTCACAAAGACCTGGGTTCTATTCTGTAATTTTTGCCCCCAATTACAATTCATGATTCCGCCTCTAAAGTGTGAAAAGATTAACAAATATAAAAATTGTGTCTTATATTTAACTAAGATCAACACTTTAAATATATCTTATATTAAAAAAAAATAGACAGTTATTATTATATTTCTCTTATATTATTCTCACCAGGGGCGGATTTAGAGGGGGCTAGGGGTAGCCCCCGCCCCCTAAAATTACAGAAAGAGACCCAAAGTTTCAGGGAATTATATTTCAGCCCTATAAAAGTTTCAGTATTTGCACTTTAGTCCTTAACAAAGCTTTCATACAGGGACTAAAATGAACATATTTAAATTTTTTTAGGCTGAAATATGATTCCCTAAAAATTTGGATTCTTTTCTATAATTTTCGTCCCCTAATGTCATTTTCTGACTCCACCCCTAATTCTCACCTATTCTCTCTCCAAAATACCAATTATAAGTTTATAACTAATTTTGTAAAGAGAGAGGGGGAGTGAGTGGACGAGTGGTCCAAAGTCCCAACTCCCAAATGGAAATGAGATGCAGGCAATGATGCGTTTGGAGAGACAAAAGATATGTCGTTTTCCTCTCTTGGAACACCCAAAATCCATTACACACCCTCACATGCATCCCACCGTGCAAGGCCTTTCTATTTCTCTGTTTCCTTGTCTTCCCACTATGTACAAGGGAAAAATCCTGAAAAAGAATTTTAAAAATACTAAAAAACATAAAGACATTTTGAATATTTATAATATCAAATAGGTATGAGTATCTGATTTGTTCTTTTAAAATTAAATTGAAATTACATAAATATCCCTCTAAATTTAACCAAATAGAATAGAGAAGGTGCGATATAATGGGTAACTTCCCAAACACAAGAATGCCCCCAATATCATGTTCCCTTCCTATTTTCTCTCTCACTTGCGTTGGTGATTGTGGCCGAAAAGATTTGTCATGAGGGGTGTAGAAGCTTATAGTTAACATTGTCTCCATGTGGGGGATGGACCGGGAATTTTATTGAGGGGCGAAAATAAAAACGCTTATATTATAAATAAAAGATTGAAATACGACAGCATAATATACAAAAAAAATTGAAAGAAATCCACTACTGAGAAATTAAGATTAAGATTAGTTCTCTTGACTCTTAGTCTATATGTTTTCATATTGTTAAATTCATCTATAATTAAATATGTGCTAAAATTCAAAACAATTTCTTTTTCAATGTATATAATCAAAGAATCATTAAGAAATTGGTCATTCATTCTATTTTTAAAGTCACTGCAGATTAAAGGAGGAAGAAGGAGAATTTTAGTTTTAAAAGAAAAATCCGACAAGGTTTTGACTTTCAAAACAAGGCAATCAGAATGGGATTAAGTAAACCTCGAAGACTGGGGATCCTATGGAAAATATATTGTCGCTGCAAAGGATGAAGATGGAAAATATACCACCATCACTGTGGAAAATATACCATCACTGCAATCTGACCGATGTTTGTAATTTATTTTTTAAAAAAAAAAAAATTCAGGGGGGTCGGGGGCCCCCCGTGTCCGTCCCTGTCCATCACTTGCATCCACGACTAGCTCCACTTCTCTGTCAGCATCGTTTCTGCGACTGCGACTGTTTGTCTATTGGAGCCTGTTTGGGAAAGCATCATAAGCCAAAAAAAGCCCATTAGAAGCTCATCAAAAGTGAAAATTTGTTTTTTTGGGTGTTTGAGATAGGCTTCATACTTGATGGACTTCAAGGTCTAAAACTACTTTTTTATGAAGCCACATCTCTTTGTTTCTAATCCTATCACCAAAAAGTCACACTGCTATCCCAAACATAAATCACATCAGGAAAATCCATTAAAAAAAAAAAAAATCCATCAGGAAAAGTCTATCAGATACAAAAGTCACTTCTACCACTGTAATCCCAAATAGGTCTATGGTTTCCAGTTAGACCCGTTCGCATCAAAGCTTTTAGGTTTTCTTCTTAATCTTAATTCACTGCGTCCTCTTATTTCAGAATTATGGTGTTGCCTAAAATAAGATCCATGGGTTTAAACTTGCCATATAAGCGAGGACAATATATGGGAGGGGATATTTCTGGTTCAGAGTAGGGACAATTTGTAATCTACTTGTCTTTAGTAGTTGGGCAGAGGAGTAAATGTGATGGGCTCTTCAGTTCTCATATCTACTCGCTATGATATTTGTTCATAGTAACAAAATTCATTTAATACTACTTTTATGTTAATTGTGACTTGCTTCAGGCAATGATATTTGTTTCTCTTGTGGTTCCTAGGTTCTGAGATCCCTCAAAGAGGAGGTTACATGTCACCTTCTTAGTCAACAATGGAAATTGACACCTGGACTTTTAAGTGACCCAAGTAACTATCTATGCCACCATTAACTGTCAAACATTCATATTTAACTGTCAAAATGGGATAATTTAACGGAGCGGGGTCACCGTTGCACTCTTTTTTAAATTTTACATTCACTTTTGCATCTAAAAAATGTTTATGATAGTAGGTGCACTTTTAAAAAAAAAAAAAAAAATTGTCGGTATTTTTTCCGCTTAACCAAAAAGAAAAAAGAAAAAATAGAGAGATAAAATTATATGCTTGAAAATAACACATCAAAATTGGGCCTATTCATTTGAATTGGGTCTTTGAAATGAATAAGAAAAGCCCATAGGCCCTTAAGCAAAGCTCACAGCTCTAGATCGTGTAGGGTTGGGGCAGGCACCTACATTGGCTTCGATTCTGCCAGAAGACGCTCGCTCGCTCGCTCCCTAGCACAAGTCGAGAGAGAGACTGAGAGAAAGCTTCAAGCTTCAATGGCCGCCAAGAGTGCTTTGCAGCCTCTTTTGAAATATTTGAGGGTGCCGGTTCAGCCTTTAAGTCAAAATATCTTCTCGATTTCCCCTCACTTGTTTCGACGATTTTCCACGGAGGAAGTTAGAGGATGCTTTCTCGATAAGTCGGAGGTCGCCGATCGCGTCATATCCGTCGTCAAAAACTTCGAGAAAGTTAATCCTTCCAAGGTACACTGGTCTTGCACTCATACTCGACTCATGTTGGCTGTTTGGCACTAGGGAAATGGATGACGGAATTTGTTTTGCTTTGATTCTTTTGAAAAATAAAGATGGTGTGTGGTTGAAACCGAGATTTTTCTCGCCATTTATTAAAGCCCTTAAGATTTCTGATAGATACTTCATGAGACTTAATGGGAACCTTGATTTGCTTCTGAGTGAGGTTATTCAAAAGGTGGTTGCAAAAGGGGAAAATGATTCAACCAAGTATTCCTCGAAATTGAATGTGTAGCTCGCTATTTTTTGTTCAATATTATCTTAGATAATGTTTTCTTGTCGAACATGAAAGTGGTTCGTACATTAGATTATGCGGCTGCCTTTTCTTAGTTGACCTAAATTTATCTAAGACATGCCCTGTATGTTGGGAAATTTTATCTTGGAAGTTATGTCTCATACCTTGCTTTGCAATTGGGTAATACTTCTTTCTTTTTAAGTGGCAATGTTGGCAAACAAACCTATCTCCCGGAATGTTGGAAAATATCTGAGACTTAATTGGATGGTAATTTTGGGCTTAAGTCTGACTCCTTGATATCATAGAGAATGAATATGGTGGTAGAAGCTAGATTATACTGCGTAATAGCTCCTAGAATGCTGGCTAAATTTTCACAATTCCAACTGTGAGAAAATTATTGGTAGGCAACTTATTATCCAATAAGGTTAAGGGGATCGAACACTGGTACTTACAGAGTTTAGATTTTGAGATGATTTGTGTGCAGGTTATTATTTGTCAAAATTGCAATTTTGATGACTTGGTATGCAACTCCCATTTCAATTTGGGTTGCACCTACTTTTCATGGAAATGTTATTTTTATAAAGCCTAGCAGTTCAGGACAATGGATAATTCTATGAAGATAAAGGCTTTTTTTTCTCAAGTTTTGAAATGTAACAATTTGTAGGTCATATATTTGAAGGATTTTAAATTCATTTTATATGTACTTGATAGTCCCTTTTATGATGAATTGTGGACTTTAAGTTATGCATTATTGGTCCTAATGAACAACATCAATTTCATACTAGTTGGAGCCAAGTATTTGATTTGATTTGCATTCAAATAGATATGCTTTCTGGCACATGGCGTTGAATTTGAGAAACGTACCACTTTGGTTATGACTTTTGATTTGTGAATTTTGTGGCTTGCTACAAGTTTTTTTTCAATTGTATATTGACATCAATATATTATTGGCTGTTTTTCACATTGTTCTTGTTTTATCAATCAGTATAAAATACTGCCTCCGGTCCTAAATTTTAGACAAAGTTGACTTTTTTAGATATTGACAAAGCTAATAAAATTACTTTAAAATATTTATATTTGTCCTTTTTCTCCAAACTATTTTGTCTAACTTATAAACCGATATAACTAAGGATACACAATATATGATATAATCAAGTAACTTATTTTACTTCATTAATATCTCCCCCAAAAAAAAAAGTCAATTTTTTCTTGTATTTAGGAGGGAGTAGAAAAAATGTACAGAGAGCTGTATTGCATTTGCCAACAAGCTTTGAAAAGGTTAATTCATATCAGGCTTTGTGCAAATTCTATCTTGTTTTTCTTAATTTGACATTTCAATCTTGAATTCTGTCAGGTTAATCCAAATGCTCATTTCCAAAACGATCTTGGATTGGACAGTTTAGATTCTGTAGAGATTGTGATGGCTCTTGAAGAAGAGTTTGGTTTTGAGATTCCAGATAACGAAGCAGACAAGATCAACTCCATTAATCTTGCTGTGGACTTTATTGCATCCCATCCTCAGGCGAAGTGAGGAAAAATCTACCAAGATTGGTCTCTTGACTCTTCTTTATTTTGCAATAGTTTCATGAGGAACTATTTGAGAACAATCAAACTTCCAGTCTTCAATTTCTTTTTGCCTTTGTTAGCTTCCAATGTGTATCTTAATTTTCTTTTGGATTCCGTATAGAAATGTTGTATGGGGATATGCCAATATTAACGCTACTATATTTCTCAAGCGGGAGCTTCGTTTGAGAAATAATAAGGGCTCGTTGGACTAGAAATGATTCGAAAATAAATTCTTTTGGTTCTTTATCATGTTTGCAGACGTGAAAAAGCAAGAGGAATCGTTTTAATCTTATATTTAATTGAATAAAAATAATCTAAAGACGAGAAGTATAGTTGAAAATTATTTATTAGGGCCAGTTTTGAAGGAATTGGCTTCTACATTAAATAAGATTCAATGATGGTACTAAACAACTCCTCCCTCTTTTTATATGGTGTCTTTTAAAGTTAAATGCTTTTTAGGTAAGCGTTTTGTAGTTTCAACTAGGATTAAATATTTCTTCCATATATTTTCATATTTAATACTCTTGATCTTTGATATAAGATATATTTGGGAAGCTGATATTGATCCTACAAAAGACAGTTTTTAAATTTGTCAATATTTTTCTAATTTACTCTTATTGATGACTTTTAAACAATAATTTAAAGAAAAAAGGAAAGGGGAATTAAGGAAGATGATTATGGTGTTGTAGAAAATACATGTTATATTAACTAACTTAATCAACTTCTATCACCGCAAATCTAAACAAAAAATCACATTCAAAATCATCCTTTTATCATATCTTATGTTTTCAAAAGTCAGATTGGAAAAAAGACATTTCGATCACCGCTAATCCAAACAGGCACTTAATCTAATCAAATTAGGTAAATAAGTCTTATATTAAGGATCAGAGGAGTAAGAAACATAAGAGAGTAAAAATTAATATGATGTTGGAGTTTAGTGTAGTTGGTTATGGTGATATTAGAAATTACATACTATTTTTTGTCAAATTTATTTTTTAAAAAAAAAATAGATTGGGGTTTTGAAGCCTTAGCTTGACTTGCATGATCGTATTTACTTCTTTGGTATTTTTTATAAGAGCCTGATAACTAAATTAAGTAGAAATTGATTTTTTTTTTTTTTTTTTTTTTTTTTAAGTGTATCTTTATTTATGAGAGATAAGTAAGAGAGAACAATAATGAGAAAAAATAAGAAAGAAAATGTACTCCAATATGGAAAAAAAAAAAAAAAGATGATGAGAGATAATAAAATTAATTAGGGAAAAAATAGTTTTAAAAAAACATTAAATATAAAGACAACATCCAATAAAATCTTATAAAAAAAGGATAATTTAAATTTCAAACTCTTATAAAGGAAGTACTGAAGTTTTGGCTTTCAGGCGCATTTTACTTCCAAAGCATTTGTTCAATAATAGGTACTACTCGATACTATTTATAAGTTTTTTTTTTTACTAAGAAATTTTGTCCTATTTATAAGTCCTTTGACCAATAAATGAGATTGTGATAATTTTGTTATATATTAATACCAATGAAAATAGGAGCGAATAAAGAGTTAAAAGGAACCTATTCATAAATGAGAATAAAGTCAAAAACTTACCTTATAATCATTGAACTACCCACATTTTCTTAATATATATGATTTGATCAAAACAAGTTTATAAATTGAACCTGTGGTAGGTGGCATTGCGAACCTAGAGCTTCCAGATCCATAATGACATGATCTATCTCAGAGCAATCAGTCTGGGCAGATGGCTTATGAGTATATCAAAATCATCATGCTTCTTCTAGGATTCTGTGCAATTCAACAAAGGTAATCATTATTGAGCCTCTTTGAGTTGACGGTAGGACCGGTGGATTAAAAACTATTTGACTTTTTAAAAAAGCTCGGTAGGAAAAAAGTCGAGTTATAGATAATGATTTGTGTTTGGATTGATGGTGGTAGAAGTGGCGGAGTTGTTCACGTCAAAAAACTGAAAACATTTTGGAAAAAAAACTAAATTCGGGAGAACTTTTTTTTTTCCTTAACTTTTTTTTTTGAGCGTTATGCATGAACTTTTTGGTCCAACTTAACGTCAAACCCAAACACACCACGTTGAGCTTTTTTTCCAAAACTCTTTAACTCTACCGCAAACGCTCCTAACGCTCAGCCCAAACAAGCCCATTGTTGTGAGTTCACTATCTACATTCACTTTAATGGTTTTACATTTTTTCACCTTTAAAATTTAAAATTCAAGATGAGTCACTCTGAGTTAGATGTAAATTCAGATAAATTTAGAAGTTTAACATCGAGTTTAATGTTTTCATATTATTTTATATTTATAGAATACTATTGTTAGAATTTATTAATAAACGGGAAAAAAATACACGGACCTATCTAAAAATCATGTATAACTATAAGGACTTGATAAAAAAAAAAAAAAAAAATACAAGCATTTGATACAAAAAAAAAAGTGAAAATATAAGGACCGGATTAAAAAAAAAAACAGCGGGGACCTAATTAAAAATTGTTAAAAGTATAAGAACCTACAGATCAATTATCTCTACTAATTCCTTAGAAGTAAAAGCATTATAAATATTCCGTCGATAGTTTTTTAGAAGCAATAACTACTAAATCATGCAAAACGAGTGGTTGATTTAAATTAGCTAAAAGAAATAAATATATAAGATATATACTTTTCTTTTCTCAATTATGCTCGTATTTATAAAAATGATGTGTGAGAAAATGAGTGGGAAAAAAGATGAGAAATAATGAGTATGAAAAAGAGATGAGATAATCAATGGGATAAAAATGAAAAAAAAATCCAAATAAATATCATTTGAACTTAGAAAATCCTAAAAAGTCTTTTAATACATGGAAATGATAAATAGGTCTCTGGGATTTTAAAATATTACGCTTTTACCAAAATGTCCCTCAAATTTTTTATTAAAAAAAAAACCGTCACTAGCTGACGATTGGACCTTACGACCAAGACCGCCTTATGTCATGAGGCTTGACGGCCGGAGCTTCCGGTGACAACTTGAGTAATGAGATTGACTACTTGAGCTCCCTAAGCTTTATCAAGCGTGTTGACAAATCAAATAAAGGCAACAACAACTTGAGTATTAACAATGACAACTTGAGTGTAGCCATTAATAACTTTGGGAGCGCAATTTGTTAATCGCTACACTCAAGTTGTTATTGCCTTTAATTAACTTGTTAATGGCACCAAATAGGGTTTATGTAGCTCAAGTAGTAAATCTTTATACTAAAATAGTCAATCTCATTACCTAAGATGTCACTAGAGCTTCAAGCAACTAATCGCGAGTCCCGTCGACCAAGGACTAACTTGAGAAGAATATTTGGGGGCTAAATGTATACTAATTAACTAATTAAAAAGAAAAAAAATTTGGGGGCCAAATGTATAATTTTTGGGTCAAATGTATAAAAAAAATTAATTTCCATTATATTTTTAGGACAACTTTTTTTTTTTTTTTTTTTTAGGGGGCCTTGTATCCAAGATCCTCCGTCCTGGCGTCGACGACGGAGCTCCGGTGTCAGTAGGGTTCTTTCTTTGTAATTAAAAAAAAAACTTGAGGGTAATTCAGATAAAAGTACAACATTTTAAAATTGTTCCTAGAGATCTATTTGTCATTTCCATGTGTTAACAAACTTTCGGATTTTTTAAGTTTAAATCATGGTTTGTGAAACCGGCCTCGGTTTAGGCTGAACTAACGGGTCACACCGGTTAACTTGGTGTAATCCGAACGGGTTACAAGGATCACCGAGTCAAGCCTTTTTTTTTCTCCATCCAATTCGAAACGACGTCGTTTGCAATTTTTTTTGTTTTTTTTTAGAAGGCAATCTGATTTGATCATTTGAAACGACATATGCCGATATGCGGGATTTCCAATGCAAACTCAATCGCCTCTCACACCGCCGGGTGCCTCGCTCCTCGACAACACCATTTTTTCTTTGTTTCAACTTTCAAGCTTCAACCTCACCGACTCTTCACTACCCTTCTATCTGACACGAAACCGCTGCCTCTGTCCGACACTCCCTTCGTCGTCGCAAGGTTGCAGAACTTGCGAAGAAGCGTTGTGTCGCTGGTAACCGTTAAGTTGCGTTTTTTTTTTTAGGTTTGCCGTCAATAAGCTTTCGCCGTTTTTTCTTTAGGTTTCTTTTTGTTGAAATTTTGCCTCACATCGCGGTTAATTTCTTCAGTGAAAGAGCTTCGTTCATCTTGATTTTGCAAAGCTTCGTTCTGTTCAGAGCGTCAGGTTTATTATTTTTGAATATTTTATTTTCTGTTTAGTTCTTCATTCTGCTGGTGCTTTGAGTTTTTTTTTTTTTTTTTTTTTTTTTTTTTGGATGTCATACCGGTTTGAATTGGGTTTGTTTTTTGTTTTCCGAAATTGTCATGGTTGCTGCTTTTTTGGTTGGCTCGCTTTATTTTTGAATATTGGCTTTGATTTGCTTTTTGGTTTGGTTTGGATTCCTGAAGGTTTGGTTTGCTTTTGGTTTTATGAGGTTCTAGTCTATGAGTATCTGTGTTATCCTGAATCTGTGTTAATGGAGGGAAATATGAATGATGAAGGTGCCCAAAATACTACGACCCCTAATCCCGAGTCTAGCAATCCTCCTATACATTCTAGTGTTAAAAAACAGATCCTCGCTTGGGAATATGTTTCGTTAAGAAAGAGGGGAAAGTAAATGTTTTTACATGCCTAGTATATGGTTATTTTGTTATTGATCTAAAGTATTGAAATGATATATAGTATGTCAAATTTAGGTTAATGTGATGAGAAATTAATTATTTTCCAATTTTTTATACCTCATCGGTTTAGTCCGGGTTGACTCCGGGCTGACCTACTAACCTTTAACCTAGTACCTCGACCGTTCAATGACTGATCCCAGTCGGGTTTTAAAACCTTGGTTTAAATAGTATTTATTTGGAATTTTCCACACAAAAAAAATGCATATAATTTTTATAAAAATCGAAATTGTTGTTTATATAGAGGACTAATATATATGAGAGAATGCTGCTTATATATAGGATTGAAGGGATTAACGATACCTTATATTCCTATATTTTTGCCATCATATTTTTTTATAGACATGATGATAAAGTTGATGCAATGTAATATAGTGTAATACAATAATGATTACATGAATTTGTTTGGTTTGTCATTTAGGAAAGATGATACATATGTATAAAAACGTTTGGTTGAATTACATCGAAATTAGAATATATGAGAATAATGTAGCAAGAGACAAAATTACCCCAATCTACATATATATATATATATATATAATGTACACGTTAGGTTCATGATTTTTTTTTCAATTTGTGCTGTGTACACGTTAGGTTCATAATAATTTTTTAATATTTAATGGTGAAAATATTAGGGAAAATTAGATGCAGTCCCAAGGATCAAAAATAAATACAATGAGGTACCTTGAAATCACCAAATCACACGAAGTCCCTAGGGACTTTTTTGATATCATTTGTATTAACAACAGGAAATGTCATATTTATAACAGAAAGTGCTATATTTACAACAAAATTTAAAAACCTAACCATTTATAACAGAAAAAGTCATATTTACAACAAAAAGTGCCATATTTGCAATAATATTTAAACACCTGGATTTTGTTTCAAACTCAAGTCCCTAAACATACAAAGGTCATTTACAACAGGAAGTGTTATATTTACAACAAAATTTAAAATCTGGCCATTTACAATGAAAAAAAAACCATATTCACAACAAGAAATGCCATTTTTGCAACAAAATTTAAAAATTTGGATTTTGTTTCCATACAAATAATATCAAAAAAAGTCCCTAGGGACTTTTTTTTATGTGAATTTCTATTGAATTTTTTTTGCTATTTTTATGGTCCTTCGGGGCCTGGTTGTAATTTTGCCAAAATATTATACAGTGTATATATTGGGTTCAGGTAATTTTTCAATATTTAATGGTGAAAATATTGTTTAATGGGATATTTTAATATTTTTAAAAGTGGAATATGTTTTCTTTTTTGTGGGGGAATATTTTTTTTATATTTTATATAATTAATTATTTTTAAATATTTAATAGTGGTAATTATTTAATAATTAACCGCCTTTATGAGAGGTACTTTAGTCAAATTAAAAAATTATAATAGCAATAATGTCCTTTTCACTTGATTATAGAATATATGTATCCTCATTTAGCAATCCTAGTAGTGCAACCCTGATTAATCATTACATCAAATGGTAAAATTAGAATTACAAAATAATCCTCTTTACATTACATAAATCCAACCAAACACTGTAATCGGTCTATTATATTAGGATTACATATAATCCTCTCCCATTGTATCGAACCAAATAGGCTATACCAAAACAAATCATATGATGCTAACCACTGGACATGATTGAGAGATAGTCAAAGTTTGCAACTTAATAGCATGAAAACTCTATTATATACAAGCAATTGTCTGTTTGATCTCATTTGTAACCTTTGGTCTTCTAGTAAAATTAAAATAAAATAAAAAGTTTTGACTCCAAATTGAAATTAAATTAATGTAATGTTGCCAAAATGTCATAATCTCCTAGAATAAGCGACACAAACCCTTACTATAAGCAACTTGCATGCATATATATATATGTGTGTCCAACAAACAATTTGGCTAAATTATTAACCTGCCGAATTAACTAAACACTTGACCAAGGCAAATTAAAGGAAAATTTTGTGTTGCTTTCAGGCTACAGAGAGCCAAAGACCAACAAAAACCAAAGTTAACCGACAAAGTTAGATTGTGAGTTTTTAATTTGCATGGAATCAAAGTTGAGTAGTAGTGTTGTTTATTTGCTTATAGATCATATATTACTTTCAGTTTTTAATATAAGAGCCAACTCACTGTTTGGAGAGAGATTAATAAATTAAATAAATTACTTAATCATAATATCATTTATGCGTCATTACTCATTAGATTATATATTAGTTTATAAGTCATGTAAATTATTTTTTTTTAAAAAAAAGATAAATATTAATGTAATTTATTTAGTTTTATTAATCTCTCTAAAAGGTCAACAAGATCTTATATTAAGGATAAGGAGGAACATATATTCAATTTGAATGACTTTAATTTAAATAAAAGATTTTATTATTAATTAAAACTACTAATTCATATTAGCTGTGAATGACCTAAATTTAAAAGCTATTGAAATGATTGAGATTGGTGGAATGTAATGTATCCTCTTGCATACAAACCGACTTCCACCTAAAAGGAGAAAAAGATAACATGACTATGACTGCTTATACACTAATTGATATGAACAACTAATTAATCCGAAAAAAAAAATTCTTAGACTAATAAATCTTAAAAAATTATTATTTTTAGGGAATAAATCTTTTATTATATCTGAAGCTACTATGAACTATAATAAGTCATACAAACATCCTGTTTTGTGTAAATATAAATTTGAGAAGGGAAAGTTGTACAAATCTATTTTCGGGTCCTATTTTATTGAAAAAATTTATCATTATATCTATCTCTCTTCAGCAACAGAAACTGTATGATTGAAAAGTATCATAATAAAAAAAAATTAAACATTTTAAATATATATATATATATATATATATAATTCGTTATTCAAGATCCTTTTACTTATCATTTTCAAGATAGGGTCCTTGGAGCTAACTTTTCCATTAAATAATTGGTGTGTAATGTTCTTGACAACTATATGGGTTGTTGAAATTCCTTGTTTGGATTGTTAGGGAAATTTGTTTAATACTCATAAAAATAATTAAATATTTTAAGTGATAAGTGTTTTTGTTTAATTTATATAGAGGATAAAAGGAGACAAAACGCACATGATTTATTAATGTAAAGAGATAACTTAGCTTACTTATTTATTGATAAACTTAACTAAGCATATTATTAATAGAATCTATTTTCTAAATTAAGTTGATGCAATGAATGCTTTCAACAACAACTACTATTAATTTGTTTTTAAATTTTTAAATTAAAATATCCTCTGATATATCCGGACCTATTTAATATATTTTCTTATACTTGTTTGGTGAAAAAACAATATGCTGAACACGCTATTTTAGGACCATCTTAATTAAGTTTTTTCTATTTCCAAGGAAAGAGTCAATGCAATTAGTTGTTCAAGCATTTTTTTTTTTTATCCTTAAAAAATGACAACTACCCATCAGGTCTTATTTGTAAGACACTTCTAGCATATTTCAGTTTCACATAGGCCAAGAAAAACCTTAAACTGCATTAATTTTTTCTTAAAATTCAATAAATTCCCAACTTTATCCATATTTAATACATTATACCATAGGAGAATAATGTCAATACAATAATACTCCCTTAGGTTTTATTTATAAGATCCCGATAACTAATTACGAGCGATTTAAGAAAGTAGGTAAAAATATAAAAATAAGGGACAATGGTCTTAAATGCCATGGAAGTTTTTCGCCAAGAAAGACGGTAAGCACGGAAGTTTTTTTTCAAACCAAAAATGCCACGGAAGTTCACAAAACGTGAAATTTTGCCCCTCCGTTAAGTTTAACCGAGTGCACACGTGGCATGCCACTTCATCACACGTGGCATGCCACCTCATCAATCAAAAGAGTTAAATATCATTTTTAAGTGATGCTTCCTCCTGGGTTTTCATGACGTGACCTTTCGGGTCCCCTTTGACCATTTCTTTGGCTTCACAAATTACGCTTGAGCTCAACATCTCAAGGATCTCCTTCTTTGACTCCAAGTTCGACCTTTTCAAGGCATGAGTGCATGACATGTGTGGTCTATGACTGATTTAATAGTCAAATTTAATATTTGGGGACAGAAGGGCAAAATTGCTACGTTTTGTAAACTTCCGAGGCAAAATTGCTCCTTAGTGAAAACTTCCGGGGCAAAAATGATACTTTTGATTGATGAGGCGGGATGCCATGTGTGATGAGATGGCATGCCACGGGTGCACTCGGTTAAACTTGACGGTCAAATTTAACGAAGGGGCAAAATTGCTACGTTTTGTGAACTTGAGTGACATTTTTTTTCCAAAAAAACTTTCGCCTTACTAGACTCTCGAAATAAAACTTTCATGACATTTAAGACCACTTATCCCATAAAAACAATAAGTGTGTTTGAAATAAACTTTTCTTTTGTTTGAACAAATAAACTTTTCTTTTAAGTATGCTCTTTTTTATAAGAGGACAAGTAAGAAAGAGAAATAGAGTAAATATAAGTATCACCAACCTTCTAATTAATGTAATATAGATAATGATGAGGGGCAAAAAATGAAAAAATTGATTAAATGTTCAGAAAATTCTTATTGAGCTCTTGCAAAAAAGACGAAAGATTTTCAAATTTTGGACTCTTATAAAAAAAAAAGGATGGAGTAATAAATAAGGGGTAAAATTGTATATTTATATAAAAAAATTAATGACATTATTCATAAATATGTCTAAAAAAATTCTATCTCTGCCCTATAAATAGGATAAGTATAATATACTGTATAGTGTATACCATTGTAATAATTTTTTGTTTATTAGACATAAATTTAAAGATTTCATTTAGAATAATGAAACATTTTCCATTCAACTCAATTCTCAGGGCCCGTTTGGATCAATGAAAAGGTGTGAATGAAAAGGAATGGAAATGAAAAGAATGGAATGGAAAGGAAAATAGTTTACCTCAATGTGTTTGGTTCGTATAGGAAAAGAAAATAGGTTGATAGGAAAATTTTTTTTGGTTGAAAGAAAATAAGATAGGAAAATAAGACAAAATACCATTTTGCCCCTAAAAAAAAATTATTATAAACCACACAAAATCACGTTCTCACACACCGGGACAAATGGAGTGAAAATATCACACACAGTATTCACATATGCATGGCTTTTTTTGGGGGCACGATGCATGCTTTGGTTTTTTTTTTTTTTTGGCACTTGAGTGTGAAATCTCACACTCAAGTGTACACTTGAGTGTGAGGTTTCACACTCAAGTGTATGATAGTTTTACACCAAAGATTTCTTTTTCTTTTTTTACATCCTCTACTCGCCGTCTTTGAAACCGAGGTCCGAGAAGGAGAGAGCACGTGAGGGAGTGGGAGCTCGTTTTATACATCCTCTGCTCAACGTCTTTGAAACCAAGGTGATGTTTAAACGTTCCTTTCCTCCTTGCTTTCATTAATCACCAATGCAAGTTTCTAATTAATTTCCATATGGGTGCTCTGTTAAAATAACACTAGAACAGGGCTATCCTCCTTGTATTAGTTTTACAAAGAATTTTTTTTTTGAGCACTTGACGCATGCATTTTTTTTTTGAGGTCCATCGACTCCAATACCGCAGCCTTCCTTTCTCCAAAATTTTGAGGTCCATCTCGCTCTCTCTTCCTCTCTAGAATCTTCATCTCTTTCCCTCTCGTCGTATTAAATCCCATCTTCACCCACATCGTTGCCGACTCGCTCGCTTTGAGGAAGCTTGGCGATAGTCGCGTCAAGATCCGGAGCTATCGGATTCGGGCATCGCTTCCGTCGTCGGATTCGGGTCATGGCCATCGGATTCTCGTCGTTCTCGGGGTAAGTTTCTTGGTGATCCGAATCTCTCATGGAATAATTCGGGTTTTTAATCTTGCATCAAACGATTCGGGTGTTTTCATCGGTTGAAGTGGGGTAAATTTGTCTTTAATATTTTTTGATCTTGCTGGAAAATCGGTTCCCACCAATTTGGTGGGAAGCCATTTTCCCATATTTAAAGGAAAATCTACCGCCCGGAAATCATTTTCTTGAGAAAATGGCTTTTAACCAAACGCATTTGCTTGGTTGGAAAATCTTATTTTCCATTCCTTTCCTCTGATTTTCAGTGAACCAAACGGGCCCTCAATCTTTATGAGTCAACCTTCAGTCTTATCACTTGCTACCAAATTAATTTATGATTGAAGAAATTATTACTTATATATAAGTATTTGGAAAAGAAAAAAATTGTTCGTAATCAATCATTTGAAATGGTCAAATAAGGACAAAACAGGTTCGGCAACGTAGTAAGCTTGCAATCTAATTTTTGGGGACAATTACAGCTGTAATGTTTGATAATAGATTTCCTTGTATATTACTCAAAATATTTATTATTTCCTAATTTTTAGAGTACAATTACTTTTTAAATCGACTTAAAATTAATATTACAAATCGACTAAATTTTAAAAGTTCGAATTCACACGCTTAAAAAACATCTAAAAAAAGGAGATCATTGTCATTAAATTGAATAAATCCAATTTTTAAAATTTAAAATTTTGAGCAAGTAATATTTTGGTTTAAGTAGCTAATCCGCTCTGGAATATTAAGGTTAAGTAGCAAATTTGTCCTAAAAGTTTTTGCTTGAAAAAGCAATGTTACCCCGGAAATTTTTTCTTGCCTTGATGTTGCCGCTTCGAAATTTCAAAACGTAGTAATATTGTCTATTCTATTAAAAGTCTAATGTTGATAGTGAAAAAATTGACGTTGATCATTAGCTTTTTAACTAAAACAGTAACATTGGTACATCTTGAAACTTCTCGGACAACATTGAGACAAAAAAACTTTCTCGGGTAACATTGCTTCTCACCTAAAACTTATGTGACAAATTTGCTACTTAACCCTAATATTTTTGAGTAAATAATAAGTTAATTCAATTTAAAATTTCTACATTTACAAAAAGAAATATCTATAGAACACTCAAAAAATGTAAAGGACAAAAGAAAAAAAGTGAGTTTCATATACAAAAGTACTTTTTCATATTCTCTTCTTCATCTCTTTTTTCTTGTTGTTCATCATTTTCTTTAAATATTCGAGCACTAGCCGGGGCTGGGGGCTTTATGGTAAAAAGAACACAAGCACTAAAACAAGTAATACTCCTGAAAAACATGATAATCCAAATTTTCTTCATTTTTTAATTGAAAAAAATAAAGAAAGATTAAGAAAAATGTTTTTTTAGAGATATCAACTGATTTTTCATTCTTGTACTAACCATTTGAGATTGAGTTAAGTTGTATCCATGTAAAGTTCTCATAGCAAAAAAATTTTAAAAAAATGTCAATCAAGTATGATTGTGTCTCACAACTTTATGGGAAAAATAATAAATAATAATAATAATTGCAAATGGGTCCATCTATGAATTCAATCCAACGTGATTGAAAAATGAAAATAAAGAAAAAAGCTATGCCCACGCTTGCCTTTTGAGCAGCTTTAACATTTTACAATGTTCAAAAGCCTAATTATCACTTTTTCTCTTTTCCATATTTACTTTTCATGATTTTACCCACATTTTTTGTTATTTTCCATATAATATATTGGGACAAAAAATTTGAATCTTTTGGTAAAAGTAGTTCATCATTTTTCATTGTATTTACTTATTCATTTTTACGAATATTTTAAAATTCAGTTATGTGATTTCACTTCATCATTTCAAATACAGCAAATTTTAAGAGCATTGTAGTATGAATTTTTTATTTTTTCCTCAATTTATTCCGTTGATATATTGTCATATTTCTATCCTTGTATGAGTTTTACAATCAAAGATTAATATAAAATATAAAAATTTAAGAAACTAAATTGTTCAAAAAGTTATTGGCAAAAAAAAGTTTAGAAATAGTAAATAACAAGTATTGGTGCACGTGCGTTGCACAAGGAAGTTCATATCTATGTGATTTCTCAATTAGGTTATATGAAGTTGGTTATAGGTGTAATCACTTGTATATCCATTTTTTATTTATTTTGTTGACTAATATTTTTCCAAGAACATAAAACGTTAAGAGTGAAAGTGAATTTCATAAAGACCTTGAAGTTCTTTGAATTCAAATTAATATTTTTCCACCAAGGTTCAATTGCCTATAATAATCACAATGCAAAAGCATAATTCAAACACATTAGAACCAAATTAAGAATATGAAAAAAGAAATTAGAAAATAGTTATCAATAAAATATATTTATTGATTAATGGATCAAAACTGAATTCCCTGATATTTATTACCAACCTAAATCCACTAGTTTTTTTTTTTTTTGTTGGGGGAAATTATAAAATAATCATCAATAAATTATTTTTATTGTTTAATATGGGGATAAAAATTCAATTATAAAAGAATATAAAAAATAAATTATAAAATAATCATCAATAAATTATATTTATTGATTAATGGATCCAAACTAAATCCCCTAGTATTTATAAAGCTTTTTTGCAAATAAACAAACAAATAATGATAACTCCTTACTTTATGCAGATAAAACAAAATTAAATTATGAAGTAATATAAAAATAAAACGGTGTTACTTACCAGAATTAATGGTGTTACTTAAAAACAAAACCAAATTTAATGGTGCTACTATGATTATTATAAAATATATAAATATTCCTTCTGATCATAAATATAAGAGATAATTGAAGGTTTACATTATATTTAAATGTAAGACCTCAATATATTTTTTCTCTTAAATTTTTAATTATTTTCCCGAACAATCTTATTGACTGCACATTACTAAAAGGGTTTTCATAAAGAATTGTAGTTTTCAATGCAATGATTTAGGGAAACTCATATACATTTAGTACAAATAAATTTTTTTTAATATATGTAAATTAGTTATCTAGATTTGACATTTGAGGCTAATAAAGTAAGATTTATTTATAAATTATAAATTTTACGACAACACTGAGAGTTCACTTTTATGACTTATGAGAAGCTAATATACATTTATTGTAAATAACTTATTTAATTAATTTTTTAATATTTAAAAAATTAGTCACATAATTCTTACATTCGAGGATGAAGTATGATTTATTTATAAATTATAAATTTTATGAGTACACTGAGAGTTCACTTTAATTAAACGATTGCCTCACTTTTTTCATAGGTTGCCAATCACCACCATAAGTGGGAAAGTGTTCATTCATTCCCTTTTCTTTTTGGTACATTTCACTGAGATATTAGCATTAACCAAAAGTGATTGAATTGCCTGCTGTAACATGTTATATGTATCTCACAAGCTATGATGATGAGTTGGTGTTTGGAATTATATTGGAGAAAAAAAGGTAAGAAAGTAATAAAAAGAAAGTGAGAGAAAGGGATGAGAGAGAGGTTCAATCATCATTTCATATGGAGGCGTGGGCCACTCAATAAGGACAAGTGGGAAACCAAAGTCCCATCAACATTCAAATCTGCATGTAAACGGAGCAAATTGTAATCCAAGATTCAGATTTTTTTTCTTACCAAGTTTGACACTATATATAGATATAGAGAGAGAGAGAGGGAGAGACTGAAAGGCGGATATATATATACCACTCTGCCTTATTTATAAGTTTCATTTTGACCAAATCACACACGCCAACGGAGAGGTAGTTAATTTCAACGATGATTATGAGGTGAATTTTTAACTTTACCCTCATTTGTGATTGGTTACCTTCAACTTTTTCTTCTCTTTCTATTTTCATTAGTACAATTAATGTGGGCAAAAGTGTCACAATCTCATTTATTTGATCAAAGTTTTAATTTATAAATAGGACTAAATTTTTTTGGTCAAAAGAGACTTATAAATAGGACCAGATTGATATATACCACTGATCCTATTTATAAGTCTCTTTTGGCCAAATCACACATACCAAGGAGAGCTAGTTAGCTCAATGATTATGACATGAATTTTCAACTTTACCTCATTTGTGATTGGTTACCTTCAACTTTTTCTTCTCTCTATTTTCATTAAGTACAATTAATATGGGTAAAAGTGTCACAATCTCATTTATTTGGTGAAAGGGGACTTATAAATAGGACCAAATTTTTTTAGTCAAAGGGGACTTATAAATAGGACCAGAGTGGTATATTGATATATTGACACACCATTGGAGGCATACGAAGATTACAATCATCAATCTAACCAACAAGGCTCAATACAAAGACCAAACCAAGTAAACAAAAGCCAACGCCTTTTTTGACCACAAGTTTGGGTAGGTTTGATACGTACATGTGAATATCACTATATGCATATGTTTATTTTAACTTTTCGGAAAAGTGTTTTTATGATTTAAAAGGTAAATATGTAAGATGAGTTTTATCTCGATTAACAGAAAATGGCTTCTAAAACTATGATTTTAAGATTTCCTAAACATGCACATGATGTGAATAAGTGCTTGTTTAGAGTCACGATTCACAAGTACATGCATGTAATTCAAGACAAAAATCTTATTATATATTTATTTAGTATATTATAAATCACAATGAAAAATTTACTTTTGAAGATTCCAATTGTCATTCTAATTTCCAAATAGACACTAATATCCCTAAGTGAAACAAAATTATATAACAGGCTTTGTTTATCGCGATTGGCAAAAAATAACTTCTAAAATTATGATTTTAGGGTTTCCCAACCATGCACATAATGTGAATCGACTAAACGATTAAGTGCTTGTTTAGAATCATGATTCATAAGTACATTTATGTAATTCAAGACAAAAATCTTCTTATATATTTATCCAATATACTTGTAAATCACAATGAAAAATTTATTTTTGAAGATTCCAATTGTCATTCTAATTTTCAAATAAGCACTAATATCCCGAGCAAAACAAAATTACATTACAGGCTTTGTTTATCTCATACCCCTTTGATGTCTATTATAAGTCGCTTTCTAAACTAATTTTTAGTTCTTAACATATGTAACTTGAAGATACATTAATGCTTATTTTTTTAATTTTACCCCTATAATTAAGACTTAAATGTGGCTCTTTATATTTTTCTATCTCCTCTTATTTTAAGGAAAGGAAAAACGACATTAATAAGCTTAAACAAATTACATAGTATCCCAAGAAAAGGACAGAGTATTTCTAAAACATTAAAAAAAGAGGGAAGGGTCAGCTAGAAAAAAAGTTACAGTGGAAAAAGATGTAAGCATAATTTTAATATCCTTGCAGAAAATACTATAGTAATCTTAAGCAACACTTTGAGTGTTGATGTTTAGCTTGTTGATGCAGACGATGTCTAAAGGTTTTTAATCTTAAATCTAATGATCATGATGCTCATGCATCCAATGGAGAGTTGCTCTAAGGCAAAAGAGGGGAATGATGTTGTATTATGAGAGTCTTTTTTCCAATAGAAGTGTCATAGAGGGGAACCAAATCTGCAAATAACAATATGGCACATAAATGATCTTCTTTCTCTATTATTACCTCCAGATTTAGATATAGAATATAATTTATAGTGTAATTTCATTATAAACTATATTCTATATTTAAAACCGAATGAATATTTTTTCCCCCTTTTTGCATGATAAAGTCCAGCTATCTATGAATCTAGGCTAATGGGGTGAAAACTTTTGGGAAAATTACGCTCAGGTCCTAAGGAAGGGAATTAATCACAATAAGTTCCTTGAAATCATGAAAGGGACTTACGTGTAATTATTTGTGAATGTAAAATTACCATTTTGGACTTCTATGTAATTATTTTCATTTCTCAAGTCCGTAAGCCTATTTACAACAACAAATATTATATTTACAAATGAAAAAGCATATATTTACAACAACCTTTAAAAACTTGGATTTTTTTTTTTTTTTTTTTTTTTTTTTTCCATTTCTCACGTCTAGAGGCTATTTACAACAACAAAGCATATATTTACAATAACCTTCGAAAACCTGGATTTTTTTCATTTCTCAAGTCTAGAGGCTATTTACAACAACAAATGTTATATTTACAACAGAAAAAGCATATATTAACAACAACCATTGAAAACCAGAATTTTTTTTTTCATTTCTCAAGTCCAGAGGCTATTTACAATAACAAATGTTATATTTACAACATAAAAAGCATATATTTACAACAACCTTTGAAAACTTGGATTTATTTTTTTTCATTTCTTACGTCCAGAGGCTATTTACAACAGCAAATGCTATATTTACAATAGGAAAAGCATATATTTACAATAACCTTTGAAAACTTGGATTTTTTTCATTTCTCACGTCCAGAGGCTATTTACAACAACAAATACTATATTTACAACAGAAAAAGCATATATTAACAACAACCTTCGAAAACCTGGATTTTTTTCATTTCTCACTACAACAACAATTGCTATATTTACAAAAGAAAAAGCATATATTCATAACAACCTTCAAAAACCTAGATTTTTTTCATTTCTCACGTTCAGAGGCTATTTACAACAACAATTGTTATATTTACAACAGAAAAAGCATATATTCACAACAACCTTCAAAAACCTGGATTTTTTTCATTTCTCACGTTCGCAGGTTATTTACAACAACAACCGATATATTTACAATAGAAAAAACATATATTTACAACAACCTTCAAAAACCTGGATTTTTTTCATTTCTTAAGTCCGGAGGCTCTTTACAACAACAAATGTTATTTTACAAAGAAAAAGCATATATTAACAACAACCATTGAAAACCAGAATTTTTTTCATTTCTCAAATCCAGAGGCTATTTACAACAACAAATGCTATATTTACAACAGAAAAAACATATATTAACAACAACCATTGAAAACCAGAATTTTTTTCATTTCTCAAGTCCAGAGGCTATTTACAATAACAAATGCTATATTTACAATAGAAAAAGCATATATTTACAACAAATGCTACATACTTTTGCAGATTCCCCAATCTGAAACTATACGAATCACAACCTCCATTTGAACTCGCCCTTCCCAACTCACCTACCTTGCTTCTAACCTCCTTAAGTCGGCAAGCAATATGTACAAAGTCAAACATGTTTCTGATTTTTGGTATTCTGGAGACACATACATTGTCTTCAACGGGTCGTCAACTTTCTTCCATCTCTGTCACTTCCATCATTGACGGATCTGGCGATGGCGGCAAAGAGGCCATTGTCAACCGCTTCTTCCTCCTCCACTGTGATCACTAACAGATATGCACCATCGGCGGCAAAGAGGCTACCGTCGGCTTCCTCTTCCTACGATATTCTCCAGTGTCACTCACTTCCTCTCCCCGGTGCTAAAAATGATAAGTTGGTCTTTTGTCATTTTCTTCATCCGTCAAAAAATGGGTTCCCACCAAAATAGGTGGGAACTGATTTTACCGTGTTTAAAGGAAAATGGTCCGCTATCAAAAAACGTTTCAATGTGAAAATGTGAACCAAATAGCCGCGCTCAACAAAAAATGTCCATTTTCCGTTTCCTTCCCCTAATTTTCCTTGAACCAAACAAGCCCTTAGTATAACCCAATATTTTGGTCGAAGGGAAAGCAAGGAGAAGTATTTCCCTCATTTAGTTATAACAAAATGTTTTCTACACTTCCCTTGTTAAATCCTCTCTCTCTCTCTCTCTCTCTAAAAGGCAGAATTAATAATAAAAATAGTTTACATCAATAGTCAAGGAATGACGGAGGAAACTATTTACAAGATTATAAAATAGAGGAGGCGAGCTATATAAAATAACAAACTTTTTTTTGGTCAAATATAAAATAAAAAACTAAAGAGAATGCATTTGGCATTAGTGCCAAGTCTTACCAACTAAGACTTTGTTAATCTAAAGCTAGGATAATGAGATTCATTCTCCTTTAAGAATTACAATGAGGTCCCTAAGAAGAAAATTAATTACTAAGAAGTCCCAATAACAAATAATATGTTGTCACTTTTTATATTTGAACTCGTTATTATAGGCTCATAAGTTTTTACTACAACTTCTTGATAGTCAAGTCTCTTATTTATAACCTCATTATAATCTCCCTTCTCCTTTTGCTAATGTCAACGAAGAACATAAAGCTCTCAGAATCTAGATCTTCTCTCTTACGAACTAGTTAGAATAAGAAAAAATGAACTAAGTAGAGTTGTTCCTCCTCTCCTCTTCGTATTGGTAGATTTGTAGAGAGTATTAAAATACATTTCCCCCTCCATTATACCACGTACTACGTAAGAATACAAAGACTAATTCCAAGAGTACTATGATTCGAGAGAAAAATGAAAATATTCTCATGAATATTTTAGTCTTATAGTATTAAACAAGAGAACATCATTCTCATCTCATGAATATTCAAATTATTATCTACGAGCCACATCAATAAAATAAAAAAAATCTAAGATTTTTGATTTTGATTATTGTCTTTTGCACAATCCTTGTAGCTTTTATATCGATCCTCGATCTGAAACTATAGAAGCCAGCTTTCAGAATTGGATTAACCTTAGGCTACATTTTCTTTTTTAATTAATCTTCTCACAATTCACAAACTTTGCCACGGAAAAAAATTTAAGAAAAAGGTGTATAAAAATTTACTATAGAATACTAAGTACTATTAGAAAATGTTTTAAGGTATTGATGCAACTTAATTTTTTTAATTTATAATTTTTTTATAAGTGTTTTTTGAGTTATGAAGCTTACACTAATCTTAATGTGCCCACGCCCAACTCATCAAACTTTCTCATTAATTAAAAGGAATCATATGAACAACCTCTCTTTCTCTTGTATAAGCATAATTTGCTGACAAAAAAGACAACTTTTTTAAATTTTGACCATATAAGTATGACCCTCACAAGTCACAACAACAATGATAGAGTGTAAATTAAATAGACAGGAAACCATTAAGCTGTGGGGCATGGGGATATAAATGTGATCCTAATTAAAAATGGGGGTGTTTGAAAAAAAAAAAAAAAAAAATCTTCCTAAATTTCTCTGTCTTAAATTATAAAAAATATTTTTACCTCTATAAATGAGATTTATTGAAAGAAAGTTACATTTAAATATTAATCACCAAGTTAAAATTAGTAACTTTTAAAGTGACTTGTATAAGTATTATTGAAAAAAAAATTTAGAATGCATTCTTTTTTTGGTAAGCAGAATGCAATTTATATTGTGGACGGAAGGAAGTAAATATGACTTTTGTTTTCAATTGATACCAAAATAGTTAAAATAATATTTAAATTTCATCAATTATGTATGGGTGCAAGGTGGTGAGTCTCTTTATAAATAAGATTAATAACTCTCAAAACTCGTCAAGATTATTAAAATCAGATCGATTATTGAATCAGTCAAGGTACTAAATTAAACATCAATGAGTCAGATGAAGTAGAACCGAAATTAACTCAGGGTCAAACAAATAAAAAAGTAAAGTTTTGAGAGTTATTAATGTGAAAAAAAAAATCAACTTTTTAAAAAATAAATAAATTAGGTTATTTTCTAGACTTAACCAGTTTTTCACCCGTGATTCCGTGAAAGATCACTTTCTCGTAAAAGACAAAAAAAGTTTTTACCAGAAGAAAAAGTACATAAATTTTAAATCACTTTCTTATAGTCACGTGTTTGGCATGGTGAAATGAGTTTAAAAAAAACATTTGTACTTCCTCTACTCCTCGCTATGAGCCATCTTTAACCCCCTCATGAAAATTAAGCGAGAGGTGATTAAATTATGAAAATGAAATACACTTTCAAATTTAACCATATTCAATGGTCATTTCATTATTTTATAAGAGTCTAAAATTTAAATTATCTTAATACATTTTTATTAGATCTCAGCAAGATTTATTTCAACATTTAATGATTTTTTTCATTATGTCCCTCATTAATTATATATATATTGCATTAATTAGAGAGTTAGTGATAAATATGTTCACTCTATTCTTCATCTTACTTGTCTCTTATAAATAAGGACATATTTATAAAAAAAATTATTTCAAAATATACTTATTATTTTTTTACTAATTATAGTTAGATTCTTAAATCGCGTAATTAAATTACTAGGCTCTTTTAAATGGAAGCAGAGGGAGTACTATGAATTACTACATTCAAGAAGTCAAAGAGGTTATAGCTGATGAGATTTTAAATAGGAGCAACATTTGAAAAATGTAATTAATACCCGACTTCATACATTAAAGTAATAAAAATCATGAAGATTGGTTAGTGAGAAAGGCGGCATATGTCGTTTAAGTAAGTCTCTAGTTTGGCGCTTGTGAATGTAGAAAAGCCGTTGGGAGACTCACTCACCATAACCAAGTGCAGCGGCAAGATCGAGGTTCGAATTAGTCGGGATAAAGCTTTGGATCTTTAGGGTAGATAAAAAAAAAAAAGTATAATCTCAAATATAAGTTATTTGAAAAGTAATCGATGGTTGGTTTTCATTTTTATCCTATTTAATTTTTGTCAGAAAGAGAAAGGTTAGAATTATTTACAAATGTAGAATGGAAAAAATGATTTAAAAATTGGAAAATCGTATCAAATTAATTTGTGAAAATAGGATGCAAATAACTAGGGACCGGGTATGGTAAATTTGTTGAAACATTTTTTTATATGTTATATTTGTGGAAACATTTTTTTCGGAAGAAACAATCTGAATATACGGAGTGTGTGTTTCCAAGTAACAGTGGAGGACATTTTAGTCAATAGCACAGATATTGAGGTTGCTGTTATCCAAGACGTCAACATGCAGATTACTAATTTTTGCAAAAATAAAATAAATAAAAGAGGAGATTCAAGTTCATAATATCCATTTGTCAAGTTTTTCAATTATACGTGATCATGTGTTATATTTTTAAATATCATCATTTAATCAAAAATCCATATGAAAATAATAATACACATGATCATGTGTGATTAGAAAATCTGACATAATAAATATAATAAACTTAATCTAAATTTTGCCCCCATATGAATATTGTTAATTCCAAGTAAGGCTAAATCACCCAATAATAAGTGGTTTGATTTTGTAGTAATTTGATAAGTTTTTATTAATAAGTTGTCAAAATCTAAGAGGAAAAACTTTAATGCTTTGTATTTACTAGGAAAATTTCTAATTGATTTTAAATTTTTTAAAAAATTAGCATGGATTTTTATATTGTAACTTAGTCTTATAATGACATTAATAATTGATAAATAATGAACAAATTTTATCTACATTGATGCATTATTAAAACAATAATCAGCAAGCTATGTCATTTGATGGGTCAGCATCATTTTATTTTATATTTGATCTTTGATTGATGACATTGATTCAAGAAAATATTAGCAACAACAAAAATTTCTGTTCCACCATGTGACATAATTAAGTTTTGAATCATATAAAGGGAAATATAATATTAGAAAAATACCACTTGAATTTAAAAATCTTGTTGACAACAACAATAATGAAATTAATAAGAATGAAGTAAGGCAATTGATAATTCATTTTGTTGGAAAATTATATATTAAAGATTTTAAAGTTGAAGTGATAGTTTTTTTAGGATTTTCCTTATTATATTTAAAAAATGGTGTAATTTTAATTACACTTTCATTACATTGGTTGAAATGTATATCATAAAGCTGAAGGGAAAACAAGTGAGTAAAGACTAAAATTACTTATTTAAAAAAATTGTTTTTATTTTTATAAATTAGAAAACTTAATTGTGCTTAATACTCTTTATCAAAAAACTTCTTTGTAAAAATTAAAGGGAAAATCCATATCGGGCCCTTTTAATAGAAAAATACCAAAAAAGGTTAAAAGATTTTGAAAATCTATGGCCTTTTTGGTATAATTTCATTAAAACTTTAGTTATTAACGAGGTTGATATAGTTGTTAACTTAGTAGTCATTAACAACTATATCATTTCCGCTAACAACTATATCTGCACTGCTAACAACTATATTAGCGCCGTTAACAACTAACATTTTAATGAAATTATACCAAAAAAAGTTCTGAGGTCTTTTTTGGGATTTTTATAATCTTTTAGCCTTTTTTTAGTTTTTTTTTTCATTAAAAGGGCCCTGATAATTAAATCTTAACCCAAAAGAAATATATTAAATTTCTTACTATGGTTATTGTAAAGATAACCGCAGAGAGGCGGCTAAAAGTGAGAACATAACTGTAGAGAGCGTTCGAGTCAGAGAACGATTTTGTGAGAGTATTTTGATTGGGAAAAGCATTGACTGTCCTATAAAAGCACATGATGAACCAATCAAGGCCACGACATCAGCGCGTGTGTTTAACTCTCTAATTAATGCTGATTATGGATTGGTGGGGAGATCCCGCAAGCCTCCATTGGGGCGTGAAACCAAACTCCCCCAAGAGCGTCGAAAAAAAATCATAGCGTGAGTGTGCTCTGCTCGGGAAAGAAAGGCACAGAAAATTGAAAAGTTTAAAAATAGTGTCAGAAGGTAGGGGCAAGTGAACGTGCACTATTCCAGGCACAGATCTAAATTATTCTGATATATATAATATATAGATAAATATACTACTCTCTAAGTTTATTTTGTCTTTTTTATTAGGTATTTACTTATTTCTAATGAGTATTTTTTTTTTTATGTATGCCCATAGTTATATAGATAATGTGGAGAGTAATAATTAATATAATATTAAAATTTAGTATAATTAGTAGGAGTAATATTTGAAATTACTTAAATTATAGAAGAACTTTATTGACTTTAAATGTTTTTATTGATTTATGAGAAAAGTTAGTTAAAGCATTATAATAAGGACTAAAGAGAGTATAGGGACCAACTAACAATTCTCCTGCTCATAAAAACAAGTTAAAATCAATAAAGTTGTCATACACTTTAAGTAACTTCCAATATTACATTTACTAATTGCACAAAACTCTAATATTATATTAATTATTACTATCACCTACTGATCCTTATTAATTACTTAAAAGCATACATGGAATAAAATAATTAATGCGCGAAAACAAGTAAGTACCATATACAATAGCTAATTGTTATCATACAATAAATATAAATTTGCGGGACTGAAAATTTCCTCCCTCTGACCTTTAGGGTATGTTTGATTTGAAGGGAGGGAAAAAAATCTTTTGGGAGGACATTGACCATTTTGTCATTTATGAGAAGAATTTTTTTTTTTTTTTGAGAGTATATTTTAGGAATATTAAAAATTATCTATGGGCAATTTTGTAAATATGAGAGAAAAAATTTCTCTCTCAACTTTTCCTCCCACTCCATTCCTTTCTCTTCCTTCAAACCAAACATACCCTAAGGTGCTCGTTTGTTACAAAAGAAAGTTTAGAGGAGGAAAGGAAAGGAAAGGAAGATTTGAAAGATGAGGGAATATGGTTTGAGTTGTTTGGTAGGAAGAAAATGAAGAGGTGGTAGTTGGTAAGGAATTAGGAAATGTCTATTTTACTCTCAAAAGAAATTAATTCAAAATAAAAAAGAAAAATATTTTTTTTGCTAAAATATATATTTTAAAAATATATTCTTGTTAAGTTTGAACTCGTGAAGAAAAAAATCGCCAAATTCAAACTTCCCGCCAATATTTGAACTTTCCGCCAAGTTCGAACTTCCTGTAATATTTGAATTTCAAGGGTAAATATGTCAAAAAGACACTTTCCTGGGAAGATTATAGCTTTCCTTCCATTTTCGGATGGAACGCATCTTCCCTCAAATAAGGAAGATTGAACCTCATTTGGAAGATCTTGTGGACTTTTCTCGCACCAAACACTTCCCAAATCTATGGGAAGATTGAGATCTTCCCTTTCCTCCCCATATTTTCTTTATAACAAACGGGTCTTAAAGGTTAGAGGGAGGAAATTTTCAGTCCCACAAATTTTCAAGAACGGGAAAAATAAGGTTTGGTAAAGGGTCGGGATCCCAATCCTGAATACACACTTTTTTTAAATTTTTTAAAAATATAGTCTATGTTATATGTCAAAAGGAGCAAAACATTGAAATATTGAAAATATTGAATTATTGATGAATTTGTAATTTTAATTCAATTTAAATATTTGTATTGGACTAATTTGGTATAATATGATATTGAAAATTATATATTTCTACTAGACTAAAGAAAATACATAAAAAAATTTCATTATAAGGAAAACCAAATTTTTTAAGAAAGAAAGTGAACTTTTACAGGAAATTTCCGATCATGATCCAATGATCGAGAATGAAAAGCTTTCTCAAGCCCTTTCTGAGATTGAGAATGAGATTTTCTGATCCGTTTTGTCTCGAAAATACTCCTACAATATAGCATAAATAAATTAAGGAAACAATTGGAAACGGGTCCATGCATTTCACATACTAATAAGAAATATAAGTGGGATTGTTAATAGTTTAAGGATTGCATGATTATTTTTAATTTTGTTACTTTTATATTATGGACTATTGATAGTATTATTTATGATTCTATTAAAAAAAATACTCACACTAAATTCTGTCTAATTTATAGGGCCATATTTATTGGTATTTAATATAATTGTTTTGTAAAATTTGATGTCATATTAATGACATATTTTTAAAAGTCCCATTATCTATTTCATTTTTTTAGTTTAAACTATAGTTTTAGTTTAATTAAGAGTAATTTTAAATAATATTTAATTAGCTTTAACAGCTTAGATAACTTATTAACTTTTGAAAAATAATTAACATGGCATTATAACAAGGTTCAATGTAAATATTATTTATGAGATTAGCAAATACTCCCTTGGGTATTTTATACATAAATTGATTGATAGTGTTATATATAAATTACTTGATGAGTTATTAATTATAATTTTCAACATGAATCTTATTACAATTTATTAGAAAGAGATTTAATGTTTGATGAAGTTCAGTGTTTCTTTGTGTTCTGAAATAAGAATGAAGTTGATTTTCCATATACTTATAAACCTAATATGTAAACCACACTTTTTAGATTTTAGTAAGATGGTTGAAAATAACTGGAGGAATTTGTGTACATAGTTGGACTTACATTTTTTTTTTCCAAGTAATTTATTAAAAGTTTGATTCTCATATAAATTTTTTATATACGGATATTATTAACATCCGATCTTAAAAGTAGTAATATTTTTTAATTATTTTTTTCTTATCTTTTAGACATGATATTATTAACTATTGGTCTTAAAAGTTCACATTTTAGACGAGATATTATTAACATCCAGTTTTAAAAGTAACAAATTTTTTTTTTTTTTTTTTTTTCACCTTTTAGACCAGATATTATTAACATCCGGTCTTAAAAGTGATGAATTTTTCATTATTTTTTCCCCTTATCTTTTATTTGGATATTACTAACTAGCGGTTTCAAAAGTTCACCTTTTAGGCCGAGATATTCTAAACATCTGGTTTTAAAAAGTTTTTTATATTTACGAAAATACCACTAATCATACTTTTAGACTTGATCTTCTATAATTTAGTCTAAAAAGTTCTTTTCTTTATGTTTATGAAATTGTTTTGGTTATACTTTTTAGACTTAATCCTTTATAATCTGGTTTAAATGTAACGGTCTAAAAGCTCATTTTTGTAACAGTGATATAGACATAAACCTAATATGTTAACCACACTTTTTAGATTTTAGTAAGATGGATGAAAATAACTGGTGGAATTTGTGTACATACTTGGATTTACAATTTTTTTTTTTTTTCAAGTAAGTTATTAAACGTTTGATTCCCGTGATGTTTGTTTATAAAGTAAATATAATTTTGAAGTGGTAATTTTTATTATTAGGGTATTCTGTATGATTTCGTATATAAAAAGTATATGTACTTAAATTTGGATCTTTTGATGAATTTTTTAAAACACAAGATTTTCACTAATTTTCCATATTAATATCACCATAGATCTATAAAGTTTTAAAGTTTTGTTAATTTCTAAATAATGGGATAGGATATTGTTACTACTATTTTTCTCCTGTTAGATCAGAATCTCATCTACCTTTATAATTTCTAATTTCTCTCGTGATTCTGATCTAACGGTGGAAAAGTGGTAATAATAAAAAATGGTAGTAACAACATCCTATTATATAAATAATATAGTCTTGGAAATTATGCCTTAGGGGCAATTCATTGTACTTTGGATATTTAAGTTATTTAAAGTATTCTCTTGAGTTATCATTTTCGTTTGCATGTTCGTATTGATAACTGATCCCTGGGGACATCGGTCATCTATGCGGGAGCGAAGATGAGATAAGACCAGTATGACTTTGATGAGGTATGGAGATACGAATCAAAGTCATGGGCACTGTAAAAAGTACAAGTCTTTGGGCCGGATCGACCCCACGTATGAGAAAGGTGCATGGATCTAGTCATAAGCTTATCTCATTTATAACTGCGTCACGACGCCTATGACTGAGATCATCATGGATTCCTACATGATGAATCATGGTATTTGACCTAGTCAAAAGTCACCTTTGATTAGGGTGATGATAAAGGTTGGGATCGGGATCAGTGGTTTTCATGCGGAGGGATGTGAATGGTCAAGATGGAATTTGTCCCTCACATTTGTAGAGAGATATCTTGGGCCTCGATGAGTGAGTCTAAGAAATGTATGGCCATACTTGTGATAGAAAGGAGTTTCCATTTCACTTATTAGACTACTCGAGAATCGAGAAAGTAATGGTCGAAAAGGAAGTTGACATTATCCATGCCTCATCCTTGACCAAATTATCGCGTGACAAAAGGGACGTGACGTAGTTGTATGATAGGTTGTATCGTGTCATCGATTCCCATGTGAATTGGGTAGTCGCAATGTCTTGCTAGAGGCCGCTTGCGGTTTGTGGTCGACACGGTGTTGGCCAGTGTTGGCCCACGCCAATCTCATATGGGCGCCGGGGTCGCACAAGAATAACTCAACACGGCGAATGTGTCAGATTCATTGAATCTTAGATACGTCTAAGATTTAATGAATTTTGAATTTAATCTAGGATATATATATATATATATATTAAAATTCGAAATTAATATTTGTTAATATTATTAATAGAGATTATAATATTAATATATTTGTTTTGTATTTAATTTATTTGATAAATTAAATATCTAAAACAAATTGAGATATTGTATCTCATTTAATTTTCGAATAAAGATATCGTATATCTGTTTAATATTAAATTGAGATATAATATCTCAAATTTAAATTAAATAGATAGATATTATTTCTCGGATTTAATTTATAGAGATAAATTAAATCGAAGGCTTTTAATTTGGATTAAATAAATGGATTTGATTAGATCTATTAGATGGATTTAATTAATACATTTATTTTAATTCAGATTTCAAATCGAATTTCAAATCAGCTTTAATGCGGATTAAATGCGTTACATCGATTTGATTGATGTAATTAATGTATTTTAATCCATATTTGAAATTTGAATTTCAAAATTAATGAGGATTGATTTTATATAATGCTTGAACGGGTTTAGAAAACTTACAGGACATTTTGTCAAGTGCATTCAGAAAGCCACGAGAAAAACCCTAGAGTGGAAAATTAAGAGAGACGCACAAGAGGCGCTAGCACGACCAAGTAGCCGTGTTCGGGAGTTGTTCGTGTGGATACCGGTGGAGGAAGACGATCCTACGAGTTGTCCTCTTGATCGAGGAGGTAGCCCACATTGTTCAACGAAGAACAAGTCGCAAACGAATTCTCCTAAGGTAATTTTGGATTCATTAGCCTAGGTTTAAACGCACTTTTTGAGTGATCTCGGGGACGGGATTCGTAAGTTTTTTAATCCATTGCGTTGTATGGATCCCGACATATAGCTCATCCACCCTTTTTCTCAACATTAATCCCGCTAAAATTTTTAAAGAAAGATATTTAATGTTTAATTGATTTCAATGTTTCTTTACGCTAATCCCACTTTTTAAATTTTAGTGAGATGGCTGAAAATAACTTGTAATAAATAATTACTTACGAGTAAACTTGGATTTACATTTTTTTTAAAGTAAAATATTAAAAGTTTGATTCTCGTAAAGTTTGTACATAAAGCAAATAGTATTTTGAAGTGGTAACTTTTGTTATCGGGGGATTCTTTAGGATTTCGTGCATAAAAAAAAAAAAAAAAAAAAAAAAAAATCTTGATATATTTTTTGGGGTTAAAATATAAGCTTTTCACTAATTTTCCATATTAATATCACCATAAATCTTTAAGGCCGTTGATTTCAGGGGAGTGAAGGGGGAGGAGAACTTCTCTTCTTGATGTGAAAAGTCAGATATGATCATAATGTGAAATGTTTATGCGAGAAATGGTACAAATTTATACTTCCTCTGATCCTTATTATAAAGACACAAACTAACAAATTTATTTGGTCCTTTTTATACGACATTTTTGTTTGTTCCCAATGAGCATTAATTATTATTTTCCATGTCTGCCCATAATTAATAAGGGTAGTGGGTGAAAGTACCACTCTGGTCTTATTTATAAGTCTCTTTGGACCAAAAAAATTTGGTCCTATTTATAATCTGTTTTTTGACCAAATAAATGCGATTGTGACAATTTTGTCCATATTATTGTACCAATGAAAATAAAAGAGAAGAAAAAGTTAAAAGGTACGATCCAATCATAAATGAGGGTAAAGTTGAAATTTTACCCTATAATCGTTGAGTTACCTACCTCTCCTTGGTATGTGTGATTTGGTCAAAATGAGACTTATAAATAGGACCAGAGTGATAATAATTAATATGATATTAGAATTTAGTACAATTAGTAAGGGTAATATTAAAAATTACTTATATTTTAGGATAATTTTATTAACTTTAACTATTTTTATTAGTTTGTGAGAAAAGTTAGTTGATATCTCATAGTCATAAGGATCAAAAAAGTAATAAGGATTACAGGAAACAGTTATATATAATTTTTCACATTAAAGAAAGAAGCTCTCGTTCCTCCCCTCACACGACGAATGAGAACCTAAAGTTTTAAAGTTTTGTTAAGTTCTAAAATGCTTGGCGTACAACAAACAGGTACATAAGTTATACAAGCTTCCAGACAAATCTGACTACAGTGGTAATAGTATTTTCTCACAAGTGCTTACTCTCCCTAGCCTTTATTATAAGATCTTAACTAATAAGTTTATTTAATCTTTTTTATAAAGACTTGTTTGTTTCCAATGAACATTAATTATTTTTTTTTATGTTTGCCCATAATTAATAAGGGTAATAGGTGAGAATAATAATTAATATGATATTAGAGTTTAGTGCAATTAGTAAGGGTAATATTGAAAATTATTTAGATTCTAGGATAACTTTATTGACTTTAACTGCTTTTATTGATTTGTAAGAACAGTTAGTTGGTCGCTTATAATAAAAACTAAAGGGAGTAGAAATCAAGAATTTACTTGCACTAACACTCCTTTGAAGTGAGAAAAAGAAAAAGAAAACTAATATCAAAAGTCCCAATTAAGAAAATAATATTAGAAAAAACTCATACTCGTACCTTATTAAAGGCAGCTTTTGCACTTGTTAAGGATTATTTTTGTCTTTACCAAAGGCTTTATAGTCTAGTGGGAGGTCGCGGGTTCGATCCCACTGGTTGTAATTCAGGCTATTAGTGCCTACCGCCTTATAATTCAAAAAAAGGATTATTTTTGTCTTTAACAAACTATGAGACTTTTATGATATTATTTTTTTTAATTGTGATCTTGGTGTCTTTCCTAAAAAAGGGTTAGTATAGAGTTTAGTTCTTATAGTTTGTACTCATTTTAGTTTTGGTTTTGTTTTCTATTGTTTTGAACTATAGGTTTCAATTCCTTAAGGGACAAAAATGATCAATGTTCTTATTAAAATACAGATACTAACATTTTAGACAAAAGAAAACTTGAATAACTATAAGCTATGGTTTGAAATTCTAAGAATTAAAGCTAAAATAAAAATAAATTATAAATAGTACGTACCACTCTAACACTATTTATAATTTTATTTTGACTAAAAAATTTGATTTTTATTATAAGTCTATTTTTAGGGTAATAAATACATTTTTTACTCTTTTGTCCCTTTTAATTGCAATAAATAAAAAAAAATTATTCATATTGACTTTTGAAATCAATAATAGATAAAGATAAAATTAAAAATTTAACCATAATTAATGAGTTAATTAACTCTTTTTAATATGTAATAGTTAGTTAATTTAAACTCCAGCATATATTAGAAAAAAATTAAAAATTGTCATTTTTGACATTCAATTAAGGCAACAATGTTCTAAAAAAGGACACTAATATCTACGGAAAACGTAGAAGTACAGCCCGATGACACAAACAGAGAAATTAATTTTTTCTGTTTTAAAATTTTGAAAGAACATGGAAAGAAGGACAGACAAGAGGGGACTGTAGAGAGAGAAGAAAATGTTATAGCGAGGAGAGAGAAGAAAATGTTATAGCGAGGAGAGAGAAAAAAGGCCTTTAACTTCACTGCCCAGAACCCCATAAAAGAGAGTAGAGCAGCGAGCAAGAGTTGTTGCAATTGCTGGTTTCTTTCTTTCTTCTGCTTCCCTCTTCTTCCACAGCTTCTGCTTCTGCTTCTGCTCAGAAGCTATAAAGAAGAGGTTGCTTCGGCTATTGTAGTAAGTTTTGACTGCTATTTTTCCTGTTTTTGAACATAGAAATCCAAAAATCATATGAAGATTATATCTTTCATGGGTAAGTCCGTACTCTTCTGCTCAGACTTAGATTTCAATTTCAATTTGGAAAAAAAGGAGAGTCTGTGAGATTTAGAAGCTGGAGGAAGAAGAAGATAGTGGGGAAGTGAAATCTTCTCTCTGCCCCCCCCCCTTCCTTTTTATTAAAAGATTAAACTTTTATCTTTCTATTTTTTTTTTTTTCCTGTTTCTTTCTTTTGTTGTTTCTGCAACTTTTGCACTCATTACTTCTTTATAGAGAAATTCAACCACCATCTTATGTGTCTTTCTCTCCATCTCTCTCTCGTTCTTCCTCTCTTCTTCCTTTGATGAATGGGTAATCTCTTGGAGCATCCTTCATTAGTCTTCTTTTTAGACCACCACACGAGAATACACCTTTTGACACTTCACTTTCTTATTTCCCCTCTTTAACTTGCTTTTCTTGGGCTTTGGCTTTGCAGGAATATGAGAAAGCAAAACACTGTGACACCACTCAAATCCTCTCAAGTTGGTAGGTAAGGTCTCTTGTGTGTGGTTGAGAAAGAAACCTTACTTGTAGCAGCAAGAGGAGTGAGAGACATACCTAGCCACTAGGGAGTATTGAGAGAGAAACACACCACTCAACTCACAAACAAACAAGTATTTGGTTTAGTTTGCACGGCCATGGATGGGTATGAAGCTACAAGAATTGTTTTCTCACGGATCCAAAACTTGGACCCTGAGAATGCTTCCAAAATCATGGGTCTACTTCTGATTCAAGATCATGGTGAGAAAGAAATGATTAGATTAGCATTTGGTCCTGAAGCTCTGGTTCACTCTGTGATTGTTAAAGCTCGCAAAGACTTGGGATTATCCTCGTACTCTCCGTCTTCACCTTCAACTCCTCCATCTTCTTCTTCTTCATCATCATCACCACCATCTTTCCTTCCAAGGCAAAATTCTACTCCTTCAAGGCTAAGCAACACTGGAGTCAGCTTTCCTCCTCCTGCTCTTGCAATCCCAAATATCTCTTCTTCAGTGCCTTGGGCTGATAATTTGATGAGTCCAAACAACAATTTACTTGTTGGCTCTAATTCTCCTCATATAAACCTTCCTTCACCATCTTCTTCCTTATCCTTTTATGGGTCTGATCCAATTGATGAGTTTCAGCTTCAGGACCAGCTTTCTTTCCTTAATGATGGGTCTCCTACTCTTGCCAGGAAAAACCCAGATTTGTTCTATCCTCAGTCTGACTTATCTTCGAGTCCTACTGCCGGGGGCGCCACCGTCTTTCCCTCTTATGGGTGGGGCGGGCCGGTCCATCGCCGGAGTTGCTCGGTTAATGAAGCTTCTTTGGGGTCTGAGGATCCCAACTCTGGGTTTGGTTGGAAGCCTTGTCTTTACTTTGCTCGAGGGTATTGCAAAAACGGTACTAGCTGTAGGTTCCTTCATGGAGGAGGAATTGGAGATTCTGATGGTGTTTCAATGGTTGGGTCTCCTAGTAAGATTGAGATGTTGGAGCAGAGCAACAACCATGAGCTTCTCAGATCTAAAACTGCTCAACAGCAAAGATTGCTCATGGCTTCTTCTTTGCCCTACTCTCCAAAGGGCATGAATTTTCTACTTCAACAGCAGCAAAATGATACCCCGAGGTACAAGAGTTGTAATTTCGTAATGGGTTTTCTTAAAAATCAAAACTTTTCTAAAAGGCTTGACCATGTTTTCTGATATGATGGTATATATACTCAGAGCTGCAACTGCACTTATGATGAACGAGGATATGCACAAGTTTGGACGATCCAGGCTTGAAAGAAACGATTTTTCACTCAATGGTTGTTCTGGAATAGGAAACCCAGCTTCAAGGCAGATCTACTTGACCTTTCCAGCTGATAGTACTTTCAGAGAGGAAGATGTTTCGAATTACTTCAGGTTACTTCTTGTTCTGCTTTGGCCTTGAACATTAAATTATTGCGGGACGCAAAAATTTAACTTTTATCTTTCCCTTTTCTGTTGTTGAAGCATTTATGGTCCTGTTCAAGATGTGAGGATTCCATATCAGCAGAAACGTATGTTTGGATTTGTGACCTTTGTTTATTCCGAGACTGTGAAGCTCATTCTTTCAAAGGGAAATCCCCATTTTGTTTGTGATTCTCGTGTGCTAGTCAAGCCTTACAAGGAAAAAGGCAAAGTCCCAGACAAGTACAGGCATTCTCTCCCTCTTTTCTTGGTGGGTGTATAGTGTTATCAATCAATACCCTTGAGCTCTTCTAATATATTGTATTTCATTTCTTTTACAGGAAACAAGTCGAAAGGGGTGATTTTTCACCTTGTGGTACTCCTGCTGGACTCGATGCTAGAGATCCATTTGATCTTCAACTTGGTAAGTTCCTTCTTTTGCCTTAAAACCGTCTCAGATTTTGAGCTAGCCATGTTGAGATGCTAACTATTTCCTAAAAACTTAGGAGGTAGAATGTACTATAATACTCAAGATATGCTGTGGAGGAGGAAGTTGGAGGAGCAAACTGATTTTCAGCAAGCTGTTGAGCTCCAAAGTAGGAGACTCATGGGTCTGCAACTCCTTGACATCAAGAAGCAGCACCAGAGGGCATTTTCAACAGGAAGCCCAATTCCTTCCCCTACTCAATCTCCCAACATGTTCAATCAGAATCTTGTTCTTCCTTCATTCCGTCGTGGTGGCAGCCCTGAGGCTTCTCTGGAGGGTATATAAACTTAATACACTTTAAATACAGTTGCTTGCTACTGCTTTTCATTGTTTTTGCTTCTTTCTGGGAATTGGAATGAACTGGTTGAGATCTATGTCTGATTCCAGAGAGCGTTTTGAGCTCTGTTCCTCCTAGCACGGCACCGATTTCTGTTGCTCAGCAGCCACCAATGCAGCCAAAGGTCAATATTTCTGTTGGCAAGATGACAGCCAATGGTGAGAATGGCAGCGATGGCAATGGCAGGCAGAGCTCTAGTCGTGAAGACTGTAATTTTCAAGAATGGTATTGAAACTTTTCCCATTCAGGATAACTAAAAGGCTACAAGAATAGCAAGCACCTTTATCTCCTTTTAACTTCTCTTTTAGTCGATGGCAATTGCAATCCTGGCATTTATTCCAAAGTTCGATTTTCCAAATTTAACTGTCAAAGGTAATGCACTTATCTATTTAGATTCCTGAATAAATGCAGTTTGGAGCATAACCTCCCAGATAGCCCTTTTGCTTCTCCTACAAAAGCTGCTGGAGACTACATGGCTGCCTTCTCCAATGGAGGACATAATGATGCCATTGATTCGGACGGCTCAGCTGCATCTACCAACTCTGAATTTGGTACCACAAATGCATTTCTTCCAGCACCATCTTCTCTCGACATGGGATCTTTCAAGTCCTTTAACTGTCAAATACCAAGGTACCATTATCTTCTGGAATCACTTCAAAGTTTTCAGATTGCACAGGGATTGAATGGTCCAGGCAAAGTTCTAGGGAACCTTTACCTTGAAAAACAAATTGAATCTCATTATTACATTGAGTTCAATTATTTACTAGTTTTAAATTTTATATGTGATTTGGGTTTTAATATAGGTTTTCTTCTGGCCATGGAAACATTGAGATGTTTGCCGGCAAGGGGGGACCCATCGCCATTTAGCATCCTGAACTTCAGGTAAAAGACTATGGATCTCCTTTTAATTCAGTGCCATCTTTATTGCATATTGTCTTCAACTTGCATATAGCATCCGCGTTAATTTGTTTATTAAATTTTTGGAGGTCTGCTTGGTCTTATTTTTGTCTGTTTTGTGCAAATATAAATACAAATTTTACAGGAAGAGAGAAGTTATGGACCAAAGAGGACAGGAACAGCAAACAAATCTGTAGAGAATCACCACCACCAAGCCCATCAACATCATCATCAATACTATACTCCTTACTACCATACAAAATGCATACGTAAAAAGCAGTTTAGTAAAGGAAGTGGGACAGCCATTCCTTTTTCTTTTATTGCTATTATTGTGTACCATTGTCCTCATTTTCTGTAGTGGCTGAAAGTGAATGAACCACAGGTAAAAGAAAAAAATAACATAGAATCTGAGTCTATTGGAATTAGGAAAAACTGAAGTCCCTGGTACTGTAATTTCTTTTTCCCCTTCCCCTTTAATTACCAGGGATGGATGTATTCCAGTCTTAGTCCTATTATGTTTTAGAGCTTAGAGGTAGCATATAATTTAAGTCCTTGTATTGCTGGAGCAAAAACAGAGAAAGCATGAAGAAGTGAAAACAAGAGCACAAGTGAAAGCTGTGTTGTAACTACTGAGGCTGATTCAATCATTCAAGTTCCATTATGGACAATTTGACTTTGGAGGCCAGAGAAGTGAAAAAGGTAAGAGGGATGATTGTTGCTATTCCTAGCTGGCTAAAGCTTCAAAGTGGAGATTTCAGACGTCAACCTCTAATGTGTTGTAGCTTTGTCTGTAATTCCTACTTAGTTTATAATATACACAGTCAACAAAGCCCTTTAGAGATTACGGGAAAGCAGAGACTAAAGAGAGATTTAGAAGAAGAAGAAGAAAAAATCACAATGCAAAAAAAAAGTAGAGATGTCAAGACAAAATGGTCTGTATCCTTGCCTACCCTTCTCTTTTGTTGATTATTTATAGATGAATTCTTGTCTCTTTGTTCCTCATGCAATTAAACTTTCATTTTCAAAAATTTGTAACTTCGTGGGGGGTGGGTTGTCTTTATTTCCTGTGCCATTATGGGTGGGAGGAAAAAGAGGAAGGTCCCACAGGGATGCACTATCTCATTGTATTGGGTTGTTGAAACTGCAAGTGAGGCCTACATATTTATAAGATGCCAGGTTGTGTCTGGGTCCTGCCCCACCACCAACACCCACCCATGTGAGCATTTGCCACATCCCCTCTCTCTCTCTCACATCTAGAGAGAGAATGAGGATGTCCTTATAGTGTCTGTTTGGGATCATAATTGGACACCCAAAAGCATTTGTTTGCACAAGTTGAGATAAAATTTCTCACATTGCTTGTTTAGGATAATAATTGAAGCTCTTAAAAGATAGCTTTTTAATTTTTGGTATTAAGGTAATTATATGAGAAGAGTTGTCTCGATTTGTATAAATAAACATTTTGTACATAGTAAATTATGATTAAAAAACTATTTTTAAATAAATTTGTATAAATATATAAACGATTGTATGTATACTAGCGATACCAAATGATCCGTGAAAAAGCATAAGCCCTAATGTTTCCTCTAAATCTTGGTGACAGGAAAGGACATGCTCGGATCTAAAAGCAGAAATAGATGCCCTCACGTATGACAAAATTGGACGGTTTCTGGAATCTTTCGGAGTCTGTGACCGTAGTAACCACAGTCTCTCTATGTGGTTTCGTTACCTTTGAATTAACCGCCCCCTAGGTGTTTGTGAAAACGCCCAGCTCAATTCAATGAAAATGAGAAACCCATCGATTCGAAAACATAAAGTATAGCAATAAACAATAAACAATTGGATCGATAATAAAAAGAAAATTGATATATTAATAAATAGCGGATCACGAAAAGTAGGCGAGAAAGTTGAAGAAGAACGGAGAGTGATCGGAATGGCGCACCTTGTGGTTAAGGATAAGAATAAGCCAAAATCTGAGGGCGAAGGCGTGGCGACGTTTCGAAGAGGTTGGGTTTGACACGTCGGAAGCGCTGTGACTGAGACTGACTTTTGAGACTGACTTGAGAACGAAAGGTCACTAGAGAGAGAGAGAGAGAGACAGGAGCTTCATCGTTTTTTCGCGCAGACTTGAAAATTACTGTAGAACAGATATTTTTTAAAAAATCGTTCAATTAAATATTTAAATTCCAACGGTCTATGATTGGTATACATTTTCTAAAATATCTTTTGTCTAATGTTTGTGTGTGTATGTGTGTGCGGGGTTAGGGAAGGAAAAGTTATGAGAGACTTTTGAAATGTCATAATAATTTTTGTTTATATAACACCATACTCCTCTTGTGATATTCATGGTAGAGAGAGAATTTTTTGTTTTTGTTTTTGTTTTGTCTTATTTAGTTTGTTTGAGATACACTATGACCAATACTTCTAAATAATTATAGAAAAGGTATTTTTTCGGTTACTGGAGATAAGTTATCTCAAATTACCTTCACAACTATATCGTTTTAGATTAATGAAGTGTTTATTTGTAATTTTAGGTGAATTAATAAAAGGGTGCAAAATTACGGAAACACCTTTTATCAATCTAAAACGAAGTAGTTTTGGTGGTCACTGGATATCTCCAGTAAGTGGAGAAATCTTTTACCCATAATTATAATACATAAATACATATAACTATTACTCCCTCCGGTCCTAATTATAGGACATATTTAACCATTTTTGGGGAGATTAAGCAGAGAATTTAAATTTGTTAAATTTACTCATTTTCCTAAAATGCCCTTATATAAATTTAAAATGACATAAGTAAAAGTGAATTAACAACCCTTACGATATACTTCTCTGATCTAGAATTTTCTTTTTTAAATGCTTTCTAATTGAAATAATGGTTTTGCTATATATATATATATGTGTGTGTGCGCGCGCGCGCGTCTATGTACACACACACATATATATGTACACACACACACATATGTGTGTGTGTACACACATATATCTACACACACACACACACACATATAGACACACACATGTAAACACACAGACACACACAGATATACATAAATATACACATACATACATGTACATATATATATAAACATACACACATCTGCGCGTGCGCGCATATTTCTACACACACATACATATAGACATATACATGTAAACACACAAACATAAACACAGACATAGATATACATACATGTACATATATGTATAAACATACACACATCTCTCTTTGTGTGTGTGTGTGTGTGTCTACGTACCACATACATATACTAAAAACCAAATACACTTGAGGGAATAGAATATGGGTATTTTAAGAAGAAATTGAAAAAAATTAAAATGTTGTCCTATAATTAGGACCAAAACCAACTCTTAAATGTTGTCTTATAATTAGGACCAGAGGGAGTATAATGGTATCATTATAAGATAGAAATAAATAATGAAAAAATAAAAACCTTTTTTTTTTTTTTTTAAAATTATAAGGCACTTCATTAAGGTTCACTTAGTATTGTGTTGACTTTATTTTTATTTGGTATTATGTATTTATGTATATTAAATAGGGATAGAGTTGAAAAGTTATTGAATTATATGAAAGAATTAATGTGATTTAAAGTTTTCTTTAATCTGTATGAAATTTTTTTAATAGTGCCCTATAAATAGGACCGGAAGAGTAATATCTAGTATTAGATACTAATTCAGATTCATTTATTATCAGATGCAACATAAATTATCTCCTCTTCAAAATTAAGAAGGTAATTATCTCTCTTAAACGTGTTAGATATTGAAATTTTTTCAAAATGTTCCCCCAATTTAATTTTGAGTTTGTACCTTAAATTTAATGATTTGTGATAACTACTCCCAATTTAATATGGGGTGCGAATGGAATAATAATGTAATTTGAATCTTAGGCACTTTCAACAACCTTATTAGGATTAAGGAGAGTTGGTAAAATAATTAAAGTTATTTTAAAATGTGAAAAAGTTCTAAACTTACCTCTATTTAAAATAGTGAATGAAAGGAGAAGGGTGTCTCCATTAACCCCTCTCTCCACTTTCTCTCTATTTAATGTCTCAATCATTGATAATATTTTAATGAGTACTCTCTTCTGGTCCTTATTATAAGACACAAACTAAATTTTCTCACAAACCAATAAAAACAGTTAAAGTCAATAAAGTTGCCCTACAATTTAAGTAACTTCTAATATTACATCTACTAATTGCACTAAACTCTAATATTATACCACTCTGGTTCTATTTATAAGTCCCTTTTGACCAAAAAAATTTGGTCCTATTTATAAGTCCATTTTGACCAAATAAATGAGATTGTGACAATTTTGCCCATATTAATTATACCAATAAAAATAGAGAGAGAAGAAAGAGTTGAAAGTACCCAATCATAAATGAGGGTAAAGTTGAAAATTCACCCCATAATCATTGAGCTAACTACCTCTCCTTGGTATGTGTGATTTGGTCAAAAAGGGACTTATAAATAGGACTAGATGGGTATTAATTATTACTCACACACACCACCCTCATTAATTATGGGACATGGAAACAAATAATTAATGCTTTCATTGGGAACAAAGTCAGTGCTTTATAAAAAGGACCAAATAAACTTTTAGTTGATGCCTTATAATAAGGACAAGAGGGAGTAAGATTTAATGCTATCTATTAAATAATAGCAAGAATCTTGTTTAAACCATTTGAAATATCTAAATTCAGAATCAGACTTACACTTTTAACAAATCCTTAATAAGGCCTACAAGTCTTATTAGGGATTTATAAATATTGTTAAAAAGCCATAATAATCCTTCATAATTTAACAAATTGAAGATTTTTAATTGCAAATTCCTATTAATTTTTAATCCTAACCCCAAAATCCACTCCTCCATAAAGCATCATATCTCAACTTTTAGTCAACTCAACAATATTGAAAGGAAAATCCTCACAATTTTTTCAACCTCAATGTCTCACAATTTACATGGAATGTAAATGAGATAATTGAAAGAATAAACACCTATAGTGTGTTTTCACAACTATAGATTTGTAAAAAAAAAAAAAAAAAAAAAAAAATCTTTGATTTGCCTAGAAACAAAACCAATCCAAATTTCAAGGTAATGATAAATTATTTTCAATAAGAAAACCATTTTTGTAGCCATGTATGACTGGAGAGGGACTCAAATAAGAAATTAAAACCTAAATACTAAATAGCATGTCAAATGGTGAATCAATCAGAGAAATATCAGGATGGAGACATGAGATGTGAGGAATCGACGAGATTGAGATGAAGATTTTATTAAAAGAAAAGAATGAGACAAAGAGAAAATAACAAAAGGACATATTAGTAAAATCAAAAAATTCATAATCAACCCTACAGGCCTTATTAGGGATTTGTCAAAACTGTAGGCTTGATTTTGGATTTTGGTATTTCAAATGGATTTAAATGGGATTTTCTCTAAATAGTATCATAGTATTAAATATAATAAAAATACATAATTATAACATTATTACATTGCATTAAATCTCACCCATTAAAGCATAATTCAACGATCGAAATATTAAGTGGAGAGGAACTGAAGATGGAAGTTAGTGAAGAGACTCATTTTTTTTTTAACTACATCTTGAGAATAAAAAAAAAAATTGCATCAAACTGGAAATAAGGACAAATTTGAAAGAAAAATGCTATTAATATCCCACTTTGTAACTTGTAATCAAAACCACTCATTCCTTCTAGAAAGCAACTTATAATTGATATATGAGAAAGCAATTTTTTATGATTTGAACCAAAAAATAAATCTGGAAGATGCTCCTACATTTAAGATGTGAGGGAGTTATTCTCCTTTATATATACTCTCCCTAAAATTAATACTTTAAATTAAATAAATTGTGTTATTTTTTTTTCATACTTGAACTATTATTATTATTATAGAAAAAGAAAAAAAGATAGATGACAGAACATGATAAAAGTAAGAAAGCAATAATTTGTGGGGTTTGGATGATTGGATAATGGATGTTAAGTGTGACAAGATTTTGTGTTTTGGGGACAGATTTAATGTATCCATCAATGTTATAATCCTGTGCCCCAAATTTGATTACGACATGGTTTCTTCCACATCACCATTGTTAAGGTTTTGGACTTTTTTGTGTCGAAAATCTATTGGGCACCACTAAAGATGGAAAACTATTTTTATACTTTCTAAAATAATTAAGTAATATTACGGTAAGTCACTAAATGAGGTTTTAACTTTTAATTACTTTTTTTCCAAAAAAGTGTTCTCTATTTAAACTCATGCAATTTTTTTTTTTTTTTTGCTTCTTATAGTAAAAGTCATTCTATTAGATATGGGCACATTTAGAAAGCTTTTTGTTTTTTAAGACAAATTTAATGTCTTGACCACAGTTGTAGTAAGGGACCTGGCTTTGGTTCTTTGCAGATTGCTGTCCACTGTGCTCCTATACTTGTAACGGCGTCATTTTGTGCCAAAACACTGAACAACCGTCCCTTTTGTTTTTTAAGGTAGTGATTATTACTAAAATGATCTTGAGATATTAAGCGATCTTGAAAAACTACTTCATGATCTTGAAAATTATTTTATTTTAGAATCTTAAAAAAAATATTTTAGAGACTAATACTACAAAAAAGATACTTTAGATTATTGAATTGGTACTAAAAAAATACTTTATGATCTTAAAAAATTATTTTAGAGTATTGAAAAAATATTTCAGGTACTAACCGATACTAAAAATATATTTTATGAAATTTTTTTCAAGACCTTAAAATAATTTTTCAAGATCATAAAGTATTTTTTTTTTAGTACTAAGTCAAAAAGCTAAAGTATCCTTTTAGTACTTTGAAATATTTTTTTAAGATCATAAAATAATTTATCAAGATCATTATTTTTTTTTAATACTATTTAGTATTATAAAGATCATTTTAGTAATAGTAAAGTGCCTCAAACTTTTTTTTTTTTTTTTTTTTTTTTATAATAGAAAAGGGACAGCTGCTCACTATTTTGGCACAAAACGACGCCATTTCAAATATCGAAGCACAGAGGACAACAGTCCGCAAAGGACCAAAGCTAGGTCCTATAGTAAGAGAGTTGATTGTGGACATAGATAAATATACTCTTGTAATTATTGTTTAATAAATGTAAGTTTTTGGTAAACAAATGGTAATTATTATTTATTTTCGTTTTATTTATTTATATCTTATACCGACCTCGAGTTCAAGTTCTAAATGAGACACTTATATTAAGAGGGGCAATCACGAACCTCAAACCAAATACCAGATGATAATATAAAAAATAGTTACATACATGTGTATGTGTGTTTTTTTTATAATTCTTTAGTAGTATCAGCCATCGGGTATCTCAAACAAACTAAAAAATCATTTTCATTTCTTGTAGCTTGGTTAATTTGTTAGTTGAACTTGAACCATTTGTATGCTGATAATTGATCAAAGATTTAGGTGTTTGCTATTAAATTGTTAAAAACAATTCATATATTGTGACTATAAGTCTAATGTTTTTCTTGGAAGAATCATATCATAGCAAATGTTTTTAATTAGTAACAATGCATAAAATGATAGGACGTAGTGTCAATTGCTTATTTAATTATATGGTTAATCTTTTTTAATCATTTTGGGTTATTAGTTTGGTTTGATTAAGGAAGACTTGTTGGCTTTTGAGAGAATCTTGGATATTGAAGAGTCACTCAATCTCTCATCATTAGTTTATGAATTTACTACAACTCTACAAGTAAGATTTAACAAATGCAGAGTCACAAAAGTTATTCATGCCAACAACTATTTCTATTCTTGTCAAATGTGATATTAATTGCTTTTAATTAAAACGTGAAATTGTTCACAAGATAAACAATCTCAATTTTGTCATGTTGTAAAAATTATTCTTGTTAGAGGATGAACACTATATGACAAAATTGAAATTGTTCATGACCAACAATGAGTGAGGTGGAAACAGGTAAGGACAAATCAAACTTTATCCTTAATAAGCCATGCATGTTTTACAACAAGGTTACGGCCTTACGCACGTGGCTGTTATATGCATTATTTTTAGCTAAGTTTGACCTACCGGAGGCTTGTTAAGATCAAACACTGGATACTAGCGAAAATCGGCGCTGTTAAGGAGGCATGCTAAGATATATATATATTTTAAATACAATTACATTTCTTTTCTAGATAGAATACTTACTTTTTTTTCCAAATAGGATAATTGCATTTTTTCAGATTGAGTAATTAACTTTTTTTGTTTGTTAGAATATAGTAATTAACAGAATAACAGGCTTAAACAGGCTTGACAAGCCTAATAACCTTTTTAGTAAGCTTTGGCCTGGTTCGTTAACCAAAAGAGACATTTAAATATGCCTTGATCTAACCTTTCTTTACTAATGGGCTATGTTTGACTAGTTTCTTAGCAGCTCAAGCTACAAGTCCTTGTTAAACCGTCTGACCTGGTTCCACCTAGAACGCCTTCCCCTTTTAATTAAAAACAAAAAGTGACACACATAACAAGAATTAAAATCGTTGAACAAATTCTATATAAATCATTACTCGTTTAATGTGTGAATGACTTGTGTATCTCAAATACGTAGTATTATTTAAAAAGAATTGAGTCTATTCTACTTAAATATCTATCTACTGTTGGTTTTCAATTAGACATGTATATATATCTATACCATTGAAAAAAAAACACATTGGATCCCTGTTTTGATTATGATCTTTGTACTTGTTCTTGTTGAAGTTTGAATCCAGTACTATAACAGTTAATGCATGACAAAACCTTATTATAATTCTAATCATATTCAAAGTAAGATTTGTTTTGTTACTCATTGCTTAATGCTTACACTTAGACCAAACATAAAAGCTACTACTCAATGCATCAAGTGATTTTGTCTGTAATACTCATAACATCAAAGGTCAAAGCAAGAATGTTCAATGATCACATTGCAATATGCATAATTTTGTATACATTGGAAAATTTAATAATATATAATAGGTTTATTATATTAGAAGGAACTTCATTTTTTAAAAGGTTGAAAATTGAAGGTTTAAACCTTGCCCAAAAAAAAAAAAAAACATGTTATAAGAATTAGTAGAGGAGTTTGCTTTGATCATAAATATAAAATTTTGACCAACTTTATCTCGCAAATTTTTTTTCTTCTCAAATCCTCTTTATTAATTGCACATATTAAGTGAGTTTTTTTTTATCATAGAAATAATGTCCATACAAATTATTAAAATGGGTATTTAAAAAAAAAAACTAACACACATTTTATTAAAAATAATTAAATTAACATTTTTTTTAGGGAAAATGACATCTAAGTCTTAACCAAGGAAAATAATACATTGATAGGTCTCATAAGTTGTTAATAGTAATCGATTCGCTTATTAATTCCTCCGTTTACTAGTCAATGATGACTTTTCTCGATATTATTTTCTTTGGTTGAGATCTAAAAGTCATTCTCTCTATTAATTATCTACCTCATAGATTTTGGATAAGAGGAGATAGTACTTAATATTATATAGTAGTAAGAAAATTTAAAAAGTTCATAATTAGCACATGTACTCAACATGAACATGTCATCACCACATGGATATGTCTAGAATTGAAGAGAAAGGATGTGCTGCAATAGTGGTGTATATCATTATTGCAATTTAGAGACAATTTTTGTAGTACATGTGTTCAAAAAGAGAGGATTATATTCATATTTAACCAAAAAAAAAAATATTTAAGTGCACTTTTGGCCCCTTAAAATTTTTTAAACATTTCAATTTAATTTTCAAATACTCCAATTTGAATTCAACTATTGTTGTCTTTTCATAATTAAAAATAACCAATAATGTGCTTAACACTTCCTATCCTAATTTATTCTCATGCTATTGAATAATTAAACATTCATTTCATTAAAATAATGATAAAATAACGTTTAATTGGCTTTCGAGTTTTGACTTTATTTTTTTAATGAAAATTATATATTTTATGTAATAGTACCAACTAATTCAGCTAACTTAATGGACTTTTGTGTGTGTGTTTTTATTTTTTAAAAAAATTGGTCAACTAGACATTGACTAAGTTAGTCAGGTCATAAATCAAGTTTTAATATTTTTAGATTAAATTAAATATTGACATAAATCTAAAACATGTAGAACTTTATTAATGTTCGGGCCATCTATGAACATGATAGTCGTCATAAAACTAAATGCAAGCGTATTGGACTCATTTAGAACAGTTGTGGGCCTATGCAATCTGAATTAGATTAAGCACAATGACAAATAAAATTTTGAATTTGGATTTTTTTTAGAATTATATGTGTATATATATTATATAAAAAATATGTATATATAAATATATATATATAAGCAATAGGCTTTGACACGATGTGGCGCAATTCTATGCTTCCATGTCATCAAACATGATTAGACTTTATGTAATGTCATGTTATGCTTAATAAAACCTATATTCATGTTTAGTTAACTATATATTGTTAATTATTGATTTTGATAGGAAACTAAAAAGCATAACTTCAAATATTGTGAAAATAAAAAAATATTAATGGAACTTGATTAATTAATAATATTTCTGTTGTACATCATTTATGTTTTACATTCTTTTAATATAATCCCCATGTTGAATTATAAAGCATCTTTTACACTACAAAATATTTCCTATATTTAAGACCTTAAGTATTATTAACTTTTATTAGTTAGTAATCAAGGTGCATCACAGAGATGCAAAATCTAGTTAAAAGCGAAACTTGAATAATTGAAATTTGAGTAATTAAGGTGCATCACACAGATCCAGAGATTTGGTTTTCAATAGAACATAATGATATCGTACGATTCATTTGGCCGATCATATTGAGTGGAATAAGGCTTTATTGTTATTGAAATTTGATATAAATCAATAGAATTGAACACAATACTTATCCTTGTATCATGATTTTAAATATAATATAGATGATCATCCAATCTTCTTCTTTTGATAGCTCTTGGAAGATTGGGGTGTGTATTACCTGTTGGAAACTTTGGGAGGTTCGCAACAAAAGAATTTTTGCTAATGCTAACTTTGTTGTTGATGACTTGATGGTATACTAGCTCATGTAAAGTTCATAGTTAGTTCATACCCAGTTCAGTTTTTCTAGGTTTAAGCTGATTTTGCAATTTTTGTACCTCTGTAACTTTTGACCGTTATAATGGAATTCCTTTTCATTCGAAAAAAATATATAATATAGATGTAAAATAAAGTTTCACTCAAAATATATGTTGTTTTGTTGACTGTTATTTCTCAAAATTGATATTAACCTTAGGATTAAGTTTATTTGAACTTATTCAAATTATCAAAGCCATTTATTTTGACATTTTGAAACTATAGGAACTGAATTAATACGACTTAAAAAAAATTTAATTAATCATTTTTTTTAATTACATGAGGAAAAAAACCCCAGCTCGCATATTTCTGAGAGTTTATCCCATTTCCATCATCATCAATCGCCTTAAAATAAGAGACCTGCACAAAAATTTATATCCATCTCACAGAAACTATTAATGTTCCTCCTACAAGTTTCATACATTTTGGATTACAAAAGCTTAGAAGAGCCTAATGATGTAAATAAACTGTGAAGTTGTCCATACTAAGAAGTACAAATTTAAGAAGGCCTTCCAAAGTTACAGAGCCATATGTGAAGCTGTAAGTGAGTCACTCATCATTTTGTGATCTCTAGTGAGCTGATGAAGGCTTGTTGGGCTTCACAAATAGCTTGCCTATGTCTTCTGTAACAATGTTGCTCCTGTACAACACACAAATCAGAATTCCATGAATAACAGATGTCTTCAGGGATGACAATATGTAATAGTCAGTTAGGATCACAATTGGAAACTTAGAAAACTACATAATAAGGGAAATATACTTTTTGTTGGTCAGAACTTTGAGTTGCTATTTTACGTCAGGTTTAGGCATTGGACTGGAGAGAACCAATCCTCTCAAACGATTGGGAGCCCTGTTGTGTTCTTTGTCTAGAGTTTCTGTTATGTTGAGATTGTAGTGTCACTGTGGGTGGGTCGTACCTTTTCTCTTTGTTTTGAGCAATGTTCTTGTACCAATGTAGTGTATTGCTTATAAGTAATGTATTTTTGGTTTAATTTTTCACCACTTTGTGTAAGTCTGTTCTCTAAATAAAGGTCATAACATAATGTCATGTACAAACTGTAATCTTAGCTTTGACTTAAACAAGAACATAAAAACGTGAGAAGAAGAACAACAAACCATAGATTGATAATCATATCTATTCACACAATTTCAAACAAACAGTTAAAGCAAGCTATTATGTGGTTACAATTTGCTTCTGCTTTGTTTGGACATTTAAGAAATTAAGCTGGCAAGAATCTATTCCCATGAAAACCATATCGAATATTATTATTATTATTATTTTTGTTTTTTTGGGGGGGGGGTGATGGATCCAAAAGTCAACAAGAATACATGTATCCAATAGAAGACGCTGCCGCATATGTGGTGGACTTTAAGTTTAAACATATGGTCAAGATGGAAGTTAAAGGTCCTACAGGGTTTCTTGGATCGAAGTTTATCTCCCAAATATGTGTTGTTTTTTGTGGAATGCCCCCCTGCTTGTATTTTTAGTCAGAAGTAACCATACAATCTGGTCCCTTAAAACTATACCTCCTTATGATTTATTTCTCTATGCAAATAAGTCCGTTCATAACAAACTACATGTGCAATTGAGCTAGTCCCTCATAGTTGAGAGTGAATAAACAATACAATCCAACACGGGATGGCAAGCTACAAACTTTGACGGACAAAATTGTTTGGAAGATGAAATCTAAACTGTCAAGAGGTATATCATTAAGAGGCCAAATGGTATATATACTCTATATTCTACTCCCAATAATGCTCAGGTATGATCTCCCCGTTCTTCCCTGGCTAAAGCTACTAATCCAGTAACATTAGATTTTTCTGCTTTCCTTAGAGACAGACAAACCCCACCCCCCCCCTCTTTTTCTCAAATGAAAGATCCATATAGGGGATCCCAAAAAAAAAAAAAAAAAAAAAAAAAAAAAAAAAAAAAAAAAAAAAAAAAAAAAAAAACCAAAAGATCTGGAGTTAGAAAAGAAGGAAGGAGGGGAAGGTCTTTGAGGAGCTAAAGTTGTTTTGGTACAAAGGAGGCCTTCCCCCATTTCTGATTTGCGCAAGGATTGGAGAACTTGTTTTGGCCAATTCAATTTTCTTTTTCCATTTATGTTTACTTTTGTTTTCCTTTGAGATACAAGCAAGAGAGATTCTTATCCTTACTATGTTTTACTGTCCTTTCTTAATACTCTCTCCGGTCTTAATTATAAGACATAGTTAACTTTTTTGGAGAAATTAAGGAAGCTAATTTAATTACTTTAGAGTATTTTTATTTTTTTCTTCAAAGTAAGTAGTTTGACTAATAAACTAATATATAATCTAAAAATACACAACATATAAAATGATTAGGTAACTCATTTAGCTTATTTAATCTCTCCAAACAAAGTCAACTATGTCTTATAATTAGGACCGGAGTTAGTAGTATTTTTTATGACTACAAATAATATTAATAGAGAGTTGAGATTGAGAAGGAGGGAACGGATGGAAGTTTGGGAGGTACCAAGCCTCGAACCCCAAGTATCATGGCATATTCAATATCAACATATATTGTATATCATAAATTTTTTAAACAAATAAAAAAATGAGTAAATAACATATAGCAGCAGTAAACTTATGCAATTGCCAACTTCAATGAAAGGTTATTGTCTAAATGTCACCCATCACCAATTTGGATTACCAATTATAATATGATATTTCTATAAGAATCATAAAAACTTAATTTTAAGAACGTCTAATGAGAGCAACACAGGCATACAGAAGCTAATAAGAGAATTCTATAATATTTCACAACTAACCTTCCTTTGAGCTGAGGTGGAACTAGCACACCACTGGAAGTATCTGGAACATTCCTTGAAGGAGGCAAGTTTCCTCTGGGAACTTTACTGCGAAGTGTAGAGGGAGCCAGCCCATTAGAGTCTCTCTTACGCAAGGCATTTTCAGCCAGAGCAGCTGCTACTCGAGTGGAGTGGTCACTAGCATTCATCAGATTGGAAGACATTACTGGTGAATTTAATAGAAGTGAAGCATCAGGAAGTTTCTCCATAGAAGGAGGTGGCAAATCTAGTATTTTTTTTGGCTCCTGGTCTGATGAAGATCCTGATTTTGTCCTACATATTGAAAATGCAGAAAACAAGAGGAATCCAGAGACCATATTCATCGAGCAAGAAACATTATCAGTATAGGCAATGCTAAATAGATAATGTGTAAGCACATATACACTCCCTTAGAGTCCTCTCCGTTTCTGTGTCATCTTTTGGGTAATACAGTCTAGCATACAGGTGTTTATTACCTTCTATAATTTTGTGTATACTTATATTTTGTACAAGAAGTCAAAAATATTTTCCAGAAAAACTATTCATTTAAAGGGAACTTAAAGAGATACAAGAGTTAAAAAAATATTTTCTTTGGTCTCAACATAAGAGAAAGAAAAAGAAAATAGCCAAAAAATAAACTTAACCGCACACACACACACACAAGGGCTCTCTGGTCACTCAGAATATCCATCAAACTACTTGTCCGTTCCTTCATGTAGGACCTAGTTAATGAGTTGATATTGGCCTTAAACGTAAGATATTTCCCATATTTGTCGGTCTTTTCTAGAATTACCTATTGATGCTCCTTCAACAATAATTAAATAAGAAAGAGATTGAGGGAATTAAAAAAGATGATTAGGGCTAGAAAAAACATGTCATATTAGCTAACTAAACTAATCAAACTCAGTAAATAGGCCTTACACTAAGAACCATAGGAGTATAGAAGATTCCTTGAAGAAATCGCAGTGGAGCAGAATAAAAGAGATTAAAAAGAAATTCAATCACTGATAAGGGATCGTGAATTCTAACATTATGTTCCATCCAAGTACACCAAAGCCTATAAACAAAAAATATCACCACAAAGCCGCCTTCCCGCTCCATCTACTGAAATTTATTTCATGAGTCAGCAATAAGTGCTCCAAACTTAAAGAATTTACTCCTAAGCAAACTTCCAAAATATTCCAAGGTACCAAACAGAAAAAGAAAACGCAAAATTCATTTGTAGGGTCTGGAAATGGAATTCAACAAGGGGAGAATAAGAGTTTAACATTCGCATCCTGCATTCATAACATGTTTGGTCTGTAAATATTAAAATTATAAACGTGAAATTTGCAATTGTCTGATTGGAAAGTTTTCCAACCGAAAAGGAGACCAAGCCTGCTGGATTCCCTTTTAAGAATATGAAACTAGAAGAACTTTAGTCATTTTGACAAGCTTTTCCACGAACTAATCTTACGTTTAGGTGGGATTAATCGCTTTCAAACGTCCTAAAGGACCTAAAGGAGGATGTGATAGGTAGGATTGAAGACAGAAATGCGGAAATCGGGGAACTGAAGTTTGACAGAGTGCTGGTACAGGTCTGAATACATCCCGGAGGTTTAATTCCTCCATTTTTCACCTTCCCAAAAGAACACTAAGAGGTCTGAATTCCTACCAAGCACAACCCAATTCCCATATTCGGGAATATCAGAATTAGAAATCCATTATATAAGCATTCTTCTCATTTTCGCAACAAGCAAGTGTGCACAGCAACCCTTTTATAATTTACAAGCCATTTCTCAGAGGCAGTGATGTCAGAAAGTAAAGTAAAGAAAAGAAACAGGGGTCAAAAGAAATTGAGAATTACTGCGTCGGAGGAGGTGGAGGTTCCGATGCCGATGGCTGTGCCCGTGGATTATCTTGAGGAAGTTGGGGCTCTTCAACGAAATCGGGAGCTTCGTCGTCCGAAGAGGAAGCGTAGTCTACCAGAGACATCTTGCGCGTCTTCTCTCTGAGTCTCTACGTCTCCGATGAGAGAAGTTTCCGGTGGTCTTCAACTCCGCTAGTATGTCTCGTTTTCCCTCTGATTTGCGCCTTGCTGCTACATAAAAATACATTAGGTTCAAAGATAAAGGCGGTTTGGATTTAGCTTTTAAGCTGGTGAATAACTTTTAAGATTTACGAGGTTAAAATAATTTTTTTTAGGACGAAGATACTTGTATTAATACTTTAAATAATGACAACAAACCAATACAAAGAGGAAAAAAAAAAGCGAAGATAACACAAAATCATAAAGGAGAGCCAGCCTAATGAAGAAACAAACATAGGACGTAAAATAAAATAAAAGACTACAAACAAAGACCATCCAATGAATGAATGAATGAGGGGAGAAGCATTTTTATCAACTTCATCCTTTTGGGTATCCAAAGTTAGAAGTAACATCAATGATGTTGGTTGTGAAATCTACCCTATAAGGACACCCCTTTATAAGCATAAGTTGTAATTAATTCAGCGGCACGATTATTTCTCATGGGGGTAAAAGACAACGAAAACCCAACTTTGGATGTCAAAAGACAAATAATATCTAGCACAATGCTCATCTGGTGAATTAGCTTTAACACAATTAAGTAAGGGGAGACAGTCGGTTTCAAAGACCACATTGTCATGCTTGAGATCTACCGCAAGCATTTATACCCTCTTTAAAGCTAAGGCATCAGTCATAAAAGTGGAAATTGATTTCACCTTATCCATAAAACCTTATTTAAAATCACCAAAATGATTCCTATAGATTATTCCAATAGTAGCACCACTCTTCTTAGTCTAGGAAAGCACCATTGCAATTGATTTTAAGATAGCATATAGATGGCGGGGACCAATGAGCTGGATGAGAAGTGCATCCCTCATGCCCCTCAACAGGATTTGGTTCTTTATGATTAAAGACCATATCATTTTTTTGCTTCCAAATAAACCATAAAGTCGAGCAAATTAATGATAGATCTTGCTTACTTAGGGAGGGCATACCTGTCAATGTGAGCCACCAAGCACTGAAATTCGTTGCATTAGCAACATCAAATCTTGCGTTAAGATCGTACGACCGAACCAAATACATCTGGTCCGGGGACAGTGAAAAAACAAGTGCTCAATCGTCTCCTCAGCTCCAGTACAAATCGGACAATTAACACCTTGGATCTTTTCCTACGGAAAAGGGCTTTATTGGTAACAATTGCGTTATTTAAGAGCCGCTAAATGAACTGTTGTATTATTGGGACAGTCTTGATCTTCCAAATCAATTTCTAGCAGGATGAGGGGATGGCGAAGGAGGGCCTTGCTTTGTTGCCATTGAAGAGAATACCCTCTTTACCTCTATGGTATCCCAATTTCACTGAATACACACCGTTCTTAGCACTGGTCCACACTAATTTATCAGCCAGGCCATTAGAAGAAATAGTGATATTGTATATAGCGCTCTTGACTTCCTCCGACAGATATTGATTGACAGGAGTAAGATCCCACCCACCATTGACTTTACCATAAGAAAGGATAGGGTCGATTAGATTGCTTGGTTTCTTAGGGAAATTAACATTTGGAACCCATTTATCATTCCATATTTTGATATCAGCACCATTTCCAACATCCTATCGTAGGTCTTTCTCAAGAAAATTTCTGCCGTCCAAAATGCTAGACCAACACCACGAGCCCTTATAGCCTTTTTTTGCCTTCATAAAATCTGCTGTAAGACAATACACACTCTTCAAGACCCTCGCCCATAGATTATTTGGGCTGTCTAGCAGTCTCCACGCAGTCTAGCTAGAAGGGCATCATTCATGATTGAAAGATCTTGGAACCCCATACCTCCAGTACTCTTACCTTTGGTCAAAGAGTCCCAAGCTTTCTAATGTATTGTGCCTCCAAAGGCATTACCACTTCACCTAGCAATAAGGCTACTAATCTCTATACAGGTCTTAAGAGGGAACCTGAAACAGTTCATCGGGTCGATTGGGATTGCCTGGAGTAAAACTTTGATCATTACCTCTCGGCTTACGAAGGAAAGAAGTGATTGGCCTTAGCCTGGGATTTTACTTGCAATTCGTTCTCTAATATAAGCCAAGGCCTAATGCTTTGTCTTCCCCGATATACTCAAGATGCCAAGATATCTACCAGGATCCTCTGTTGTTGGAATGCCCAAAATGTTGCCCACCATATTTTTTACATCATCAGGGGTGTTGCAAGAGAAGAAAATGCTAGATTTGTCAAGATTAATTACCTGACCATAAGCCGTATAGTACAAGTTCAAAATTTTTGCCAGGTAGTTGCAATTGCTCTGACTAGCATGTATATACAAAAAATCGTCGTTTGCAAAGAAACTGTGGGTAAGCTTAGGGCAGCCATGGCTTAACTTAACTCCCTTAATGGTTTTTTCAATTTGGCTTTTGCTGACCATGAGAGAGAGAACCTCAACAATAATAATGAAACAATACGGAGAAAGATGATCTCCTTGGCGAATGCCCCTACTTGGTGTAGAGGATCTTACACTTCCCCTAGATAAACAGATATTCAATTTAACAAAGCTAATACATTCCATTGTGAGGGATACCCACTCAATACAAAAAACATATCGTAACAAGACATTTTTTGGGAAATCCTACTCCACCCTATCATATGCTTTGCTCATATCCATCTTCAAAGAAAATTCATAGTTACCCCTAGTCTTCTTGCGACGAAGGTAATGATATACCTCATAGGCATTTGGTTAATGGAAAAGGTTCCTATCTCCAATAACATTCCTAGAGCTTAGTATGAGCGATTAAGCAAATTCTTTCTTGATCAAGGATTTGTTAGAGGCAAAGTAGACATGAATCTTTTCATTAAGTGCAATAAGAGAAATGATTTGTTAATTGTTCAAATTTATTTGATGATATTATATTTGGTGCCACTAATGATGTTTTGTGTGAAGAATTTTTCTAAGACCATGTAGGGAGAATTTGAGATGTCTATGATGGGAGAGTTAAATTATTTCCTTGGTCCGTAAATTAAATAAAAGAAGAATGACATCTTCATATCTCAGACCAAATATTTCAGAGATCTCCTAAAGAAGTATGGCTTGGATCAATGCAATGGAGCTGATACTCTAATGAGTTCCACTGCCACTTTGGATGCTGATGAGAAGGGAAAAGACTTCAATATCACTAGATATGGAGGAATGATTGAATCATTACTCTACCTTACTGCTAGTCGGCCTGACATTCAGTTCAATGTGGGGATGTGCGCAAGATTTCAATCTGCTCCTAAGGAGTCTCATGCGAACATGAAAAAGAATCTTCGCATATCTTGGTGATATTGAAGAGTTGGGATTATGGTTTCCCAAAGGCTAACCCGAATATCTTGTGGCGTATTCAGATTCAGATTATGCTGGTTATAAGACTGACCGGAAGAGTACAAGTGGCCAATGTGAATTCCTTGGTAGTTCACTTGTGTCTTGGTTTAGCAAGAAGAAAACTACGATCTCATTATCTTCAACCGAAGCTGAATACATTACTGTATATAGTTGTTGTGCTCAAGTTTTATGGCTCAAGCAACAACTTCGAGATTTGGGAGTCTACCTGAAAGAAGTCCAATTCTATGTGACAACACTAGCACAATCAGCTTGGCGAAGAATCTTGCCCAACATACAAGAACAAAGCATATAGATGTTAGACATCACTTCATCTGGGATCACGTTCAAAGGAAGGATGTTAAAGTGTTGTTCATCCCTATTCATCTCCAACTCGATGATATCTTCACCAAGCCATTAGCTAAGGAGCAATTCATTTTCATAAGAAGAGAATTGGGAATGATAAATCCCAATGAGTTGTAAGTAGCCATTACTTAAAGTTAGTTATTTTTTTAAATGATTATTAGATACTAACTTAAGCATTGGAGTGTCTAGCTATGATTTATGCAGGATATCTGATAAATCTATAAAACTGTAGAAGTTTGCTGTCAAAAAATGCAAACTCGAGTTTAATGGAGGCAGAGAGCAAACTCTGGTTTTGGAGAAAACCAAACTCGAGCCTACAAGTGGGAAACTTGAGTTTCGTTCGGATAGAGAGCAAGCACCAAACTCGAGTTCACAAGTTATTCCAAGTGTTCACTGAAACACACTTGAAGTCCAGGTTAGTATAATGTTTTTTTTTAATGTAAACTCGAGTTTACACTTATAAACCCGAGTTTGTCGCACCTTATATATATATATATATATCTGAATCTCGACCGTTGCTCTTCACTCTCTTCTTCCCTTGAGTTTACTACCAAAGCTCAAGACACTGATTCAGATTATGAAGCCGATTGTTCTCCTTCTCCACCTCCTCTAAAGCGACCTAGGAGGGAGAAGCAAACTCCAAGAAGGTTTGCTCTAGGCGTCGACAATAGAATCCTAGGAATTCCTTCCGATGAGCCTTCACCCATTGCAATACCTAAGAAGGTGGTTATTCAGAAACCCTATGAGATTCCAAGGAGGGAAGCTGCTCCTGAAGCTGACATGAGAAAAGGCAAAAGGGTTGAAGCTGCTAAGTCTTCAAAGAAGAAGAGATTAGTTCCTTCTTCGGAGTTCCGAGGCTCGAAAAGGGTCGGGGTCTTCGCCCTTCTCAACCTCCCGAGCAACTGCTCAAAGGTAACCTCTGTATTGACTAAGATTTATGCTTATTTGAAGCCTCCCTTAGATTTTTGTACTAGACAAGAAGTGATTGAGAATGAAAATGCTATTCGTTTTAAAGAAAATTTTCTTAAAAAGGATTTTTGTCCTGTCGTGTCTTCAATCTTGTTAAGCTTAAGGAGGATTGCAACCTCGATCTATCTCCTTGGCTTAAGCAATTTGACCCACTTCTTTCAATTTCTGCTTCCTTTAGCCCAAATATTGTTAAAATGTTTTATTTCAACATGGCTTTGGATAATCTTCTGGGTAATAAGGCCAACCTTATTGAGGAAAGGATTGTACTCAAGTTAGGGGTGTTAAAATTGTTTTAACTCCTTCCTTCATAAATATTGTTTTGCAAATTTCAAATCCTCCTCCTGTCCCTACTTTACGCTATAGCAACAAGGAAAGTTTTGAAATTCTGAGGCCCAATGAACCTATTCCTGAGGATCAATTGGACTCTTTATCCTTCCCCTTGTTGCAATGCCCCCTATCCATCGAGCTATATGGTATATATACTCTAGGACTCTTTTGCAAAAGGGTGGCAATTTTACTCATTTTGTAAAGAAGGATTACCCTCTCTTTGCCGCAATCATTGACAAAGTTCCAATTAATGTTGGTCACTGGATCTTCTAGGAGATGGCCAAATTCAAATTTTCCTCTAGAAAACCCTCTACCATCCTTTTTCCAACTCTTGTGTCAGTTATTCTCTTTCACTGTAAAATTTGGTATATTGGTACCTCTGAGGCTGCTAAAAAACCTCCTAGTTTTGGGAAACATCAGTTGAATATGATGAGGATTAACTTTGAAGAAGGATCTGGCCAGTTAAGGGCCCCCTCAAGATCAAGAGCTTTTCTTTCCAGAGCTCAAGAAGCTCAGTCAGCACCTCCTCTACCTCAGCCCTTTGTGCCTTCTAGGGATGTCCAAAAAACCCGACAGTCCAAGTGGCCCGACCCGACACGACACGGTCTGTCTGAAAAAAATGGTCTGGGACAATATCTTTAGACCAGACTAGACCACTTTGGTCGGGACTGCACTCGGGCCAGGGCCGAGACCACTTTTCTAGCCCGGTCTAACTCGAGATTTATATATATATATTAAAAAAATTTAACTTAACCCGTTAAGTGTTAACCTATCCGACTGTCCTCTTTACTTCACACTTTCACAGCTCTATCCGACATTCCGACTGTCCTCTTTACTTCAGCTTCAGGGGCATCTCAGCGACTCAGCGTCTCAGCCTCAGGTCTTCCGTCTCCGATTCTCCGTCTCTCGTCCCTCGACCTGCAAAGCAATATATTGTCAAAAGTTGAACCGTCTCTTGTCTCTCGTCCGTCTCTTAGTTTAGGACATTCTCGAGTAGACTAGGAGAATCTCAATCCATCTCTTGTCCTCGACCTCGTCCTCCGTAAGTTTTCTTCCTTCGATTGTCATTTTGCCTTGTGCCTTGCTTCGATTTTTTTTTTTTGGATTTAGTGGATTTAAATCTCTCCATCTCTCGTCCCTTGCTTTGATTTACTGGATACTAATTTTATTTGTGGGGATTAGTGTGAATGTTGTGGTTATAATGTTATGTACAGAGTATTATGCTTCTCCCAAGCTTGCGATTTACTTATTGAACAAAGTATTAGTGTGAATGCTGTGGTTATACTAATAGAAAGAATCAATAAACAATATGGAGCCTAAAACACGATTTAGAACCCTGATCCTAGTCTTAACACATAACTCTGAAGAATTGCTACACACCGAACACCATTCTTGGTCTGTGTCTTCCTAGAGATTAAAGCTAGCCAACAACAACACTAAAAAGACCAACTTTCTTTTTTACCCAGGATATCCACTTTCAAACATCAACAACATATATGGCATTGAATTAACCCATTCTCATTACATTGACCACATTTCATTGCCTAAGGGCCCGTTTGGTTCAAAGAATTGGTGGGGAGGGAAAGGAACTTTGAGGAGGGAAAGGAACTTAAAGGAAGGGAAAGGAAGATTTGAAAGATGAGGGAAGATGGCTTGAGTTGTTTGGTAGGAAGAAAATGAAGGGGTGGTAGTTGGTAAAGAATTAGGAAATGTCTATTTTACCCTCAAAAGAAATTAATTCAAAATAAAAAGGAAAAATATTTTTCTTGCTAAAATATATTTAAAAAAAATATGTTCTTGTTAAGTTCGAACTCGTGTAAATTTTTTTTTTCGCCAAATTCAAATTTTCCCGCCAAGTTCAAACTTCCTGCCAAGTTTGAATTTCAGGGATAAATATGTCCAAAAATGTGAATAGTGACGTGGGAACTTAAGATCCCACCAATTTTGGAAAGACCTAGAGTAGAAAGCAGCAAGAAATACAAAGTTCAAGAAGGAGTACTCAGTCGAGGCCAAGAAGAATTGTCTACCTAATCTGCTATAGCATTCACCATCATTCTCCACCTCAAACACTTAACCATCCTCACACTGTAACCCAAGAAGTCCTTTGGATGAACGAATACTCAGATGCCATGAAGCAATCTTAGAACTTCGACAAGGCTATGGATCTTCTGGGCCTGTTTGACAAGAGAGAAACTAAAATCCCCTGGGTAAGCGAGCGTAAACACTGAACTTGAGAGCCTCTTGAGACTTCTTCATCTAAGCAGTACCACGCATTTTGAGCTGTTGGCACTGGGCAGTGGGATTGTCGAATGGGGGATGAGAACTAACAGCAATTGCGCAAGCAAGGTTATACAGACAAGAGTACTACGGTTATGAGTCCTTGTCCGCTTCATCTTATTTTGCCTAGGAGTGCAAAAAGCCAAGTGTGGGGGTATTTGATGAGCACAAATTATGCCATGTTTTCCTATATTTTCATGATTGAATTGTATGGTAAATATAAGCTTAACTGCGAACAATCCAAGCAAAAAGGCATATATTCATGATATAGGGACCGAAGGATAGAAATCATTTACATCCTAAACATGCGCTAAGAAAGGAGCAAATTACATGGTTTTTAAGGAAGAACGTATAAGCAAAGCTGATACGTTGCTATAGCATTCTGACAGCAACTCAAAGTACAATGCAAGTCATCACGAAAGCTATAGCAAAGTAGAAGACGCAATGCTATGCGACATGTTTTCTGACCTTTTTATCTAGGTGATTTCAGGAATAAAAGAACAAGGCGATAACGACAGGTAGATTGCTGACATAACGGAATAGAAGATGCGGAGGATTGAAATTAAAAGATTTGGAGAATCCCACAGGATTAGCAGAAGCAATCTACTCGGATCGAGAGATATGATAGATCTTGACAGATTAGAAAGGCCCAACTCGCTGTAACTTGAGCCGCAAGAAAGCCTGATTATATAAAGAGACAGCAGAGCCAACCCCTCGAGAGTTGGAGAGAGCCCGAACAAGATTCCACATTCTGTGCAGACTCAAGAGAAGAGTGAGAGATTTCACAAAGCATGAGATTTCAGGACAACCCAAAGATCCTTCCTTGCAAAGACGACGGAGAGAAGAAGACGTGGAGTGGTGACATGACGGGGCTTCATCCATGCCGTCAGAACTTCGTCAAGCTTTTTGTTTCCTCTTTTATTTTAGTATTTAGATAATGGGTCATTCTGTTATTGTCTGTTTTGTGTTTCCTTCGTCAGTCATGAACTGATTTTCATATGGCTGGAAGAGAATGATTCCTTAAGGTGTTAAATGAACCCAGTTGCAAGTTCTTAATTTAATAAATTTGGTTTGTTTATCAGTGCATTAATTACTAGTCGATTAGTGGAAGCTAGGGGCTAGATTTGTGCCTCGGCTTACTGGCAAGGAGTTGAGGTTAGACCTCTGAGAAATAGTGTTTGCTAGGCAGTCCGTGCACGACTTGACCTATTATTGTAGGCTTCAGGAATTGGTCTACCTCTCATAACCATGACACCCTATGTGTAAAGCAGATCTAACTAGAAAGTTTCCATAGGAATATGGAGTTAGCATCATATGTATCAGACGCGAAAGCTTCGGTAGATTTAGTGGTGGGTTAACCAAATAGCTTTGTAGTTAGTGGCTATGCTGTAGCATTGCGGAAGCTGTGCAGTATAGATGATATAGCAATAGGTAGAGCAATTAGGGGATTGATGCACTTAAGGGTGATTCTGAGTCCAGCCTAACTTCTTACCGATATCTTCTCAAATTTAATTCACTCTGTTTATTTCTGTTATTACCATAACTACAAAAAACTCTCAAACCAATTATATTTACTTTCTGTTTGCACAACTATCATTGCAAATCGAGCGTCACTCTTTGGTATCTCAATCTCTGTGGGACGATACTCTACTTACACTTTATTACTTTTTTGACTAGTTCACTTGCCATCAAGGAAATCGACCAACAGTCCTACCTTTCATCTATCGTCGATGCTTTCTAGCAAGCTGAGGAGCTTCAGCTTGCTCCCGATCATTGTACGCGGAGGTCGACTTACCTACATACAACTCCAACTTCTCTGACGACTAACTTCGCTGTGGGGTAACGACTAGATATTCCTTAGCCAGAAAAGAAGCTTTGTTCTAATCTTCCTCACACACTACCAAATTCTCCTCCAGAGTGCGCATAGCGAGTGTACTAAGCCATCTCTCGAATTCATGATCGTCTTTGGTACCTTCCTCTCTATCCACAACCTCCTTACATCCTCGATTATCATGACCAAGCCGTCTACAAAGTGTCGCAAAAGTTTTGGAGTCGTTCATATTTAAGTGACCCAAGCCGGTTCCTTATCCTTCCGGGTACCTTAAACTAGAAACCAAAGGTTTACTCAAATGAACAAGTGACTTTTTTAGTTATGATTAGTTTTGATGATGTCTTATATAGATACCATTATCCAAAGCAAAAAGTTTGTATCCTATACATTGACTAACTACTTGTTTAATGTAGGTTAGTCCAAGTTTAAATAATGAAGAATGATCAAGAATGGAGATTAAAGAAAGAAGAACTTGTTAAATATTATGAGAATATCAATATTCAAGTCTCTATGATCAACTGGAAGTTGAAAGGGCTCAATTTGGAGTTAAAATAAGCTACAATTGCATTCCTAAAGTCATTCTCGAGTACAACAATGTAATTCTCGAGAATCATTAGTCATTCTCGAGAATCATCAGCCATTCTCAAGAATCATCAGTCATTCTCGAGTATGAAACATCCATTCTCAAGAATCATCGTGTTTCAGCTACTCTGTTCGACCCTGTTTCACGTTTTACTCGGGCGACATCTGGTAATTCGATTAGGGGTGAGCAAATCAAAACCGAAATCGAACCGAATAATTCGGTGTTTGATTTTTTTGGTTAGGTTTTTTAAACTAGTTTAATTCGGTGTTCGGTTCGGTTTTTGCAATTTTATTTCGGTTAAAACCGAATAACCGAAAAAACTGAAATTTTTCATTGCATTGGAGGCAACTTTTGACATATAGTAGATGCAATGCAAATATCTTTGTAAGTAATTTTTCATTATCTTTGTATTTTGTTAATATTTATTAGATTTTTTCTTTTCTTTTTTATTTGATTTATTCTTGTTTTAATTTGGGGTTGCTCTCAATATCTTTCTTCTTATGGATCATTTTCTCATTGGCTGTTATGGATGAGTTGTTGCAATTGTTTGAGTTCATGATGTAGTTAGAAACTTAGAATTTGTGATATTCTTTGCCGCCATGTTTATTGTTTTGTATAATTTTGTACACTTTGTTTCTGCCATTGAATTTCTAGGACAAAATCAGAGGCATGAATTTTGTCACCGCTCGGGTTGCCGGCTCGTAATGGATTTATTCCATGTTTTGATTTTAAAATCTCCAACCTATTATCATACAAGTGAAAATTGATATATACCAGGTGCTCCATGTAAAGTATACTATAGCCAAGTTGCACTCAATAGTCAATATTGTAAATTGATTCAAAAAAAAAGTAGATTGGCCATTTTATAGAATTAACCCAAATAAGAAGGCCCACAATAAGGCCCAACTTAAACCCAAAAACCGAATTAATTGTAAAATCGAACCAAAATATTTCAGTTTTGAAAATGTACGTAATTCGGTTTTAACTAAAAAACCGAACCAAAAACCGAATGCTCGCCCTTAAATTCGATGATATCTCTCCAACTAGAAGTCCGATTGAAGTGAAACCAATTTTGTATGAAACTAGACTCCCAATGCATCATGTTGACAAAGCTTCAAGTCCAAATGAGAGAGCTATGATTTTTAAAGTTTCCACAACAATCAACGTCACAATCCAGACCCACTTCAGTATTTTGAGTGTATCTCACAAACGACAAATCCAAATAAGCTGAAACCAGTGCCATATGAAACTAGACTCACATAGCTTTCCAAAAACATCAAGATCATTGAAAAAATATCAAATGAAGAAGATATGATGTTTTGAAGTTGACAATTAGTTCAAAATGTTGCAAAAAATGCTGGTCAAGAACAACCTCCATTCATCCGATGATAACGGATGAAATACAACGAGTTTGGAGAAAATTCTTCTTGAATTGGAAAGAAGACTTGAAGAGCTTTCTGAGCATGGGTGGTTTGACAAATTTCCTATCGCAGATGCAACTTTTGATATGATTCTCGAGTATTGGTTTTTGATTCTCGAGTATTGACGAGGGATAGCTTCCGTAAAGCATTCTTGGTAAGACTTACTCGAGAATGATGAAATGGATTCTCGAGTATATATCTTGCTCTCGATTATATTTCTCTTCTCATCAGAATAAGACTCGAGAATAGGTAAGTGGTACTCGAGAATTGGTAAGCAATTCTCGAAAATCAACAAGAAAAGCTCTCTGGTATATTTCTCTTAAGTATTAATTTGAGATGTGATTCTCGAGTATGAGTAAAATGATTCTCGAGAATGCTTAACTACTGATGATTTAAAAAGCTTTTTGAATGTATCATTCTCGAGAACCTATAATGTGATTCTCGAGTATCATCGAGACATACTCTCTGGAAAGGATTTTTATCGATAGTTCTCAAGAATGGTATGAACAATTCTCGAGAATATATATTAGTATTTGAAATCTCTATCCTCGTAATCTGCAATTCATTGATTATGCTTTGGGTACTTCATAATATTAATCCTTACTATTCCTAACATCATTTAATCAGTTTGCTAATGATTTTCAGATATGCTTAACATTGTTTAAACACCAAAATTATCATAAAGCAAATTTGTGCCAGACGCATTTAATGCAACTCAGAAAAGCAGAGCAACAATCGGAATTAGTCCTCGTAGCTGATGAAATCATTCCTTTGAGGCATACCTATTCCAGCTATTATTCTGAGTCACTCTCTACATAAGTACGTCGACGGCGAATGCATTTAATGAAGCAACGGTCGATTATGCTCAACGGATTTCATTTGTGTCTAACGGAAGTTCGAAGTGTCTAATGGCTACTTCCAATGGACATTCAACGATTGTATCCTGAACGGGAAGAATTGCCCAATGGTTGAATGCTCTCTACTAACTATAAAAGGATAAGGATTCAAAATGGACAAATAGATATACGAGCTTGCATTGTCGAAATGCCAACATTCTGAATCCAACGTTTATCTCATACGCTTTCTATTCTCAATGCCTACATACCTCATCATAGAGAGTGAAATGATTTGTATTGTACTTCAGTGTTTATTCATTCACTTCTGAGAGAGAAGATTTATTTGTAAACATTCTATCGAGAGTTACTCAAGATTGGGTGATCTTGAGTTGGAAACCCATTGTATTGATTATAGCTTGTAAGGGGAGTGAATCCTAGTGAGAGGATCACTTCGAGTATAGAGTGTGTAATCAAGCGGGTACATTGATTACAGTTTGTAAGGGGGAGTGAATCGTAGTGAGAGGGTTACTTTAAGTACAGAGCGTGTAATCAAGTGTATAGGCTTCTCTTATGCCCGGATTAAACAAGAGGATAGTGGATTGAAAATCTCAAGCGGAGCTTGGGGACTCGATGTAGGTAAATGATTGGGCCGAATCAGAATAAATCATAACTTGCATATTCTCTTCCCTAAACTCTTATATTTCCAGCATATATGTTTGAATGACTGACTATTGCTTTATAAAGTGTTTCTGTCATACGAATTGATTTCAGTAAGTTGCGAAAAGATTTTCAAAGCTCCTAAAATTTTATCGGACACCCAATTCACCCCCCTCTTGGGTGATAGCTAGGTCTAACAGACTTGACTTTGATAAAGCTACGTCCTAGTTTACCTCCACTCATTGGTTTCTCAAACATCACAGCTTCCCTTACTAAATCTCTGTTAACTCTTAGAAATTGACAATATTCCAGCACATTTTCTCTCTCCTTTTACCGATTTTTGGTTCAAAATGTGCATAGAAATGAAGTCATAGAGGAAAATGTGCATATCAAAGTACAAGGCAAAAAATCAAAGAAATTCTTGTTATTATAGAGTTTATGATTCAATTGAGAATTGATAATTGCTTCCTCTTTTGTAGGAAGATGGAGAAAAGTTTTGAAGCTCTATAAGAACCAAGAACAAGGAAAGAAATAAAGGAGGTGAAGCAGTGCAAAGCTAGAAGAACCGTGCAAGTGGGCCGTGGAAAGTCACAATGGCGCACAAAGCCCGGTACTTTCCGTGGAAAGTCACGGCCGGAAAGCACTTTCCGTGGAAAGTCGGTGGCCGTAGCCGTCGTAAAAAATGCGAAAGTACAATGCGCGTTTTTACATTTCGGAAACAGAAAAAACCCTATTTAACCTAAAGGGAAGGGCCGAAAAACACACTCTTGACCTAAGGAAACAAGGGGGCACACAAGGGAAGAGCTTGGGAAGGAGATTTGGACAATCTTGGAGGCTTGGGTGCTCAACCTAGAGAGATTTTGGGGATTTCACCTTGGTTCTTCCTCTTTTCTTCTTTCTTCTTCCTAGTTTCTTTATGTATTCAGTTTCTTTACTTAGAATCTCTTTGTATTTGAATATGAGTAGCTAAACTTTTCATTCTAGGGTTCTTCTTACCCTTTGTATGGATTAAAACTTGAATATTCCTCTCTTTTGGTAGATAAATATACACATGTGTTGATTTCAACCTTGGCTTAATGCTTCTAAGTGATTGGCCTCCATTTAGATGATTTATTCACATAGGTTTTGACTCGAGAGAGCTAATCTAGGTGTAGAACTTGATTGAAATCATGCTTGTCTTGAAGTTTACTTGATAAATGGATGGTTTGTTGGTAGAATAGAGATATATTTACTAGCCTTGCATTGTCACATTAGGGTTGTTGCTTAAAGATTGATTCTCATTAATTGTAGCAAGAGATTGTGCATTTTAATGAGAAGAGAAACTTGATTTTGACTTGAGAGAGCGGGTCAAGTATTTGTGAACCTTAGACTAACACATGTATGTATTGAAATGCCACTAGAGAGGTATTTGACCAAGTTTTATGAAATGCAAAAGGGGAAGAAGAATCCTAGGCTCTTTTATCCTTGAAGTCAAAAGTCATTTGCCTTTATCAATTCTAAGTTTTAGAAATAGTCTTTAAAAATTCTCTTTCCAAATCAAAACTTTGTTCTAGCTCAACTTGATGAAATTCACTAAGCCTCTTGCTTGACCAATTTGTTAAACAAATCCTCGTGGGAACGATACTTTACTTTTCACTTTATTACTTGCGAAACTCGTACACTTGCGAGGCGAACAAGTTTTTGGCGCCGTTTGGGGATTTGTGCAAACAAATCCTTTGGTCAACCTTTGGCTTGTGTTAGTAAATTTCGCTTGAGCTTTTAGTTAGGTTTACAATTTTTATTTCTCTCTTTCCTTTATTGATTTTTTGTTTTAGTTTGATACTCGCTCTTGCTTGTTTCTCTTGTAGGTACCATTTTCTTATATGCAAAACTTGCATCCGGACGGATTGGTAGTGGTACTTGACGAAGTGCCTCTCATTGAAGAAGAGACTCTCATTGAAGAAGAGGTTGAATCTGCATCTGGAACCATGGCAGACGATGAATATGATAGAGCTACTGTCAATGACTTTGCTAGTCGGAATATGCAAGGCCCTCAATCTTGCATTCGGATGCCGGACATGCAAGCACGTACCTTTGAGATCAAGCCGGTTATGATAACAATGCTTCAAATGCATGGGATGTTCCATGGTCTTTACAATGAAGATGCCAACAAGCACTTGATGTACTTCTTGGAAGTGTGTGATTCTTTCAAGCAAAATGGAGTTCCCCAAGATGTTTTGAAGCTACGGTTATTTCCTCTTTCTCTACAAGGAAAGGCTAGAGACTGGTTCAACAATCTTCCGGAAGGATCTATCCATTCTTGGGCCGATCTTGAAGCTAAGTTTAGAGCTCGATTCTTTTCGATGACAAACTGTGGAAGCTAGGGATGAATTTCTAAGCTTTAGACAATATCCGATGAGCATCTTTACACCGCTTGGGAGAGATACAAGATGTTAATGAAGCAATGCCCTAATCATGGGGTGGACAAATGGGTTGTAGTCCAAATTTTTTGTACTCGACTTAATCCTCAATCTAAAGCAATGGTTGATTCTATGACCAATGGAGGATACCGGAATGTTCCCGTGAATGAGGTGATTCGATTGTTGGATCAGTTGTCCGCAAACAATACCCAAGGCAATGATAGGAGGACTAACCAAGCTATGCCTAATGCAAAAGAAGACTCTTCCTCACAAATTGCAACTCTCTTATCCGCTTTGAATAAGCGTTTTGATGTGCTAGAGTCTCAAATGCAAAAGAGAACTTCTCAAGGTGTGCATTCTGTTCATGCCACACCAATTGTATGTGATCAATGCCATGATATCCATATGCACGACTATTGTCCTCTTTACATGGCCACCGAATCATCAACTACATGGGCAAGTTTCAAAATCCTCAAGGCAACCCTTATTCACAAACCTACAATAGTGCTTGGAGAACTTATCCCAATTTTTCTTGGAGTCAAGGTAACGGTTTGAATCAAGCACATGGGTCTACATCCGGTACTAAGCCTATTCCACCCGGTTTTCAAATGCAATCAAGGCAACTTCCTATTAAGGAAGAGGAGTCTAAAACGGACAAGATGCTAGCTCGAATCTTGTCTCGAAGTAGAATCTTCTAAAGCTACTTTTTCTCTCCATGAAACGGCTATTAAAAATCTTGAAGTGCAAATGGGGCAATTAGCAACACAAATGAATGTTATGTCCGAAGCGGTCTTCCTAGTGACACCATTCCTAATCCAAAACGAGTTGGAAAAGAGGAATGCAATGCCATTAACTTGAGAAGTGGCAAATTACTACCGGATGTGCCTAGCTCAAGTACTCCTCGACCAAAGCAAGATGATCAAGTGATTGTTGATCTCGATGGAGAAAGTGCAATGGAAGAAGATGTCACTAAGAAGAGAAAACAAATTGAAGAAAGTTTGCACGATGTTGGCAAAGACAAGAAGGTGGAGCAAGAGATTAATGATGAGAAAAAGAGAAAGCCCACCACCCATACTTTTATGCCACCACTACCTTTTCCTCAAAGATTCAAGAAGAAAGAGGAAGATGCTCAGTTCAAAAAGTTTGTGAACATGTTCAAACAACTCCATGTGAATATTCCTTTTGCTGAAGCTTTGGAGAGCATGCCTAAATATGCCAAGTTCCTTAAAGATGTTTTGTCTAAGAAGCGGCGATTCAATGAATTTGAGACCGTGGCATTGTCCGAAGAGTGTAGTGCAGTGCTTCAAAGGAAGTTACCGGCTAAGCTTAAAGATCCAGGGAACTTTTACATCCCTTGTAACATTGGGACCAACTTTAATGGTCAAGCTCTTTGTGATTTGGGTGCAAGTATTAACTTGATGCCTCTAGTGTTTTCAACCAATTGGGCTTAGGAGAGCCAAGACCTACTACGGTAACTCTTCTCTTGGCCGATCGTAGCATTTCTAAACCTAGGGGAATCATTGAGGATGTCTTAGTTAAAGTTGACAAGTTTATCTTCCTCGCGGATTTTGTAGTGCTTGATTGTGAAGTTGATTGGAAAATTCCTCTAATCCTTGGGCGTCCATTCTTAGCCACCGCGAGGACTCTCATTGATGTAGAGAAGGGTGAGGTCACTTTGAGGGTAGATGATGAACAAGTGATATTCAACATGCAAAAGGGCTTGAAATTTCATGATGATTCTACTCAATGTTCTTTTGTAGAAATATTAGATGAAGTTATTCCTCAAGAATCACATGCCTCCATGATCAAAGACCCCTTAGAGGAATTCTTGATTGATAAGAAGAGCTTTGAAGAGTTCGATGAAGATATTGTTGAAGAGCTCTTTCAATTTGAACCATTTCCTCATTCTAGACCGATGACTTTTGAACCACTTGAGGTGTCGATGCCTTAAATACTCCATTGAAGCCTTCTATTGAAGTTCCTCCCGGTTCTAGAGTTGAAGCCATTACCTTCTCATCTCAAGTATGCTTATTTTGGGAAAGCACGCCACTTACCGATGGAATTGGAGCATGGAGCTTATTGGGCTATCAAAAAGCTAAATTTTGATCCTAAAGGCTGTGAGGAAGAAGAAGCGACTTCAACTCAATGAGTTAGATGAATTTTGCCTAAATGCTTATGAGAATGCAAGGGTATACAAGGAAAAGATCAAGCGGGATCATGACAAAGAAAATTATAACCAAGAGTTTTGAACCTGGTCAAAGGGTGCTCCTTTATAAGGCCAAGTTAAGTCTATTTCCGGGAAAGATAGAATCTCGATGGTCCGGTCCATTCACTGTGGTTCAAGCATCTAAATTTGGTGAAGTGGAGCTGGAAAATGAGAAAAGTGAAAGATTCAAGGCTAATGGTCAACGATTGAAGCATTATTGGGGTGGAGATGTGGATAGGTGGTGTCCACTATCTACTTAGTTAATGAGGAATGACCACCATGAAAAGTCAAGCTAAAGACTATAAACTAAGCGCTTCTTGGGAGGCAACCCAAGCTCTAAACCAAATCTTTTCCTTTTGTGTGTGTATGTCTTTATTTTTTCTTTAGTAGGTTTATGTTTGATCTTTTTGTTTTGTAGGAAGAGAAGGTACCCAACTTAGATATGGACTGTTGTAGCTGGGAGAAATATCAATGAAGGAGGAATAATTCATGAGTGCCAATGGGAATGCTTTTGAGGGAAGTTCATTTGACTTTAAGCTCATATATATATGATTCGGGGTGAAATTGTGATAACTAGTTAATTTTGAGTAATCTTGTGGCTATTGTGATCATTTGGTTGATTATTTATGTGAAATCCACTTGTGACTATGACTTGAGTGCTCAAAAGTTGATGTGTTGTGGTATTCCCTATGAATATGTGTGTATGTGTGCCTTATAGTCTTGGATGGTTCAAAGTGCTTGATCTTGAGTCATTAGGTTGATAATGATTGGTATAAAGCTTATTGGGTGATTCTTGTGGTATTTGGGAATGTTTCTTGTGTTTTGCAATTCTACTTGTTTGGTTTCTTGTTGTTTGGTTTTGTTCACTTTCCGCGGAAAGTTGCAAGCGGGCCGTGGAAAGTGCTCGTGTTCACTTTCCATGGAAAGTCGCAACCGGCCGTGGAAAGTGCTCTCGTGTTCACTTTCCATGGAAAGTCTCAACCGGCCGTGGAAAGTGCTCTCTCGTGTTCACTTTCCATGGAAAGTCCCGTGGCCGTGGAAAGTGCTCTGTGTCACTTTCCGCGGAAAGTTCCGACTGGCTGTGGAAAGTGCTCTCTGTGTCACTTTCCGCGGAAAGTCCCGACTGGCTGTGGAAAGTGCTCTCTGTGTTCACTTTCTGCGGAAAGTTTCCACTGGCCGTGGAAAGTGCTCTATGTAATAAAAAAAAAAAAAAAAAGTTTAAAAAAAGTTTAATATTTTCGTTTTCAAAAAAAAAAAAAATATATATATATATATTAAAAAATTCAAAAAAAAATTAATTTTTTTATAAAAAAAAAAACCACATTTTTTTTTTTAAAAAAAAAAAATTTCATTTTGATTTTTTTCCCTTCTCTTCCTACTTCACCCTTTGTTGTTTAATTTAATTCCCATTTTACCCAATGAATCGGCCCACCATTGGGACCACATTCATTCTCAATTTCAAAACCCTAATCCTAAATGTAATTTCCTCCATCTCCATCAAGCCCTAATCTCTTCATGGCAACGCTTCACTTCCATCCTTCTACTATTTGACACTCTTGTTAGCTTTTGAATCGACTTTTCTAGCTACGATGGCTAGTTTGAGTGGTTTAGATAATTTTCTCTTTCAATGAATTGCCATTTGTGTGTGTTAATATCCTAGTTTGTTGATAGCTAGTAATGGAAGCAATTTTGAAAATGTTGTGGCTGGTCTACTAAGGGCCCAATTGTTAGTTTGTAAATCTTGTGGATATGAGCTGAATCGTGCGGGTGCTACTTCCTTACTTTCCTATTCTTTTAGTTGACAATGAGGACATTGTCCGTTTTAAGTTGGGGGTGAAAGTTTTTGCCAATTCGAAAATTTTTGAAACTTTGATGAGTGCACGGTGAAAATTTTGAACAGCTTTTGAAAGAAAATTGTTGGAATGTTTGAAATTTTTCATGCTTAAATTTTGTTTGTGAAGAATTTTAAAAATGAACTGAAATTCTAGGTATTTGTCAAAGTTGCTTGAATGATCCGATGATAGAAATTACTGCTCAATTTTTTATGTTTGATAGGAAATTTTGTTTAATGTGTATTGATAGATAGATTGTAGTGATAAATCATGTCATTCAAGAATTTTCAAATTAAGAAAGCACTATTGGAGTGAACTTTATTTTGGATGTTTTTGTTGAAGGGCTTTGTGGCAAATTAGGTTATATGCCTTTGTTTCAAACTGTTGATTTCAAAATAATCTTTGGACTTCTTCAAAGCTTTTGATTTATTTCATAAGATTTAAATAAAGGATTAGGGCACTTCATAAAATGCGATTGAGCCTTTCAAGCCTACCTAATTGATTATATTCCCTCTTGAACCCTTATTTTGAGCCTTAATGAAAAACCAATTATAGATTCTTTTTGAAAGACCTAACATCTACCTACCTTAGCTAATGTGAAAAACCATGATTCCTTTGCTTTGAGATAGATGATAATTTATTGGGGTTGTGGAATATAGTGATGAGTAGAGTGTCAAATGATTAGAAAAGGATGTAGAAAGTAAAAGGGTTCACAATGTATAGAAATCAAGCCACACAAAAAAAAAAAAGTGAAAAAAAAATGTGTATATAAAAAAAAAATTGATAAAAAAAACACAAATAAGAAAAAAAATCCAAGAAGGCTTGATATGGAAAAGATCAATTTGGTTCAAGTTTGGGGGAGTGTGGTTAATGAGAAAAGGAAGTAACCCCTTAAGTGGTTATCATTTATCTTGAGGTATTTGTTGATTATCCTTTACCTTTTCTTTTGAGAACCTTAAGCTCTAGCCCCATTACAAGCTGAAAAGTCCCTTTGATTTTTAAGTCAAGTGAAGTGAATTAGAAGAATAGAGGAAGAAATTAGAGAATGTTGGAATTGATTGTTTGAATACAGTTATATGACTTGAGTTGTTGCTTTTAACTTTAGCAGGTGCAAAAGGAGTACATGTCAACTCCATTCACACACTCGCGAGTTGGAAATTCTTGAAAAGCATGTTTTAAATCTATGAAGTGTCCATTTGTGCATTTTTAGTTGATTTCCTGTTTTATATAACTCTTTGAAGTAGATGAGGACAAATTTATTCATGCATTAATGACAAATACTGAAGAAATTTAGTGAAGATACATGTTTTTGCTTGAGGACAAGCAAATATTTAAGTTTGGGGGTGTGTTAACTCTTAGAAATTGACAATATTCCAAAGACATTTTTCTCTCTCCTTTTACCGATTTTTGGTTCAAAATGTGCATAGAAATGAAGTCATAGAGGAAAATGTGCATATCAAAGTACAAGGCAAAAAATCAAAGAAATTCTTGTTATTATAGAGTTTATGATTCAATTGAGAATTGATAATTGCTTCCTCTTTTGTAGGAAGATGGAGAAAAGTTTTGAAGCTCTATAAGAACCAAGAACAAGGAAAGAAATAAAGGAGGTGAAGCGGTTGCAAAGCTAGAAGAACTCGTGCAACCGTCGTGGAAAGTCACAAGCGTCGCAGCCAAGTATTTTCCGTGGAAAGTCACAACGGCCGCGCCAGCACTTTCCGTGGAAAGTCGCAATCGGCCGTAGCCGATCGTAAAAAATGCCGAAAGTACACTGTTGCGCGTTTTTACATTTCAGAAACAGAAAAACCCTATTTAACCTAAAGGGAAGGGCCGAAAAACACACTCTTGACCTAAGGAAACAAGGGGGCACACAAGGGAAGAGCTTGGGAAGGAGATTTGGACAATCTTGGAGGCTTGGGTGCTCAACCTAAGAGAGATTTTGGGGATTTCACCTTGGTTCTTCCTCTTTTCTTCTTTCTTCTTCCTAGTTTCTTTATGTATTCAGTTTCTTTACTTAGAATCTCTTTCTATTTGAATATGAGTAGCTAAACTTTTCATTCTAGGGTTCTTCTTACCCTTTGTATGGATTAAAACTTGAATATTCCTCTCTTTTGGTAGATAAATATACACATGTGTTGATTTCAACCTTGGCTTAATGCTTCTAAGTGATTGGCCTCCATTTAGATGATTTATTCACATAGGTTTTGACTCGAGAGAGCTAATCTAGGTGTAGAACTTGATTGAAATCATGCTTGTCTTGAAGTTTACTTGATAAATGGATGGTTTGTTGGTAGAATAGAGATATATTTACTAGCCTTGCATTGTCACATTAGGGTTGTTGCTTAAAGATTGATTCTCATTAATTGTAGCAAGAGATTGTGCATTTTAATGAGAAGAGAAACTTGATTTTGACTTGAGAGAGCGGGTCAAGTATTTGTGAACCTTAGACTAACACATGTATGTATTGAAATGCCACTAGAGAGGTATTTGACCAAGTTTTATGAAATGCAAAAAGGGAAGAAGAATCTCCTAGGCTCTTTTATCCTTGAAGTCAAAAGTCATTTGCCTTTATCAATTCTAAGTTTTAGAAATAGTCTTTAAAAATTCTCTTTCCAAATCAAAACTTTGTTCTAGCTCAACTTGATGAAATTCACTAAGCCTCTTGCTTGACCAATTTGTTAAACAAATCTCGTGGGAACGATACTTTACTTTTCACTTTATTACTTGCGAAACTCGTACACTTGCGAGGCGAACAATCTCCAAGTGTTTTTGCATTGTTGTTGCCAAAAGATGCTATTGGGAGGCCATGAAATTGTACCCAAAATGGCGCCTCCTCAAAACTAACATCTTTAGGTATAATAGAATCATCCCAAACCTGAAGGTTTAGAAGAAAGCCTTGAATCGATCAAGGCTTGCCCTTTAGAATACGACCATACTCTTTAATATCCCCGAATAGAAAGAGAAAAATAAGCTTGCTATGGTCAAGCTCATGCACCTCCATATCCTCTTGTATCGGCACCTCTTTTTTTATCATAGAGATAACTATGGGAATATTCAAGTTTTTGCTTGTATGAAGCTTTCCAACTAGTGATCCACCATGCTTTTCAACCTTTTTATTCAAATTTTAAACCACCTGTTTCATTCTCCTAGAACTATTGCTATTCTCCATCTCCATACTGCCAACTCCCACAAGAGCACTTACCATAGAACCTGGAAATCCTCAAAAAATGGCGACACGGGTTCACCGTGAACCTAACCGACACTCACGAGAGAGAGGAGAGAAAACTTTATAGGTAAAAATCACTTTTGGATAGAAAGGATAATGTTTAGGTATTTTTATCGAATAGCTTTTCGGGTCAAATTTACCAAAAAGGACATTGACTTTTAGTATAATTGCATATAGAGGATAAGGTTGTAATTTAAATATTATAAACATTACATTTCATAATAAATACAAAAAATTACATAAAACTATTAGAAAAATAAATTTCTACCATTAGTAAATTATGTAACATGATAAAAATTAGATCAAACATATATGTATTAATACATTGTATAGACAAAAATATTTTTAACATATAAAGATATTTTGGTATGGTTAAATATAAAGGATAAGGTTGTATTTTAAATATTCTTAATATTAAATTTCATAATAAAGATACTGACTGGTATTGAAAAATAATTCTCATGGTCTTAAAAATTTATTTTAGGATATTGAAAAAATATTTCGGGGTAATAATTGATCTTTAAAAAAATAATAGGTCTTGACAGGGTACTAAAAAGATACATAAGGATCTTGGAAAAATACTTCATGATCTTGAAATTTTATTTTACGATATTGAAAAAATATTTCAAGGTAATGATTGATTGTCGAAAAAATATTTCGGGAGTGCGACGTGTACTAAAAAGATACTTAAGGATACCGACTATAATTCTCATGGTCTCGAAATTTATTTTAGAATATTGAAAAATATTTCGGGGTAATGACTGATCTTAAAAAAAAAATTTAAAGTACTAAAAAAGGATACTAAAAAGATACTTAGGATCGAAAAAAAAATATATATTTCATAATCTTGAAAATTTACTTTAGGATATTGAAAAATATTTTAGAAGTCGATCGATTTTAGAAAAATATTTCGTGGTACTTGATGTGTATTAAAAAGATACTTAAAGATCGAATAGTGAATATTATTGAAAATATATTGATGATGGCAGATGAGAGAGAAAAAGATGAAAAAATAGATTTTTTTTTTTTTCTTCCCAAAACCTAGATTCGGAAAAAAATGGAGGGGTGTTTGGAAACTGAAGGCAAAATCTATATTTTCTTTCCAAAATCTAGGTTTTGAAATTATCCAAACAGAAATATATACTCGTCCCATAATACCTCCAATAATAATTGACAATAATTATTTTTTTAGAAAAAATAATAAATTAGATAGAAAATTGTATTGGAAACACTTTTAAGTAACACAAGTCAAATTCTTTTTTTTTTTTTTTTTTTTTTTGCAAAATTATTTAAGTAAATAATAAATTAATAGGGTTTAGTAAATTTATTCTTTTAGGATAAAAAGTAGATTGATATGCAAAGATTATTTTTCTCGAGATAGTAAAATTTAAAGTGCAGCCTCAAGTGCAAGGTTTTAGTGAAGTTATGAATCTATTATCACCTGGTCTTTTATAAAGAATTTTTTTAGTTGTTCTATAATCTATAAGATGTTGGCGACAGCTCCTAGATTGTTTACAATTATGTGGATCTTCCAAATCTTTCCAAGTGATATGCAAATCTTGTTAGCGACATCACTTGCAAATAAGAGAGTTGATTCGAGTGGAGCTTGAGGACACTATCCTTAAGAGCTATTTTGCAACTATGAGAAGATAAGAATCAACACTCCCCATGATTAAACGAACCCTTCCTACAAAACAGGATGAGTAGAACTATGGAAGATAATAGAACTCAGCAAGGTGAAACATAAGAGGAGGAAAGAGAAGTAGCTCAAAGGCCAGAGCTAATCACTAGACCTTCGATCTCATGCCCCTTTTATAGGTCGCAGATCATCATAACATTGGGCACACTTAAACACATCTAAAGATAATTAACTAGTCAGTTAATGCACATAAGTACAATTAAATGGACGGTTACCTAGTCATTAATATACTTAATGATGATTAAAGATGTTGGCTACAAACACTGAAGACTCAATGGTTATTAGAGTGACAAATTAATTAAATGGATATTTCCTATAAAGAGTGCCCAGTACCGCGTTTAACTCGCATACAAAGAGGGGGAAATTTCTGGATTTTAACTACGTTTCCTGTGAGCCGTTGTCATGTGATTAAACCTATTCCTCCTCTTGGCCCATGTACTATCCCAATATCACTTGTCATTACTTGGACCCCACAATCCCATGCAATGAGGGGCTCTTCATTTGATGCACCCACACATATTATTTACAACTATCCCCACATGTGTCAAAGGAAGTACCATTAACCGAGTTACACACATGAGCATAACCATTGTATCTGGAGGCCCTTTAGACTATGAATGAGACCTAGACCGATAACACTTAGTAAAGCATGCTTCTATGAACCAATAAATCTTGGGTGTGTACTAGAGGCATTAAGAGTCAGACTATACCCCCACATTTTCACGGTTAATGTCAGTTTTGCGAGTTAAACAGCCATGCATGTGCTGGTGCATAACAAATGTTCTAGAGAATTCACCGCAATCTCATAGGAGCTGCCCCACTCCACATTCGTAGAGGTGATGTAATGAAATGAACTGCAATAAGCACAACATCTCGTAGGATTATAAAATCATTAAGATCTTTTGCGCAACCTCACTAAAATGTATTCTAGCAATTGTTTAGACCATAAGAAGGGACTAGCAATTTATTTATTGCTAACAAAACTAACAAATAACTTGTTTTCACCCATATGAACGTTTTTCATGGGATCACAAATCACTTGGTTGGATTGACTATTGTTGTTAATTTCAAATTGGCTTCAGTCCTAATCCTATGGGCTAATTTAATTCTTTCCGAGGTTTTGTTAGCGGATCCGCAAGCCAACCTTTTGACCTCACACAAAATCGATTAAATAACTCCATAATTTTTAAGCACTTTATCATATCTCAAACGACTTCACTTGCACCATTGTTTACCTACAATGGCTATTTCCATTTGGCAACCTCAATTCATTGACACTAAATGTTGGTTTTTACACTATCATATTACTAAGAAGTTTTCTAACAACTTAACCTCCAATTTCAGTCAATTTCAGAGTAATAAACTGTCTCATATATATATATATATATATATATATATATATATTTGGTGTGATGTCTCACATAATATTTATTTTGGCTAATAGTAAATTTTCTCATATAAAACTGAAATTCAGTTACCATCCCTAAATCTCAATATAATGGGAATCTACTATGCATGTTGGTAACATTTATGGTATCTGCATAATTAATAATATATGCTAAGTCTCCATATAACACAAGATATATCAGAGATTAACATCCTTTGATGCACAATAAATTCTTAACAATTTGTGCATACGACAAAGTCACTTAAAAAACTGTTAGAATCATACGTAATATTCACAATGGTCGTCAAAACTAACCTCCAAAAACATTTATCAGTATTGTATATAATCACTATTCCTTTATGATTTCAATACGCAAAATCACATTTGCTTCACTCATGCTTTCATATTGAATTTTGATGCCACATTATAAAACATACGCTACATTAGAAATTCAAGGTTCACAATTGTCATGCATATTTATACCACTATAAATATATACCCGCAAATCATGAAAATGATTAAATCTTCATATCACCATCATAAACTTGTTTCAAGCCACACAAAAGTTTCATAATTCATAAAATTGGCTTTCTGCAACTGAAACACATTTTTTTTAACCACAATAATTGTAAGGTACCCCCACATATTAGGCACCCCACACTCTTAAATATTTCAATTATATTTCACAGCTTTACAATAATAAGTCTAATTAAATTAGAATCTCACCAGGCATCCCCTTCCATTCTAATTGAATTAGAATATTCCTCAAATATTGTCACTCTAATGTCCAAAGTTTGTTTTGCAATAAAATCAATGATCCTCCGTTTAAAAAAAAATAATAATAATTTACACAGGATCAATGTTGTTAAATATGCAAGTATACGCAAACTCGTGATGATAATGTAAACTCGTATTTTGAATTTGAATTGTAAACTCGTAAGAGTTTACTTTTACCATTAAATAGGTCTTAATAGTGTATAATAAAATAATTAAAATATAAAAAATGAAAACAATTTGATTTAAATATATTTTAAATGCAAATAATTGAAATTAAATCTAACAATATTAATAATTTATCATATTTAATAAATAAATTTCCATAAAATTCATATATAATACCGTGAGAATGATCAAATTAAAAAAGTTAACACAAGTTTAAGGATAAGCTAACACGGTTTACTATGCTAGAAACGTAAAAACGATAAACTCGGTGTATAAATTTGTGTGTTTAACCGAGTTTACCACGATCACAAGTTTATCAATGACTTGACTCAATTTTATAAATTAAAAATATAAAAATGATAAACTCAAATAGTCAACTCGTGAGTTTGACAATAATGCATAGAATATTGCTTTAGAAATTTACACGCACCCACAATTTTAATATTGCAAATATGTGTAGTACCTGTCAAATTTTTTTCGCAATTGACCATCATGGAGTTAAAAACACAAATCATAAAAAAGTATACATTTGGTCCTTTATGTTTGCCTCTGGTATCATTTTAGTCTCTTAAGTTTGTAAAGTGCACGTTTGGTCTCTTAATGTTAACACCGTTAGTCTGATTTAATAGAAAATCGACTCAACAATTTTAAGCCATGATCGTGCAATTAAATGCTTGACTAAGCATGCTTATATGTTAGTATTTTAATAAATTAATATTTTAAATCCTATTAATTGAAAAATATTTAATTTTCTTCGACAAAAAATATATATTTAATCTTCACAAATTGTGAAAAACCACAAAACGATCAGTAAAGATTAATTTTTTTCTAATTAATAAGATTTAAAATATTATCTTATTAAAATACTAACATATAAGCATGTTTGGTCGATATTTAATTGCACGTTATTGCTTAAAACTGTTGAGTCAGTATTTTCCATTAGGTCAGACTAACGGTGTTAACATTAAGGGACTAAACGTACACTTTACAAACTTAAGGGACTAAAATGATACCAGAGGCAAACATAAAGGACCAAATGTATACTTTAGCCCTCTTAAATTATAGTGAGACCACGATATCAAGATGACAACATAATTGCGCCAATAAATTGGTATAATAGCTGTCATTATACTCCTTATAATGTTTTCTCATTGTAAATGTCCATTATGTCATATAATGTTATCTTTTAGGGTTAAGAAGTATATTCATCCTGGAAGTATAGGCCCAGGAGCAATAATGCTCTAAAGTTTTTCTTGTCTTAATGTTAGGAAGTTTTAAAATGTAACAATGTTATCTTATTTTGTTAAACGACTAACATTGAATAGGAAAAAAATTGGCGTTGGACTGATACCATTTTAACGGAAATGAACAATATTGTTATATTTTAAAACTTTCGGGGCAACAATGAGATAAGAAAAACTTTCAGACAATATTGATCTTGAGTGAAAACTTTCGAGATCAATTTGCTACTTAACCCGCTATTTTATCACTTATAATAATTGGAAGTAAGCGTGTCTTCCTTTTTCTCATGCAATAAATCTTGAATGCAGATTTAAACAGACAATGACCGTTATGATTTAATTATTAAGCTTTAAAACCAATCAAGCAAATTGAACGTATGACTAGAGAGACCACCTAGAGAAGCTGATCATGCATTGAGAAAATCAAACCACATAGTTTAACTTCTTGGAATACCCAACAAGCTTTATCATCCTTCTGCAGGCCAAGATCAACGGCACGGAGAATTAAAGAATGAGAGCTACCAGAGGAAGAGAAACAAATATGCTGTTAAATTTGATTGTAGCTAAGATTAGTTGAGAAGTAAGATATCATACATACTGATTGTATTGACCACTTATTTTTTGGCAATTGCAATTGTGTCTATGGTTATTGTATTGATAACAATGTTTTTGTAATTATTACATGAAGACTGATTGTATCTACTTCATATTAGTGTTTATGTTAAATTCCAGAAGCACATTATCTCAATTAAAGATGAATATAAATTCATTCATTTCTATTCCCCTGCATGTTAAGCTTAACCTAGGTTGATATAGTTGTCAACATTCTCTATTTATGTTGTCAAAATAGGCTCATACATTGTCAAAATAGGCATAAGATGTTGTGAAAACCCGTATAGACTATTGATGTGAAATTTGAGATTAAGTATTGAAGTATCAATAATTCTCCAGGTATGTAATGTTGTCAAAATGATGGTTCAAGTTGTACGTTACAATATGCATAAGTAGTTGTTAAAATACCTATTAGCTACTAAATGTGCATTTTGGAACAATTAATAATGAAGTTTCAAAATTTCTCCGATATCAAAAACACGTCGTTAAAATGGTCTTTCATGTTATCAAAATAACTTTATTAGTTGTTAAAAGACTTATTAGCTACTGAATGTTCATTTTGGGACAATTAGTATTAAAATTTCACTATTTCTCCAAGTATTAAAAACTCGTTGTCAAAAAGGTTTTTTATATTATCAAAAACAGGCATAAGTAGTTGCTAAAATACGTATTACCTTCGATGTGAAATTTATCATACACTGAAGTTTTACAATTTCTCCAAGTATCAAAAATTCATTATAAAAAATGACTTTCTTAATTGTTAAAAGGCCTATTTACGGAAATCGCTGCCATCATCTACTTTGGTATTGAATATTACTTTGGTTGTTTAACTTCTTAGTGTGGTTGAATTAACACAATCTGACAAAGCATTATTTTATCAAGAGTTTTACCAATATGTTTAATTTAACAAATTGACAGAGTTTTCTTATTCTCGCCCTTGAGAAAGAAAAATTAATGTTTTGTAGTGGAACTCGGGATGTTGAGAAATCTTGAGGGCCGATATAAATAAAATTAGGATAGAACTTGGGCACATTTTTCGGTATGTCAGGTAGAGGTACCTTTTTGAACTCCCAGTCGATATAACTCTGAGATACCAGAAATATACTCAATCAATAAATCCACCTGAAACATAAATCTTGAGAGCCGTGAGACACAGTTCTGAGTGGTTGTTGAGTTCTGAGTTCTCGGCGCCCTGAGGAGATGATTAGTGGGGTCCGGAGCCTCTCAGTATCCAGATTCTCAGTATCCCTCATATATCTTTACATCTGGACCGTTCAAAAGTTGATTTAAGGGCCCAGAATTATCAATGTTAAAAACCGCATGCGGTAAATATAAAAATTTTAAAACTCTCTTTTTGGATGTTGGATTTATTTTTGGACGGCCTAGATTTACTTCTAAGGGATCTTGAGACAGACGCTTCTGAGAAAATCCCCTTCCATGATTAGTGAGTGAGCGATTATGCGTTTTTTTTTCCTTGGGACAATTTAGTTATTTCACATTAACAACTAATTACAAAAAAATCACTGGGGACTTTTTTATTAGGGAATTTGGTATGAGATTTTTGTGTGGTTATATTTATACCTTGAGACCTTGCAGTAATTTTTCCTTGTATCAATTGCATCACTATGCACGTTAACAAAAATATAATATAATACTCTCTTGCTACTTAATGTAAGACTTATTAAAATTAGAGAGATTAATAAAACTAAATAAATTACTTAATTATAATATGCACCACATGATCTCTGTAAAATCTGTAAAATGCTTATATATATCATTATATTATATATACATTTATAAATCAGATAAATGAATTTAGAGAAATAATAAATATAAAGGATAAAATAGAAAAAAATCTTACATTAAGAACTAGTATATGCTAGTAGTAAGTAATTAAAAAAAAAAGGGTAAATAATTAAAAAATGGGCATTGCCTGAAGTTAGAATTATTTGGAATTTACTCCCCAGTCACTTCACTCCATTTCTTAGTTAACCGCCACCAACATATAATTGCATGCAGTAGTTCATCCCAAAAACTGAAAATCAAATTGCAATAACTGGTTCCACTGTTGCAAATGATCGAATCTTCTTCTTCAAGGTCCAAGCCCGATATGCTATGCAAGAGGAAGCGAATGTTGTTGCGAGCGATAATGCAAGCAGAGAAGCGATCTAAGAAGGGTCTGGCTTGGCCGAGTACGGTGGCTCTCCGGCATGACACAGACGACGGCGACGACAACGACAATGACGAGGGATTCTTTATAATTTATCATTAAATATTGGTTGACGGTAATCCCCTGTCACATATCAAGCAACAAACTCTCTCTGTCGGACGTGGCCTCTCGCGCTCTAACAATTTCTATCGCAAGAAAATCAGACCCGAAAAATTCCTCTTCAAGCTTCATATTCCTCACAATTCACAAGAACAAGGAATGAAAATGGTTGATTTGGACGTATTGTGATAATGTATGTACTTGGGGGTTTAGGGCACGATCGCTTCTTCCCTTGCTCTGCGTCTCTTCTGCTACGTTGTGTGTGATACAGGAAAACTCAATTCGTAGTTCGTACTATTTATTTATTATTATTATTTTTTTACCATTAAAACTGTAGTTATTGAAGGATCTGATAGAATTACAAGACCAATTCTATGCTGATTGGGCAATTTGCTTAGTTATGACCTTTTGTGCATGTGCTTTCTTTTAACATGGAAGAATCGTTGGCCTAAAACAAAACATGGAAGAATCCAATTGCATACAACTCCAGGTCAGTATTTTCTGAAAGAATGATCTATTTGTTTTGAAGTTTAATGACGGAATGAAGGCATGTTTTATATGAGCTTAAGTGATCATTGTCTTCTGTTTTAGATCATTTGTCATGTCTGATGATTACACCCTCCAAACTTGGTTTCCCATTTTTGCATTCTATCGACTTATTTTCCTTCATTTGTAGCTACATGTTTTTTCTTCCATACTAAAACATTAACTAACAGTTGATTCATGACTAATTTATTACATGACCGATTCCTGAATTTTGGGTAGGCCATATGAACAGAAGGCAGCTCCCAAAAATGTCATGCTTATGCAAATGATATTTTATTTTGGGATATGGATCCTCTTAATTGAGCCTCAATCGAGGGACATTAACCATCAAATCGTGGTCTAATGGTTTTGAGTGGGGAGCTACACATTTATTTTCTTAAGAAATAAACAAAAGTATTTACCTCAACATCATTAGATCATACATGCATTGATTTCACCAACATCAGATCTGTAAATTCCAATTAGCTTTGGATTTCTCTTACATGCTTCATTAGTCTTGGCATGCTTTTTTTTTTTTTTTGAAGTGCAAGTGATTTTTTATTAGAATAAGCCAGCAGTTATGTCAAATTTCTTGAGTTCTGATGCATATGTGTGAGAAGCATTTATTAACAATTCATGGCATTGCATTTTCTGATGATTCTATGCTCATATGATTATAGCATGCATCATGCTCCATTCTTCCATGCATCAGGTTGACTTCACTTTGCAAGTTACTTTCCTTTTCTGATCTGTGTTTCTTTGGACCAAAGGCTGAAGGTTAAAGCCTCTTGACATTGGTGGATTGCATGTTAGCTTCTGAAGATTTTCCATTTCCTATACATCAGGAGATCATCCTTAATAGCTATCCAGAACAATAATATAACAGCATGGAATAAATATATTGAGAATTATTTTGATTCAGTAGCTACACTCTTTTTAGTTCTGCTTCCTGCTGCTTTCAAATATTTAAGATTTTTGTAGACTCTTAAAGTCTTAATCAAATTTGTTTATTCTCCTCTCAGTTGATGAGCTTGGATTCCATTGCTTCTGGTATGTGAAAATTCATGTTATGCTCAAACGAAAACTGAGTACCATTTCTAGTGAGTCAACTATGACTATCAATGTGAAATGACGTGATCCCCTCAAAAAGGAATTCTTTTTTTAAAATAAATTTGGAGGTTGGTGCTACTGGAATTTTGTCATTTACATGATAATATTTTCACGTCTCATTGTTTGTAAGCTGAAATTAGAATATCTGCATTTGAAGTCCTTTGGGCAAACCTGCCTCTGTTCACTTCCACTAGGGTGCTTGCCACATTAGGGTGGGCTTTTATTTGTTTTCAAATTTCCTAATTGAAGTTTTTCTATCAAATAAAATTTCGTAGAGGCGCTCACTACATCCTATGTTGACTTTCAAATCTAACACAATGAAGTTACCATCTAATCATTATATCCAACTTTCTTATTAGAACAACTTCAAAATCATATTCTCAGAAGTCTGTCAGGCTACATTACTTTGATCGTTAAATACCTTTTCTCTGTGGCATTCGTTTGGGCAACATATGTCCCTGGATCATTGAATTCCTCGTCTTGAATAATTATTAATGTGGTCTCAGTTAGTCCATCACCACAAGAGAAATTGACGGCAGACTGCTTATATAAGAAGATAGACTTAATGCAGGATCTTCCACTATTATCATTAGTACATCTAGATAATAAAAGGGCGGTTCAATGCACAAAACTCCCACTTGGTGGGGTGTAAAAAGGGGTAAGATATCGATGTATGCAGTCTTGTCTCACAATGGCAATAAATCTATGTGGGAAATGCATCTATTTTCATATTCAAGAATCATTGTTGTGTTCTCATTTTACATCCTTGGGCTTGTTTTACTACCAATGTACTCCCCCTCAAGACTAAATATAAGACATGATTGACTTTTTTGGAGATATTAAGAAAGTTAATTAAATTACATTAAAATATTTTATTTATTGTTTTTTCTCCAACTATTTTGTCTAATATAAACTGATATATAAACTAATGATATATAACATATGATATGATTAAGTAACTTATCTAACCTCCTTAATCTCTTAAAAAAAAAGTCAACTTTGTCTGATATTTTAAAACAGAGGGAGTACAAATTAGTTGGATACCTTTCATGGAATGTATTCCCAAGCAAAGGTTCTTCATGTTCTTTGGTAAGTTGCTTTATTACTTGATAAATATAATAACCATGTGTGTGAGTGTACCTCTCAGCTGAGTGCTTTCAAATCCAACATTAAATCTGCTGCATGCTTTCTGCTATAACCTATGGGAAAAGTTGTGCTTTATTATTGGCAACAAAAGTGACTTGCATGTAGCTGGTTATTGAGTGGTTTCAATTTTCAAAACCAGAGTCACGAGGTGATTTGTCTGAACCTCGCTTTCTGGAGTATTGGTGCAACTTGCGTTGTATGATGAGTATAGCAGTGATCTATAGAAATGATTCAGAAGCCACTGAATGCGATTCTCCTCTTGGAAACAGTGACAAGAATCTTTGAACAGTAACACGTTTTTTTTTTTTTTTTTTTTTTTTTTTTCAAGTTCTCCTTTCATTGATCTTATCCTTTCAGTTGATGCTGAACAAACATAAGGTTAAAAAACAAAGGAAGAAAATAAACATGTATACCCCACTATTAGTTGAAAGGGAAGAAATGCAGAATATAAAACAAAATGAAAAAAAGAAATGACATAAAACGATTCCCTATATTTTTATAACATAAACAAGCACATGAGAGACAAACTTAATTTGATCACGTAGATAGGCTTTCACAGTCAGAGTTTTGGCCTATTTTTCTCTTGACAAGGCATAAACAGTTTTCTGATATGATTTATTGTTATTTTCTGAGTTTTTATTTTTCACATTATTGATAACATTTACAAAAAAACATAATTCTGCCTAGCTGAAACACTAGAATTACAAAGATAATAGCTGTTAAAAAGAAAATCGAGATTCCCTGTTTTCATTTGTCTTATACGATTGATCACTGTACGAATAGTAAATTATGTGTACAATTTTATCCTTGCTACAAGGGCTAAAATGATTTGTGTTTTATTGCTCTAGCACAGTGACATTATGGATTTTTACAGATTGAAATCCACCGCCTTTCTGAGGCATGTCGATCTTAATGTCGTTTTCCAGCATTTAGCTTAGCTTGAGTAATGTTTACCAGGCAGAGTTCAGTTCAATTTTATCTGTATCACATTCTATAGTATGTTGACAAACTCTCTTTTCTGATGTATATCTGAAACTTCATGGAGTTTCCTGTAGTCTTTATATTGAAACTGGCTTCATGAGATTATAAAAAAAAATAGTAGAAGAGTCCTGCTTACAAAATTGATATATACATGCTTCCTACTGCTAAAATTGTCTACTTTAAATTTTTAACCTGTCTAAACTCTAATAAACCATTAAGTATTTGACCCATTTGTTGCCCAGATCTTAGTCAGCCCCTTCTTCTGCGCATACCAGGCATATTCCGTATATGCCACAAGGGTGTCTTCTTTTATCAATTAATAATAATGATATCTGCGGTCAAGAGAAGGATATTGCTTTTTGAAATATACGTTGGCCAGGAGCAAGTATTGCCAATGGGTCATAAGCGGATTTTCTCTGCAGAAATGCTTCCCACCGAGGACCAAAGTGGGCCCTCCATTCTTCCTGGGCAGTGTAGTGGGGCAAATATTGCTTTACCCCAAGACGGGCACTTTCACAGTATTCTAGAATCCTTTTATTTTGCGTTAAAATATATTCCAGGCCCTGAGGTCCATCGGAAGTAGGAACTGCAGAGGTCAGAAATGCCACTAAGTAGAAAATGTCTTCGTCAGGAATAACTACAGAAGTTCTGTTGTCCCACCTGTGAAGAAAAATATTATGTTAGTCACATGTTTGGAAGGCTAAAAATATTGGAGAAATATGAAAATCTAGGGAACATTACTTTGATTTGTTTACTGGGTAGATGAGAATTGGACCGTTGCTTGTTTCTGTTAGGATCTTCCCAAAGACACCTTCAGCAAAGCCGTGTATTTTGCTTTTGGGTATCAAAAGGTTGAGCCACGGGTGTGGAACGTCCCATAAGCCTTTTGACCGCAATTTGACCTCAGAAACATGAACTCTGTCTAAGAAATCAATATATGTGACTTCTGTTAGAAAAAGTGTTGATGGGATATAGTTTAAGTGGGACAAATGCTCTTCAACTTCCTGCATATGAAGGAAACATAGTAAGAGAAAGTTGGTATTTGCTTTAATATTTTTTTAATGACTACATGCATTAGTGATTTATATGTTTCAATAATACGGATCTTTAGGTTGACCTGTTGCTTGCCTCACCTCATTTACTGCATCAGAGTCTTCCAGATTAAAGTATTTGGCCAATTCTAGGCAGAAGAGAGTTCTTCCATCCGATTTGAAATGACTTGCTTGAACTGGATCTTGTGGTTTGAAGGATGATCTCCAGTTGTTTAGCAGACCAGTTCTGTTTATTATCACGAATCCTTCAACGTAATCAAATTTTCTTCCTGAAGATATTAACTTCTCCTGATCTCTCCTGAATGCTGTGAAATCTGCATACAGCAACCTAATCCATTTTACCTGTTCAAAATTGAAACTTTCTTGTTGACTACTCGTAGTTTCAGAACACAGTAGAATTTCTGTCTGAGAAACATTTCTTATGCTTTTTACCTTAGAAGGTGCTGGTTCGAGGACTATTCTTGCCCTGGTTATGATGCCAAACTGACCAAGCCCCCCAAGTACACTGTGAAAGAGTTCACCATTCTGCTCCTCCGAACAACTTACCACCTCCCCTTTTCCTGCAGACATTCATTGATAATCTTTTAAAAATCAAAGAGAATCCTAGTTTTTTTATTTTCAAAGCTTTATTCATGAGTTATGACTTTCCCATGTCACCAAGGTCAAGTCCCAGCATGTTTGTTGTGGCTCAAAGTTGTTCAGTTTTGAAGAAATACTGAGTTGTTTTAACTGCAAAAATGTTCTTTTGTTGTTTATGTCTTAACCTTGGTTTCATAAGCTATATGGTTTTCTCACCAAGTTACAAACCTGTTACTATCTCCAGCTGCTGAACGTTACTTATTTGGGGACCATGACGAAATGCCTGCCCACTGATTCCAGCATTAGACAGAGTACCACCAACTGTGAGATGCAGGTAATCTGTCCATGATCTTGGTGCTAACCCATACCTTAGACTCTCACGCAGGATGTTTATCCACAGCTCACCACCATTGACATCCACATACGGAGAATTTCCTGTATAAACCTGCATTTCAGGGAACTTGAGTGATTCCATATTGATCACAAGTCCTCCATGAGCTTGTGCCTGTCCCTGGAGTGAGTGGCCATGGCCTCTGGCTGCAACTGTGAGCTGAGAACTAGGACCCATCTGCCATATATGCTTGATGATGACTGCAATATCAGATACTGATTTTGGATGCAGAACTGCCATTGGATAATATTGGTATCTGTTGCCAAAATCCCTGGCTGCATGGCTAACATCATCAAAATTGAAATGACCTTCAAGGGGAGTGATTTTAGTGAATAAGGGATACTGGAAACACAGAAGTTAAGTCGGAGTGTCATGAAACTGAAAAACAGGATCATGAAGCCTTTAAGGAACAGAATGTTGTGTTCCCTAACTAGGTCAAGTGGTGGGGATCTCATTTTCCTGTTGAGGGATATGAGGGTAGTTGTTGAAGGCAGAAGAAGTCGAATCATTTTGTATGAAGGGGCTTTTGTTGTTTCTTTGTGAGCAAGAACAACAAAAGGAGGGAAGTGATGGAGAGAGCGAAGGAAATTGAAGGGGTTGGGCCAGAATTTAAACAAGTTTTTGTGGTGGGTGGCTGAGTCAACCCATTATCATCAATAATCCGTATGAAGACTTGCTTACTTGGAAGGAGGAAGGAGTTTTTAAGGATTTTTCTTTTTCGGGGTTTGGTTCAAAAGGGGACGCCCAGAGCCATCATGCATAATCCAAGTTGAATCGGAAAAGTTGAAACAGAGAGATCTCACAAAATCTTAGCACTTTTTCCAAACAGTTACAGCCACTATTCAATCTTTCCATCAACGACAGACATGTTTCAGAGTTAAGGATTGCCCCTTTTTCCCAATTTAGAAAAGTTCCATTTTTATGCAACTGTGCTCGTATATTTCTACATCTACCTTACACGTATGTTTAGGAGATTTGTTGCTTAAGCAATCTGAAGCTGTCAGAGATGTAAACATCGCGTATCCTGCTTTAAGATTGGATGAGTATGACAATGGGGTTATGGTAGGAGAGATGGAACTTGTGGGGTATGTGTTGGTCCATGAGACACGTGATCTTGGTTGATGTGTGCTTCTTTGGGGACTCTAGCTTCGGACAAGGCTAGCCTGTAGGGTCCTCTTTTTTGGGGCCACTCTTGAAGGCTAAGAAAGAAAGCATAGAGAAGAAAAAGAAATGTCAATTACAGAGCTTGGATCTTTTAAAGCAAGGATTAAGTTAAAGTAATGAGAGAGAAATAAAGAGAGAAGCATCTCTAAATCCAATCATACAAGTTTTACAGAGGTGAGCTCTATCTCTACCTCCCACCCCCCCCCCCCCCCATCTCTTCCATTAGTTTAGAAGGAAGTATCTAGAAGAACATGCAAACTGATAACGGAAACTGCCACAAAATATGGTGTATGAAATTTCATCTTGTACCTTGCTGTATCTGATTTTGATTTAGGTGTTAGATTCATATTAGATACAATTCTTGTTTTAGAACATTAGTGCATTGCCACTTAAATTTGTTACTATGTTAGAATTCTGAAATTCCTATGCTTTCATGTTTTTAGTGATTTATATGACATGGGACCGTATGCTACCTTCACAAAGTAGGACTATGCATTATGCATAAATCAACCTTGACAACATATTTGTTGTGGTTATAAATAACTTCTTTTTAAAAGATTTGGTAGGATAACACTAAATTTAAAGTATCAATACTATGTAATTCACATGTCAAATACAATAAGATATTTTTTTAGCAAAAAAGATTTATTTTTAAAGTATTAATAGTGTTACTGCACTGCTACTGTGAGTTCAAAGATTCCTAGCTATGGGACAGCTATAGGGTGATTCTGTTTTCAATGTTTTGTTTTGTTTCATTGGATGTTGGTAGAAAATCACTCAGGTACTACTATGACTTTTTCCTAGCAAGTTGTAGATGGGGGCGTATGAGAATTTGCAGTTTTATGAAAAGAAAATGTCTCACCCCCATTTCCCCTCATTGTGTGGTAAATTAATTACCAATGCGCCTGACTCAGTTCCTCATTTCATTATAATTAAATATCTTTGAGAAAATCATTGAGTCCCAAGGTAGAAATATAATCATAAAAAAGTTCTCAATAAGTGAATAACATGTAATAACAAGCTGTGATGTAAAAAATGACAATAAGTCATCTACTTATTTAGAATAGTGATTAGAATATTGAAAAGCAACTTTCCAATCGTAATTCACCATGTACGAGATAAACATTTGAGAAAATTTTTATCTCGATTTACATAAATAAACATTTTTGAAGTGTCAATCTCAAACAAGCCATGACTTTTTACTTGTTGGGACATTTTTGTGCTTGCATTTCTTCCTTGAAACCTCAATGAGTTTCCCATATCTTTTACTACAATTAGGTCAGTGGTTTATAACCTTTTTCTTTTAAGCAAGTTTCAAACTTTAGGTCTTATGTAAAGAGAAAATTGTCAGTGAAAAATATTTACACCTATATGATTCAATATGACTTCTTTCAAGCGTAATTTTTGAAACCCATTGGCACTATTAATATTTGGATTGTGTCTATGCATATATATAAATCAATGGCTGAGATTTTAACCAGAATAATACTAAACCTCTTCAATAGTGTAACGTTTAGATTGGGCACATACACGCACATGTAAGCTTTTTTGTGAAATGTGTGAGCTAGGGTTTCATATGATAGGGCATATCATAACCTATATGAATTAAATAGTTAAAAGAACAACAGGGTTTTACCACCTTGTGTGGCTTAATGGTATTTGACGGCTTCCTTTTGGGGGAGAGAGAAATGAAGACACTTTTTTGGGTATTATAATTAGAATTAAGTAAACATATACAAAAACAGAATCTAGAAAAGAATTCAAAAGTGGCATAATCATTACAGCAACACCGACAAGCACATATATGGTGGCCTCTTATGTTCCATTCACATGTCCTATCAACATATTCTCTCTCTTAAAATAGAATTGGAGATTCCAATAATTGCCTCTCAACAATACACTACCACCCAATGATGTGTGAGTGAGTGTGTTTGGTAATAGTAGTGTGAAAATATGGGAACAAATCTTCTGTGCTTTGCGTTGAAAAACCAAATCCTTACTTGTAATTGACTTGGATTGATTTCTAGAAGGAAGCCATTTGTTGCTACCATATAGTGATTATCATGTGGGAATATATGCATGGAGAAAGAGCCACGTTACAAATTAAAGGCCCCTAGAAAGATATGTGATTTCTAGAGCGCTAAGGATGTACATAGTAGTGTTAAATACTTGTTAGAAGAGCTTATCACTTGTAAGAGTCTCATCTTACATCACTTCGAATTAGTTGAAGCTCGAAGATCTCTTGGTACAAGGCATAATTGCAAAAAGAGAAAGTGATTTTTATTGTTTCTCAAATAAGATTTTTTTTTAGCATAATTATCTCATATTTGTTACAAGTCAATTAATTCAAATTCAAACATTACATAGAGTATGACTTTTTTTTTTTTTTTTTTTTTTTTTGGCATTGGGACCTAATGATCCTGGCAAAGGATCGAACCCCGATAGACTCAAGAAAGACCAAGAAGATGCCACGCAGACTACCCTAAGCTACTGGCCCCCCTATTGAGTGTGACTTTAATGGGATGTTTGGATGAGGATTTTGAAGGGGAGATTAGGGGAGGAAAAAAAAAATTATGAGTTAGATACTTGGATTTAAAAATTGGAAAAGTGGAGTTATAACATTTTAATAAAGAGAATATGTAAGGTGAAAGAGAAAAAAGTAATTTAAAACTTTTAACTCCACTTTTCTATTTTTTTAAGAAAAAATATAATTTATAGAAAATTTTCCTTTCCTCCAAATCCCTCTTACCAAGAACAGAGTGCTCTCTCGTAGCTCTTGTACTACATCGGGTTCAAACATGAAACTTCAATTAAGAGATATCAAGTAGTCCATTTCAGTTTGTCCCAACTAGGGATAAGAACCTCTCCACTTACAATACTTCTTCACTCTCAATGTTGAATTATTTCTGAACGTTTGAGATTCAATGTCTTATAAAAATAATATTTTAATAGCTAGTAACAAAAAAATTATATAATGAATTTAAATCATTAAAATTTGACTTAAATAGTTCACATTGTTATTCTTTTATTAAAATATTCTATTTTTTTTAACTTTTAATAGGATATTAAATCTCAACCATCCAGAATTGATTTAATAGCGATAATAAAGAAGTGAACAGTAAAAATAATAGATAAACACCTTTCAGGTTTAACTACCAACGATTAAAAAAAAAAAAAAAGATGCCCTTCACAAAATTTCCTATAAAAACTATACTTATATTATCTAGACTAACATTTTCTATATTTATTGTTTTTCACAATATCTAATAAGTATAAAATAAACGATATTGAAATAATTAATATTTTAAATAAAAATCAGTATTATTCTTAAGAGCAGGCAATCATCAAATTTTAGTTTTGCAAAATTTGTGCATGTTTATAAATAAAATAAATATGTATGTAATTGAAGATTAGCACTACTTAAAACAGATAATAAATAACTAAATAACTCGAATGTTCTATTGCCAGGAAGTGATATTTTCATCTTTCAATTGTCACAATCTTGTAACTTAAATCATTTAATTATAAGAATAAGACAAGAAATGACACATCAGCACCGTTCAAGAAATTCTATTGGCTTGTCGGAAAAAATTGCAAGTTTAACAAACACACATATATAATTATAATAATTTGACAAAATCAAAATACAACAGGTGGCCTCCATGGGGAAATAATTAAATTATAATATTAGTAATTTAATGTCTCAACCCCAATAATTATTATCGTGGCATTACATTGAGAATTGAGGACGGTTGGCACTTGGTAGGGCACAGACTAAAGTTGATTTAGGATGTTCAAATTAATCAAATCCATCATATTATTATTATTATATATAATAATAATAATAATTAAACTTATCATATCTCCTTTTTATCCCAACTTTTATTATCCTCTCTTATCAATGTCTCCTTCCTTGTCTCATCTAAACCATATTCATTAATTTCAAATTTACTTGTTATTAATCCGCTTTTATCCTTTGTGCTTTTTTTTTTTTTTTTAAGAAAAAATCCTTTTAAGGTTCTAGGGGACCAAAAACAAATATAAAAAAGTTCTGTAGAAACTAATGTCAAAAAAGTTTCATTAACAATTTATTTAAAAAGTATGTAATTAATAACTCTATCTATGAGTTTTAACAACTCATTTTGATTTAACAATTTTTGACATTAGAATTTTTCGTGGGACTTTTTTTGATATTTTCTTAATCCCTTGGGTTCTTAAAGGGATTTTCTCTTTATTTAATCCATGTATGTTAATTAATGATGATTAATTATGGGGGCATATGTGTACTACATTGTCTTTTATCTGTACTGCAAGTCACCATTTTCTTGACCATCCCACGCATGCCTAACCTATAAAAAATTAAAAGTAAAGGATAAATTTCAATTAGGTGAATCTCAATTATATAACGTGATATTGTAAATATTTGTGATGAATAGTATGACTTATTTTAAATTTTAAATAAATATACAAAGTCTAATATAAGTTGAAATTTACAATCACTATTAAAAATTTTACTTGTCATTTGTGAATGAAGATGAATAACTGAAATTAACATCTTTTTGTACTTAATTGACAATTAATTTTAGGGTAAAAAAAAGATAGTTGTTGGCTTAACAATTCTATTAACAATTACAACTTAATAAGATTTGACCATTTTGATATAGTATATTTATAATCACATTATAACAAATTTGGCAACTGCACTTATAATTTTATGGTAACTGCTCCCACTAACAACTATTCAATAAGAATTGGCAACTTTATTTAATATAGAAAATTGACAACTATTCTTCATAAGATAACTACATAAGTTTATTTATATAAAAATAAGAGTTTGTATTATATAATTACTAAGGACTTAATGGCTCAATGATAGCCTGTTTGGGAACACAGTACCATGGCTTCAAAATGCGATTGGAAGAGAAAAATTACGATGAAGGAAATTGGAGTGTTTGGATTCAAGATAAGACTAATGGACTTTTGGTTCAAAATCCAAGATAGAACAAAAGTTAGAGAAATTAGAGTTTTTGGGCGTGGAGTGGGAAAACAATACTTTATGAAAAAGATAAAATTATCCTAATAAGCCCAGTAATTTAATATTTATAAATGTATCCAAAAGATAAAAAAAATTAAATAACAAATGAGGAAAAATTAGGGAAAATTCTCTTATTAAAAATTTAATTGATATAAATGACTTGATAATTTTTTATACACATAAAATATCAGAGTTAGAGGGCATGGGAGTTTTTTTTAATGTTAAGGCTATTTTGATAATTGTATACTAAATTTATTTAGAATTAAATGACATGAGATTTCATCTTTATTTTGGTGATTTTAATTTACTTTTTTATATTTTGAACTGTTTCGTGTAACTTGAGAGTGATTTTCCCAATAAAGATTTGTTCTTGTGGAGAGTTTGATTAATATACTTTGTAAGAACATGTATTCAAATGATGTTACTGATAAATACCATGTAATTTATAAATACATCTTAAACCTTTTTTTTTTTTTTTTTTATACTTATATGTTCTACTCAAATAACATAAATTTCATTATTTTCAAATGAAGAGTGTGTCCATGACATATATGGATATTTAAAATACTTAAATACAAACTTATTTTTAATAAGTTTGGTTATATGAAATTTTATTATGAAAGTATGTTTATCCTACGTGGTCCTCACTCACTCAGAGGAGGTCCCCAGTCTCAAATGAGGAAAAGAAAAAGAAATTGGAAAGCTCATCTAGTTTTGTCTTATAATTAACGTGTATATTTTATTATTGTCATTTTTTCTAAGCAACCTTTTGGTTAAATTAATTAATTAATTAATCAATAGCATATTCAAGTCAAAAACTTTGGTTGAAAAAAAGTACTATGTTAAAGCACTAAGGAATAAATGAATATTTATAAATAAATACTTAGTTTGTGATTGAATAGATAAATATATGTCGGCCATTTAGTTAGATGTAAGTGGTCCATATTAGGGTTTGTTAAATTCTCATTACTTTATGTTCTCATCTAAGAGCATCCAAATCTATTCTTGGTTCTTTCTACATTGTTCCAATCTATCTTTTAAAAAATAATTTTATTGTTTAACACGATATCCTATAAAAATTATTTGATAATAAATTAGAGGTGGTTGTAGTTAATAAAAAAATTTAACCTGTATTTTACAGAAATATATGAGTTCAGATTATGTTGCCAATAATGTTATTGGTGAATAAGATATGAATATATATTTATAAATGTTTTGAGCCATGTGATGTGACTTGCCTTAACTCTAATAAACCCATCTAGTGTTTTATTTCTCAAGAAGGGTTTAAATTCTCTTACATCGATCTGGGATTTTCTTGTAGCAATAAAATAATATTTACCTTCTAAATATGTAAGGATTGTTGTCAAAATTTGCGAAGTTAACTCTATGAGTTTAATGTTTTTATGTTTTTATTTACAAAATCAAGTCGAATCATTGGTAAACTCATGATTGTTATAAACCGGTTAAATTTACGAAGTTTATATACCAAATTTACCTTTTTACATTTTCATTTTACAAAACCGTGTTAACTCATCTTTAAATTTGTGTAACTTTTTTGATATGATCATGATTAGCGACTTTAAATATAAATTTTATAGGGCTTTAAATATAAATTTTAATTTATAGAAATTTCTTTGTTAAATATGATAAATTATTAATATTGATGGATTTAATTTCAATTATTTGGATTTAAAAAATATTTAATAATTGTTGTTATTTATGGTATTTTAAATATTTAATTATACACTATTAATATCTATTTAATGGTAAGAGTAAACTCTTACGAGTTTATGGTTCGAGTTTACGATATGAGTTTACCTCACCGTCACGAGTTTGTTTAAACTCACGAAGTTTGACAACTTTATATGTGAATAGTGCGTGGAGTGTCTTCAACATAACTCTCTTATTGCTTGAAGCAAGTGATACTCTTAAATTTCATTATATATTTTCACTAATTACTATAGTAAGACCTGTCCATTTAATGGAGTTTCATATGGGAAGTAACACCCTGTTTACTACTTATAAATCATGTAATTATAAATTTTAAGGGAAAGTTGTTTCGAAGTCCCTATTTAAAAATTTTATTGACAAAAATGGCTTGATAGTTTTTTATAACGTAATATTTCATTCACAAAAGGTACCCATTTCATAATTGAAGTTCTTGCCAATAAAATTTTTAAATAGAAACTTTTCACTGATTTTTCCTAAATTTTATCCCAAAATAGTTTGGTTTTCCCTGAATGGGATGAAATTGATATCAGTGTTCTTAATTGTTAGTCAAGTTTATCATAAATCAATTCCAAAATTAAAATGAAGAAGTTATAATTATGGAAGATATATTGAGATAAGGAGATAACATATTCACTTGTAATAATTTTAAAACCCTAAAAGACAAGGCAGGCCATCAAATCAAGGGGTTGAGTAACACATTGATTCAATGTGTTCAATTAAAACCATATTTGCTTCAAACTCCAAATGTCATTTTCCATAATAAAAATAATAATTGTCAAATACATGTGTCTCTATATGTATCTCATTGTTTGTGTAATATTGACCAAGTCTATAAGTGGGTGTTTCATGTCCTCAACTTTGTAATCCTTTATTTCTTTTTTTCAAATTATTCTAGAATATCTACAATGACAACATATATTGAACTTTTTATGTCTCTAGCTAACAAAAAGTTGGTCTATTTAATAAAATTGTTGCTTACATTTTATAAATGCGTGATTTTGAATTTTTTTCTAATGTACTAGTAATATTTTATTAATGAGTAATTTATAAACACTCTTTAAATTGTGAGATCTATCTTAATTTATAGTCTAGAATCTATAAATCCCCATAAATTTTATGTCAGCTTACATATAATCTAATGATGGTTTTGTTAGAACCTATTTGGTACCCAAAAGGGGTAAAATAGATGTAAAATAAAAATTTAAGAACTTTGAAAATCTTTTTAAATCTTAGTGAAAACAACAGTCAATGGCGAACCTTCATGCAGCTTCATCACTCGAGTGACAACCATAATAATCTTCCTTGGTTTTTAGAAGAGGTTCACTACAATGATGTGATAGTGATGGGGGCATATAGGATTACTCGAGTGATCAAGCTTCATCTTAAAATAGATCACCAGCTAGCTCACTATGGTACAGTGAAAGGGATATCAAAACAGAATTTCATCACTCGAGTAATATCTTTTTATTAGTAGTAGGATCGAGGGGGGGGGTGTAACCTGATAAGATTTCAAAATGTTTTGAAACTATCTTTTCATTATCTCTCTATTTTTAATATATTTATTTTAAAAAATACTTTATTTTATATTTAAATATCTCAAAATATTTTACAATTTGTAATTGTCTCCCGGATATCTCTTTTTATTTTGGGAAAATCCATATGGGGGCCCAAATAACAAAAAAAAAAAGACCTAAGATTCGAAAATCCCGAAAAGGCCTCATTTAAACGTGAGTTGTTAACGGGCCGATGTAGTTGTTAATGGGTAGGTCATTAACAATTAAATCAGCCCCAAGGCCTTTTTGGGATTTTTAGAATTTTGAGGCATTTTTTGGGGGGTTTTTTATTTTTATTTGGCCCCCATATGGATTTTCCCTTTTATTTTTTAAGCATGTTTTACATTTTATCATTGTTTTAGTTGTTTTGATATTCATGGCAGGAGAAGGGTAGAGAGATTCTCAATGTAAAATATTTTATTTTATATTTTAAAATTTCTTATAATTTGCAACTATATCATGATATCTCTCCTTAATGTTGAGAATATTTTATTTTTTCTTTATTTTAATTGTTACGATATTCATGATGGGAGGAGGGCGTATCAAATGGGGACTCTCAACGTCAACGTCAACGTCAACGTCACTCCTTTATATAATCAACATGTGTATTAGCAATCCTTTTACGTTTTGAAATTTTTTGGGCCTGAAAATGAGAAGTCTATGTGGTTGACAAAGTGACTTGTCCAATTACAGAAATTAATGATGAGTTAAATTACGTGGAAACTCATGGAATGTCTTGCATTGAATCGGTCAAATTCAAATCTTGCTTGCCTAGTGTGTACATGTGTGTATATACAATTATACAAATACTTTTTTAAAATAAAATATTTATGTGATTTCAATATAATCTTAAAAAATATGCACTTGATTTAAAAAAAATAAAAATTTTGGGTAACTGCATGATTAACGTTTAAAGTCGTTAAAGTAGCATTTTTATCAATGAGATTAATAATGTTAAGATTAATGAATTTAAAATACTTTATAAATTTAAAGGATTAAATTCAAACTTGATGCAAGCTTATAGGACCAAATATATATTTAAGTTTATCTAAAAATGACACAAACTTCATTAAATTTATATTAAAAATTCTTAAAATTATAAATATTCCATGACAAAAGTTACTTTCAAGGTTTAATAATATTTTAATATTATATTGAGGCATGGTATTGAAAACTAGATATATCATTAAAGTGGTTAAAATAGTTATTTAAGGGGTAGTGGTCTAACTGTCATTAAACTATGATCAACTCAATTATAATTAAAATAATATAATTGAATTCAAATATATTTTTTTTTTTAAAAAAGACATTACTCCACAAGCGAATGAAAAATTCTTGAATACTTAATATAACAAAATAGAGTTACTAAAATACGAATATGCAGTTATTTTTTAGAGTAAACATCCTTTATGTTTTTGAGAAAAAATATGGACCCTATTTTGGTCACTTACAAAAAATCGACATTTATTTTTCTTTTTAAGAGACTAAAAATGACGTTTTGAAAATTTGTGAAGGATCAAAATGTCAACCAATCGACCCTTATTCGTCATTTTTATGGACTAAAAAAAGACCCATTTTTTTTTAAATAAGGGACCAAAATGGGGATCGTGTTTTTTTTCGCTAGGGAAAAAAGGGTATTTAATCTATTTTTTTTTTTTGGACTCAAAACGATGTTGTTTAAGGTTTTTAGTGGTTAAAAAGGCTTAGTAATTGAAGTAAAAAAATAAAGTGCAACTATTGTTCTATCTAAAACTTTTAACCCGACCAGCTATGTAACCGATTTATCAACTCACTTGTCTAATCGGCAAACCGATTTGGATTTAGAAAAGTTATTATCAAAGTCATTTAAACTACAAATTCGTTAAACTTTTTAATAATTTTCTTAACACTCAAGAATAAGTTTTGTCAAAAACAACTTGATGATAACTTTATAATCCAAGAAACAATTGAAGTTTTTATAATATTTTAATCAAAATATCCCAAAATTTGAAAATCTATGTGCTCTGACTATGGAACGTTGGTTAGGTCCAAGTCCAAGGACCAATGTTTGATGCCATGTTTCTTCAACTCAAAGTCACAACTTTTTGACCCAATCAAACAAACAAAGATTCACAACTCACAACTCACAACAATATAATCAAAGTGGAGGCACTTCTTCACTTTCACGTTTCCAATTAGTACAATGTTGGAAATTTTTAACGTCTACTAGCAGGTTCATGGAACTTGGACATTACTTTTATTTGTCTCTTATGGCAATAAAATAGTAAAAACAAAATTAATTAATGGTCACTAATCATAGTTTTAATTATGTAAATACGACTATGACTTTGGGATTTTTTTAAACTTTCCCAAATGATTGTCACTTTTTTCATATGTATCATGGTACTTAAAAAAATAAATTGAATATAAGTTGTAACTTACTTTGACTCTGTTGTTTTTGAATCTTTTGTTTTCATATTGCTCATTTGGATTACTTGTCTTTGTTTTTAAAAAATCTTGTTTATTTGAACTTGGACAAAGTTAGATACAAAGAATCTATTGTCTTAGTTTGTTATGTAGCTTATTATATATCTATATAGTTTTTAATAAATATTGGATACAATAAAAATATGTTGTTTATGTAATGATATTTTTATTGTTAAAAGAAGAGATAAATATCATTTTTGCTCTGGAAGTTTTCATTGAGGAGGCGTGAGTATCCGGAAGTTTTTTTAGGAGCAATTCTTGGAAGTTTACAAAACGTAGAACAAAAGATAACAGTCAATATTAATGGAATGACAAAATTGCTAAGTTTTGTTAACTTCTGGAGTAAAATTGCTCCAAAAAAAAAAAAGGGTCCCCTGCTCGTTAACAAAAACCGTCGAGACAAAAATGATACTTATCCCTTAAAACAAATAGCAGTTTCATTTGACATTTTTTTTTCCCACGTAATAGAGTAATAAAGTAGTGAGTGATGAAACTTATGAATTATTTATATGATCTGACATTATTTTATGGGCACATGATTTTTATTTTATGGGAAAAACACTTCTTATGTTGTAGGAGAAGTGTTTTCTCATATCACACATAATAAAATGGTAGGACCCACATATATATATAATTAGCATTATATATATGTGGGTTCCACTATTTCATGTGTGTGTAGGAATCTTCTTCTTCTCATGCAACATGAAAAGTTTAAACCTCTTATTTTATATATTTGAAAGTTTTTATAAAAGGTATAAACAATGCGGCCCTTTATTACTCAAATACCGAGAGATTAAAATCTTTTGCATTGTAAGTCTCAAAAGGGATTAATCACAAATTCAAAGTAACTTGGGAATGTACCGTTGATCAAATATAAAAAAGAAAAATACAGGGAGAAATTTAATCAACCCAAACAAGGTAAACATGTTATGAAATTACATTGCAATACCAAAGGACCAAAGTGAAAGTCTATTTTTATGCTAAATGACAAAACTGCCATTCATTCATTCATTTTTTTTTTTTTACAAGTGTACATATGAATTTTAACAATTAATAATAACAAAATTTATTTATGATTGTACATATACAAGTTTACATTATATATAATAGCTCATACAAAAATTTACAAGGGTTCAAGAGATGAATTTACAAGTACATATAATCATTTAACAACTAATAATAACAAAATTCACTAATATGTGTATGAAAATCTACAACTCCTAATTTACTACCATTCATACAAAAATCTACAAGTGGATTTAAAAGTATCTATAAGCATTTTAACAATAGACAATAACAAGATAATTATTGCTAGCTCCTTCAGAAAAATTGAGTCTAGATTGAGAGCTAAGAGGAACATATTCTTCAGCTTATGATTATTCCTCATCTTGAACGCTTTGATGCTAGGATTATGAAAGCTCAAGTTCTCAGGAAACTCTCACTCTTCAATGCACAAACGACCAGTGACTAATTCTATTAACTACTTTGAGATGACATAGAGACATGTGTTTTATGGATTCACAAGCAAAGAGGTTAATGTCACAACATTTGGATTTAGAGATCTGAAATCCAAAAGATTCTTTCCGTCCAATAGAACTCCTTCTAACTCACTATAAAAGTATGATAGAATCAATAACTAGAAATCTGAAGTAGTTAAAGGTTGAACTCATCCGAGAATTGTTATGAAAATAAACTAAGAAGAGAGTCATACCTCAAATTAACCAAATTATTGGTGCATATATAAAAAATGGTCTCTTTAGCATTGTTGTTTATATAACAAGTATCCATGAATTGCAAGAGAACTTGTTAGTTTGCCTTTATAATCACTTCATTGCCTGTCTTATTGCAAAATACGTGATGCCATCTTTTATAAACATGATTGATTATTGATAGTTTAAACAAATTATTTTTAAATATGTAATTATAGTTGCATTTTTAATTATATATCACTCTGGTCATATTTATAAGTCTATTTTGACTAACAAATTTTGTCCTTATTATAAGTTTAGTTTCAGAGTAATAAATGTGTTTTTTATTTTTTCGCCCCTATTAATTACAATAAATAAAAAGAATTTATTCATGTTGACTTTTTGAACCAATCATAGATAAGGGAAAATTTAGCCTATAGTTAATTAATTAACTAACTCTCCTTAATATGTGAGAGTTAGTTAATTTAGACTTATAAATAGGATCAGAGTGATATATAAATAAATATACACACGCCTACATATCTATAGATAATCACCAAAGATCTCATAAATTAAGAGTCTTTTTTATAATAAAATAAAGAGGGCAATGAGAAGAAATATATATTGCTTTGTACACCCGATTTTCATTTACAAAGAGGCCCAACCTGATTTTCCACTGGCCATCAATAAGGCCCATAATTGATTGGCATTTAACACCCCAAATTTTAGCACCCACCTGACATTTATGAGGCATTTGTACCCAAATAACTTTTTTTTTTTTTTTTAAATATAGAAAAAAAGGTTGAATAAAAAAAGGTTAGGTGGACTCTGGGGATTTAAAAAAACAGCCTTTTTAGTTTAACAGGACACGTTTAATTTATTTATTTACCAGACAAATTGAAATAAGAAACTACACACACTATTCTTTTTAAATCAATATTGCTTAATATAATCAGTATCATGGAAACAACTTTCTTTCTTGTCAATGCCTCAGAAGAGTTTGAAATCTGATATACATGAGTAAATGAAAATATATGAAATGAGAATTTGTAATAATGTAAAATGAACTTAGCAGTAGCACCTTCACTTTTACAAGTCATAAAAGAAATAAAATAATAATTACAAATATATAATAAACATTATGAAGAGAAGAAACAAAAGGAATTGATTTTCCCCTTCCCTACCAAACGATGTTCACTCAAGTCAAAAACAATAATTAATACCCACTCAAATTTACAAGGTAAGGAACAGAGTCATTCTATTCAAAGCCCACACAGAGAAAGTCTGTTAATGCAAGCAGAGCATCAGAATCCAAAGCCTCATTTCAAGATACCTTGTCCATCCCAATCTACAAAAGGAAAAAATTTTAGGTTTAGTTTCTTTACCTTTTTTGAAATTTTTTTAATACATTCTTCAATAAAATCATAACATTTTCTCGAAGGAAACATTGACAAAAATCAAGCACCAGAAGAATTTTGAAACCGGTATGGCTGCTCATCAAAGTAATGAGCAAACAATCCTCATCAGATTGAGATCAGATTTGATCTAGGTAGTCTAGATTCAAGTTTTGTCATCTTTATTTTTACAAAATCATTTTTATAGGTGTAAAATCTGAAATGAAGATAGCATCTTAACTATCATTTTTTTTAAAAAAAAATTACTATTTTTAATTTAAAAATTGTCAAATGAAAACCATTAAATCTGGACTATCCAAATCTGATCTAGATGGTTTAGATCTGATGAGGTTTGAATGCTCATCAAACAAGAATTTTACCTCTGTTGTATCCGTACAGAAATGAGCTATCTGAGTTTATGCTAAGGTCCTTCATTGTCCTGCTTGATCTTATAGGTCCTGAGATTCCCTTTAAACTTGGAGATCTTTGCTGGTTAATGGAAGAAGATACAAAAGATAGCTTCTTTTTGCATGGTGAGTTGCCATCAAGTTTTGTTGTATCAACCACATTCACTGTTCTTAGTTTTGGGGAGCTTGAAGACCTTGATTTTGCTCTGGCTGATTCAGTAGCTGCCATGAATGTTGGAAGTACAGAGGGGCTTGAAGGCCCATCATTTCCCAGAGAATGTTGCCTTCTGTGAGGAGAAGTTTTTCTTATTGGAGCAAGTTTTGGAGAATATAAGCCTTCAATCTGATTTTGTCTTTGGCCCTGAATATTTCTCAGATGAAGCTGTCTACTTCCTCCTCCTCCTACATATTCTTCTCTTGCTCTGTAATGTGAACTGAAGACTGAATCTAAATCTTCAAGTTCTTTACTTTTAGAAAGTTGGGTATCTACCCACTGCTCCATCCAATACCTCCATCTTCCATTTACCTTGTTTCTCTCTGATTCTGATGATCTCTGGATGATATTTTAAGTAAAGTGAATTTAGCATCAGAACTATTCACATGCATGATTTTGAACCTAGATATGGTTATGGAAAGAAAAAACATGATATTGAAGAAAAATATGAAGATTTACCCCAAAGGTTAGCTTAGTTAGAAAAAGTGGTATCTTCAACAATGTCATCAACCAAAAACAAAAGTCAAGAGCTTACTCGATGGTTGAATGAGTATTCTTTCATTCGTTCTCTCTTAACTTCTGCTTCTATCTTGCTCATGTAAAAAGCCTCTGTTTCTTCCTTTAACAAAATGCTGTCATCCCACCTCCTTTCACTGTTTGAATCCATCTGAAATATGAATTTATAATTTAGCCTTCACATTTTACAAGGTTATCTATCATCTTGACTCTTGAGAGTTGTTTTTAAGGAACAAAATGCCTGTTAAATACCTGCAGCTTAATGAAAGTTAAAATCAAAATTTCTCTACTCATGCTCTCTAAAGTTACAGCTTAATTTTCCTGATGTTGCACAGACCTCTTGAAAACCATGAAAATAAGTCACCGTCCCGAGTTCTTTAAATTTACAATTTGATCTTCTTGAAATTACAAACCTTTAAATGCAAAAACTCTTGCGTGAAGATCATGTTATAACTTTGAGGAGCATGAGTAATAATTACAGGATACACTAATAGTAATTTATTTCTAGAGTTCTGCAGAGAAATTTTGATTCTGTAAGGGCTTCAACTGTCATTAATATAAATTTAGCAGTCCTTGACTATCATTTCGCCCCTTCTTTTATAAGATTCCAATATTAAGGTAAAAATCTTGTGAGATTACCCTTATGATCTTGTCTCTTGAACTTGGAATCTCTTGGTTCTCATCAAAATCCCATCTTCCTTTAGCCATTTGGAGTCTCTTGGCACAGACCTGTGACTGGATATCAACAAGTGACTGCAAGCACTTCAGAGTGCTCATAGTTTGCCGTCTTACTGCTCTGCCTCTAATGAGAGCTTGTAGCTTCACTATTCCCTTCAATGCCCTTAGAGCCTTCCTTGCCTGTAATGCCACACCAGTTAAGAAATGAGGAAATATGAATGAGAATCTACCAATCCTTTTGTAATATAACTTCAGTTTATTATACTCAGATTCATCTATTATTCTTTTTCAATGTCACTTGTGTCCTTTACGTTTAAGTTATATTTAGAGCTGAATAAGACTCTGGTGCTTGGAAAATGACAAGTTTATCGGATTAATACTTCAGAGTAAAGTCTTAAGCTGTCTTATTATTGTTTTTGAAAGTACTAATTAAGAGAAAACTTCTAAACTAGTAGTTTCACCCTCAGAAATTTAGTTCAACTTCAGTTCTCCAGTACTTGCTTATGTACTTCTTGAAACTTTCCAAATCCATATGTGAGCATTTAGAAGAAAAGATAAACATGATGGGGAAAAATTATTCGATGGCAACCGATTAACAAACTCACAAGGTAACCCCGAAATGTAGTTTGAATTTTGATGGCGGAAGATTCTTGAATCTTCCTCTGGCATTGTAATGTGGGTTGAGGAGCCTCAATTCTGGACTTAACAACTTGTAATTCTTCAGTTTCATCGTGACATTGATTGCCATTATTGAGCTTCTCAACGTCTTGTTTTGTTTCTTTTAGTGTTGCTGGTGGAGCTGTAATAGAAGGTAGTTTCTTTATCTTTAGCCTTCCAATTCCAAACATCCATTTCCTCCTTTTCTCTTTCTGGAAGGGGGAAAAACAAAGAAAGAAAAAGCTGAGTCTTATCAGTCACTAGGAATCACTTCAGAATTAATCAAAAGTTAAAAAAAGCTGAGTCTTATCAGTTACTTAGAATCACTTCAGAATGAATCAAGAGAGGGAAAAAAAAATTCTGAGGATTTTTACTTTTACCTTCTCTGGTTTGGACTGTGTGTCCCATACAAAGAGCCTCTTCACAAAACCAATCAAGCTCTTCCTCTTTGCCATTCAACAATCTCACGTAGAACAACTGCAATTTCTGTGATCTGATAATATGCCCATTAGATAATCCCCTCTTGTAATAGGAAACTAAGAAATGAAATGAAGCTATACGTTACAGAATGGAGCATTAACCTTGTGAAGAAACAAACAAATTTTTTTGCAGAACATGTTATAGATTTAACTTTTTTTTCAGAAGTAGTGGTATAGAGGACCAAGTATTGTGTCCATTAACATTAAAGTAAAAACTAAAAAGGCAATGCACACAAGTCAAGATAGTGGATAACATGATGAAGGTTAAGAAGATTTGGAGTGAGATCTAAGTTTGATTTGCATACCCATCTCCTGGAATCCTGCAAAAATCCGTTGAAAAGGACAAGAACCACCGATTCAGGGAGCTTAGTGCTTTGAGACAAGTGCTAGTTGTGAAGTCTGAAAACTCAGAAAGAAGAATAACAAAGCCTTGAAATCATCAAAACATTCTTTATAATATCAGAGATACCCAGAAGAAGATTGAGATTGATTTTCATCAGAGAATGCAGAAAGATGTTGTTTTCTCCCCCCTTTTTCTTTGTTTACTTATCAGGAGGAGCTGAAATTTTACATACCATACGCACTCAAAAAAGAGGCCTGTGGTTGAAACCAATCATTCACAATTCCCAACTTTTTTATTATGAGTTTTCCTCTGTTCAAAATGTGGGCCTTCAAGAGTAAGCATTACAGAGAAGAAAGAAGAGAAAAAGAAAAAAAAAAAGAAGAAGCAGAGCTTTGTTTACATTTAGGGAGCCTCTTAATAAGTCCTTGAGAAATTCCTTTCAGTTGAATGGGTCCTCTGGTTTTTCTCAACTGTAGCAGGCATGTTCATATGTCTGTTGGGCATGAAATTACAAAACAGTCCCTCCATCTATATAGCCCTGCTTTTTTATGAGAAAATATCAAAACATAGCGAGGTCCATCCTTTCATAATGCGAACTTGTTTTTGTGCTGTTGAAATTAGTTTCATTGTTCTGGTACATAAGAATAATTATTAATCTATTATGATGTTAAAGGTCAACAATGTATCACTGACAATTAAAGTGCCGAATACTGTACTATCTTTATTTAAAGCAAGGTGTTTGGTTAATCCTTGAAAACAAAAGATTTTTAAAGAGATTTCCAAACAAGAGATAGGACTGTCTTTATTGAATTATCCTTTTGCATGAAGTAAAGAGAAATATATAAAGATGGGGAATTAGTTTCCCGCGGCCTCCTGACCATTTAGATTTAGATCTGGACGATTCATATCTTATTTCTTTATTATTTTTTAAAATGAAAAAATCATTTTTTTCTAAAAAAATGTTAATTAAGAAATTATCTTTATTTTAGATTTTCTACCCATTAATTTTTTTTTATAAAAAATAAAAAAGTTTAAAAAAAAATCAGATCTTGACCGTTCATATCTAGATCTGGATGGTAAGCAAGCAGAGGCAGAATCAGGGGGGCTAGGGGTGGCCCCCGTCTCCCCTAAAATTACAAAACTTGACCCAAAAATTAAGAAATTATTTTTAGTCTTATAAAAGTTTCAATACTTTCATTTTAGTCCCTATTGACAGTTTTATGGAGGGACTAAACTGAAAATATTGAAATATTTATGAGGCTAAAATATAATTTTCTAAAATTTTGGGTCCAATTCTATAATTTTCACTCCTTAATTTCAAATGCTAACTCCACTGTGTCCTGTTATGTAATTTGCATCCCCCTAATTTCAAATCCCGGCTCCGCCCTTAATGGTAAGGAGCTCATTCGTTCTGAGAGCTCCCCTTGCTTGTCTATAGGGTAACTGGTTCCATAAAGATGGTGGTGATATAAAAAAGAGAGTTAATAGATGAAAATATAAAGAAAGTCAGTCCAATACATAATTTTACTTATGGTCTCATTTTTCCCCCTCACAAGTACTTTATAGATTATTCTCACTATAGATTCACTTAGTATCAACATAAAAAATGAAAAACTTGAGCTTTGATTCATCATTAGACCTTTTTCCCCCCTTAAATAAAGTTTTCAGTGGAAGGTGCTTAATTAATTCATGAACGCTAAAATATCTTCCAGAGAAAGACTTGCCGCTAAAGAAATCAATCAATATAAAAGCTTTGCACATGGAAGTCCTAACTTGTGCTTTTTTAGGTACCAGCTAACTCATTTAATTGCAACAATTAACTTTGGGAAATATCATCTTTAATTTTTTTTTTTCAAAAAAAGACTAATCAATCAATCATAAATCATAAGACCTGAACATTAAGAAGTATAAGATCTAGTGCCTAAGGCAATTTACACTATGAACATGATCTTATATTAAAGGTAAGAACAAGTATTTTTTGGTAAGAGTGTGTTTGGGATGGCATTTAACCATCCCAAAAGTAGTTTTTGATGACCAAACATGCTTATGGGTGATTTTGGTTTTTTAAAGATGTTTGTGATGACTTTTTTCCCCTCAGTTGGGATTTTGGAAAAATAAAATAGCTTAAGCCATAAATCAAAATTTTTTGCTTTTAGTTTTTCTACCGTAGAGAGAGAAAAGTACCTATTAAAAGAAAAATCTCAGGCCCCAGTTTTTTTTTTTTAATTGAAATACTATCAGGGTCTTTATTATAAATCCTTATAGTTGAATTTTTTTGTCCTAAATATAAATTCACGTAAAAGTTAATAATCATGACAAGACATTACCGAGAAATTTAAATGGTGGAAATTACTTGATAATTTTTATATAAAAATCATGATAATACTCGATTTATGTCGTTCTCACCAACTAAATTTTCAGGGGGACTTTTTCCTAATTTTTCTAAAAAATTTAAGTAGCTAGTTTAGTATTGTAAATTTTTTCTAAAGAAATACATTACATATTTTTATTTTTATAAAATTTATCTCGTTTTTGATCTTTTACCTTTAAACTTGCTTTTCCATTAATCTTTTAAACAAATTTATGTATTTTTCACAATACACACAGATAATATATATGCATTATTTAATAAGATTTATTTATTTTATTTATTTTCTATTTAAACTTGCTTTTCAAAATAATCTTCTTAACAAGTTTTCGTTTCAAATATTTCACTTATACTATTGTCAATCCAAATATAAATCACATTATATAATCTGATTTTTACTTAATCTTAAGTTTTTATAAATCGAATTTGGAAAAAAGGAAAAAAAAAAAAAAAAAAAAAAAAAACCACTTTTGCCATGTTATTTCCACTGAAATTACCTCAACCAACAGAGCCAATAATTGTTGACAGAGGACTTTCTTTCTTAAGCCAAACCCTGACCATCAGATTGGTTAAAAAAATTGGAGACCTCAGATTCAGTGTACATGTGAGATTGGCCCCAAAAGGTCAAAATCTCTTATCTATAAAGATAAAGAAAAGAAGAAAAATGGGGTTAGATAGTAATAGCAGCATCACAAGGTTACACAATTTCAATGAAGCATTGTTACATACAGGTGGGGAACTGCATAATTGAGCCATTGTGGGAGACACAATGTGCAGAAGGTAAGAGAATGTGTGCAAGAAAACAAAAGAGGAATCTGGCTACGAGAGACCAATACAGCTGTAAGAAGGACCCGCACCAAAAGGATGATTCAGAATTCCGATTCCTCCCCAAAATTGTAGCCCTAGAAACACCGATACCAACCACGAACGAAACGATTCAAATCGGCTGTTTTTCTTTCTTTCTAGGGTTTGATAATTTCTGAGAAAACGAGAGAGGACGATGGGTATAATTGTGTAGTTATGATTGTCTTAAAGAACAGAGGACAATTTTGTCAAACATTCCACAGTAAAACGACTGGGGAAAGCGATGTTTGTGCGGCGAGAAAAGGGACTTATCGAGAGTAAAACGGAAAGGTGTTTAGGGCATTAATGGCGAAGAGGGAACCAGTTGTGAAGAGTGAACAGGGAAGAAGAAAAACTCAGCGATGAGGAGGGAACAAGACAGGGATTGGTCTGAAAATTCTCAATTCATGAAAGTGAAATTGCTCTCAAGCATTGCAACAGGCTGTTGCAACGGTAACCAAGACGGCTCCGCATGCCCTGCTCACCCTGCTCAGCGGATCTATGAGCTCATCCCTCAAAATTGTATATTTCGCCTTCATGTATTTTTTACCCTCGTTATCTCAAATTAATTTACTTTTAGTATATCCAACATCTAAAAATATTTTTGCAGTACCACCCAATATTTGAAAATATTTTTCTGGTGGCACCTAATATTTTAAAATATTTTTTAGTAGTGTCAAGTATCTTAAATTACTTAAATTAATTAATTTTTAGTACATCTACTACCATTGAGTATTTTTTTCTGTAGCACTGACTAAAAAAAATTATATGATGCCGGATTCATTAAAAGTTAATTAATTTGAGATACTTACTAAAAAAAAATATTTCACTCTCTTAAATATAACTAAATTCAAATTAATGAAAAAAATTTAAGGGAAAAAAATCATTTGAGGATGAGCATTTCCTCCGCAAGGAACGTGGATTCAACCAAGACAAACCAGAACTAATTTGAACAAAATAGTTGGCTTACAACTGCCCATTAGATTGAACTATTCATTATATCATTCTCAAATTTCTTACTCTTTTTTCCTATTATTTATTTTTTATTTTTGAAAAAATCACATCAAAGTTCCAATCAAACAAAATAATATCATTAAAGTTCAATTTGTCAATGATAAGTTAAAAAACAATTATTGATAAGTGAAATAGCTACCATTGACAAGTTATGAAACTTTTCTGTTTTTTTTTTCTTTATTTAGGACATTAAAAAATTTGTTGTCTGAATAAGTGAGAGGGTTTGCACTCAACTACACATTAGATATTTGACGAAGTTATTCTAGGTTGCTGAGATTTTAAAATTAGATAGATGAAAATATTATGTGCATAAATGTATAATTTAGCCTAAAATACACAAAATTCCTTTAATTTTTGGTTCACTTGCATATAACCTTCATAATTTTTAGAGTTTAAATTAAGGAAGCTAATGTTTTATGTCTTGGCTCTTGACTATCAACCTGTTAAAATTTCTGTTAAAGTTAACTTTTTTTTTTTTTTTTTTGGTCAAAATCTTTACATTTTATGGTATTTCATGTCATATGTCAAAATTGTTAAAATACCAATAAGTAGGTTGAATTTCAATCATTACAAAAGAACTTATTTGAAATTTTGAAAAATTTGGGAAATTACCTAACTACCCTTAATTTTTTTTAATAAAAATTAATCAACACCCTTTGCCGCATTGGAGCTCCAATGCTAGTGACAAGTAACGGTGGTCGTCACCAAAGCACCGTGACTGTTTGCAAAGTCAAAGCTCTGGTGCCCAATCACCAGAGCGGTATCCTATATTTTATTTTGACTTTCTCAAGTAAAAGTTATCAAAATAGATACTTGAGTTGTTAATATAGATACTAATGTCGTAAATAGAGTTGACTAAAGCTTTATACGGTCTCATATATATTTTTGAATTTCTAAAGAAAAAATTGTTAATATGCATACTAAAGTAGTAAAAAATATGAGATCACTGGAGCTACAGTCAACCCTATTTATGATTTTTGGTGTGCATATTAACAACTCAAGGCTCCAAGTATATGACTTTTGCCTAAGAATTTCAAAAACATATGAGACCGCTAGAGTCTCGGCCCACCCTATGTATGACTTAGTATCTCCGTATTAACGACTTTTGCTTGAAAAATTCTGTGTGTGTGAGCTTTGGCATTGGCGACCACCTCCATTGATCACTGCCGCCTGAGCTCCGGTGGCTGGCAAAGGGAGTTGAAGATTTTTTATTAAGAAAATAAGGATAATTACGTAGTTTTCCAAATTTTACAATATTTCAAAAGTTAAAATTAGTCCTTTTGGAATTATTGAAATTTATAAACTTATTTATCTTTATTAATTTTAACAATATTTTTCTGTCTTTTTCATAAGACTGGCTTTCTTTTTTTTTTTTTTGGGGGGGGGGGGGGGGATCTAGTATTTGATATGTAATTCAAAAACAAATAATTTTTCCAATTTGCCAGAATCGTCTTGCATCTTATTCTTATCCGTATCTTCTTACACCTCTCCCGCCTACTAATCAATTCCATTCCTTTTCTTCACAGCTTTGCATTCTCTATCAGTTACCTTTCCTTAAGGGCTTCAAACCATCCTCATTCTCAATCCAAGAAGAATGTGATGTTTAATTAGTATTTTTTTAAAGTCTTCTTGTTGACAAATACATTTCATTCTTTTTTTCAATCATGTGAGATTAGTTGATGTCACATATGACAAAATTTTGGGTTTAAATGTTCTGTCAGTTGGCATCTCTGATACCAGTTGGTACCAAAAAGGTATATTTAAGTGGGATGGAAAACCTTTCCCTTAAAGTTAGTTGTTGAGGTGGAAAATCAAGCCACTCAAATATCATAGTATAATTAATAGAACTTGTTGTTCTATGCCAGGATGTAAAAGATGCCCAAAAATATACTCTTGAAAGGATATGGTCAGAAAATGTTGATCCTTTCATATAAAGTGAAAAGAGAACTCTTGATTGAAAAAACGATTTGATAGGAAGTCATAAACTCTCCCACATTTTAAGTTCTATCTCCTCCATACTTATTAATTAGTATCACTCCATTCCACTTAGGTAATTATTAGTTGGTATCAAAAGTTTGATACCTCAGCTAATGATAGGTACGCAAATGAGAATTACATAAAGATTGCATTTGAAGTTCTGCCTCCTCAAATAACACTCACCAATTGTGATTACTCATCCCACTTACCTACTTATTAAATATCAAAGATTAGGTACATCTGCTATCAATTGAACATCTTATACCAATTGATGGAGGCATAATTGAGAATTACAAAAAGATGAGGATCACCACCTAGAGGCCACCACTGCTGCCGCGACAACGAAACAGGGTCACACTTGCACATTTTTTGGACATCCATATGCATAAAAACATTTATTTGGATTACATCAAACATGAGAATATATGTAGTAAGAAATAAAATTACCCTTATCTACACATATATGTATAGGGTATATATTGGGTTCATGGTATTGTTTTTTTCATATTTTGTAGTGTACTCGTTGGGTTCAATGTAATTTTTTAATATTTAATGGTGGAAATCTTATGCAATGTATATATTGGTTCATGGTAATTTGTTAATATTTAATGGGATATTTTAATATTTTTTTTAAATATTTTAATGGGGAATATTTATAAATCTCTATATTTTTAATTAATTTTTAATATTTAATAGTGGTAATTATTTAGTATTTAACGGTTTTTATGGGCGGGCACTTTGGTCAATTTAAAAAATTAGAATGACAATAATGTCTTTTTTACTCGACTACAGGATGACTGCATCACATTTATCAGTCTTAGCAATGTAATCTTGATCACATCAAATGATGTAATTATCATTACAAAATGTAATCCTCTTCATATTATATAAGCCAACCAAATGCTATAATCGGTCTAGTGCATCAGGATTACATATAATCTACAAGTTGGGGAAGGATTGAATTAACAAGATTAAGAGTCTATGAATATTATTAATGCGTAAATAAATGAGAGTACATATAAGTATTTATACATAAAAAGTATAAGCTAATAGGCTAACCTTATAATCTAATGTAATTTCATCATCAAATCATAATATCTCATATCATTAATATAGGATATAATATCTCAACAAATCAAATTTTTGGATAAGAATCTCTTAGCTGCACCCAAAATTAGGTGATTTCCTAATAATAACACGCTTGGAAACTTGGATGAATATTAATATGTGAAATAATAAAATGAAGAGCATGCCAAACGAAGTTTCAAGAAGTATGAAAAATATATTGACGCAGATTTGGGCCATGACGGTTTAATTGTCTTGGGCCCAACTATTGAATTGGGCCTCACTTGTTTGATTATTATGCTAAGTTAAAATAGTTGGGCCTCACTGGCATATCGTGTTGAAGGACTTACCAACATTTATTGGGAGTTAATATCAAAAAAAAAAAAAATATATCTATTGGGAGTAAGTGAAAACGGTCTTACCCCTCGTTTTTTGTTTCAACTGGTGAAGGGGTCGAACTTTCTCATCAAAAGGGAGGGGGTTCGATCCTGGAGTTGGTCAAGGCGCTGGGGGAGGCATCCTAGGGGTTTAGGAAGCAATGGAAACACTGGGAAGAGATAGAGGCATGTGGACTCTCTAACCCAGTATGCCCTGCGAATTGGCTCCAAGTGCCCTACCCTTGGATTGTAGGTGAGCCCAACCTCTTTCATAAAAATTTTTATATCAAAAAAAAAAAGTGAAAACAGTCTTGCTCTACTTTAATGACGTCATCAATTCGAGGTGTAGGAATAGAGAAAATGGCGTTGGAAAGTGGACTCCACTTGAGACGATTCTGGATTAGTCGAAGAAAAAGGCTTATTTAGAGCTAGTAATGCTGGCACCCCGCTGGTTAAATAAACAAGAAGAGGACGACTTAGTATCCTATTAGGGAACAACATGAGAGTTTTTTTTTTTTTTTTTGGTTGACTTTAAGGAATAGCTTGCTTAAATCTGATCCAACATGGGGAAAGTTGTTCCAATGTTCATACGGGCCTCATCAAGAAAATTCATAGGCTATTAAATCAGGATTGGCAGGTCAATATCTTGTATGTTTACTGTGAGGGGAATATCTTGTATCTTATATCAATCTCGGGACGAATCTAGATTAGTAGAAGAACCGTCGAGAGCTCTACAGCGGGTTCTGCATGAGGAAGCATAGGGTAACGGTTGTGCAAGAATTTGCATCACCACGGACTGATCTATTCTGATCTCTTCCAGTTGAAAACAAAAAATAAATACTATTATATTAGAGGGTTAAGTAGTAATTTTACCCTGAAAGTATACTCTCAGGAGCGATGTTGCCCTGAAAGTTTTTTTGGGCTCAATTTTGTACCAAAAGTCTAAAAATATAACAATGTTGTCTTCCACTAACGGTTAGATCTGACAGAGTTAGCACACTCAAGTGTGCACAATCGTTTTTTTTTTTTTCAATGTGCACACTCAAGTGCGCATTATGCATACTCGAGTGTGCTAACTCTGTTAGGTCTGACCGTTAGTGGAAGGCAATATTGCTACATTTTTAAACTTCTGGGGTAAAATTGAATCCAAAAAAACTTACAAGGTAATATTGTTCCTGAGGGTATACTTCCGAAGAAAAATTGTTATTTAACCCTGTATTATATAACATCGTGTTTAAAGATTAAAGAAAATATTATCAATACAGATTCGATGAGCTCAAACCCAATCCATTGATAGAAGAAATTTGTTGATAAAAAATTGTACTCTCATGTGAGTAGGATATATTTGGAGAATTAATTTTAGTCTTAAATATAATACCTATTTTTCACATTGATTTTTTCCCCTTAAATTTACTCTTATTGATGTTTCCTCAACAATAATCAATGAGAAGAGATAATGACGGAATTGATGAAGATAACTATGGTGTTTAAAAAAATATATACCAAATTAATTAGCTTAATTATTTTCTCAATATAATCAAATTGAGTAAATATGTCTTATATTAAGGATCGGGGAGTATATTTTTAAAATAAAGGGAAAAGTCTATATAATTAACATAAATTGAAAGGTTGGTTAAAATATTTTAGGGTTAAATACTACTTTCACCATGGAAGTTTAGCTTAAGGAATATTGGTCATCCAGAAGTTTTTTTGGTCTCATTTTTTCCCCGGAAGTTTACAAATATAGCAATATTGCCTATCCGTTGGTCTTAACGTTAAATTATTGTTCTTCTTTATAAACTTTCAGGGGCATCATTACTCCTAAAAAAACTTCCGGGGCATATTTGCTCCGTTTTATTCACGTCCAGGACAAAAATGAGATAAAAAAAACTTTCAAGTGACTAGTGCTCCTTAAGTTAAACTTTCATGACAAAAATGGTATTTAATCCAATATTTTGTACTCCCTCCGGTCCTAATTATAAGACAACATTTGAGAGTTGGTTTTGGTCCTAATTATAGGACAATATTTTAATTTTTGTCAATCTCTTCCTAAAATACCCCTATTTATTCTTTTAAATGTATTTGGTTTTTGGTGAGTATATGTATATGGGTGCATAAACTCTTCCAGTCAATGAAACTTTTAAATTGTTGAGTATATATACACACAAAAACACACACACACACACACACATATATATATATGGTTGTGTGTGTGTGTGTTCACACACACAAACATATGTGTGTGTGTGTGTTTATATGTGTGTAGATATATATACACACAAACATGTGTGTGTGTTTATATATGCATATGTGTGTAGATATATATATTCACAAAATATATATATATATATATATATATATATATATATATGTATGTATATATATCTGTGAGTGTGTGTTTATATGTGTGCAAAATAGACACACACAAATATATGGTTGTATGTCGTGAACGCGTGTAGATATATATATTCACAAACATATATATATATATATATATATATATACACACATATATATATATATATATATTTGTCAGTGTGTGGGTGTGTGTTTATATGTGTGTAAATACACACACACAAACATATGTGTGTGTGTGTGTGTCTATATATATATATATGTGTGTGTGCGCTATACACAAACATATATGTATTTACAGCCAAACCATTATTTCAATTAGAAAGTATATGGAAAGAAAAATTTTAGGTAGGAGAGGTATGTGGTAGAGGTTGTTGATTCACTTTTACTTTTATCATTTTAAATTTATATAAGGGTATTTTAGGAAAATGAGTAAAATTAACTAATTTAACTCCTTTTCTTAATCTCCCCAAAAACGATTAAATATGTCTTATAATTAGGACCGGAGGGAGTACAAATTTTAATCACGTCTTAACCCGAGAGAATATATCATGTATAAGCCTATCCAAACTCGTCAAAGGTTATTTTTCGGCCCCATACATATAAAAGGAATTACCACAGCTTCTTTTCTGAATAACAAGAAAAGTTGTTTAGCACATACTGGAATCACAGACAAAAAATAAAATAATTAAGAAACATTATATTTTAAATATGAGCAAAATTTTGGGTGACTGAAGTCTCTTGCCTTTTGTATTCTGCAAGTCTCCTCTCTTACACAAATCCCATTTTCCCATATCATTTTTCCCTAGATATAAAATTACATAACTACCAAAAAAATCAGATCTTCTTATTATCAACTTATTAACAGAAAATGATGGATTCATTCCCTGTTCTTGATGGAATAGACACTAGAATTGTCCTCTGTATCTTCCTCATTGTACATAGAAACCCACCAAACTCTTAAGCTTTTGTCCATGCTTCCACTATAAAGCAAAAAACCACCATCACTTGTATTTCTACAAGATGCCTCTAAACACTTCACTGGCCCTTCATGTCCATTTATTACCCCAATTTTACAAAGCCCACCATTAAATCCCTCTCTCTTCCAAATTCCTATACTCTTATCTGAAGACCCACTTAACAAAATCTCCCCTTTAAACACATGCATAAAACAGCCATTTCATGTGCTCTTGTCTCACTTACAAGCTTCCATGATTCATTGAACCGTTCAAGATATTGGTTCATCATCGTATCGGAGTTGGTTTGCATGTCGATTTTCTCCCATTTCATAATGAAACCATTAGAATCTCCTCCATATATCCATTTCCCATCTTGAGAAACAAGAACACAATTAAAGGATGCATCTTTATGATGACCCTTTAAAACCCCTTCTAAACAATGTGAGATCTTCATGTTCTTGTTCTTCTTGTTTCCCTCTTTTCTTCCCCAAGCTTTGATTTTTCCATCTGCAGAAGCAGAATACACAACCCCTTTACATGCTACTAAGCCATTGATGGCATCATCATGAGCTTTAATGGATTCTAAACACTTGAAGCTTGATAAATTCCATACCTTAAGGGTCTTGTCCCATGAACTAGAATAGATGAAACCATTGGAGACCGTCAAGCATGATATGCTATCTGAATGCTCAATCCACAATCTCTTGTGGTGTCTTCTTGTTTGGACATAATTACTCTGTTTCATGAATTTTCCCAAATAATCCTTTGTTGTCGGGAGAGTTTCCGCAAGCTTGAACACGTTATTCTCTGATGAGCTACTAGAAACCTTCCAGACTCTAATTTTGCCATCTTGATGAGCCGAGAAGATCTTGTTATCGGCCGTGACGAGGGATTTAACCGATCCATCTCCATGTCCAAACTTGTGGAGAAGCTCGAAATCTTGTTTCTGCCATACGATGATGTCTTTGCTTTGAGAGGCACTGAGTATGAAGTCTCCACAGAGGGATAAACAAGAAACAGAGGCCATATGACCTGAAAGAATAGCCAATGGGCGATGTGATGAGAAGGATTTAGAAATAAGCTTTGCGTGTTGCAGAGGAAAGGGACTGGTTTCTTCAGTTTCACTGCTGGTGGAGCTTGATCCTTCAGAGAGTAATAATGAAGGAGAAAGTTTGGATTTAGAAATGTGGGACTCCATTGGATTGTTTCAAGTTTGATCAGAGAGAGAGATTTTGGGAGATGGGAAAGACCGAAAGAGAGAAAAGAAGAGGAAGAATATAAAGGGTTTAGGTTTAGAAGAATGTAGCTAGGTGTAACGACTACCAACAAAATGGAAACTTGTTCTTTCTTCTAAATTTATATACTCCTTTTAATCCTAAATATCCTAAATATAGGATAAAGTTTGTAATACAAATTATGCTATAAATTTTCTCATATATTTAAGGCCGGAGGTAGTAGTATCGGCACTCATACAATTGTCCATCACTATCATATCCTTTAAAGGTGTCACTAACATTCCATTATTACTAGTTTAATGCCCCTTTTCTACAAGCACTAGTTTAAAGGTGTCACTAACATTGTTGATTTATGGAGGATATAGACGGACACACGTTGATTTATGTAAGATTAAATTCAGATTATATAGCCAAGATAATTTAATGAGAATTGTTTAATTTATTGTAATATGTGATCACATTGGATTATTTTACTATGCCAACCAAAAAAATCTGAATTAGCAGAATGCATTAGGATATAGCTTGTAATCCTTGTATATGGAATTCAACCAAACATGCCATTAGAGTATTAGTATACCATGTTAGTTTTATATTATTTAATTTGACCTATTAGCCTATGCAACTCCAACTTGTATAAAAGACGGATTGTTTCAATATAACACTTTAATTGCCAATCAAGTTGTAATACACATATTGATGGTCCATATCTCCTTTAAAAATTAAATACTTAAAAGAAGGAAAAGAAAACAAATTTTAGTATATGACTGCTTATAACGTTAGTTGAGCATGTAACCAATGGTAGATCTCAAGATGCTTAATAAATAGAAAATTAATCTGATACATACTCCCTCTGGTCCTTTTTATGAGAACCTGGTAACCAAATTGCATGGTTTAATAAATCAGTTAAAAGTAATAAGTTTGTCTTAAAATAAACTTTTTTCCTAAGTATACCCTTATTTATAAGGGGAAATTAAAAAATAGAAATAAAATAAATGTAAGTATCATCAACCCTCTAATTAATTAATGCAATATATATAATTAATGAGGGGTACAAATGAAAAAAAAAAATTCATTAAGTGTTGAGACAACTTTTATCGGACTCTTAAAAAAATGACTAAGACGATTCAAATTTTAAAATCTTATAAAAAAGATTGGAGGGAGTATATCACAACAACCAAATTTGTTTAAGAGCGTATGATAAAAATTGCAGAGCATCTAGACATATAGTCCATCTTTCTTGGAAACATGAACATATTTAATTATGGCACATTAATCTCACTTGTGCCAAATGTCACAACATTTCTGGAATGCAGAAATATTAAAAAGAAACAAAAACAATATGGGAGAATATCATGTGATATCACTGTTTAATTAATACTCCTCGAATCTTTAATATAAGATATATATTTTTAATTTAATTAGATTAAGGTAAGTTAGTTAAGATGACATTTTTTAAGACTTCTTAGTCACATTCCTTAATTCCTTTCTTCCCTCTCCTCTCTAATTATTATTGATGAAGTATCAATAGAGGTAAATTAGAAAAAAAATAATAATAACAAATTTGGAACCTTTATCTTATATTTAGGGTCGAATTAACTCTCTAAATATATATTGTACTAAGAACCCAAGGACAAGAGGAGTAGTAATTTAATATGACATGGTGGAACATCACTTTTTGTTGTTGTTAGCTCACATGAAACGCATTAATCTCACAAATGTGCTCTCTAACATCTAACTACTATGTTTATTTTACTATATATGTTTTTAATTTGCTTATTTATTATAAGAAGAGAGCTAGCAAAGACAAAGTCGAATTCTGGACTAATATTTTTATCTATTAATATATGATTTTGCCACTATATGTCATTTTAAAAGTTAAAATCCTTTTAAAATTAATTTTATTTAGAGGTTCTTGTTTGTCATTCTCCCACTATTTTTTAAGAAAAAATATTTAATTTGCCTTGTGGTTGAGTGGGACTTAAGAGAGAGATGATGAAAAAAGAAAGAGGGGGGGGGGGGGGGGAGCATACTTTAAAAAAATATTTCATATACTTATTAATTTGAGAGACACTTATGATTTATTCTCTTATGGTAAATATTTCAATAAAATTCATTGAAATTTATATTAATGAGCAATATATTAAACCTTTGGAAAATAATATTCTTCACAAGTTTATTAAATAAAATGTTAATTAATTGATAGAGGCATTAGAAAGCAACATAATGCACTTGGAACTTTCCTCTCGATCACATGAAGTAATCTCATGGCTTCTTCTATATGCACAAAAGATGAAAAGAGAGCTAAGAAATAAAGGCAAATGAGAAAACTTTTTAGGTAAGTGTGAGATTCAAATAAATTAATGTAGAAAGCAAATAATTTAGATCACCGTTTGTTCCTCTAATTTGGTTGAAATCAATAATTTAGGTGGGAAAATTAAGAATAATTAATACATCATTATAAAATAAAAAAATTAATGTTATTTTAACTCCAAAGTCCAAAGGTTTTAAACTGTCACTTGAGAAATTTTATCTTTTATCAACGTTTCGATTTTTTCTTTGTCTAAGTTTACTAACTTGTCATTTAAAAGGAGAGTTAATTAATTAATAACCAAAATATCTTTATTCACATATATAGGTTGAAAATCCTCATAAAAAGCTAAATTGGAAAGCATTAATGTATAGTCGAGATGATTGTTAATTAAGCAGTTTTCATGTATACTTTTTAGTTTTAAAAATATCGGAAGCTAAGTTCAAAAGATAATACATATAATTGGGGAGATAATAAATATAAAAAGAATTTCATATTCGAACTTCAAATATTTTTAACTTAATTTATAAATCTAACTCAGTCCCTCAAGTTTTATCCATTTACTCCGTTTGTCTTTATACTTACATAAAATCATCTAATTCAAGTATTGTATTGTCATCAAGTCATACGGAAAAAGGATGGCAAATGGATTGAATAATTGAAACTTCAAATTTAATTATATTTGAGTTAAATCTATATAGGCTACAAAAAATCAAGTTTCTTTTTGGTTAATTTTGTCAATTGCTTAAAGGATCAAAATTTTCTAATTGACATTTTAAAAATTTGAGTCTTAAAGTACCATAATGCTTTTTTATTAGTTATAAAGTGTCACTTACTGATTTAAGCCATAGCTAGTTCACATGATTAACATAACATTGGGGGAAAAAAAGGAATTAACGTCAATCAACCTCAAAATCATATAAACATGGGCATTGGCAAAATTGCTTGAGAAAGGGAGACACAAACTTGAATTTAGTTTCAATGAGAGGACCACAATGCTCTTGTACTTGACACCTTGATGCCTCTCTAGCTAACCTTTCTTTTGATTGAAAGATGCTTCTCTACCTTAAATTATATTTAATTCATTGAATCAAAGTGGTCGGCTACAAGCATTCAATTAAATTCATATTGTAGTGCAACAATTATAATTTAAATGGAACGTGTATTATGGCACCTCCTCAGTGATGTGTCAGTCTTGCTATATTTTAGTTTAACTTTTGATATATAGGTTTGGTAGCATGTAAGTGTGATAATACTTCACACACATGCTATGCCTAGACTAAAAATTATATTGTCTCTATTATTTATGACTTACAAATAATAGGTTTGGTAGCATGTAAGTGTTTCTGTATTTCAAACACCCATGCACATCTCAGCTTCCAAATGAAGCAATCATAAAACTGGTTTGACCGAAAAAAGGTTTAGGTTTAGAAGAAATGGAGGTGTACCACCAACAAAATGGAAACTTGTTCTTTCGGCTATATATATCTAGGATTTCCTTGTTTCCTTAACATAAGACCCTATTTTATTTTATTTTTAGAGAGAATAAGAAAAATAAACTAACTATTTTAATGAATTTATATTTTTTAAAAACTAATTTGACTGATTTATAAACTCATATGCAATCTAATGATGCACATTATATACTATGGTTTAATAATTTATTTAGGTTTATCTTTAAAAAAAAAACTAGGTTTTATATTAAGGACCGGAAGGAGTATTATATTGCTCTTTCCTGATTGCTAATTATATTGAAGGTATAATTAATCTACATGTCCTTATAGTTTCAACTAATTTTTAATCAAATTCTGGTAGTTTTCCCCCTTTTTGTTCGGTCTTTATATTTTCATTTGTTTTTAATCAAAACCCTGTAGGTTTTTTTTTTCCCCCTTTTTCTCCTTTTTTCAAGTTCTTATAGTTTCCTCTAATTTTTAATTAGGTCCCTAGGTTTTTTTTTCTTTATTCTATAAAGTCTGAAATATTCTTCTGTATATATAAAATATAATATTTGTTGCTACATTGATTAACATAGAAATTGCATCACTAATTTACTGTTTTTTTTGTAGTGATTATATCTTTTTTTTTTTTTAATAAGTGGTCAAATTTATATTAAAGCATGGAAGGTGAGTACAACAAGTTTATAATAAAACAACTGACGAACACAATACATGACATACAATACACTATAAACCAATTCAAACATAAACCAACACAACACCATAATCCCCTGCAATGAAGTAAAATTAGAAATACAAAATTCCATCAAAGAATAATGAAATGAATTTATATTGCATTTATAAAAAGTAAAAATAAATGTGAAACAATCAGTTTACTATTGATTCTTAGCAAAAAGTTATATAAGGGAGATTATTTGATTTGTAATAAGTTATAAACATGATAACATTGAATAACTGTACTATGCCAACTAATCATCTTAAATTAGCAAAATGCCTATAATTATTATGCATGGAATTGAACCAAACTTACAGTTAGTCTTATTGCTCAGATGGGTTCCATGTTAGTTTTATATTATTTGACCTATAGGCATATGCAACTAGCTAAAAGAGGGATAGTTTCAATACACTCCCTCCGGTCTTAATTATAAGACATATTTACCTAATTTTGGAGAGATGAATTAAGGATAATAATTAAATTAGTTAATTATATTTATTTTCTCAAAACGCCTTATTTAAAATTTAAAATGGCATCTAGTTATTCTAATTCTTTATTCTTTGTCGGACCTCTCCTACTTCACATATGGCTTCTTCGAGTTCTCACACAGTCTAGCATTGTCGATCTCCCTCAACAACTTCTAGTCTACTCTTGGAGTTGGAAGTGTAATTTAATAGTGATGTCATTATTAAATGTGACAAAAATTGCTCAAAATTATTTTATTAAAAAAAAACAGTAGAATTGAGGTGTATGTGGTATTAATGAGTTGCAAGTATTACTCACTTTATATAATATATATGTGCATTATTAAATTATCAATAGAGTTATTTTGGGAAAAAATTGACAAAAATTAGAATTTTATCCTATAATTAGGATCAAGATCAACTCTCAAATGTTGTCCTATAATTAGGATGGAAGGGAGTAACACTTTAATTGCCAATCAATTTGTAGTAAAGAGGGAAAAGAAAATATTTTGTGGATATGATGGCTTGAGCATATAATTAACCAATGTAGATCTCAAGATGCTTGATATATAAATAGATAATATCATAGTATCACACCAACCAAAATTGTTTATATAAATGATAATAAGTGCATTGCATCAAGACTTACAGTAGTCCATCTTTCTTGGAAAGATGAACATATATTTGAATTTGATGGATTACATGCCAAATAGTAAATCCCACTATTGCCAAATGTTACAACAATCCTGGAAAAGCAGAAATATTAAAGAGCAACAAAAGCAATATGGGAGAAAGCATGTGAGATCACTGTTTAATTAATTAATAATTTAATATCATACGGTGGAACATCACTTGTTGTTCTTGTTAGCTCACATGAAACGCATTAGTCTCACAAATTTGCTTTTTTCTAACATCTAACAACTCTTTTTCTTACCCTATATATGTTTTTGTCTATTAATTATTGATAAATTCGATCTGGAATATTTTCATCAATTTCTTAATGTGTTTTGGGGCATACATTTCATTTAAAAGTTAAAATCCATTTTTTTTGCCATATTGTACCTAGCAACTTTTCACAATCTAGCTAGACATGTGCTCTGCTAGGGTTTGGCTTCATCGGAGATCTGTGAGCTTCGTCGCCCACTGCGGCGAAGGAAATGAGTGTCCCCTCCGCTTGCGCACCGCGGGGAGGGGAAAGTGAGGTACGTATGGAGGAGGATGGCGGAGACTGGTCTCGACGGAAGAGGAAAGCTAGAATTGAGGAAGGTAGCTTTACTGGCGGTGAATCTAGAGTTGCGAGAGAGGAGAAGTGAATGGCGCCCGAGGATAAACAGATGTCGCCGAAGTCTTATAGAGAGTCGTTGCTACTGAATGGTCAAAGAACATTGAGGAGGAAGAGACGGAGGATTTTGGCGCGGGTATAGACTTTGCAAAAAGTCTTGAATCCAAGTGAAGGTATTTGTATTGATGATTCTGATCCTCTTTGTCCGCGGTTCTCATTTATGGAGAAGGAGAGGGATAGGCTACTGAAGCCTTTCGGACAGACTTTGGTTGTGAAATTGTTAGGGCGTCAACCATCCTATGGATTTATGGTCAAGAAGTTAAGGCAGATCTAGGAGAGGAAGGGAAATCTGGAGATTTTTGATCTGGATAACGATTTTTACCTGGTCAGTTTTCAGCATAAAGATGACTACATGGAGGCTCTTACTGGAGGTCCTTGGGTGATCAATGATGCTTATCTCAATGTCGCCAGATGGAGGCTGGATTTTAATCCAAAGAAGGCGCAGGTGGAGTCAGTTATAGAATGGGTACGTTTCCCTGATCTCCCGGTACCTCTGTTTGATAAGAAGTTCCTATTGAATCTAGGGAATGTGATTGGTAGAGCTATTAAGCTAGACATTCATACAGCTCGACGATCAAGAGGTAAGTTTGCAAGGATGTGTGTAGAATTGAACTTGACAAAACCTCTTGTCCCTGAGTTTGAGGTGGAAGGGCAGAGGATTAGTATTGTCTATGAGAGTCTCGGTTTGTTGTGTACCAGATGCGAGTGTTTTGGTCATACCAAAGACGGCTGTGAGGAGGTCCAGAAGCATAAAGGCGAATGTGCTATGGCTGTTGAGCAAGTGGATGGGGAGCAGTAGCCAGTAGAGAAGGTTGAAGTTAAAAAAGACTTATGGCAGACAATGCAGAGGCCTAGAAGACAGAGGAGTCCTACTGTGTTTACTCAAAAGCCCTCTAGTGGATCTCGTTTTGATGTTCTGAATGAGGAGGGCGCTGAGGGGGAGCAACAGAACAGGAGTGAGGGATCTGACAAGGTACATGGTTCAGAAGGAAGTAGAAGGGAAGAGCAGAAAAAAGGGTAGGTGAGGGAGGAGAAAGTACAAGGACAGAAGAGTAAGCAACAAGTTGGTCAGTCAGTGTCAGGAGGTGAAGTCCGGATAGCGAGTGAGGGGAGGCGAGTTCTAAGTTCAGCAATGACCACAAGCAGGGGTGAGAGTGGGTCGGGTTCAGGTAAGGAGAGAACGCCCACACGCACAAACGAGCCCGGGTACAGGTTTGTTGATAAGGAAAATCTAAATCCTGGAGACCCGAATCGAGGAAGTTTGGGGGGAGGAGATAGTTTTATGAGGGATGGGAATGGTGTAGAGAGTGTGCCTCGTTCTGATATGAGTGTAGATGCAGAGCTTGCAAAGGAAGGGCTGTGTGTTGGTCAGTAGCTGGTTGGGTTCTCTTACCTATGATGGTTATGATGAAGATCATAGTTTGGAATGTGAGAGGGGCGGCTAGCAAAGGAGTGGCAGCCGTCATTAGAGATTTGAAGTGGAGGTATAGGTTGGATGTCCTGGTAATATTAGAACCAAGAATCAGTAGAAATCGAGCTACTAAAACCATAAGGGGTTGGGGATTTGGCCATTCAATTAGAGTGGATGCTGATGGGTTTTCGGGTGGGATTTGGCTGTTATGGGATTCTGATAGTATAAGTATAGATACCTGGCAAATGGATGACAAATTTCTCCATTGCAAGGTAACAGAGGGAATGGAGGAGATGATTCTAACGGCTGTCTATGCTAATCTAACGGAACAACATAGAAATAGAATTTGGAATATTTTGAAGGGTCTTGCTGATGAGATTGAAGTACCTTGGCTTTTAGCTGGGGATTTCAATGAAATAAAGACTCCTTTAGAGCAAAAAGGGGGAGGAAGGGTTAGTGATCTGCGATGCAATAAATTCAATGACTGGATCCAGAAATGTAATTTGCTGGATATCGAAGCCAAGGGGCTGTTTTTCACTTGGAAGGGGCCTAAGTGGGAGGGTCTGGACAGAGTATTTAGAAGATTGTATCGTTGCCTCTGTAATGTGCAGTGGCAAGAGCATTTCTCAAATGCAGAAGTGCGAGTCCTACCAAGGTTATGCTCGGACCATCACCCAGTTTACATCCAATCTTGCGTTGAAGATAGAAGGTTCAAGGTGAGGCCGTTTCATTTCCAGGCGGCATGGCTGATGCATAACCAGTTTGATTCCATGTTAAGGGAGAGTTAGAAAGGAAGGGAAGAGGCTCATGTGGAATTAGCTTCGCTACAACAACGGTTGTTGGCTTGGAATAAATCAGTATTTGGAAGAATTGAGGATAGGAAGAGAAATTTAACTAATAGGTTGAATGGAGTTCAAATTTGCATTGATAGAACAAGTAATCCTTTTCTAGTGCAGTTGGAAAAGGATCTTGAGTTTGAATTATAGCAAACACTACGGGGAAGAGGTCCTATGGTTCCAAAAGTCAAGAGGGAAGTGGCTAGAAGAGGGTGATAGGAACACAAAGTACTATCACATGAAGACTCTTGTTCGAAGACGTCGCAACAAATTTTCAATGCTTAAGAACGAGGATGGCTGCTGGATTGAAGATGAGGATGCCATCACAAATATATTTTAGAAATATTATGAAGCACTTTTCGGGGGTGAGGAACATGGCAATAGATGGTTTACAACGGTTAATGGTTGGGAAGTCGTAGCACTTTGGCGAGAATGTGGGAAGTGATCTATCAGATTCGGAGGTAAGAAGTGCGTTCTTCCAAATAGGTGGGTTTAAAGCCCCGGGTATGGATGGGTTCCCAGCCATTTTCTACCAGAAGAATTGGAATGTGGTGGGCCCGGCAGTAGTTAGGTTGTTGAAGGAATTTTGGAGGACTCCTGGCTGAATCAGTGAGGTTAATGAAACACTTGTAGTGTTAATCCCTAAGGTCGACCATCCTGAAACGGTTAGCCAATTTAGACCTATCTCCTGATGCAATGTCTTGTACAAGGGATTGTCTAAAGTGATAGTAAATAGGCTAAAGCCTTTCATGGATTGTTTGGTGTCTCCTCATCAAACTAGTTTCATCCCGAGGAGAAGTATCCACGACAATATAATCATAGCTAAAGAGATTGTGCACTCAATGAGTAGAATGCAAGGAAGTAAGGGGTATATGGTAATCAAATTGGACCTTGAGAAAGCGTATGATAGGATGGAATGGAGCTTTCTTGGTAAAGTGTGGGAGGAGATTGGACTTGATGGGAATATTAGGCGAGTGATAGGAGAGTGTGTGAGCTCTTCTAGGTTGTCGCTAATGTGGAATGGGGAGAAGAAGGACTCATTTGTGCCTTCAAGGGGGTTAAGGCAAGGAGACCCTTTAGCCCCCTACTTGTTTGTACTTGGGATGGAAAAATTGACTCATCTCATTTTGGATTGTGTGAGCAAGAAGAAGTGGAGTCCTTTAAAAATGGGAAGGAATGGCATGGCGGTGTCACATTTGATGTTTGCCGATGATATCTTGTTGATTTGTGAGTAGCAAAGAAATTTTGGGCGCGGTTTTAGATGTTTTGGAGGAATTTGGCAAGTCTTCGAGACAAAAGGTAAACATCCAGAAGTCGAGTCTTTTTTCTCTAAGAATGTGGATAGGAGAACTAGCAGTAGCTGTTTGCGTGGTCGGTTTTTAGGAGGATGGAAGATTTAAGAAGATATTTGGGAGCATATTTGTGGACCGGTCATGCTAATAGCAAGAAATTCCAGCATGTGATAGACAAGATGCAAGCCAAATTAGGCAACTGGAAAAGGAATAATCTGTCACTGGCAGGAAGACTAACATTAGTGCAGTCCGTGACCAATCAGCTGGCTGTGTTTAATATGCAGCACTCATATGTGCCTGCAGGTGTGAGGCAGCGTCTAGAGAGAATACAAAGGGTCTTTATCTCGGAATTGTGGGGAGGGAAAGGAAATTGCCCTACGTTGGCCGGGAATTACTCTGCAAGGAAAAAAGATGTGGGGGTTTTGGTTTGAAGAATATGGAACAAATGAATGAAGCCCTACTTGGTCGGGTGGTGTGGAATTCCATTGTTAGGCCTGATGCTTTATGCTCGAAGGTGTTGTGTGGGAAGTATGGGAGGAACAACGATCTGAAAAGAGGAGTTATTTGTAGGAAGGAGGACTCAGAGATATGGAAACACCTTTCTCGGGTGGCTGAAGGTAACGAGTAACATCAGATGGGAAGTGGGAAATGGCAAGGGAGTTAAGTTCTGGTTGGATATATGGGTGGAAGATGGAAAACGACTAGTTGACAAGCGAATGAGGCAGCTTGAAGTAGGGGAGGAGGAGCTGTTGGTTAGTGATATGACTACTCCCACTGGACAGTGGGACTTGGCTAAAATTAATGCAGGGGTAAATAAGATAGGTAAGGGTCTCATTTTGGCGGTTCCCCCACCAAATGTGTTGCATGGGGAAGACTCTACAAGTGGGGTGTGTCAATCCACAATAAATACGTAGTGGCGGATATGTACAGTGCCTTGAGGGGGGAACAAGGTTTGGTAGAGGGGGTGTGGAAGAAAATTTGGAGATGGAAAGGCCCAAGAAGAATTCAAGTTTTCTTATGGTTAGCAACTTATGAGAGGCTACTCACAGGGGTGCGGAGGTTTAAGCTGTGGGGGAACCCGGAGTGTTGCAAGTGTAATGGGGAGTATGAGACGCAGATGCATGTTTTGCGTGATTGTAGGATAGTTGGTAGTTTATGGAAGGACCTATTTCATGGAAGTATCAAGTCTGAGTTTTCTCTCCTTACAAGGGAAACAATGGTTTGAGTGGAATTTGGGGGCTGGTGGAGATAACTGGTGTCTGGTTTTTGGAGTTGGTTACTGGCTTTTATGGAGTTGGCAGAACAAATCTCTGTTTGAGAATGGGTTTATAATGCCTAAGAACCCGGGAAGCATAGTGTGATGGTTTGTAAAAGAGATCATTGCAACAAGAGAGGAGTTTGGAAGAGTCCATGGTTTAGTAGTTATGCAGCATATAAGGTGGTTGGCCCCAAAGGAAGGTTGGGTCAAGTTGAATACCGATGGTGCACCAAAAGGAGTTATGAAGCATGCTGGGTGTGGTGGACTAGTTAGAAGGTGCGATGGGAAGTGGGTGTGTGGGTTTGCCGTAAGCTTGGGTTTTGCTCGGTATCGGGGGTTGAACTATGGGTCTGTGCTCTGGTTTAGAAATGGCGCATGAAATAACTTCCAACGAGGTTGTAGTAGAGTGTGATTCAGCTGCGGTGGTAGGAATCGAACAAAATGCAGATGGCGGAGGATGTTCTCAAGTCTGGCATGCGCAATTTTTCTGAGTGTAAGAAAGTTTTTTAGAGTTGTATTTGCTCATGTGTACAGGGAAGGGAATGTCTACGTTGATGCATTGGCAAATTATAGCTTTGTGCAGAAGGAGAGTTATGTTAGATATGCTCAACCTCCCCTAGTCATTCGTGGTTTATTAGATAGAGACGAGTTAGGTATAGCTGTTACAAGAGCTGTAATGCAATAGTTGATTTGGGCTTTGCCCTACTTGCTATAAAAAAAAGGTTAAAATCCATTTAATTTTTTTTAAGTGATTCTTATGGTTTGCCATTCTCCCACATTTTTCAAAAAATGGATTTAATTAACCTGGTCCAATGTGGTTTGAGTTGGACTTATGAGAGTGATGAAGGGAAAAAGAACAGAGAACACCTAAAATAATTTCATACATGGGATAGTTTATTTTGCCTACCCTTATTTTGCCTACCCCTCTCAATATCGTTAGATTATAATATCATCCAACGACGGAGATTTGAGGGATAAAATAAACCTTTTTATTCTTTCTTCTCTCCTGGCTCCCTCCTTTTCTCTCTTTTGCTCTCTCCTCCACACGGCTCGCCAGTTCTCCAATTAAAACATCGGGGAATACACCAAGTGCTTTGAGCCATTGACACCTTAACCTCACCGACCAAGCTTCCATTGCTTCCACTTATTTCGATGGCAAGGCCCAGCTTGAGATCGCAAAACATAAAACACTTAAAATTTATATAAGAACTATAAATAGGGTCATACAAATGGGGAAGAATTGGGGAAGTAATATCACTCAATGGTGCAAAGGATGTAATGAAATCCTGCATTCTTTATTTTCTCAGTAAATGACAACCACGTTGATTATCCCCTTTCACGCAGTAATTCAACTCATCCGCATCATTTTCCATATGGCCTAGCTCTTTTTTGTGTCTAAAATTTTACCAAAATCACGTTAATTATGAAAATTTGAGCACATGAAGGTGGTTCTTAATAACTAAACAATAAGTTCATCCTAAGCAAAAGTTGCTGACAAATCCAATTCCCAAGAGATTGCTTAAATCCGACAATGCATCATCTTGTTTCCCCTTTTCAATCTGTTTAGGACAACACTTCAGTTAGCAGCCATATCATATGTTAACCATAAAATAGGCTAAAGTATACGTTTAGTCCTTTATGTTTGCTTTAGATATTAATTTAGTCCCTTAAGTTTGTAAAGTGCACGTTTGGTCCTTTAATGTTAACATCGTTAGGATAACTTAACGGAAAATACTAACTCAACAATTTTAAGTGATGATTGTACAATTAAATGCTGACCCAAGCATGTTTATATGTTAGTATTTTAATAAATTAATATTTAAATTCTGTAAATTGATAAAGATTTAATCTTCGAGATGTTTTTTAGGGTTTCTTATTAACAATCCCCCTCCAATCTCCATCCTTAACGCATCCCTCGGCTTTGATACATCCACATGTAATTCATCCTGCGGCTTTGAACATATGCACGAAATACCCAGTCCTCATTCTTTTTATTTTTTATTTTTATAGATTCAATCTCCCCATCTGATTCCACGATTGCAATATCTTCTCAACAATTTGGGTGAAATCCGAATAGGTTAAGTCCGAATCACCTTGGTGCTTCACCGGGAAATGGCCTAGTTGATCGGCGGACAAGTGATCTCGGCGGAGGAAAACTTGTAAAAGACGTACTTGACGTCCTCCGGACCAGCTCGAAGACCTTGAACTTAAGGTTAAAGCACTTGAATATTCTGTAGTTGTAGGTTTTCGCCATATCCCATAAATCTTCTCCACCTTCTTCACCACAATAAATTGAATATGATTATTACATCACAAATCCAAATCGAAAAGTTACATCAAGAAAAAGAGATTGAATTTGAGCTCCCAATTTTTATTTTAAAATATAAGCATATTAAATCAAAGAATTAACATGTAAGCATGTTTTGTTAGCATTTAATTTTATAATCATCACTTAAAATTGTTGAGTTAGTATTTTCCGTTAAGCTATCCTAACAGTGTTAACATTAAGGGACCAAACATGCACTTTATAAACTTACGGGACTAAATTCATACCTGAGGCAAACATAAAGGACCAAATGTATACTTTAGCCCCATAAAATATAACACAATCTGAGAAGAGATGGAGAAAATCACAATATCCGAGTCGGATTAATAATTATCTTGGTGTATTCCCTGATGTTGTAATCGAAGAACCGGTGAGCCGTGTGGAGGAGAAAGCGGAAGAGAGAAAGGGAGGGAGGCAGTAGGAGAGAGGAAGGGGTAAAAGGGTTTATTTTATCCCTCAAATCTCCGCCGTTGATTGGATGAAATTATAATCTAACGGTATTGAGAGGAGTAGGCAAAGGTAGGTAAAATAAGGGTAAGCAAAATAACCTATCCCTTCATACACACACACTTATTTGAGGGTGACTTTATGATTGTGAAATTTCTTTTGACACACACTAGAACTTCAACGTGGCACAGGTCTGAAATTCCAACAATTGATGTTCACAAGCAAACATAGAAAAATAGAAAAGAGCCCATGACAATAAAAATTTCTTGCCTCATCAACATTTATTATATTCAACTTCATTGTATGCACTAAGATCATGTCCTTAAATTTATCTTCTTCCAGGATTGGTTTAAATTTCAATGGTCCTGATTCTTCTTTATTAATCTATGTGTAAGGGTGTTTAATTGTAGAAGAAATGAATTTAAATTCATCCAGTTTTGCTTGATTAATAATATATGCTTTTTCCCCCAATAATCCCCTCCCGGTTTTCCCAAAAAATCACCATCACCACCAGAGAACTCCATCGGCCAAAAGAAAAATCAGTCAAAGGTAGTCATCAGCCACCACAATTGAACTACATGTTGCAAATCCATATTTTTTGTTCTTTCTTTCGAGATCCATGTCCTTCCATACTTCACTCTTCGAAGATCATATCATGACGAAGACAATGACGACGATGAGTGTCGAGATGGTGATGTTGAAGGAGTGATAATTAAATATTATTTCACTTATTTGTATCTCTTGGTTAGTAATTTAGGAATATTTAATCAATAAATAATGGGTTTTACTACTTAATTGGGCTTGGGGCTTTTAATTGGATTTAATTCATTTTTATTATTAAATTCGTATGATTTAGTATTTTCGTCATAACTTTTGATCTAGATATCCGACTAGCCTGATTCTTTTTTTTTTTTTTTTTAGATGATTGAGAGCTACGATTGTTATGAAGACTCAAAAGGCTGATTTGGACAAGAAGATAGACGAAATTGGAGCTAAATCCAGACATATTTTTCTGAATTTTTATTGAGCTCGAATTTTATAATAAAAGAACAATTGTTATTAGAGGCTTCTATATTGGGCCTATTTTGAAACCCTAGCTTTCATTCCCTTTTAGATTAACTTAGTTGGAGGCCTCAAACACATTCAACATTACGCTTTATGAGATTTTTGGGTTAAATTAGATTCTTTGAGTTATTCATCATGTTTACGGCGTTCCTTTTCATCTTTTCTTTTGTCTTTTGCCTAACCATGCTTGGCTAAATCTCTCTGATCAGCCCATGGATTAAGGATTCCACTATCCAGAGGACTCGCGCTTAATCGGTAACCATCTAACTCGTTTCTGCATTCTTTAATCGGATTCGATTTCTAGATTTGGATTGGGTTTTTGATTAAAAACCTAGATCGATATTTCCCAAGGACGTAGTTCAAACTAGGTTAAAGTATTATGTGCGAGCGTATCTGATACGCCACGATTCGAACAAATTCTGAATGATTGTTCGGTTGAGGGAATTTCTAGACAAATGCGAGATTTCGGTTTGTCCGAGTCGATCATGAGTTTGGTTATAAATCTGTTTTCTTCTGAGGAAGGAAAGTGGTGTAATTCGAAATCCTGGATTGATCTTTTGTTTATTTGATTAATCTCGTTTTCTTATATTCTGTTCTAGCTTGGCTTCGTTTTTGTTACATTGAAAAACTCCCCCATTCTGGTTACTATTTTACTACATTTACTGTTGATTTTAGACCTGCTGTGAATTCCTTGAGAGAAACGATCCAGGTTTCCTATACTACAAATCTTTGAATCCTGGTTATTTTGAGAGAGCCCGACAAATCTCTTTCAATGGTGCCGTTGCCGGGGAATTTGTATCGGTTTGATTATTGACATTATTAGAGTAGTTTTTGGTGGTTCGTGACTAGGAAGATTTGTATCTCACCTAGATTACTCTAACGCTTGTAGGAGATCTTGTTACTTCACGGTGTCCGCTTACTCCGTCATTAACATTAGTTCTCTTTCATTAAATATTCTTAGTCCCCAGAATTTTTTAAATTTTTAAATTTTTACTTTTTTTCAATTTCTTTTAATTATTGACATTAGAGTAGTTTATATTAGAGTAGTTTTTGGTGGTTCTGGTGACTGGGTAGATTTGTGTCTCACCTAGATTACTCTAATGCTAGTAGGAGATCTTGTTACTTCACGGTATCCAGCTTGCTCCATCATTGAACTCAGTTCTCCTTCATTAAATATTCCCAGTCCAAAAATAATAATAATAATTTGTTTAATTTTTCGTAATTTTCTTTCCCCACAGCTTTTACAACTCTTAGGCGGCTATTCCTTTGAAGGACAGAAATTTTTACAGTAGTCACACCAATCTCAAAGGAATTGGTCATTCTAAGCAATAATCACTCCTTTTAGGGGTGTAGTCTGATCTATTTTGGCCAAAGTCAGTCGTTTAGACCACTTTTTCACTGTTTTTTTTTTCGTTTTTGGTCTTCATGGGATATATTGGGTATTTCAGAAATTGTTTGACTTACTCCGATTGGGTTGATTTTTGGTGAGCTAAAGGAAAATATAATTTAATTAAGAACACAGTGCTTTAGCACTGTGGTCTTCATATTTTAGCCAAATTCCATCGGTTAGACCACTTTTTCAATTTTTTTTTATTTGATTTTTTGGTTCTAGAATAGTCCAAAAGTTGTCTTGTGGAAGTCCCAAAAATTTTAAAAATCATTTGATGGTATTTCTGGACTTATTTTGGTCAATTTCTAGCTATTTGTGTGTGTTTTTTAGTCTTCTTTTTGTTTTTGAGTCTTTTTTGTTGTTTGTGTCTGCCAAGTCTGTGTGTCTATGTTATATGAGCACTAGGAGTATTACTAATCCAAAAGACTTGTTAGAATTTGATCCTGAAATTGAACTTGCTACTCTAAGAGTTGTTAGGTTGAGTCGTAGGACTACTACTGAAATTGATTCTGATTTTAAACATTCTGAGCATATTGAACTTGATTTTGATATTTCTTGTTCTGATAGTGCTGTTTACACTGATTCTAGTAGCACTTTTGCTAACTCAGAAATTATTGTAGAACAAGCAAATCGTCCTACTTTGAAAGAATTAGCTACCCCTGATATGGGCAATCAAAATTTGTGTATTCAATATCCTGAACTTGCTGCTAACTTTGAACTGAAATCTGGTCTTATCCATTTGTTTCCCAAGTTTCATGGTCTTGCAGGTGAATGTCCTCACAGGCATCTAAAGGAGTTCCATGTGGTATGCAGCACGATAAAACCTCAAGCAATTGATGAGGACCACATTAAGCTGAGAGCTTTTCCATTTTCCCTAGATGGTGTGGCTAAGGATTGGTTATACAATTTGCAACCAACATCTGTTGGGAGTTGGGATGATATGCAGAAGTTATTCCTAGTGAGGTTCTTTCCTTCCTCAAAAGCCATTTCTATTCAGAAGGAGATAACTAGTGTTAAACAAATTAATGGGGAGACCATGTATGAGTATTGGGAGAGGTTCAAGCGATTGTGTGCTAGCTGTCCACACCACCAGATTTCAGATCAACTCCTAATTACATATTTCTATTCCGATTTGTTACCAATGGATAAAAGTTTCGTGGATGCATCCAGTGGGCCTTAGATAGCAAGACACCTGAAGATGCCTGAGAGTTGATATCTACTATGGCTGCTAATTCTCAGCAGTTTGGCACCAAGGCCAATAGTACTCCTGTTTACCATGTTCAAACACCTCCAGTCTATTACGATTCTCAAAGATTAGAGAATAGACTTGATGATCTGACCCTCTGGTGAGGCAGTTGGTGGTGACATAGACAGTACAATCTTCCCCTCCTCAGATTGGGTACTCATGTGGGTTCTGTTCTACCCCTTATCATTCTACTGATTCTTGCCCTACTTTGCATGATCCTACTTATCAAGACCAGTCGGTAGTTGTAGTGGGTGTTTTTCTGGGAAAGCCACAATACCAGCAGAATAGTGCATTTTCTAATACTTACAATCCGGGCTGGAGAAATCACCCCAATTTCTGTTGGAACCAGAATCGAACCGAGTAACCAATATCGCGTGGGAATTACCAACAGAGACAGTACAGACCACAGACTTTCCAACAGCAATCTGCACCACCTTTGCCAGCACCACCTCCTTGACCAGCCATATGTGCACCTCCACAGGCGGCACAACAGCAAGCTAGTAGTAGTGGTTCCTCATTGAAGGATATGATGAAGCAATTTTCCACGAATACTATGCAGTTCCAACAGCAAACTGAAACTTCAATTCAGAGTTTGCAAACTCAAATTGGCCAATTGGCGACACCATTGAACCAGCTCCAACCTCAGGGATCCAACACCCTCCCTTCACAAACGATTCCCAATCCTAAGGGGAATGTGAGTGCTATCTCCCTACGTTCTGGCAAGCAATTAGAGGAGCCTAAACAACCGTGAGATGTGCACGAATCCATATCGAAAAGAGTCGATGTTGAGAAGATTGACTCTAAAAACAAAGAGGCAGTGAAGCAAAGCGAAGAGGAACCTGACATTCTCATTCCTCTTCCCTTCCCTCAGAGAGCCACTAAATCCAAGAAGTTACCAGAGAATACAAAGGAGCATGACATTCTTGAGACATTCAGGAAAGTTGAGATCAACATCCCTCTCTTAGATGCAATCAAGCAGGTCCCCAAATATGCCAAGTTTCTTAAAGAACTGTGTACCAACAAGAGGCGACTGAAGGGGACTACACGAGTGAGCTTAAACCAGAATGTATCAGCACTCATCCAACCTACTATGCTTACGTTTTCTATTCCTTGCATTATTGGGAATTATAGATTTGATGATTGCATGCTAGATTTAGGTGCTTCTATTAATGTCATGCCTCCATCTGTTTATAAATCTCTTGGTCTTGGTCCTTTGCGTCCTACTGGTGTTATTGTCCAATTAGCTAATAGGAGTAATGCTCATCCCACTGGTTTAATTGAAGATGTTTTAGTCAAAGTAAATGAATTGTTATTCCCTGCTAACTTTTACATTTTAGACATGGAGGATGAATCTCCTCAAAGTAGGTCCCCAATCATTCCAGGGAGAGCTTTCATGAAAATAGCTAGGACTAAGATAGATGTGCATTCTGGTACTCTTTCCATGAAATTTGGTGATATTCTGGTTAATTTTAATATTTTTGAAGCCATGAAACATCCTAAGGAAGAGCACTCATTTTTATGCATTAATGTGATTGATGATGTTGTAGATGATGTGCTTGCTGAATGGTATGCTGATTACCCTGATTTTGCACCTATTTGTGAATCTGGTGTTTGTGTTTGTTCTGAGAATGAGTGGTGCCCTATTTGTACTGAAAGTAATGATGCATTATATGGTGATTCTGACTTGATTGGTGATTATGCATTTATTGAGGATTCTAATGTTGATTGTGAACTTCTGAATATGAACTGAATTCTGACACTAACATTGAGCTGCCTAAACGTAGTTCTGCTTTTGTTTCGGTGCATGTGATTTTAGGCATCGCAGGTGGGCACCCACCTAAGCTGCTTCCATCCACTAAGCAGCCACCTAAGTTAGAGTTGAAATCCCTTCTGGATCATTTGAAATATGCCTTTCTAGAGGTGAATGAGCAGCTACCAGTTATTGTGGCTAATAACATTCTACCTGATCAAGAAGAGGAGCTTTAAGCTTGTTGAAGGCCAATAAAAAGGTGATTGGGTGGACATTAGCTGATATTGTTGGTATTAGCCCTTCCATGTGCATGAATCGGATTTTATTGGAAGAGGATGCTAAGCCAGTGAGACAACCCCAGAGATGCCTGAACCCACTTATTCTGGATGTGGTGAAGAAAGAGGTGACTAAGCTGCTACAAGCTGGTATTATTTATCCAATTTCTGATAGCCGGTGGGTTAGCCCAGTCCAAGTGGTTCCCAAGAAATCTGGAGTGACTGTGGTAGCCAATCAAAAGAATGAGCTCATCCCTACAAGAGTTTAGAATAGCTGGAGAGTATGCAATGACTACAGGAGACTCAACCAAGCTACCCGCAAGGATCACTATCCTCTTCCTTTCATTGATTAGATGTTAGAGCGGTTGGCGATAAGTCTCACTATTGCTTTCTGGATGGCTACTCGAGCTATTTCCAGATCCATATTGCTCCTGAGGATCAGGAAAAAACAACATTCATGTGTCCCTTTGGCACTTATGCCTACCGGAGGATGCCCTTTGGCCTTTGCAATGCCCATGGAACCTTCCAGCGTTGTATGATAAGTATCTTTTCTGAGTTTCTAGAGGATTGCATGTAGGTTTTTATGGATGATTTCACTGTGTATGGGTCTAATTTTGGTGCATGTCTGGCTAATTTGTCTCGAGTCTTGAATAAATGCATAAAATCTAATCTTGTGTTGAATTTTGAAAAGTGTCACTTTATGGTTGAGTCAGGCATAGTTTTGGGACATGTAGTGTCTAGTAAGGGTATTGAGGTAGATCCTACTAAGATTAATGTTATTACTGCTTTATCATACCCCACATATGTGCAGGAAGTTCGTTCTTTTCTTGGTCATGCAGGTTTCTACCGACGCTTCATCCAGAATTTCAGCCAGATTGCCCTACCTTTGTCCAACCTTCTATATAAGGACGCGGAGTTTGTATTTGATGATAAGTGCAAGTCTGCCTTTGATCTTTGAAGCGGTGCACGACCACGACCCCGGTGATCCAACTTCCCGATTGGCTTCTTCCGTTTGAGCTTATGTGTGATGCCTCTAATTATCTTTGGCGCCATCTTAGCTCGGCGGGTTGATGAGCCCCTCATGTCATTGCCTATGCGTCCAAGACTTTGGATTCGCTTGATCTAATTACACCACCACCGAAAAAGAACTGTTGGCTATAGTGTTTGCCTTTGATAAGTTTAGGTCATATCGCTAGCTAGTAGAATAATTGTTTTCTCTGACCATACTGCTTTGAAGTTTCTTTTGAAAAAGGCGGATGCTAAGCCTAGACTCATTCGGTGGATCTCCAAGAATTTGATGTTGAGATTCGAGATAGAAGTGGAGCACGAGAACTTGGTAGCGATCACTTGAGTCGCATCACTTATTCTCCTTCTAAACCCTCCTCCATTCGTGATGATTTTCTTGACGAGCGGCTTCTACGGTTGCAAGGTAAGATTCCATGGTATGCAGATTTAGTTAATTACTTAGTTGCTGGTGCTTTACTTAGTGATTTTACTAGGGCCCAAACTCTGAAATTGAAAAGTGAATCTAAATATTATGTTTGGAATGACCCTTATTTGTGGAGATTTTGTAGTGACCAAGTAATTAGGAGATGTATGCCTGATCATGAGTTTGATTCCATATTGCATTTTTGTCATGCTTCTGCCTGTGGTGGTCACTTTGGACCACAAAGAACTGCTAAGAAAGTGTTAGACAGTGGATTGTATTGGCCTTCCTTATTTCATGATTGTCATTTGTTTTGTAAGTCATGCAATAACCGGTCGAAGGGAGTATTTTCGTAGGCATGAGATGCCCCAGAACCCTATACAATTTTGTGATATCTTTGATGTCATGGATATTGATTTTATGGGTACATTTCCTACTTCATATGGTTTTACTTACATATATGTTGGTTGTGGATTACATTTCGAAATGGGTTGAGGTGAAAGCCACCCAAACTAATGATTCTTCTGTGGTGGAGGATTTTGTTAGGTTTAAAATGTTCAATAGGTTTGGTATTCCTAGATCTATTATCAGTGACCAGGGTTCTCACTTTGTAATCGAAGCATGAATGCTTTGTTACAGAAGTATGGAGTGCTTCACAAGGTCTCCGCAGCATACCACCCTCAGACCAATGGTCAAGCTAAAGTCTCAAATAGAGAGATCAAGCAAATCCTCTAGAAGACTGTTAACTCTACTAGGAAGGATTGGAGTAAGCGACTTAATGATGCTTTGTGGGCATATCGGACCGCCTACAAGACCCCAAATTGGGATGTCCCCCTATCGGCTTGTCTTTGGTAAGGCGTGTCATCTACCGGTTGAGTTAGAGCATCAAGCCTATTGGGCCATTAAGCAGTGCAACATGGATTTGGCTCAATCTGGAGTGGAGCGGAAGTTGCATTTGCAAGAGTTAGAAGAGCTTAGATTGGATGCTTATGAGAGTTCGCGGTTGTATAAAGAAAAGACAAAAGCATTCCATGATAAGCATATTCTGAGGAAATAATTTTCAGTGGGCCAAAGAGTTCTTTTGTTCAATTCCCGTCTCAAGTTTATGCCTAGTAAGCTTCGATCTAGATGGGATGGCCCTTTTGTGATTACTAACATCTTCCCTTTTGGTGCTGTTGAGTTGTGTGATCCACCCACAGGAAGAACTTTCAAGGTTAATGGGCATCACCTCAAGCAATTTCATGAGGGATTAACAGCAACCTATGGATGCAGAGATCCTCCTCACTGATGCCGCCTATCCTCCATAAGAGCCTCGGGAACCGCCGCTCCTCCATAAGACCCATGGGGATATTCTTCTTTCTTCCTCTCTTCTCTTTTTATTTTATTTCCTCCATTTTCCCACTTTGTTTTTTTTTCTTCTTTCAAAAATAAAAATATTCAAAAAAATGAATTAGAATAACACACTCTCTTTCTATGATTGCTTTACTCCATAAGACCCTTGTGGCCCTTTTGTGAACTTTGACATCTTGGTTTTGATTGATCCTTCTATTTGGGTTGAAGTTTTAGACTCTTGGGTTATATTTCTTGGTAGTTAATTTTGGGATGTTGGCTGCATGATTTGGTATTGACCTTTGTGAGATTTTGGGCCTGCATGAATGGACTTCATCTTTTACCATTTTTTTCTTTCCTGTGTGCACCTGCTCATGATTTTTGTTCTCTAGAACTTGCTCCATATCTTTTTGAAACTAAAAGTTTCACTTACATGCATTAATATGATGGAGACTTGTTTTCTTTCTTTCTTTTTCCCCATTTGGCCAAATAGCTTTTCCCTTACATTATCTATCCTTAGTTAGCCCCTTTGTGCCTTTTTGACTCATTCTTTTTCGCCACATTACAAGCCAAGTGTAAAACCATTTTATCCCGCACCTTGAAAATTTATCGAGCATTGGTTTCACCTTAGTTTTGTGTTAAGTGTGGGGGTTGCCAGTGTGCAACATTTTAAGTGTGTGTGGGGGGGGGGGGAGTATTTGATTTTGTGCCATTCATCATTTGGCATTGATTTTGGTTGATGTTAGTCATTGTAATTCTTAAAAAAAAAAAAGCGAAAAAAAGAGTACGAAAAAAAAGAAAAAAGAAAGAAAGAAAGAAAGAGGAAACAATGCAAAGAAGGAGAAATAAAAAGAAAATGATATTGAGCTAATTTGCTATTGTTAACGATGTTCTTTGAATTTCTTGGGTGCTTAGCCTATCTTATCTATACTTATTCACACCTTTACCCTAGCCCCATTACAACCTTCAATAACAAGCTCTCTTGATTTTTGCATGCATGTGTTATAAGTAGTGGAGAAGTAGAAATTCAGCAAGCCTATGGTAGGACAATTTTCTTGAATATAACTTGAGCGATACACTTATTTACCCTATACACTTGAGAGATTGATTGAGGGCATCCTTGAGAGACCATCTTGTGTGGTTAGCATCATTGATTGAGATTGCCATGCTTTATAATTTGAGATAAAAGAAATTCAGTCTTGATTGGTTGATTTTGAGAAGCTTTGTGATCTTTGTTCAATTTTTAAAGTTTGGCAGTTGTAGGAAAGAAGAAGTCTTTCTTTCAATCTTGTCTAGGAGTGCAAAAGGATAAGTGTGGGGGAATTTGATAATTAAATATTATTTCACTTATTTGTATCTCTTGGTTAGTAATTTAGGAATATTTAATCAATAAATAATGGGTTTTATTACTTAATTGGGCTTTGGGCTTTTAATTGGATTTAATTCATTTTTATTATTAAATTTCAGTGTGATTTAGTATTTTCGCCATAACTTTTGATTTAGATATCCGATTAGCCTGATTCTTCTTTCGTTTTTTAGAGATTCGGAGAGAGCTACGATTGTTATGAAGACTCAAAAGGCTGATTCGGACAAGAAGATGGACAAAATTGGAGTTAAAGGAAGACATATTTTTCTAAATTTTTATTGGGCTCGAATTTTATAATAAAAGACCAATTGTTATTAGAGGCTTCTATATTGGGCCTATTTTGAAACCTTAGCTTTCATTCCCTTTTAGATTAACTTAGTTGGAGGCCGCAAACACATTCAACATTACCTTTATGAGATTTTTGGATTAAATTAGATTCTCTGAGTTATTCATCATATTCACGACATTCCTTTTTCATCTTTTCTTTTGTCTTTTGTCTAACCATGCTTAGCTAAATCTCTCTGATCGGCCCATGGATTAAGGATTCCACTATCCAGAGGACTCGCGCTTAATCGGTAACCATCTAACTCGTTTCTGCATTCTTTAATCGGATTCGATTTCTAGATTTGGATTGGATTTTTGATTAAAAACCCAGATCGATATTTCCCAAGGACGTAGTTCGAACTAGGTTAAAGTATTATGTGCGACCGTATCTGATACGCCACTGATTTGAACAAATTCTGAACGATTGTTCAGTTGAGGGAATATCTAGACAAATGTAGAGATTTCGGTTTGTCCAGAGTCGATCACGAGTTTGGTTATAAATCTGTTTTCTTCCGAGGAAGGAAAGTGGTGTAATTCAAAATCCTGGGTTGATCTTTTGTTTATTTGATTAATCTCATTGTTCTTATATTATATTCTAGCTTTGCTTTGTTTAATTTACATTGAAAAACTTGCCCATTCTAGTTACTATTTTACTACATTTCTTGTTGATTTTAGACCATTTGATGAATTCCTTGAGAGAAATGATCCAGGTTTCCTATACTACAAATCTTTGAATCCTGGTTATTTTGAGAGAGCTTGACAAATCTCTTTCAAGGAGTGAGCGAGTTTAGCTGGAGACCTCGAAGATCTGGATAGAGAGCTCGTCGGCGAAGGACTGACAGACGGTAGGAGCCGTGAAGATTGGAGGATACGTGTTTGAATGGAGCCTGCAAAAATCTAGAAGGACATCAAGGTGAAGGATGGAGAACGGCGGCGATGGACTCTGGAGATCAACGCCATCACTGGTGCTCGCCGCTCACAGCAGCCTCTCAAAGGGCAAAAGAGTTTGATCTCTAGTTCTATGGGAAGCAAAAGTCCGATCTCGTTGTCCTCGCCGTCATCATACATCGCCATCGTCGTTATCGTACCTTGTCGTCGCCATGAGAGAGGGAGGTGGAGGCTGTCGTGTCAAAGGTTGAAGATAAAGGAAAGAAACAAGAGGGCAAAATTGTGAATTTGATAAAACATATAAGGGTATAATGGTCAAAATTTTCCCTCCCCTCCCCTCAAACTAAACACATTTTTAGTGTATATGATGACTTGAGCATATAATTAACCAACGTAGATCTTAAGATGCTTGATATAGAAATAGATAATCTCATATATGGTATCACAAATTCACAACAACCAAAATTGTTTATATAAATAATACTAAGTGCATTGCATCAAGACTTACAGGAGTCCATCTTTCTTGGAAAGATGAACATATATATGAATTTGATTACATGCCAACTAAATCTCACTATTGCCAAATGTTACAACAACCCTGGAAAGCAGAAATATTAATTAAACAGCAACAACAGCAATATGGGAGAATTCATGTGAGATCACTGTTTAATTAATTAATAAATAATTTAATATCATACAGTGGAACATCGCTTGTTGTTGTTGTTAGCTCACATGAAACGCATTAGTCTCACAAATGTGCTTTTTTCCAACATCTAACTACTCTTTTTTTACACTATATATGTTTTTGTCTATTTATTATTGATGAATTCGATCTGGAATATTTTTATTAATTTTTTAATATGTGTTTTTGGGCATAGATTTCATTTAAAAGTTAAAATCCTTTTAAAATTATTTTTTAAAGAGATTCTTATGGTTTGCCATTCTCCCACTTTTTTTTTTTTTTTTTTTTTTTTTTTTTTTAAAAAAATGGATTTAATTAACCTGGTCCAATGTGGTTTGAGTTGGACTTATGAGATTAATGATGAGAAATTTAAAAAGAAAAAAAAAAAAAAACACACACACACACACACACAAAGAATACCTAAAAGAATTTCATACACACACACATTTAATTGAGGGTGACTTTATGATTTATTCTTTTTGAAATTTCTTTTGACACACACTAGAACTTCAACGTGGCACATGTCTGAAATTCCAACAAGTGATGTTCATAAGCAAACATAGAAAATAGAAAAGAACCCATGACAATACAATTTCTTGCCTCATCAACATTTATTATATTCTCCTTCATTAATTGTATGCACTAAGATCATGTCCTTAACTTTGTCTTCTTTTAGGATTGATTTAAATTTCAATAGTTCTGATTCTTCTTTATTAATCTATGTATAATGGTGTTTAATTGTAGAAGAAATGAATTTAAATTCATCTTGTTTTGCTTGATTAATAATATATGCTCCCAATAATCCCCTCCTGGTTTTCCCAAACAAAAAAAAAAAAATAAATAAATAAATAAATTCATCTACCTTGCTATCATAGGCCTGATGTATTTTGGGCCCATTTATCAATATGTCCTATACATCTTACTGGCTGGATCAGAGTATGTTAATCCCATATTACTTCCTTCATGTTTAGTATAAGAGTTACTTGTGGATTGAATTTCATCTTAAATGTAACGCTTCAATTCACCTTATCTCCTAGATTTACAATATTTTTAAAGTATTCCATCGAACGCACACATAAGGGGGTTACCAAGGGTACTCATAATAAAATATAACATTTTAGAAAAATCAATATATATTTGTTATAAATACCTAATCTAACTAATTTCTTTAATCTACTGAAATTAGTCAACTAGCTTTTATAGCAAGGACTACATATTGTACTCCCTCTGGTCCTAATTATATAAAGTATTTAACTGATTTTGGGGAGATTAAAGAGAGGAATTAAATTAATTAATTTTACTTATTTTCCTAAAATGCTCTTATATAAATTTAAAAAACATAAGTAAAAGTGAATAGCCTCTATTACATACCTATCCGACCTCGAATTTTCCTTTCCATATGCTTTCTAATCAAAATAATGGTCTTCTTGTGTATATATGTGTGTATATGTATGTGTACATGTAGATATATGTGTGTGTGTGTGTGTCTACACACATATATATGCATACAAAAACATACACACACAGATATATATGTGTTTATATATGCACACAAACACATATATACTTAAATATATATATATATATACACACACATATTGACAGACACACATTCACACACAGGTGTACATACATGTATACACACACATATATACATGTATGTACACATATATATACATATATATGTATGTATATATGTGTGTGTAGACACATATATACATACATGTGTCTACACACACATATACAAGGGTGCTAGAGCAGCGCCTGGCCTGCTTGGATGAAGAATACGAAGCAGAATTACGAAGAGATTTGATGGTGGATTTGCCGTTCTTGGAGCCCTAATCTTTCATCCCCTGCAATAATCGCATCCCTGTTTGTAACGTGGTAAAATGGAAAGAATGAATGTTGTGTCTTATATTCATGTACAAACATTACATATATATACAAGATAAGAGAGCCTCAATAGTAATGGCTCATAATGACTAATAATGACTATTAATGAAGATTATTCTCATAATGACTAATAATGAAGATTATTCTTAATCCCTACAAATCAAGGATTCCTATAAATCAAAATACAATTTGTTATGTAATTCCTGTCACTGTTTGGTACACTATCCTCCACATGCACCTCAAACTCATATATGCCCAAGAGATTATTAATATGAAGAAGAAGCAACGAAGAAGTGTATGTGAATTGAAGATTGAGCTGAATTTAATGGCGGTTATAAGGGAAGCATACGAAGGATGTTGCCAATGAGAGAGATGGGGAGGGAATGTGGAAAGAGAGAGGTGTGGAGGTGGGGGAGAGGGACGCCGCCTTGGTCTAGACAAGGACCATCTGCTTCACTAAACGGGGCACCGTTTTGTGCCAACATAATGAGTAGCTTTCTTCCTTTCTTTTCTTTTTTTTTGTGTTTTTTTTAAAGATATTGACTGATATTGAAAAAAATACTTATGATCTTGAAAAATTATTTTAAAATCTTAAAAAAAAAAAAATTAGAATCTTATTTGGTAAAAAAAATTCTTAAGCTATTAAAGGTATTGAAAAAAATACCTCATGATCTTGAAAAATTATTTTAAGATCTTTGAAAAAAATTTCTTGAAGTCGATTGCCCTGAAATATTTTTCAAGATCCTAAAATAATTTTTCAAGATTATAAGGTATTTTTCAGATTACTAATTTAATATTCTTAAACATCTTTTTAGTACTAGTCAATGCTTACGGAAATATATTTTTAAGATCTTAAAGCAATTTTTGAAAATCACAAAGTATTTTTTTAATATGTCAGTATTTTAAAGTATCGTTTTAGTAACACGAAAAAAAAAAAAAAAAAAAAGCTTTCATTGTTTTGGCACAAAGTGGTGCCGTTTTTTGTGCAGGATGGTTCTTGTCAATGACCAAAACGGCATTTGGGGAAGAGAGGGTAAGAGAAAGAGAACTTTGTTTTTTTTGGGAAAATCCTCCTGAGGGCCCCATTAACTAAAATATTATAAAAAAAGACCCAAAAAAAAATCACAGATCAGAAAAAGTCCTTAGGGTTTTATGGGTATTAACTTACAATACAAAATTACATTCATGCCTCTAGATTAAAAAAAGAAAAAGGAAGGTCATGTTTTGGCGTGTTCCGATCAATGAATGAATTCTGGGAAAAAAGCTGAACACAAACGAGAACGCGAGGCAGAGAATGTGAAAAATTCTAAACCTTGCAAGCTCATTCAATTATGTCGTTGATCCAGGCTAGAAGGAACTTTTTGTGGAAAAAGACCACCCTTGGCTTCGCCATCGTCGGTAGTGGTGGCCGTGGTTTTCTTGGCAATGATTACAAATTCGCCTGTGTTTCGGTAGCTGAGAGGAGAGTTGATAAAGAATTTATGCCGACTCTGCCTCAGCTCTTGAAGTATCCGCCGGCCGTCGTCGCATTCGTTCCCAAAGATGTTGCCTTGTCCTTATATAGGTGCTGCCTCTGATTTGACTTTGCTAATTCCTCAACTCCAGTTCTCATACTTGGTCATTTCGGGAATTGTGAAAGCCAAAATTTGGTACAGAGAAAATTTCAAGTTTGAGAAATAACTTTGGTCTTTATTATAAGTATGCCTTCATGGTGATAAATGAGTATTACAATTTTATCCCTATTAATTAGAACAAATTTTAAGTAGAGAGAGAATAAAGGAGATGAAAAACACACATCCATAGATGAAGATAAAATTAAAAATAAATTATCAATTTAACCATATTTATTTGAACAAACTAATTAAATTTGTTTTGATATATGAGAATTGTGTAATTTAGACTTTCGGACCAGTAAGCTCTATTCGATAATGCCAAAGGTCCAACATGCAAGGAGACAGAAAATTGAAATGCTTGTGGGCTCTCATGATGTGGAACCCATTTCGATGTCTATCCTTGCGTTTAGGCCATTTGAATTATTCGGATGAGATTTAGACCGGTCAGATTTTTTTTTTTTACTTTTTATTTTTAAAAAAAATTATTTTAATGGATAGAAATCTAAAATAAAAATAATCTCTTAACTAATATTTTTTTTAAAAATAATTATTTTACTCAAAAAAACACCAATTTTAAAAAAAATCAAATCGGGATGACGGGCTAGGCGCAAGGTGCCTATCAAAACGGGCTCCCATCAATGTTGGCTCCAACTTTAGATTTTTTTTTTTACCATATAAATTATCTGCCATGTCAAAGGTCTGCCCCTAACAAGCTTCTTACTTGTACTTCACAATAAACATTCCACGGCGCACACAACTTGTTTCAACGTAAAAACAACGGAACCCCTTTTACACTAAAATATGGTCCATATTGTGTTGATACACTTGAAAACTTATTTTAGTTAAAATTCTTTTCTTAATATACCCCCAAAAAAAAAAAAAGTCTTTTCTTGCACAGTTTATCCAACATTTAATGTGCATAAAAATATAGAAGTCTCTTAATTTCAAATCACAGACCAAGCAATTCATATGCATTAACAAGGTATAAATATTTCGTCGACAAGATGAAAGAGAGGGAGAGAATCCCTAGCTACATAAGATCATGAATAAACATAACCCTAGACGGATCCAGGAATTATACAAGAGGGAAGGCCAAATTTCTCCAAAATTCATGAGGGTTTATTTTTATTTTTGAATGAACCAGCAGCATCACTGCCACTGCCCCCTCTAAATACGTTTCAGATTGTATGGTGGTTGAACTTTCATAAAAATGCTTCTTAAAAGATCAATGAAGAGCGGGAACTCTACAATTGTGAAGGAAACAGGAAGACAATTGATAGCGTATAGAAGGAGTACTGATTTCATGGACTTGCCCTCAAGCACAAAGGAATGGGCTGCACAGAAAGAGATGAACATTGAGAAAATGGACACAAATAGTAAGCTTAAGGCTAGTAAAAGCTTCACCGGCAATTTTTTCATAAAATCAGCGGGACGTTTTCGAGAGGTTAGTATAGAAAGGAACAAGATCAGTGCAGTGACAGAGAAGCAGAGAGCAATTAGTGCTGAGATAGCGAAAATATCAAAACCAGGTTTCCCTTCTAAGGTTGGTTTGCCAGTCTTGTCATCGTTGCCACCGGGTACAGTGCTTGATGTGGGAAAGGCAACTCCGGCAACCAGCGTAGCCACCACAGAGCAAGATTCAGACGTACGACAAAGACATTCATCACTCTTTTGGACAAGATCTTTATGATCTCTGAGGAAGATATCTTCAGGAGTTTCTCCTTTATTGTTTGGAAGGAATGTGACGTAGGATGGCACCAACGATTTCACATACTACAATTCAAATTCGGTTTGTCAGAGTGGTTAAATTTAAATATATACACTTACAAGGATAACTAGTACATGTATATACCTGAGATTGGAAAATAAATACACACACACACACAATATACATCTGCATATTTACCTCATACCACTTGATTTCATGTTGCATCTCGAAGGCGCTAGAGCCCTGAGTCTGGATTTTGGACTTTGCTACCACGTGCAATATACTATTGCCATCTTTATCCAGTGAGTGAATAAGGGCTTCCCGCGACTCGTCCTTCCTGAGCATCTCAATAATATGGGGTTGACGGTACTCAACAGCCACATGCAACAAATTTTGTCCTTGCGAATTGGTTTCGTGGATGGCACCTGGCTTATCCCTCAAAATTTTCTTCACTATTTCAAGTACTCCATTTTTGGCTGCGATAAACAGCGCTGTCTCTCTTCTGTCCCCACCACTATTTTCCTTCTCTTCACCCCCTGCTACATATATTCATGCAATTAGTACGTATACATATAAGGTGTGTGAATATAAATGAGTGCTGTTATGGGATAAAAGTATGGCTCAGATTATTAAGGCAAGACACTTGGGCTTAGAGGCACATAAAACCCAACAGTCCAAACCTTAACCCTAAGGTACCCTCTATAAATAGATGGTAAACCCTAAAGGTACATAGATTCTTAACTCTGCCTCTTTACTATTCTGCCTACACTGTGCACATACATCTCACCCCCTCTGGTTGTGTACAGTGATCCTCTATCCTTAGGCTACAGATCCTACATCAATATGTTAGTCCTTTGAGACTATACACTTATGTTCTTAGAACTGAACAAGTGCCATATAAAGACACACACACAACTCTTACATAGGCATACGCAGCAACTGCTGAAAGTCTTGCTTGCAGATTCTTTAACGTTGCCGTCGCACAAGCGTCTGAGGAATTCAGCCAATTCTTGGGAGTTTTGAAGCATCGAGATTAGGCAAAACGTGAGAGGAAAATAAAGGGGACAAGAGAAATGTGGAATCAGTAGTGGATAAAATAGTATTCGTTCCAAATGTCAGATTCCCCCAACTATATATTAAACAGTTCCATCATGTTTCAAATTCAAGCCTGATATATATAAGGCTTGAGTTACCTTTTTGTTTGCTCTGATCGACAGGAACAATTTGGGTCTGCTGTTCGTTCTTTTTATCTGCAATATTCCAATATTTAAAATATGAAGCTTACTCATATGTTAAGGGTGTAAATCATATTAATATATCACAGTTACTATGCACAACCATTCTTTGTTGTATGTGTATACATATTCAACCTAAGATAAACTACACGTTTTTTAAGAATTATTTGTGCTTTGGAAGAGTTAAAAATTATTTAATTGTAACATATATATATATATATGATCTGATGTCTTTGGAATATTCCTATTTAATATTATATTTTATATATAATAGTTTATAAGTTACACTAAATTATTTTTGTCAAAAAATGATAATGTTAAAGTTAAAATGAATGAAGGCCTAATTAATGGTTAGGACCAAACCTAGCATACAATTATACGAGTATATACTATATATTTGCAGAGAGAGTACTGAAAAATTTGGTTACCTTCCTGTGTGTTCCGACTGCCCATAGCATTTGGTTTCCGCTCTTTGTTGGTATCATGGTCACCTGTTATTTCAACTATTAGAATGACGGCAGAATTGGGCTTGCGAGCTATCTTTGTACGGAATTTTATTCGAAATTTTTATTGGGGAAAAATCGAAAGTTTCATTTTTTTAAAAAAATATAATTGCTCCCCCATTTCCACCCCCGGAACGTGCCTATTTTTTGGATAGGCACAAAATCGAAAATTTTATTTTTTTAAAACTTTGCTTTTTAAATAAACAAATTATTTTTTAAAAAAATGTTAGTTGAGAGATTATCTTTATTTTAGATTCTGTACCCATTAAAATAATTTTTTTTAAAAAAATAGAAAGTAAAAAAAATAAGATTGTCCAAATCAAATCGGGATGATCTAGGGGGACAAGCTTTTGGATAGGCAGGGAATCCAAATCCTTCCCACTCCACTCTTCTAAAACCCTGATGGTCAATATATAACTCAGTATTAATATTTAATGCTGCAATGCTGCAATGCTGCGTTAGGTCACATTGTCTATAAGCAAGGGTCAAAAGAAGAAAGAAGAAAAGATAGAAATAAGGGAAAATTAAGGAACAAAAATAATTACAAAAAGTCCATTGAAATCATCAAATTACACAAAAGTCGCAAAGGACTTTTTTGATATTATTTGTAAATATAGCCTTTTGTAAATGGATTTTAAATTTTATTGTAAATATAGTATTTCATATTGTAAATATAGTCATTATAAATAACATTTCTACGTTCAAAATTTAGATGTTTAAATATTGTTGTAAATATGGCTTTTCTATTGTAAATGGCCAGATTTTAAATTTTGTTGTAAATATAGCATTTCCTGTTGTAAATGACATTTCTACGTTCGAAATCCAGGTGTTTAAATGTTGTTGTAAATATGATTTCTTCTGTTGTAAATGGCTAAATTTTAAATTTTGTTGTAAATATAGCATTTCTTGTTATAAATCTAGCCTTTTTCTGTTGTTAATATAAATAATATCAAAAAAGTCATTTGAGACTTCTGTATAATTTGGTGATTTCAAGGGATTAATTCTTGAGACCTGTACGTAATTTCCCCGAGAAATAATGAGGAACGGTGAAGTGAGAAACCTGGTTTGTGACGACTGATGGCTATATTTTTATGCCTCCACAGTGCCTCCAGTATTCTACCACACCACACGTGCTTCTCTTTCTTCTTCCTTATATCCTCCAATCCTTATTTACCTAATCAGTAATCATTAAACAACCATACCCACCATAGAAATTCAATTCAATAAAAACACGATCAATTATTTAGCGCAAAGCTACCTACGCTGATAAACATTTATTATAGTATTAAGTGGAGAGTGTACCAATGGCTCCAAAGACAAGCCCAACAAAACGGGCCAATAATGCTCGCACCAAAATATTACATGTCCGATAATTTGGCGGAACATTTTCATATCCATCGTCGTAACCCGGGTCTTCCGAATCTGCTTCTTTTCTGGCCCGATAACCTACAACAAAGCAAAAGTTCAGTATAAAATTAACGAGTTACATCAAACTCATGCAAACACCAATTACATCCTAACCTACTTCTTACTATACGAATCTACAACTACTTACTTTAAAAATAAGCAAATCAAAATAAACGAAATATATATGTTTTCATAAAGCAACTTGCCTGTCTGGGTTTTTGGTGAGTTTAACCAGTTATTCAGGAATGTGCCTATGTTCTCTGAGCCTTGTTCCCGTCTCATGAATGGCTCCACCATTATGCCTTCCGCCAGAAAACAAAACGTAAACAATAATTACCGTCTGCTTATATAAACCAATCATTTAGTGTAGAGAGGATAAAACTGGTGTTGTACTTACGGCTGTAGAGAAGCTTGTTATACCACCTAAAGTTGCTGCTGCTTTCGAAGCTGGATGCTTTGGTTGCCAGGATGTGCAGAGGAGTTGTCCCCTTTTTATCCACAGAGCCCACAATCTGGTCTTTGTACAGATCAATGATTTCATATGCCAACTCTGCCATTAACATCAATCAATTAACTCATCCATGCATATATATATATAAAATCCAGTCTTTAATATAACTTCTTGTTTCTAGTGTAAATTGAGTACACAGACGAGATCTTATATTATCAACCAGAGCTATTAGTATATGATTATTATAACAAGAGGCCAAAATATCATCAGTTCATGAAAGATTTAGAGTGAAATTACCAAAGTATTCTCGGCGAATGGTGTAACACACCTACCGGCCTCGCCCTTTTGGGTGGCGGGTAGTGTGGTCCTTCACTTTTATTTAATTTTAGCTTATTTTCCCAGGTTAATTAACATCACACATCAGAGTTCAAACAGCAGAGCACACACCGGTTTGGACAAAAATATACTGATAAAAATACGGAAGGATAAGTTCTTCCCCGGAGGGATCAAAATATACAGCCATCCGGATAATAGTGCCTAACCGGCCAGAATAACATAATATAGTCATCCGGTAATCAAAATAAATACCCAAAAATAAGAACACGAATATCCACCTCCACACTACTCCGGAGCCTTACCTCTGTCTCCCTGCTCCGATCTCGATGAACTGCCAGAGGGCTTAAATGGGGCTGGGATTCAAAATTGAATCCCAGAGTAACCGTTAATTTCATATAAAATGTATAACAAAGCATGTAAGTAAACCACAAATAAAATAATTCAAACCACATCGCATTCGCATCATGCACATAAAGAAGGCACTGACCAATCCGGAACTAGCAGTCCTAATAGCACACAAACATTGCGGTAGCGGTCCTAATAGCACACAAGAGACCACCGGCACAACACACAAGAAAGCCCTTAATGCACAAAGCATGTTCCGGTTCCGTAGCGCCGGAAAATATATGATATCCAAATGTATGCAAATTCAAGGTAAAACATACATACAAGAGTCATACAGAGTATATGAAGATTAAGGTTACTACCTGGCAGTCGACCATAGATAAGAATAATTCCCCCGGCGTAAAAGATTACGATTAAACCTAAAACAATAATAGAAATATTACCACAATTAATTCCACCTCAATAAATATTTTCTTTCATACTTTGAAGTAAGCCCAATTCATAGGTCTATTTTTACTAAATCCCTTTTCTTATTAAGGAATTTAATATGGGCCTTCATTCTCTTAATTTTCGTCACTTTTCAGGATTTTCCTGCAACCAGTGACTCATCTTCAACAATTCACAATTAAATATAGAAAACTCCTTTTTGGTTGATTCCAAAGCCCAAATGACCCTCAATATGTCTATTTTCAACCAAAAATACTCATTTAGGCCAGAACAAGTCGAAAGTTCATCCATAGCCCAAAATACTCCTGCTGTCCGAAATAATGCCCTGTTTTCAGGGGCTATTTTGAAACATTTATTTCTCTTAGCACAAGATTCAGAAAAATACAAATTATATACCAAATTAATCCTTGAGATGTCTATTTTCTCCCTGTAAAATATCATAATTGTTCAAGTCCATTTACTAGGTCAAAATTCGTGAAGAAGGTGACTGACTCCACTGGAAATTTCCAGAAACAGCACCCTAAAGAATTTCAACTTCCATATATGCTTCCAAAATTATGATCCAAGTTTAACCTCATACAAAATCTCATTTTAAACACTTTAAAACCACTAAAAACACCAAAATCCATTCCCAAACCACTAGTATTTCCAGCTGAACGAAAATCATTGTCTACCCCACAAAATGTCAAATTTCAATCTAGCACCAAATCTAGTCTATAATCATTTCTAATTTGTTATTTGAACCCTTAATCAAACTCTAATCATATTTGAGAAATTGGGCAGCAACTCCCCATAACTTAGGGTTTCCACAATTTCAAGAATGCAAAAGAATACCACCACAAATCAATTTACCAACTCAAATCCACTATAAGGGGTTCAAGAATCACTAACCTTTGATGTTCTTGTGATTTGTTCTTCCTTGATTACCCCAAAATTTTCAGCCCCCCTTCATGAATACCATGAGAAGACAGATTTTTGGGTCAAGAAGAGTTGCAAAGAGAAGCTTAGAAGATATAGAAGAGGTTACCTAAAGCTTACCTATTAAATCCTTGAGTTTCCTTCTCTCTTTTTCTCCAAGAAAATTTCCACTCTTCCCTCTTCTTGTCTGCGTGTTAGCTGAACCAAATGTGGGAGGAGGAGGCGTTTTAATGTCAATTAGAAAGGGTATATACGGATGGCTAAATGGAGGGGAAAAAAAACACCTCCAACTAACCCATTATTTACCAAAATGCCATCATGTTGGATTCCAACTATGTAGTTGGAATGTAGTTGCCATTTTTCTTTCTTTTTTCTTAGTTTGGCCAAAAATTTAAGCCTCTCTTAGGATAATTGTAGTCCACTTTGTTAACTTATAACCCATACTCATGTGCCCATAAATCCTAAATAATTATAAGACATATGGCACAATTTCATGGAAATTATAATTTTAACCTTGCTTCAATTTTTTTTTTCTTATTTCCTAAAAATACTCATGCAACTTCCTCTCATTCCTTTTTGGCCAAATTTATTACACATAACTTCATGAAAATTCTCATATGCAAATAATTTCACATTAATGCACATGAAACATGAGGATGTTACATTTCTTCCTCGTAAAAATAAATTTCGTCCTCGAAATTGCTTATACGTACCTCATACTCCTTGACATGAACTCGGATACTTTGTTCTCGCATATCCTCAACTGTCTCCCATGTAGCTTCTCCGGGAGATAATCCTCTCCAGCACCACTTTTACAAAAGGAATACTTTTACGCCCGAGTTGCTTCTCTTGATGATCAATAATTCACTCGGCTCATTTGTAAAAGTACGATTCTCTTGAACATCAATATTTTCATACTCAAGAATATGTTTCGGATCCGGTTGATATTTCTTCAATTGAGAGACATGAATAACATTATGTAATTTACTCAGATTTGGTGGCAAAGCAAGCTCATAAGTCACTGGTCCCCGTTTTGCCAATATTTCAAAAGGACCAATATACCGAGGACTTAATTTCTTTCGTTTAATGGCTCTACCCACTCCAGTGACAGGAGATATTTTCAAGAATACATGATCACCCTCGTTAAATTCTAGAGGTCTCCTTCGTTTATCTGCATAACTTTTTCGCCGCTTTGAGCCGCAATGAGCCTCTTCTTGATTAAACAGATTTGCTTAGAAGTCTCATCCACCAATTCTGGCCCGAACAATTCACGCTCATATAACTCTGTCCAACAGAGAGGGGATCGGCATTTTCGTCCGTATAGAGCCTCATAAGAAGCCATCCAAATACTAGCATAATAGCTATTATTATAGACCAATCCAGTGAGATATAAATATCATCCCAAATTCCTTTAAAATCTAAGACACAAGCTCGCAACATAATTATATACTACTCTCTTCTATCTTGTGCCCAAGCATGGAGCTTAATTTCACAGGACCAATTGTCCATCCTCACAGCACTTGGTTATGCAGATCCCACTGACTGATTCGTTTTGCCACTTGGCTTATCATATTCTAGCCTCTAGCTCATTCTATCATTACCGCGCTGAATATTAAAGTCTTACTACTTAAGGATTTCTAGCCAATCCATAGGCATCTCAACCATTACCTGGTGTAGAATAAATATTACGCAAGTCTCACAACATTCTCCTCGAACATGCTAGTCCAAAATCTCACGCCAGTCAATATTCCACCCGTGCTAAGCATCACGGTTTTACAGCCCAGGGGCTCTGCTCCATGCAAACTCAGGCATTAGGTCCTACAGCCTTGAACCGCTTACCATCTACTTTGCCTGAGCTTCCTCGATTTTTAAGCTTTCAAATCATTTTCCTCTTGCTTAGCATAGTAAATGGCGAATACTATCGGATTTAACCAATTCAGATTTGTGGACCATTATATCAATTTTTGTTCTAGTATTATTACTATCACCAACTGCACCATTTTTCGTATCCACACAACGGTGACGACAATCATGTCACCACTTACTAGGTTGTCTCATACTCAATATCTCGAATTTTCACATATTCGGGAATCTCTGTGGTCGCAGTACATTTTCATATTTACATTAAAAAAAAAGTGTTCTTCACATTTTCAAACTCAATCACTGCCAACTAAAATTTCAAGAAAACCATTAATTGCCGGACTTTTTCCAAAAATCATTTACTAGGCATACTTAATGAGCGGGATTATTCATTTTACAAAATTCAACAACTGAGAGGCATACGCCACCATTTCGCCCTGTCTTATCAAGACATATCCCAATCTTTTCGTACAAACCATCAAAGTGACAAATGCGCCTATTGGCCGATGTGGGAGAATTTTGTCTCCCTCATAAAGGCTCTTCACCGCTTTCCCAATCAAGCTAGTCCATAATCACGGCCACCATTGTGCACCGCTTTCCCAGCTGACCAGTTCGTAATCACGGCTACTACCATCCCAACATGGCAAAATACGCGCCCCTTCAAGGCGGAACTACTCAGATTGAGAATATTCACCATTGGTGCGAGTGTCAACCTCTCCAAAAACTAATCCCCTCAAAATAGCTCTCAACAATGGCCAGTGATTTTGAAACATTTTAAAACACTTAGCAAGATCCAGCAAACCGAGTATGTCTACTACAGTTTCTGACCTCTTCCAGTTCCGTACTACTTCCATTATAAACATGGTTCACAATTCAATTTCAAATATGGGTCCCACCAGAACCCTATCTATGAGATGATATAACTCTGAAATAACCATTACAACTAGTTTCAAATTCCATAGAAAACATTTCATTAAAATATTTCGTTTAGACAATTCAATTTCCACACATACCAAGAACGGACAATTGTCATAGAAAGTCATCAACTCCAATTACATTTCGAGACTCTATTCTTGGCTACTCGAACCATCTATAGCATACACCGTCCAATCCATTTCATTTGTTTGGTCACTTCGGATATAATGCCCTGTAAATCTCTCGAGCTTGCATCTTTTTTTCGCCACTCTAACCGGTATTCATGGTCTAATAATTGTGAGCTTCGCCAACCTAAGAACATATTAGTTACCTAGGACTTAGGCCTCTCATTGAACACATATTAAATTTAACAACCCAAAATCATATCAATCTAGTAGGTCTCCTTACCCACTGTATATTCATGCCTCAAATGTACTTAATAATAATACATATAGCATTGGAGCACCCCTTGGCAATACATTGCATCATATAAACCTCATATGGGGTCGTTGTTTATATAAACTTCCGATAATAATCTGGTTCCAAGCATAGTCTCATATTCAATTTTTCCCTATTGGATATTCAACCCACATCTAAAGAGTCTATTAGCCACTATCATATCTACAGCTATTGGTCCTAACCATGAGACCAAGACCTGTGGCCACTAAGGTTCTAGCTACTCCTTGATTCCACCAAGGAACAAACTATTACTTATTCTTTATAAGGGAGAAATCATGAGATTAAAATTGTTCCCTATTAGCTAGTAACCTCCAAATACCTCATACATATGGGTACTATACTCTAGTAACTCAACGCATTCAGGTCAATCAGATGCCTAACGAATCTCTCATTATCAAATCAAATTCTTAGGTTCATTAACCTAGTACAAAAACCTCAACTATACCCATTAAACATGCTATGATCACAATGATTCATAGCTTACAACATTCAGGCACTATCCTTAAATAACCCCATACAACAATAATTGTTGATTCACAATTCAACTCCTAGAACCTCAAATATTAGATGGGCTAAGAAATCATATGGCCTCAACAATACCCTAGGATCATAATTCACATTTCGTAGTCTAATCCTAAACTTGGTCAAATAACATCAACACTATTCACGAGGTTCTAATTTCATTTTAATCCTCAATATCACGGGGTATATTCTAACACTATTCTTTCACCCCAAGATCAAACATCAATCCTCAATCATACCCAAATATACTGAAAATTCATCATCAATTAATATTCTCAAGATTCATATGCTCATGTATTAGAACTTTAGTGCAACCTCATTGACATTTTGACCTAGGCATTGTTCCAACTTAGATCGATTCAAGCCTAGTCTCAATAATTTCCTTATTCAATCTAACATCTTCATAGTATCTCTATGGATCACCATATGTCACACCTGAAAATACTAAGGCCTTAAATAAAGGAAATCTTAAATTTCTATTATACTTCGGGTGGTCACCCATCCCGAAATTTCTCTTGCCATTATAAGGTTTAGCTTGACAATAATGGAAAAAAAATAAATATCATCTCCCTAAAACAATATCAAATTATAACTATTAACATAAAATAATAGGTAAGCATATTGATATTTCACATATGCTATTTTACAACATACTAGTGCTTCAAAATCCTTAGACATCAACAGTTCACATCGTCATTACATGATCAAACTACCATACTACCTTCTGCTAGGTTATCATAATATAGTGCCTAATACTTTGCAAGGTCTTCCTTCTTCTTCCAAGTGATTTCACGTATAGGTATGAGCACCCAATCGTAATGGTGCCATGAGACTGGGAAATTGGAGGCCAGATTGAATTCGATAATCCCATCCGCCATATTTACCCAGATAGGGGTTCTAGGCATACGGTACAAGACAACGTTCCTCGGGTCTCAAAGGAAAAATCTAATCCTCTTTCAAACCTCGCACACATGACCTATTCATTCTACTCAGAAAACAAAGATACTGATTTAACTCAATTGGTATGTCCATGCTTGCCATATCGAACTCAACTCGGATCACATCCGCTAACCTCTCATTAGGCTCCCTATTATGCCTAAAGCAAGGTATAGTGTGATCTAAGTGATCCCCAAATTCGCCTCATCAACCTCAAGGTTTATAAAATGCTCGGAAAAACCCCCATTTGCCCCATATCACCTATTGATGAATGATCTGAGTCATTCCCAGCTCCAGGCCCAAGGGAAAACACACGGCGCCTCCTAGCTATAGATCTAAGGGCTCTTACAAGATTGTCTCTCATCTTCTCATAAACCATCAACACAACCTATATCAGTTCCTCACATTATCACCAATTTTTATCAGTATCATCCAAACTGTGCTCTGATACCACAATTGTAACACACCTACCGGCCTCGCCCTTTCGGGTGGCGGGTAGTGTGGTCCTTCACTTTTATTTAATTTTAGCTTATTTTCCCGGGTTAATTAACATCACACATCGAGTTCAAACACAGAGCACACACCGGTTTGGACAAAAATATACCGATAAAAATACGGAAGGATAAGTTCTTCCGGAGGGATCAAAATATACTGACCATCCGGATAATAGTGCCTAACTAGCCGAATAACATAATATAGTCATCAGGTAATCAAAATAAATACCCAAAAATAAGAACACGAATATCCACCTCCACACTACTCCGAGCCTTACCTCTGTCTCCCGCTCCGATCTCGATGAACCGCGAGAGGGCTTAAATGGGCTGGGATTCAAAATTGAATCCCAGAGTAACCGTTAATTTCATATAAAATGTATAACAAAGCATGTAAGTAAACCACAAATAAAATAATTCAAACCACATCGCATTCAGTATCATGCACACAGCAAGGCACACAGCCAATCCGGAACTAGCAGTCCTAATAGCACACAGCACAGACTGCAGCGGTCCTAATAGCACACAGCACAGACCACCGGGCACAACACACAGTAAAGCCCTTAATGCACAAAGCATGTTCCGGTTCCAGAGCGCTCGGAAAATATATGATATCCAAATGTATGCAAATTCAAGGTAAAACATACATACAAGAGTCATACAGAGTATATGAAGATTAAGGTTACTACCAGCGATCGACCATAGATAAGAATAATTCCCCGGCGTAAAAGATTACGATTAAACCTAAAACAATAATAGAAATATTACCACAATTAATTCCACCTCAATAAATATTTTCTTTCATACTTTGAAGTAAGCCCAATTCATAGGTCTATTTTTACTAAATCCCTTTTCTTATTAAGGAATTTAATATGGGCCTTCATTCTCTTAATTTTCGTCACTTTTCAGGATTTTCCTGCAACCAGTGACTCATCTTCAACAATTCACAATTAAATATAGAAAACTCCTTTTTGGTTGATTCCAAAGCCCAAATGACCCTCAATATGTCTATTTTCAACCAAAAATACTCATTTAGGCCAGAACAAGTCGAAAGTTCATCCATAGCCCAAAATACTCCTGCTGTCCGAAATAATGCCCTGTTTTCAGGGGCTATTTTGAAACATTTATTTCTCTTAGCACAAGATTCAGAAAAATACAAATTATATACCAAATTAATCCTTGAGATGTCTATTTTCTCCCTGTAAAATATCATAATTGTTCAAGTCCATTTACTAGGTCAAAATTCGTGAAGAAGGTGACTGACTCCACTGGAAATTTCCAGAAACAGCACCCTAAAGAATTTCAACTTCCATATATGCTTCCAAAATTATGATCCAAGTTTAACCTCATACAAAATCTCATTTTAAACACTTTAAAACCACTAAAAACACCAAAATCCATTCCCAAACCACTAGTATTTCCAGCTGAACGAAAATCATTGTCTACCCCACAAAATGTCAAATTTCAATCTAGCACCAAATCTAGTCTATAATCATTTCTAATTTGTTATTTGAACCCTTAATCAAACTCTAATCATATTTGAGAAATTGGGCAGCAACTCCCCATAACTTAGGGTTTCCACAATTTCAAGAATGCAAAAGAATACCACCACAAATCAATTTACCAACTCAAATCCACTATAAGGGGTTCAAGAATCACTAACCTTTGATGTTCTTGTGATTTGTTCTTCCTTGATTACCCCAAAATTTTCAGCCCCCCTTCATGAATACCATGAGAAGACAGATTTTTGGGTCAAGAAGAGTTGCAAAGAGAAGCTTAGAAGATATAGAAGAGGTTACCTAAAGCTTACCTATTAAATCCTTGAGTTTCCTTCTCTTTTTTCTCCAAGAAAATTTCCACTCTTCCCTCTTCTTGTCTCTGCGTGTTAGCTGAACCAAATGTGGGAGGAGGAGGCGTTTTAATGTCAATTAGAAAGGGTATATACGGATGGCTAAATGGAGGGAAAAAAACACCTCCAACTAACCCATTATTTACCAAAATGCCATCATGTTGGATTCCAACTATGTAGTTGGAATGTAGTTGCCATTTTTCTTTCTTTTTTCTTAGTTTGGCCAAAAATTTAAGCCTCTCTTAGGATAATTGTAGTCCACTTTGTTAACTTATAACCCATACTCATGTGCCCATAAATCCTAAATAATTATAAGACATATGGCACAATTTCATGGAAATTATAATTTTAACCTTGCTTCAATTTTTTTCTTATTTCCTAAAAATACTCATGCAACTTCCTCTCATTCCTTTTTGGCCAAATTTATTACACATAACTTCATGAAAATTCTCATATGCAAATAATTTCACATTAATGCACATGAAACATGAGGATGTTACAAATGGTGCAGTGAAGGACAGTGTCTCCGTCGCTTTCTCGTCTGCAGGGCGTAACAGTCTTGTCGGCGCAACGAGAGTGAAGATAAAGAAAAGCATCCTTATGGCCATGAAGAGCAGCCAAGTAGAGAGGCGTCTCTTGATTCCTGTTGCTAACTTCGATGAGTTTGCTGTCGCCGCCGCCTTGAGCTTCCACTATGCACCGGCACATCTCGAGGGACCCTCTGGACGCTGCGCAGTGCAGCGGCGTATCACCGTTGTCATTCCCTAATGCCAGCGCCGATAACGACTCTTTGCATCTCTTCAGTTCTTCCACCAGCTTCTTCACGACGTCGGCTCTGTTGTTGTTCACCGCCACATGCAAGGCGGTGTCGGAGTTGATGTTGATTGGTGTCTTGTGTATCCAGGCGTTTCTTTTGTATTCCGCCACCACCTCCTCCCATCTTCCTTCTAGTGTGGAAACATATAAACTCTCGGCCTTCAACAACATCTCCATTTTGCAGAGACGACTCTAGGGAGCTAGGCGGTGGTCACATTTCCTCCAAAAACTGGCATTTATATACAAGATTAACACCTCCCACCTATGTCTCTACAGTGAGCAGTGGAGTCGGCGAAGCAAGAATATATGACATTTCAATGTAAAAGAGCAAGGTATTATGTATCTTCTGCTCGATCTCTTCTGTGTTTAAGAATATATATTTTGCCACAGTTCAAGACCAAGCCAAAAAACATATCCTACCACTTGATTCCGCTCCTCCTTCTGAATTTCGTCATGTTTAAGTTTAAGCCTATAATTGCTTACAATTTTTTTGTAAAAAAATATATATTCTGACAATAGCTGCACTGACTCTTATGAATCACTTCTTTTGCCAATTACACGCATATGTTATATATTTAGACTGAAGGTAAAGAAAAAAAAGTTATATATATAGACATTCATGTTATAATTATTACAGAAAAAGTGAATATATAATGAATACGGATTTAATCTTTATTATTATTATGTGGGAACTGAAAATGAAAATAAAAATAAAAGGTCGGAGTGCCTTATAAAGAGAGAAAGGCGCGAGATGGATACAGGATTGAGTATTTTTTAGGGGAGGATTTTGATGTAAAGATAAAATGTTATGTGAAATGTTTTGCTTTAAAAATATACATGAAAGAAATTAGTCTAAAGACATACATAATATTTCTTATTCTTTATTAAAATCAAGTTAACATTCTTTGACATTATAAAATTTTTGAATAAATGAAGCTAAAATAATATTATATGTTATTCCAAAAATTGTACAAAAATGTAATACTCCCTCCGGTCCTAATTATAAGACAACATTTAGGAGTTGATTTTGGTCCTAATTATAGGACAACATTCTAACTTTTGTCAATTTCTTCCTAAGATACCCTTATTTTATTCTCTCAAGTATGTTTGGTTTTTAGTGACTATATGTATGTAAGTGTGTAGACTCTTTCAGTTATCGAATTGTTAGATTTTAATTTATTTATCGATCAACTATTTGCCAACACACACACGTGTGTGTATCTATATACAAATATATATACATATATACATAGACAAATATATATAGATACACACATATATAAATACACACACACATCTGTGAGTGTGTGTGTATATATTTATATTTTTGTGTGCCTGTCAATATATATATGTGTGTAGATATATATATCTATGTGTGTACATATATAAACACATACAGATATATATACACATGTGTGTATGTGTTTATATGTGTCTCTATATATATATTTGTGTATATGTGTATTCATATATATGTGTATGTAGATATATGTATGTATATGTGTGTGTGTTTATCTATATGTATAGATATATATACATGCATGTATGTATATATAGTAAGACCATTATTTCAATTAAAAAGTGTATGGAAAGGAAAATTCTAACTCGGAGAGATATGTGGTAAGGGTTCTTAATTCACTCTTACTTGTGTCATTTTAAATTTATATAAGGGCATTTTAGGAAAATGAGTAAAATTAACTAATTTAACTTCTTTCTTTAATCTACCCAAAATTAGTTAAATATGTCTTATAATTAGGACCGGAAGGAGTAATATTAATTCTTACATCGAAAATTAACATAACTGTTAACGTTCACAAGAAAAATTAGTACTTTATATTTTAATCGTTATAAAATTTAATGAAATTAAAGCAAAACGAAAGATGGGGCCAATCGCAATAGAGGCCACTCATTTGAATTTGTTACCCTATGCTTGAAAAGAGCTCCTTTAATCATCCACCTTCTCTTTGTCCCAAAACAAAATAAAAATATAAAAAAAATCATCCGCCTTCTCAAATTGCGTAGAGAGGTCGAAGGCTTTTTTCCAATTTGCCCCTTTTGAAATATCTATTTAAGCATATGTCCCCTGTTTTGAAACTATTTAAGCATCTACCCCCCGTTTAGTCGACTAATACCCCTATTTAGTCGACTAAATGTCGGGAACAATTTTTTTTGAAAACACCAGATATTTAGTCGACTAAACCTCGTGGTTTAGTCGACTAAATCTCGGGGGAAATTTTTTTTGAACATCCCGATATTTAGTCGACTAAACCCGAGGTTTAGTCGACTAACTCGATCCGTAAGCAAAATTTTTCCAAAAACCCTCGTTTTAGTCGACTAAACCTCATGGTTTAGTCGACTAAACCAAATCGAGGCCAAATTTTTTCAAAAAACCCGAGGTTTAGTCGACTAAACCCGATGGTTTAGTCGACTAAACCGATCGCAGGGCTTTTTTAAAAGCCCCAAACGCGGCTCCACGAACCCTAATCGACTAAGGGAGCCGCATAAACCTCTCTTCCCCTCTCCTCCTCTCTTTTTTTCACTCAAATCTTCTTGAATCCATTGGTGGGAAGCGAAGGAAGCTTGATTCTAGTGTCATATACCTCGATTTTGGTACGTTTTCATCTCCTTTTCGAATCTCCACCGTTGTTCTTGTTTTTATACGAACCCCATTTGCGTTTTTTCATTTTGTGCTCTCATTGGGTGATTTTCTTGTCTATGTTTGATTGATTTGTGTATGTTTGTTATATTCTCATCTCCATTTCAAGGTTTAATACGATTCCACCTAGTTGAAGGTATGATTGTTGTGTAATCTTTGTAGTTTCACTTTGTTAAGCTCTTGTTTTTGTTTGTAACCCGAAACCCTTCGTTTTTCGGCTTCCAAATTCGGGTGTGAAGGATGAGTTCAAGTCCAAACACACACGTTATCGTAATCTACTATAGTGGGAGGCATTTTGTAGGTCCCGATGGTATTCAATTTGAAGGAAACACGAAAATGATGAAAATCAAACGGGAACTACGTACAACGAGCTCAAAGAAAGAATTCATCAAAAATTGGGGCTACATAGAAGACAATGCATTCATCGGTTAATTGCCAAAGTGGAGACTATAGTAGGTAAGGATAGTGTATACTACATTAGTAACGATGTATGTGATGATGAAGACGTAGAGTGTGTCATAGATGCATTTGCTAATCGGAGAGCACAAAATTTTATTGAGATATATGTTGAGCTTGAATCGGTGAATCATCATCTATACCCATGCATACAAGATCGCACTTACGTATTTTGGTGAAGAAGACATACATCGGTGTATCGCACCTTCACAAGTCTTAAGTCGGGTAACATTGACGGATGAGGAGGAAGAGGAGGATGAGGAATATGGGAATATGCATAGCGATGAGGAGGACGAATTTGAGAGGTTTATTCCACTAGGTGACGACTCATTACATCGATGTAGAGGGTGATTTTGATGCTCGCACGAACCCGAAACCGGAGTACCGCAACAATGCCACCGCTTCGTGTTAACCCGGTTAGAAGTGGTAAGTTAGTAAACTTGTATTTGTATTTGTAATTTATATTTAGTGGTTCTGACAAAGAAAATATTAATTGACCGATGTAGGGCCCGAGAGTGAGCCATTTTGGGAACGAAAGCCCGCACTATTCCTCCATTAATGCGGCGCGACCTGTGATGATGAAACGGAGATGTTGTATGGTGGTGATGAGCGGCAAGGTGGTTGGCATTTAGGTGATCCATTATATTTGTATCGAGTTTCATTCTAAGTCCGAAATGCAACATGCCGTGAAATTATGTTGCATGAAATCTCATCGTATCGCCAAAGTTGCAAAAAGCGATGAGGATAGGTTTGTGATGCAGTGTCGAAACCATGCTGACGGTTGTCCCTGGTATATGAGGGCAATTCTCCCCAAGAATGGAAATTGTTGGGTGGTGCGTAAGTGGGGGCAAGAGCACACCTGCCTAAACCAGAATCTCGCCTGGGATCATAGATGACTAGATTCAGATGTTATATGTGCATCCATTATCGTAGGTTTTCCATTTGTTTTTTAGTTACATTCGGTTTAGTTATTGACAAGTACATGTATAATTTGCTTTGTTGTCATTAGGTATGTTAAGAGAAGATCCGGCTTTAAAACCGGTCTTGATACAAGAGAGGATACAACGTCTCGTATGGATATAATGTAACATACATGAAGGCTTGGAAGGCGAAAATGAAGGCCATTGTGAAGTTATTTGGTGATTGGGAGGAATCATATGCATTCTTGCCCAATTGGTTGACATACATGACGCGATGTAACGTGGGGTTTTTCGAGGCTTGATATCGATGAATGTTTCGACGAACGTCGTTTTTTAGCGACAAACGCGTCTTTCGTAGGGTTTTTGGACATTTAACCAGACCATTGAAGCCTTCAAATCGTAAGCCCATACTACAAGTTGATGGCACCCACTTGTACGGAAAATACAAAGGTACTCTTTTGATTGCGACTTTCGGGATGGTGATGGGAAGCTCCTGCCCATTGCCTTTGCTGTTGTTCCTCCTGGTGAGAAGTATGATGATTGGTGGTGGTTTCTTTGTATGATACGTGATCATGTGACGCAGAGGCAGGGTATTTGTTTGATATCTGATCGTCACGCCAGTATCATAAAGGCGGTTAAAGATCATCGTAATTGGCAGCCTCCATACGCCTATCATGTGTATTGCCTACGTCATGTCGGGAGCAACTTTAATTCGAAGTTTAGGGATATACAATTGAAGAAAACAGTTATGAAACTAGGTATGCAATTTCACATTTTATGTACTTCTTGCACATATTTGTAATCATTTATTTGTTTCCATTGTTATGAGTGTACTTTTTTGTTCTATGCGGGGGGTACATGAGTTCAAAGATCCAGTTTGACATGCGGTTTCAAGAGTTTATTGAAACACATCCACATGTTGCCCCCTGGTTTGATCAACTTCCAAAGGAGAAATGGTGTAGGTCCTATGATGAAGACGGACGGAGGTTTGGTCACATGACCACTAACCTAGCCGAGTGTGTCAACAAGGTCCTCAGGGGTGCCCGTAATCTACCGATAACGGCATTGGTGAAGATGACTTGTAGTAGACTTGTGGAATATTTCGTCACGAGGCGTGTTGAGATTAACAAACATGTGGCTGCAGGTAGGATAGTTTCAAAAAAGGTTGAAGATGCGATACAGAATATGGATCAGTTGATCACGCACCGCGTGCGACTCTATGAGGAGAGATTTACAATTCTGATTATTTGAGGTTGAGGACGCATACAACCAATCTACACATGACGCCGGTGACATAATGAGGGTTGACTTGATCAATCGCAAATGTCAATGTGGGAGGTTCACAAGAAGAAGGTTTCCCGCAGCCATGTATTAGCAGTATGCAAGATGGAAAATTTAAACCATTATGATTATGTTGACCCGGTATTCACTATGCCATACATAAGTCGGGTATATCTTTGCATTAATCGGTACCCTATAGGCAATGAATTGTTGATTCAACAAGGAGATGGCCCCATAGTTATCCCGAACGCAAGTTTGGCACGTCTGTGGAAGACCAAAGTCTACAAGGATACAAAATGAGATGGATTGGGTGGAGTCTCAACCCTCGGGTCAAGCAAAGATGTAGGAGTTGTAACCAAGTCGGTCATAATATACGTACATGTCCAACGAGGATTAGAGAAGCTTGAATTCTATGTAACGTGTCTTGCATTGGGTTTATGATTATTTGTTTTTGTTTTGTCTTCAAACTAAGCTTGAATTCCATAATGGTTTAGTCGACTAAATCAGAGCAGTGGCACCCCACATACCAAATTGGATAAATTCATCCCACATAAACCAAAAGCAACAAAATTCATGAAAAATAAACATCAATGTCATTACAATTGGACAAAGTCTAACCACACAAACTAAAAACCAACATCAAGTCAAAAGCAACATCAAGTCAAACGAAATCACAAATGTCAAAAAACAACAATGGCAAGTACAAATAAATCTAAGCTTCCTCCTCGATGTGTCCGCCCCCTCCTCGGATGGAGTTCCCCGGTCATCGTCACCGCTACCTCCCGCTCTTGTCCAAGCGCAACCGACCAAGGCTATCCTCTATTCCCTTCATCCGACCCCGCATCCATCTCCACCTTTCATTCTCTTTTTCAATGTGGCTCTTCCGCCACTTTTTTAGTTTCGCTACCATCTTGGCATTCTGTTTCGTGTTATCATAGATGGCTCTCATGACATCATCAAGGGAGAATCCACCCTCCGGCACAACAAAATCCTCCATATCAGCATCGTCGTCATCATCATCATGTAACTCAAGATCAAGAACGGGTGGAATCGGGCCAGCATCAGGTACCTCCTCCTCAACATTAGTGTAGTGCCAAACACCATTTGGCCCCTTTGAGATCTTGCACTGCTCCAATAGACGTTGTCCAAAACTGGCACTCCAGGTTTTTCGACTCACCATTTGCTCGGTGTGCATAGGAACATCGAAATGCTCCAATATCTCCTGAACCAGATACGCGTAAGGGAGTACACCATTATCCTTCGTTTGGCCTTAGACATCATAGTGCAAATGAAGTGCCTCCAATTCACGTTAAAACCATGACGAATGGCCCACATAACACGAATGTCACCCTCCAACACCCTCGAATGATTGTAAGCCCGAGGGAACAATATGTGGGTCATGACATAGAAGAGGATACGGGCATCAACAGTACCGGGGCCCCACGAAAGTATAGGTCTATGAGCTCCCGGCCTCCGAATCTCCCGAACCGTCACCTCCCGATGATATCCCTCTAAGCGTTCGTGGTTATCCCCATCATACCGAACACAACCCGCTCGATCAAAATCATACCCAAGCACCACCTTCCAGTCGTCGTCATCAATATATCAACCCCGCAGACGCGAGATTGCAGATCACCATTTATATAGCTCAGGTTATGGTAGAAAGCTCTCACCATAACCTCTGAGTACGGACGAGTCTTCTCTGCCAAGCCTCTCAGATGGGCATGATCCAACAATGGCACTATGTCAAATCCCTCATTCGCAAAGAATGTGATATCTAATGATTGTGGCTTGCGAGATGGGTGCGGTGGCAAATTTCTCCATAAATTCGTTATGCTCTTGTACATTATTATCGAATAGATAACCGAATGGAAGATCCACAATAGGCTCAGCTCGGGCTCGGGCTCGCTGCGGTCCCCTAGAGGAAGATGCCCGCGGTTCGCTCGTTGCTTAATCCGCCTCCCACGCTCATTGTCGGTATTAACGGGAGCTTGTCTACGACGCATGATGGCAACAACCTACAAATGGACATTATAGACTATCAACAAACAAGAAACATTCAAGGATATGGGTTTTCGAAAAACTTTACATCTAAGCAAATTGAAATATAAACATAAACAACCAACATTCGCTAAGCAAATTGAAATATAAACATAAGCAAATCGAAAAACTTTACATCTAAGCAACATAAACAAAAATTAATCAATATAAACAACCAACATTCATCATTTTAACAAATAAACACAATGAACAAGAAATAAATTGATAAAAACAAAGTGAAATTCGTCCAAAATTAAAAAAATTATCAACCGATGTAAATATTTCCACTTTCACATGTACATTCCTCATTTTCATCCATAAATCCTAAGTAATTACTCAAATCAATCAAACATACACAACAAAATCACCCAATCAAACCACAAAACGCAAAAACGCAAATGGGGGTTCGCATAAACGCAAAAAACTACGGCGGAAATTTGAAATGGAGATGAGAATATAACAAACATACACAAATCAATCAAACATAGACAAGAAAATCACCCAATGAGAGCACAAAATGAAAAAACGCAAATGGGGTTCGTATAAAAACAAGAACAACGGTGGAGATTCGAAAAGGAGATGAAAACGTACCAAAATCGAGGTATATGACACTAGAATCAAGCTTCCTTCGCTTCCCACCAATGGATTCAAGCAAGATTTGAGTGAAAAAAAGAGAGGAGGAGAGGGGAAGAGAGGTTTATGCGGCTCCCTTAGTCGATTAGGGTTCGTGGAGCGCGTTTGGGGCTTTTAAAAAGCCCTCGGATCTGGTTTAGTCGACTAAACCATCGGGTTTAGTCGACTAAACCTCGGGTTTTTTGAAAAAAATTTGGCCTCGGTGGTTTAGTCGACTAAACCATGAGGTTTAGTCGACTAAAACGAGGGTTTTTGGAAAAATTTTGCTTCGGATCGAGTTAGTCGACTAAACCTCGTGGTTTAGTCGACTAAATATCGGGATGTTCAAAAAAATTTCCCGAGATTTAGTCGACTAAACCCCGAGGTTTAGTCGACTAAATATCGGGGATGTTCAAAAATTTGTTCCTCGACATTTAGTCGACTAAATAGGGGTATTAGTCGACTAAAAAGGGTAGATCTTAAATAGTTTCAAAACAGGGACATATGCTTAAATAGATATTTCAAAAGGGGCAAATTGGAAAAAAAGCCGAGGTCTGAATCTGATGGTGAAAGGATTAGGTCAAATACTCCATCCGGTCCTTAACACTAACTAACAATTTTTATAAATCAATAAAAACAATTAAAGTCAATAAAGTTATCCTACAATTTAAGTAACTTTCAATATTACCCCTACTAATTACATTAAATTCTAATATTATATTAATTATTACTCTCACCCACTACCTTTAATAATTAGGGCCATACATAAAAAAATAATCAATGTTTTTTGGGAACAAACAAGTCGCCTTATAAAAAAACTAAATATATTTAATAGTTGGTTTATAATAAAGAACAGATGAAATATTAGATATGTGCAAGACTTTTCTTTTGGAATATATATTTCATTTTTTAAAAAAAAAGAAAGAAAGAAAGAAAGCATCTGCCCTGTGGATATATGTCATCTTCCTGTAGTTTGTTCCTTTCGTAAAACACAGATTGATTTCTTTTTAAGAAAATTACTTTAGCTGCGAGAAGGAAGCTCTCATTTTTTTTCGAAAACGATGCCATTCGTAGTTCTCAATTTTGTATGCCACGCATGCACATTCTTTAAATACTAAAAGACAATTTAATTGGATTCATGTAGAGATCTATCTTTAATGGCGCTAAATCAGTAGAGATTCACATTCAATAAGGCAGCGATTTGGAATAGCAGAGGTGCAACTCTCCAAAACAAGACAACAATAAAATCATCATCTCAAAAGACTTGCTGGAGCTGTTGACGAGTCTCTGAACTTGGTAAAATAAAATCACAGGATAGTCTCAATCTTCATGAATCATGAGCATCTATGACACCCATGTTCTACCATGTTCTGGATACTCATTTAAAAACTACAGATCCATTAATCTCCTTAGAAAAGGAGTACACTTAATAAACCACTAAGAAAAGAATTCATCCATAATTTTTCAAATGAACCTAAACATATAATCGCTTAACTAAGAGTAGTGCAACCCACATACCTCAAAAGCAATTGAATTAATTAAAGTATATTCACAACGAGATGAAAGTATATCCATGATTGATACAGCACCTCATACACTCACTTCAAAACCCAAACCAAAATATATTACAAGGCATTTCATTGAATAAAAATGCTTTACAAATTTTCTCGAACGATATGCCTGTGTAAAAATGAAATTAGAGTCAGGAGTATTTCATCAAATATCTTCAAGGCATGGAGGGAGAAGCGTATAGAACTTATAATCAAGCAAGTGAAAAAAAAACATATGGATGTTCTGGTATAGAACGTGAGTGTCCAGTCTCGGACTGGTGCTTTGATGTTGGATCAAAGGTCTCGCTCCAGATATCTAAAGGGGAGATATCCAGAAGAGGTTGGGATCACTGTACACAATATAGGGGGTGAGGTGTGTGCACAGTGTGACTGAAAGTAGTAAGTCTGAGTTAGAACGTAGAACCTGGTTAACTTGTCTCTGTATTTATAGAGGCTATTGTGATGGTGATCATGGCTGGGCATGATCTTCATGCTGACTTGGTGGGGGGCGCACATATAGCAACGGTCACATGAGTGCGCCCACTAAGCTATAAATCCGGGTCATCCAGTCTTCCTGAATAATAGGCGAACGGTCATACTGGATATACCTACCATTGGGCCTTTGTGGCATTGGGCCTTATTAGCGGTCCGTAACAGGAGTATATGGAAGAAGTGTCATAGAATGTATTGTATAAAACACACTACTCCAAATCTACTAATTCAACATTTCAAAATCAATGTAGATGGAAAACAAAATCAGCGGATTAAAATTAAAAAACCTTAAAACACTCACACTTCACATTGAAAGCGAAGATGAGGAAAAAGCAATGAACCTGGGTTCTTAGCAAGGTTGGTGTTAGAAACGGAGCTACTGTGTTTTGTTGTAGATGTGGTTGAAGTTAATGGAGGTGTCCTTTTTTTTGTTAGAGAAGGCAGTGAAGTGAAAGAATTACCGGTCTTAGCCCGCTCGGGAATTATTGTCGGGTCTTCTCGGAGAAAACAATGAATTAGAAGAATTGTCAATCAAAACCTCTGCGAGACGACAGGAACCATGGGAGAAGTGGAGTAGCTAGTTTTCTTTAACAAATGCCTGCAATTTCCTTACCAAGAAAACAAATTTAATTCAATTAGCTGGAAAACAAAGACTACCAATACCAAAGTTTGAATCTCTATTAAAAAGATCGATTTTCCACTGCTTATTTTATATCTACCACTACCAGTCATCATCTCCACGGTTAATAGCCAAAAATTGAAATTTTCTGTACCGAATTTCGGCTTTCGCAATTCCCCAAATGACCAAGTACGAGAACCAGTCCAGATTATATGCACTTAGTTTATGTGCTTCTTATGATAGAGGTATGAGCATATTTTTTTAAATTTTTTATACATTGGATTTCTTTAGATTTAATTGTATGATGCTTTCTGATATGTTTGTTGCACCCAATATCTTAAATTAATTAGTTTCTAGTTCTATATTTAGAAATATTTGTCTGTAACACTAGTATTATGAAAACTAATTAATTTAAGATAATGGATAAAAAAACATATCAAGAAATAACATATAATTTAAATCTAAATAAATATATATATAAAAAAAAAAAAAAAAAAGCTCATATCTCTATATAAGAAACACATAAACTATGCACATATAATCTAGACTTGAATGAGAACTGTAGTTGAGGAATTAGCGAAGTGAAATCAGAGACAGCACCTGCATGCATAAGGAACTTGATACGATCCAGCGGAGCGGTGACAATCTTGGAAGCAGCGCCGGCAAAGGCTTCGGTGAAGAACATGGCAACATCTTTGGGAACGAATGCGAGGACGGCCAGAGGATGCTTCAAGAGCTGACGCAGAGTCGGCATAAATTCTTTATCAACTCTCCTCTCAGCTACCGAAACATAGGCGAATTTGTAATCGACGCCTAGAAAACCACGGCCACCATACCGATGGTGGCGAAGCTGAGGGTGGTCTTTTTCCACAAAGTTTCCTTCTAGGCTAGATCAACGACATAATTGAAAGAGCTTGCAAGATTTGGAAATTTTCACATTCTTGTTCGTGTTCATCCTTTTTTTCCGGAATTCATTCACCGATCAAAACACGCCAAAACACGACCTTCTTTTTTCTTTTTTAATCCAGGGGCATGAATGTATTTTCGTATTGTAACTTAATACCCATAAAGGCTTAAGGACCTTTTCTAATCAGTGACTTTTCTTTAGACTTTTTTTTGACAATATATTAATTAATATGGCCCTCAGGAGGATTTTCCCCTTTTCTCCCTCCGTTCTTCTCTCTCATGCTCTCTTACTGCCACATATGATGTTAACTTCAAAGACTATACGTGTCAAGAAAATGGTCAAACATCTAATTCTCACGGTCAACATCCCCTAATTTAACGGAAATGATATTATTGAGCCAGTTTACCGTGGAATCCACATTACATGCTTAGGCTTATATGTTTGTTAGGTATAAGCACATTTTTTTTTTTAATTTTTTTAATTTTTTTATATATTATATTTATTTAGATTTAAATTATATCCGCTCGAGATTTTTTTACACTCGCATCTCAAATTAATTAATTTTTAGTTCTACATTTGTCCGTAACACCGCATTATAAAAATTAAATAATTTGAGATACTTGGATGCAAAAAAATCTCGTAAAGTAGCATATAATTTAAATTTAAATAAATACAATATATAAAAAAAAAAAAAAATTAAAAAAAATGTGCTTATACCTCTAATTAGAGGTATAAGCACATAATAAGATATAGCCTAAGCATGTAATGTGGACCCTTTATGTGGTTCCTAATATTCGTAGCTCTTCGAAAAAAGTTTATGGGTAGAATTGTAACTTTGCCCTTTAATTAAATGCTAATAATTATAAAAAAATTAAATAGAAAAGATAATAACTTGATATAATTTAATTAAAGGGCAAAGGTATGTCCTATTTTTTAATTATATATTATTATCTTTTAATTACTTAATAAATACTCGCCCTCTGGCCTCTGCAGTATTGTTTTTTTCCCGTTTCATGTTTTTTTCGCCTTGTTCATTCGCATACAATACAACACCTAAAGTAATTTGTTTGGACGCCTTTTTCGACTTCATTGTTTGTTCTTCATTTTTCTGCGTGCCGACATTGAGCTTTTATTTGGGTGCTGAGATCGAGGTTTATTTGTTGAACTTAACTTAAGCAGGTTTTTTTTTTTTTTTTTTTTTGTTGGAAAAATAAAAACAAGCGGCTTGGCGGACGGATTGCCCGCCCGCCAAGTTGCAGGTTGGCCCAACTGGCACCGTTCAACCCGTGTGCCGTGGTGGGCGGGCCCTTTCGCCGGTTCTAGACTTGGGGTTGGTTGTTCGATTGAGCATTTATCTGACTGAGCTTGTAAAATTGTTACCGCAGAAATCGTCGTGAACGTTTCTCAAGATTCAAGACGCAGCTGATGCTACGATGGGTGGTAGTGGAAAATTAATCTGTTGGCGTTAGGTTTTGTCTGTTCTGTTTTTCTCCGGTTTTCTTAATTTGAAATTATTGCAGGGACACCATCTGATCGAGAAGAAAAGGCGTCTTTGGAGCTGAGTGAAGAAATTCTTCAAAGTATGGAAGTAGGAATGGCTTTTAAAGACTATGTGAGTACTTTTCTCATTACAAATTTTCACGAGTTGTAAAATTTGTAATTTTTTGTACTGTGCTTGTTTCCATATGTTTTGAAGCAACAACAGAATTCTGAACGTAAAATTCAGTTATCGAAGGAATTCTGTCAACATTCCCTAGACTCAAGTGTCTATCACTAGTTTTGTAGAAAGCAAATTCTATGCCTATCAATAGAGCTTCTTGCTGCTGTCATAAATTCTTCAGCTTGGGGAATGACTTTGCATTCTAAACATCTTACTGCTCATTGTATCTTACTTTACTCATTCAGGCCTATTTTTCAATGTTTCAACAGAATGGTCGAATTAGTTCAATGGATTTTCACCGGGCATCGAGCCACTTAGTGACTGCTAGTGATGATGAATCCATTCGCCTTTATGATATCACTGGTGGAACGTAAGCCGTATGTCCCTATTTTGCTGCCTATTATAGATATGTGAAAACTTGGCACTACAAGCAAGATTCCTTAAATATGTTTAATCTGGTGCATAATTGTGACTTCTGCTCACATCTTTTATTTGTCTGAAACAATTGAAGTCTCATAACCTTTTAATTAAATTATACTTATGATTGTCTGTGTGAGTTTATGATCATAAGTTCATAACTCCTGTTTATTCGCATTGGGTCCCCAAATATTATGGGCTTGTGCCTAATCCACCCATAGTCGAACAATCTGAGAACTTGACATTGAGTATATCAGTGTGATTTCTGTGTTGTTTCAAAGTGCATTAAGGGTGATGTAAATTAAGTTGTGGTTGCAAATCATGAAAACCTACAACAAAACGAATGGTGCCACTGCCATCACCTGCAAGGCTTCAACTAAGTGGTTTGGTAGGCATGTTGAGAAGTTAACAAAACAAAGAAAATGAAGACATTATTGGTTATGATGCTATTCTTAGAGAATGTTTCTATGGAAGGCATAGAAAGTTGCTGTTATAGATATCTATCTTATATTTACACTACAAAAAATGAACTCTTGTGGTGCTTTCTTGTTCTTGTTCTTTTTCTTTTTTGGGTTGACTACATTGATTTGGGATGCCTCATACTAGATGTTTGAAGACAATTAATAGCAAGAAGTACGGGGTTGATCTGGTTTGCTTTACATCTCATCCTACAACTGTCATCTACTCTTCAAAAAATGGTTGGGATGGTAAGCCTGTCCCTGCCCGGCAGTATTTGCTTCAATTAATATTCTTTTGCTCTTTTGCTGATATGATCAATTAATCCAGAATCTTTGCGGCTTCTATCATTGCATGATAACAAGTACTTGAGATATTTCAAAGGACACCATGACAGGTGCTCTTTTTCTCCTTTTCTTTTCCCTTTCAGTAACATGTACATTTTCCAGTCGAAAATTTTCTTCTGTAGCATTAGTATACGATTCATTTGTCTATAATTGGATGTTGTTCTTTTCCTAGGGTTGTCTCCCTTAGCTTTTGCTCTCGTAAAGATTGCTTTATTTCTGGTTCTCTTGATCGAACTGTTTTGCTGTGGGACCAAAGGGCTGAAAAGTGCCAGGTAGAGGCATTTTACTATAGGCTTCTTTATTTTCAACTTCTGATTTTGCTGGAGTTTATTTTCCTCATTTGGTATCTGAACGTAGTATAAGTTTCCTTGGGCTTTCTACTTTTAAAATAACATAGGGACTTTTGCGGGTACAAGGAAGGCCTGCTATATCATACGATGATCAAGGGCTGGTATTTGCAATTGCATATGGAGGGTTTATAAGAATGTTTGATGCACGCAAGTATGAGAAGGTTAGTGAATGTTACGTTAAAATATGTTGAAGATTTGGCTAACCTTTTGATTTTCATTTTGAGATTGCATGCCCTAATGACTAATATAATGAAATTCACTCTGGCAGGGTCCCTTTGAGATATTTTCTGTCGGGGCAGATATTTCCGATGCAAATGTTGTGAAGTTTAGTAATGATGGAAGACTTATACTTTTAACCACTACAAACGGACATATTCATGTGCTTGATTCATTTCGGGGAACACTTGTTCGTATCTATCCTACTTTAAAATAATCCTACCTTTACTCTAGTCTTTGATTTATACTTACTATGAAACACTGTATCAATTCTTTCTTATCCTTGGGGTGTGCAGTTATCCACATATAAAGTCACTCCAGTCTCATGTGATTCCACATTAGAAGCTTCCTTCAGTCCTGAGGGAATGTTTGTAATATCAGGTAAGACAATTTTATATGTATCACTGTTAGGTTCTGGAAAAAATAAGGTAAGGGTGGGGAAAAGGAAGAATAGAAGGGAAGAGAGAGGGAAAAACTCAAGAACTAGAATCGGAAATTCTAGGGAAGGAGAGACTAAAACATACCGAATAATACTCCTCCGGTCCTTTGTAGAAGACATATTTGAGGAGTTGATCTTGATTCTACATATAAAACATAGTTATCATATTTGTCAATCTTTTCCTAATTTATCCCTTTTGATGCTCCCTCAACAATAATCAATGAAGAGAATGAACGAGGGAATTAAAGAAGATGACTAGGGTGTTTTAGAAAATGCATGTCATATTAACTAATTTAACTAAATTTGTTAATCTAATCAAATTAAGTAAATATGTCTTATATTAAGGGCCGGAGGGAGTACTTATTTCATATCCTTGGCAAAATACATAATATGATATTTATATCTTTGACACTATAACTGAAATTAACTTGTATGCTCTAGACACATGAAACTGCTAGTAACTTGCAAAAACAACACTCAATACTTATAAGGATTAAGACAAAGACACACAGCAACATAAAATGCAAATATCATAATATCTTATTCTAGATAGTAGATTGAGTCTTCATAACAAGTGGGACTGCCACGCCTCTTCCTAAAATATACTATTAAAGGGTGTTGGTTTCTAACAATCACCCAGAAGTTTTCTGTTGTTTGTTGTCTTATTAGATCATGCTTTTGCTAATATTTTTTTAATAATCTTGATTTGAGTTCTCCCTCTCCTTTCATTTCTTATTTTTGATCAAGTTTTGGAAGAAAGTCTTGGCCTTCATTTTTATAGTGTCATGGCATCTTGCCCTTAACCCAGCAAGCTTACCTTATATTTGTCTGTTTGTTGATTGTTGATTAACTGCTTTCATTTGTTACCAAAGAAATAATTTCCCAGGCTTAAAATCTTTTTTACAGGTTCAGGGGATGGAAGTGTCTATGCATGGAGTGTTCGAAGTGGTAAAGAGGTACGTTACATTCCCCACGTTTTCTCTGCATTTCATAAATGATTTCTTCTTGGCTGTCATATTACTTGTTCCTCTTGTTATACATAAATGTTGAGTAAATTATTGAGTTTTCTGACAAATTTTGTTGAAAGTAACACCCCCCCTTGCTTCTGCCAAGATAAATGCCTCTCACACGTTTCCATCATCATTCTTCTTTTTTATACCTCCAAAATTCATTCGCAAGTCTAATAGCTTTGGATAAGCAATCCATAACATTCACTTCTATCTGCTCAAAACCAAAACTGCACCTTGCCTTCCAAATGCCCCAGCAAACACATGCAAATAGAGCATACTGATAAGGTACTCCACATTCATACTCATCAGCCTTCATTTTATCTGATAACCAATCTTCTGGCCACTTATCAAATCTGACCCATATTCTTCCATCAAACTTCAATGGCAGTCGTGAGCCATAGTCATCAAACATGAGCCCATGGACACACAAAAAGTGCGTGCTCTATTGTCTCAATGTCCATTCTATTGATGCAGCACATAAAACTTTAGGAGCACTTCCTTCGGAATAAAGCCAACTTAGTAGCTGTTGCACTACTAACTGCCCTCCATAAGAGAAGTGATTAACCTTTGGAGGCACCTTAATTTTCCAAATACCATTCGACAGCTTTTAGATGCCTCGTATGAACAACTTGGCCTCTCTTCTACTTGCTGCACCTCCTCCTCTCTTGCTACCTTGTAGCCAAATTTAACTGAATACATCCCATCTCTACTTCCCAACCAGACATATGTATCCACATCATCCTCCATGGGATTCTTACACTCTTTTTCCTCATCATCTAGTATTTTTTCAACTCTGTCAAAATTCCACTGTCTATCAACAATGATACGTGCCACTTTCAAATTCTTCAATTCATCAAAATGCTCTTTGCTTTCAGCGATGGCCATCAGCACAAGGCAACCATTTTCCTTCAAACAAACTCATCTTCTCTCCATTGTTAATCTTTCACACCATTTCTTTCTTCAGCAATCCCCTTCCTTTCCGCACCGGAAGAATTAATGAGTATCCTCCCTCCTCTCTTCTCGATTTTTTCTTTTTTTCATTTTTGTCTTTTACTTCTCGCAACAGTGAAGGATGAAAGTAAATGCTGCAAGCAAAGCCTGTGAAATTTCTCAGTTTTATCAAATTTAATAAATTACTAAAAAGTGGAAATTATAGTAAGATATTCTGAATAAACTTGTGCTAAAGAAATCTACTCCCTTTGTGTGTATAATTCTTGAATTCTTTCCTCTCTGGAGTTTGAATTTGTTTGAACATGTGCCTTTCTGATGTCAATGTTGATATTAACCTGTCTAGGTTGCAAGTTGGATGAGTGCAACTTCTGACATTGGACCTCCTGTTATAAAATGGGCACCCGGAAGTCTTATGTTTGCAACTGGATCTTCTGAGCTGTCATTTTGGATCCCAGATTTGTCTAAACTGGGAGCTTATGTAGGCAGAAAGTAGAATCTATCGCAGATTTAATTATGAGTACGTGTAATTATGGGCATTTTTGTCGCCATACTCTTCTGTAGATGTTTATATAACTTACACTAGGCTTCCTTAGCAAGTGATAAACGGAGGTCTTCATCTTCATTTACAAGGGAATAGTTAACTTATAAATGGTAGTTACCAATTTGCTTTATCAAAGTTTTCAATTACCAGTTGTTCTGTTCAGTTGATATTTAATGTTTGCTTCATCCCCTTCTCCCAATGAACATTTTCTCCAAAGAATCTATCTGCTTGTCAAATATTATTCTAGAAGCTAATATATATATATATATATATATATAAAGAAAATATCTCAAAATTAACAGGATGCCTGGCATGAATCAGTCTAACTAATTTTCCTTTGTTATGCAAGTGCACCTTCAATTGTTCAAGATATATTTTTGGAGATGTTAAGAAAGTTAATTAAATTCCTTTAAAATATCTATATTTATCTTTTTTTCCTCCAAACTATTTTGTTTAACATATTAATGGATATATATTCTAATAATACACATCATATGATATAATTAATAACTTATTCAGCTTCTTTAATCTCTCAAAAAAAATAAATTGTCTTATATTTAGGACAAGGGAGTATAAGAAACAAGTACAAAATATGGATTGTTCCTTTGATCGGAGACATTTAGAAGTTGTCTCAATTTTTGTTTTGTTGATTTTCCATTTTATCCACATTTAATTACCCATATTACCCTTATTGTTGTATTTAATTCCTACACATTCTTTCTCTTTCACTTAAATAAGGGTATTTTTTGCCAAGACAATTTTTTATTTATTTTACGTATTTATTATTACTAACCATCTTTTTGATCAATGTGATTTGGTTAATTGTCTCTTTAAAAAGAATCGAGGAGTAGTAAAAACACTATAACATTGTTTGGATTAATGTTTTGGAAATGATTTTAACAATGTATGAGATAAGAATGTAGAAAGAGATTTGTTCCGGTTTGCGTTAAAAAAAAAAAAAAAAAAAAAAAAAAAAAAAAAAATTTAAAAGGCTAAAACAAGTAGACTTGAAAAGAGTTTCATAATTACTTAAACATGAGGTCTTCAATTAGATTAATCCAAATCTAATGCGAAAATCCAAATAGTTTGTCACCAAGATAATAGAAACACTTTAGCTTCTAATAATGCTCAGAGAAGCTAAAATAGACTTGGTTAAAACACAATGTGTATATAAGTATAAAGTATTTCTTAAAAACAAGTTTAGATGCGATCCTAATTCTAAATTTACAGAGACAACTTTAGAATACAGATGAAACCAAAGCCCTAATACTGAGTAACTGTTCTGCAACAATCTCTACCTCTTCTTCACCATTCAATACTCTATCTGTGTGCATATACATACGGGGCGGATCCAGAAATTTATGGAAGGGGGGCACTATTGGCGGGGGTGGGGGCTGCCCCCGAAATTTTTTTTCACTTGTCATCAAAAGCACAAAAAAATAATACATGATTTGACTTGTCATGGGTTGTAAGTTTTATCATCATCAATAAGAAAAAAAAGTATTAGCCATAAAATGCCCATGGCAAAAATTAGCAACCTAAATCCTCCAAGTAATTTTTTGTCTTTGGGAATATCCATCTAAAATTCTAAGAAAGTATCACCAGTTGAGGTCACAATGCTAAAATATGTTCGTAAGTATTTTTATCAAAGTGAGTGGTGTTGAGGAAGACATAAAAGAGGGGGAAAATTAATTTTTTTTTTTAAATTTATAATTTTTTTTTTTTTTTTTTAAAAAAAAAAGGGAAATCAAGGGGGGGCACGTGCCCCCCTTGTAGTATACCTAGATCCGCCAATGTATACATACATGTCTACGTATTATACACATATGTATGTATATATATATGTATGTATATACATACACACATATATATATATATTCTGTATGTCTGATTGTGATCTTTTTGTTGACTTGTATCTGTAAATCTCTGACTTTATTTTCACTTTGTAATGCGGAAACTGTCACCAACTTGTGTTGTATTTGCAATTACAAACTGCAGTAAAGAGGATAAGAGACATTACACTTTTTTTTTGAGCAAAAAAAAAAGTACATACACCACATAAGTTCAAAGTGATTATAAGGACAAAACATAAAGATAGAGGTATTTCCCTATATCTATTATAGGGCACCTTATCGAAGGATTCTTTAGTTCCTAATATAAGTCATTTGTAAAGTCATTAATGCTTATGTGTCAATTTTGTCCATATAATTAACACTTAAATGAGCCTCATTGTATTTTTCTCACATTCAAAACCTTATTAATGAGTCAAGTTAAATTTTTTTTATATCAATTTAAGATAGATTTAATGAGTTAACTAACATTCCTTAGTTCATGTCAATTAGTTGAAAATGTTTTATAATAGGACAAAGGGGGCTAATACTACTCTAATCCTATTTATAAATCACTCCTAATATATTTCACCGAACAAAATAATCTTAAATGTCCTATTAAGTCTTAAAATTTAATAACTTTTTAACTTTATCCCTATTTAATATACCCCAAAAGTGCAACTATCTATAATAAATGAAGAATAAAATTATTAGCTCATATGAAAAATCAAATGATATGACCTATAAATAGGACAAAAAAACCATCTTCCACGGCCTTGTGAATAAGATCAGAGGAGTATATCTATCTGATAAAGTTCTCCTAAACTGCTAAATTATGATTGGAATATATTGAACAGTTATCTTCAAATACTAACCTCTAAATTTAACTCTTGCTTCGTTGCATGAACTCGTAAATAACCAAATTCAGAAATCCTTTTCAGACTCCAACTATCCGCCTGTGGATGCACAAGAACATATCCATTTGCTTATGATCGAAGAAGAAACTGTTGGCATTTCAACTCAAAAACTCTCCAGTACAGTTACAAGGTTACCAGGTTGACAGAGATTATTACTTACATTGTTTGGGAAAGTGTCTAAGGTGAAGCCTGCCATACCAATAACAGCATGCACAGGAGCACTATAATTTTTGTTGTCATACGTATCAATTCCATTTGCATCTTTTGTTGGCATGGCTTTACATGTGCTTTGATAGATAGAGCAAGTTCTTTCATAGTTATGAACATGGCCAAACAGAACCAGATCAACCTGTTTATTAACATTTCACCAATCTTTATCATTATCAGCAACATCATGAAGAATCACTAAACTATATATGGATGGACTTAATTACCTTGTTCTCCAATAACAATGGTTCTACAGCTTTGACGAAGTTTTCGTCGACGTTTGGTAATAACACACTCAGAGTGGAAGTGTACATTGGTCTATGCCTGAAATGTGAGAATGTTGCACTTAAAGTGAGCACAAAGTACGGACTAATAAATCTTTTTGAGATATAGGTATATGATGACGTTGTCTTTCTATCAAAGTAACTTAAGCAAATTTGATAAGACTTCCCTTGACATTATATAGTTTCAATCCTTTTCTCTGATTAGCCAATGTGGGACACTTATATACTCTAATACGGACAATGTAAATTGAATTACCCCATGAAGATTAACCAAGGAGTTTTTCGTCTATCAACCGAGGCCATGTCCTTTTGAATCCATTGATACTGCAAGAGAGAAATGTTGAACATATTATTATTATTACACAGAAATGCTGAAGGGGGAATCAAATATAATCAAGCATATTATTTATTATTTACCTGCTCAGAATTTTCTGTCCAATCATGTTCAGTTGATATGACAGTAAAATGAACACTTGCTTGTTCAATCGAATACCAAGGCTTATCCTTTGCTGAGGTTGGCATTTGAAAGTATGTCTCATAAGGTACCCACATTCACCTCCAGAATCAGGAGTGATATATATTGAACCAGAATCTACATAATCCCTATTCATAAAAATTCTTTCAGGAATGATCTGTTATGATAGAGCATTGTTTTACTAAACTTTTTTGCCTAATGGGGTGTTTTGGAAAACACCAAAGTCAATATATATATTTTTTTTTTTTTTTTTTTTTGGTTTATGAGCAAAAATATCCATGAAGCTTTTACTAAAGGTGCTTTCAGCACTATATATTTTTTGAAGGTACAAAAATGCATATGAACATTCAAAATGAGAGCAAAAAAGTCAGCAATGTTAAATATAACCTAACATAGGTACATACACATATGCAAAAAGAGAGTGGGCCCTACTACAAAATATAACGGTGTTTGGTTAAATTAACGGTACTGGCATTTCTGTTCCTATTTTGAATGTTCATCGGTATTTTTGCACTTTCAAAAAGCATACGGTGTTGGATACACTTTGAGTAAAACCTCATGGGTATTTTTGCACCTTAACCCATCCTTTTTTTTAAAAAATGTTCTTTTGAATTCTGCAAGGCAAAACTTCTCTTACATATTCACCTTATGCAATGCAAAACCACTTAAAATAACCTAATCCAAATGCCCACTTAGTCCTTTGAGTGAGGAAAATATTGGAGAGAACTGTTTTTATTTGCCAGTAGATTCATTCACTTCTTGATAATTCAGTACCTTTCATGGTTTCCAATTGCTGTCATGTAAGAAACTCTGGATGCTACAGGATTAATAAGGCTAAGGAAGAAGTCCCATTCAGCAAGAAAGCCGGTTGCATAGCTTATGTCTCCAATGTGAAAAACTGAGTTCACATTGTTGGAATCTACATCAGAAGCCATGGCTTTAAGAACTGAAGCAGCTCCTGGCTGTACGAAACAACATCCTGAAACTGGTTAGTGCACATTTACATACTGATGCTGGTTTTTACATTTAAATGCATCTGAATCTGAATCTGAATCTTCTTTTTCAAATGGTTGAAAAGTGTCATGAAAGTAAGTTTCAACTTATAAGAAACTTCTGTGTATCTCAATATGCATATGAATAGTACTAGATTCTGTAAAAGTAGTAATAATGCACCTGAATGTAGTGTTCATCTGAAGCATCAAGAGGAGTCTTTCCCATATCTCCATACGCAAGGAATCTGAGTTCATCTGATCCTCCGGCGGGCGGAGTCGAAAACTTGATTTGTTCACTCCAACCAACAGAGTCACTGATTCATCAACAAAAGGAAAAAGGATCTTGCTTTTAACATTTAAAAAAAAAAAAAAAAAAAAAAAAAAAAAATACAGTTGCAGACTTGCAGTTTCTTGCAGTCCGAGTCTTATGAAAATACCTCCCAAGCAAAGACTAAATTTCAGTATTTTTGCTGTTAATAAGCTAAATATCAGTTATTGATGCATTAAACATGGAAGGATAATATGTTCTCTTTTTTTTTTTTAATTATAATCTGAACTTAAGTATATAGTGCATACCTTCCATATCTATATGAGAAGGTGCTTGAAGGCTTAAGCCCTTTCATAACTGCTGAGTGAATGTATCCTGGATCATGCCACCCAAAGTCCTTTGCAGGACTTTTCAGAGCTGAACCTGCCATTTTGCAATTAAATACACCTAGGTAGTGTTCAACTTTTGCATATGTTAAAAACTCATATTAATTTAACATGACGTGACACTTGAAACTTTGGCTACATATATATGCCTCTTAGAAGAAGTATAATAATATTTTTTTTGTGGAAGAACACTTAAGAAACTTACTGCACATATCATCTTGTGAGAATGTGGAGACTTGTGAAGTCTCAGTTTTTCCATCTGCATATTGAAGTTGCTGAGGCTTATTGTCTCCACTAACCCATGTCACTCTCATCTGCACGTAGCCCCAAGCATATATAATTATATTAAAACTCGTCACATGCCCATTAAAGAGAGTAATGAGACTCAGATGTCAGGTGAGCCCACCACACTTTCTATCTCTCTTTTCTCTTCAGACTATAGTTCATAGTTATTGTAGATGATCCACATCCAACTGTATTGTGTTCATTGCGTGTCTTACATACTCATATTAAATACTCTTCCACTACTAAATGCGGGAGTTAATTAGTGTTTGACTTTGTTTTGGTCTTAAACTTAAGACTTCAATCAAAGTTGTCTCTCATGCCTATTTATAAAATTTCTCAAACCACTCCTATTCATATTCCCTCAAGTCCCGAACATAAAAGTTAGTTGAAGGCTGAATTTGGTCTTAAATGTAAGATCTTAATTCATTTTATCTCATATATTTATCAATTATTCCTTTGATCCTTAATACAAGATATAATTTTTATATTTATCAATTTTTTTTCTAATTTACTCTTATTAATGCTTCCTCAACTATAATTAAGGAAGATAGGGAAGAAGGAAATTAGGGAATGTGACTAGGGTATTTTAGAAAATATATGCATATTAATTAACTTAGCCAACTTATTTAATTAATTAAATTAGATGAATATGTTTTATATTACGGGCCGAAGGAGTATCATCTTTCCCCAAACTATTTTATATAATTCATAAACCGATAAACTACCTCTAGTCCTTGATAAAAAAATGGTAGACTACAAACTAAATCTTATATTAAAGACAAGAGGTAATGTAATCTAATGTTACACAAGGATGGTATTTTAGGACGTTTATGTTACATTTGTTATAAATACCTAATTAATCTTATTTCCTTAATCTACCTAAATTAGTTAAGTAGCTCTTCTATTAAGGATCAGAGATTTCATCAATCAAATTCAAATAGTCACAATACATTTGTTAAAATGAACTAATTTATCACCTAACTTCCTTAATTTACCTAAATTAATTATCTAACTCCTACATTTAAGATGGGCAGAATAGTGGATATCATATGGAGTGTTACCGATGTGCCGGATGAATCTATGCTTGAGATGTGTCCATAGAGAGGCTTGTTAGCGTTGGCAAAGCTCACAGGGGTAGACCTTAACAGAATGCAAGGGTTTGAGAATCCTCCAGAGAAGAACACAAACTCAATGTGAGTTCTAATGTTGATAACATGGAACTTTATTGAACCACTGCAAGTTGTGACTGTGCACTTTCCATTCTCTGATTTCTTGCATTCCTTGTTCTTGCAACTAAGGTAATTTGGATCATTCTTCATATATTGTGCCTGCATTTTCAATATGATATATATTAGGAAATATATAATTTTCTTAATTAGGAAAGTATTATGATGTATGAATACATTATACTTGATGGAATTTAAAGTGTCTCATCGTGTGTAACCAAATTATTTCTATCAGAAGGGAATTTGACCAACAAGAAAACGTACATTCAAGATGATTTGTAAAGGTAAAGAAAGGGGAAAAAACATAATGAGGTCAATTTTAAAAACTTTTATCAATTCAAGACATATTTAATACTTTCCTTAGTATGTGAAAATGAGTTACAAGTAACTTATCAGTAGGGAAGTTGGAACTTGCAACTTCTTGTCCTCATGAAATGTATTTATACTCTCTAATCCTAAATATAAAAATTAGTAAATTTGAGAGCTTGTAATGGTCTTAAATGTAAGACTTTAGTCTATTTTGTCTCTTCTATTTATCAATTTTTTCTCAAAATAATTTACCTAACTTATAAAATAATATATAATATAATATTATAAATAAGTATTTTATGAAAATCATGTCATATTTATCATAATTAAGTAATTATCTTATTTTAACTAAACTAATTAAGGAGTTCTTATAATTATTTATGTTCATGAATGGCGGTTTTAGCTAGCCAAACATGTTTTTTGTAATTTAATTGGGATAAAGTTAGAAATTTTTTAATTTAAGACCACTCTTTCTTAATTTCAATGATATGGTTGCAAGTGATTAGAAGTATTTTTGGACTGGAGGGAATAAGATAGTTCATGAACATGAGAGAAAATATAATTAAATAATTAAATATCCAACCAAAGCATATACACACACACTCCACACTAAAACAAAATTTTATATACTTAGTCTATCTTTAAACGCCAAAATATATTTTAACATAATTTCAAGGAAAAATAAAATAGAAAAGGGAATAAACCTACAAATATTCGGCCCCGAAAACAAAGAGAAAAATGAATAACCTTTTGTTGAGGACAGAATAAAGCCAAACGATTTCACCAAAAAAAAAAAAAAAAAAAAAAAAAAAGAAGAAGGAATAAAGCCAAACGATTCCACCAAAAAAAAAAAGAAAAAAAAAAAGAAGAAGGAATAAAGCCAAACGAGTGGCCTGAAATATTCAGATTAATGTCAAAGAAATAGGTTACGTAAACGTAATGAACTTTTCTGGCTTCACGTCTCAAGGGACCATAATTTGTCACTGACATATCGTCCCATATAGTTAGCTAGGATGTTTTTATCAAGGCATTAAATGAATATGTTTTCAATATTTGTAAATTATTTATATCTAAACGACGACATACAAATTATTGCATTTAGTATCAAATACAGAAACTATATAACTAATTTATAGAGAATAAAAAATTATCTAAGTTAATTATTTATAAAAGGTGTATGATAATAAATTTCCTAAAATACCCTGTTAGTAATTTATAATTGAAAACTATCTCGTGAAAAAAAGAACTCACTTAATATGTGTAAGTTTGAGAAAATAATTATAAATTAGATAGACAAATAGATTGAAATATCACATTTAATATAAAAGAAATTATTAAACCAGCTCATGCATTTAAGACTGGTGATAATTACCTTTTGCTATACTAATATAGCAACAACAACAAAAAAAACAAAAAAAAAAACCATTATATATCTCCAATTTTGTTGATAATCAAGAAAAATTGTGTGGAGACTTTTGAGAATTATTAATAGCTGCATTAGGATTGCTTTCGCTTTCACTCTCACTTTATCAAGTATATACTGGAAGGTTGCAATATTCAAAAGGCAAAAATAATAGGGTTTGGTCATAACATAGGTGTCACAAATACAAACAATCTCAACACTATGGATATTGAAAGCCTAACGTGCGCATAGCTCACAAAGTCAAATAGAAATAATATACCCCAAATAATTTCATGTTACTTGACATATACCATATATGTTTTCAACTTTCAAGTTCAAACCTCTATGATTAACAATAAACAAACAAGTAATCCATAATTATTTCATTGATTATTGAAGCTTTTGGGTTCATTAATTTTGTGTACTATACAATTAATCAATTTTTTTTCCAAGATATTATTTGAAATTTAAATTTTTGGGTTCTCACCAAAGATGTGAAATTATGTAATAAAAAAGATTTCATTCACATTGGCCGGCAGATCAGATCATAACTAAAAAAATATTATTTATTATGTACTGAAATCTGATTCATTTTGGTGCCAACCATATGTCAAATTAATTTTTTGTCCAACCAACTATATAAAAAAATTTTTATTTATATCAATTAATATGACAAAATAAACATGTGAATATTGTTAAATATTTTAAAGTACATGACCCCCTGCATATATACTTTATTGAATATGGTGACATATCAATTCAAATAAATGAATCTACGTGAACTTATCCATAAAAATACAACTACCTAGTTTTTTAAAGGAAGTATCACCTTAAAACACACTCTAAACAAAAATCTAAACTAAAATTTCATTGAAACCATTTTAATTATGAACAATCTAATCCCATACTTGTCATTTTGAAATTAATTAGAATTTTTTTACCATGAAAAATTAATTAGTATATTTAGACTATTCAAATTTTTAAATTTTCAAATCTACATATTAACTATAAATTTTATTATTTTTATTTGTTTTTCAAAAATTTTAACTATTGATTACTTTCGTGTAAAAATTAAAGGCGAAAGTTTTGAAGGATATACCCATAAAGACGCTTGACAGGTGGAGCATTAATTAGGCAGTATGGTCTATCTTGAAATCACAGTGTCCACATTTAATATTATTTTCTACAATTTTTTGTCATAATTTGTCTGATTGACCAAATTAAATATCAACCTTACTGAACACAGAGCTATTATTATTTATAGCTAGAAGAGACACGGCATGAATAATGACACTAAAATCATTAATTAAAATAAATATATTAAATGAAATAATAAGGACTAATTAAATAAATAAGCAAGCATGGGCATACCTTTACAGGGTAATGACAGAGAAGAGGAAGTTCGGCAGTATCACCAGTTTGAAAATAAAGATACCAATTTGAAAGACATGTTTTGACACTGCATATATCATTGAACAAATATTAATTTAATTAAAATATTATTAATTAATGAGGGGCCTACCAAATTAATTATATATACCCCTATAAAAAGGCACAAAATAATTTAGAAACGTGAAGTCCACAATTTATGACCATCTCCATACACACACATACGCGTGAAATTAGATGAATAATTAATTTCGTAGAAAAATAAGGTGATGGGACACATAAAATTAAAGTAAATCACATATATTTTGTGTGTATTTATCATATATATTCAAAATTAGACAAAAGAAAATAAGAGAATCAAATATCAAAATCAAAGTATAGATATCAATCAAATCAAAATAATGTAAATAGAAGAAGGCGTGAAGTTATAGTGTTAATTACTCAGAGTCTGAGGGTGAGATCATAGCAACCCAGTCGTCATCGGAGGGCTTAGAAACGCCGGAAACGGTGACGGTGACGAACTCATCGTCCGATAATCCAGACTTATTGGACGAGGAAGAAGTCACATTCACTTGCAGATAAGAATTAGAAGAAGAACAATCCTTCAAGAATCTTCTGTTAAGTAATCTAAATTCAGATATCCCAGTGAAGTTCCGATGATACGCCGTCGTATCACGGATAAGAGGATGTAGAGTTGAAGACGATGAAGAAGAAGAAGAAGAAGAAGAGAAACAAAGGAGGAAGGAAATAAGTAGGACTATGAAAGAAGAAGAAGAAGACATATCTGATGTTTTGAAACCGAAACCTCTTTGTGATTTTTTAGGTTTATGGTGTTTGAAATCTGAGTGTGGGGATATATATATATACACACACACACACATACAGTGGAGAACGTGGTGTGTTTGACGATAATTTTGTTGGCATAAAGGCTTCATTTTTCACATGGAATTGCTTGGCTGGAAACAGTCTTTTTGGTCTTTCTTTTTTCCCTCTTTCTTGGTTTTTTCTCAAAAAAAAAAAAAAAAAAAAATACCAGATAAGGTGGTTATAATTTTACTCAATTTTAAATCAGGTCCCTCAAATTTTTGAAAAAAAAAATAGAGAAAATTATAATGAAAGGCTTGAGAAAAAATATATTTATTAAGAATAATCATTAAAATTATAATCATTTAGAAGAAGCTAAACATCATAATATAAATTTAAAATTATTAAATTGTCTCTGGTCAAACCTCTAACATTATTTTTTATTTATTTATAATTAAAAGATGACTAAAATTAAAACTAAAACCACCCTTATCCACATTTAATATGATAATATATTTTTTTTTTTTTCTGAACATGTTTCATACTCATCTAAAATCAATATATTATTTAATTAACTATACCGTTCAAACTCATATTTTTTAAAAAAAATTTTAATTTTCAACAAGTTTTATATTCATATAATTAATAGATAATTTAATTAAAAAATTTATATCATCAAGTTTCTATATTTATATTATCAAGTATCAACATTAATATCAATTGATCTCTTTTTATAAAATTAAAAAAAAAACTTATTTAATGTTTTTTCAAGATATTATACATTTTATTTTATTTTATTAATATTAAATGAATTTTTAACCCACATAAATTTCTTCTAAAATAAAAATAAATCATATAATTTTATGAAAGATGAAAATTTGTGAAAGCTTTTATTTTATTTAGTGAATTTTATAATTTTGTGTTAGTTTTAAAAATATAAAATGAAAAAGAATATAGGAGGGAATGCATAAGATTTCTTTAGGGGTATATTTTAGTATTTTAATTTGATATTTTTATATTTGACCCTTCTAAATAATTATAATTTTATAGTGATTATTAATAAATATTTTTTTCCTACAAGTTCTTCATTTTAATTTTCCCTCAAATTTATTGGTTCTTCAACTTTCGACCGTTAGGTCTGTTGATCCTTATCATTAAATGTGCGAAGTAACATAATTAAATTTAGACGTCTCATTTTTATTTTTATTTTTTAACTTTCATCATTCTTTTTTCTTCGGTTTAAGGCTGAAGCAACTTTCCAAACCTGAAAGTTTGGTAGTGCATTATAACAAAATAAAAACAAAAGAGTCAGTTACAGCATGAAAATTTATTGTGTTTGTTATGAAACTCTGGGATGGATAGGATATTATATGGGACATTAATTGTAGATGTGGGACTTTAATATAAGGTCTTATGTTTTAATTTATAAGAACAATTTAATTTGTTGGAATAATAATAATAAGTTAGTTTAATGTTTTAGCCCAAAAATGCTTCTACTACAAATAATTAAAAACAATAGCTGATTCTTATTAATTTGATTTATTCACTATTAAAACATTTGATTGTAATAAAGAGTATATTTTGATCATTTGAAATGTTTTAGGGCATTAATTAATTAATTGTATTGGTTTGTATTAGTTATTGAAAATTTCTTATACTAATAAATAAACGGAGCAAGTCATTAATTTTAATATTAATTAATATTAATATTTAGGTGAATATTATTTATATTCAGATTCTTTAACATAAAGCTATCGGTCATCTTATAATTATTTTAATAACTCTTTTACTAAGGAAAATGAATCTAAATTATTAATTTATGGATGCCTTTAATGTATCTAATCCTTCCAACTTAAGTTAATTAGGAATATGAAATATGTAGATTTATTTTAGTATATCTAAATCATTTTAAATTTATTTTCATATTAAAATAAAAAATGATTTTTATTTGTAAACTAAAATATAAAATTTAAATATTCTAAATTTACTTAAAAACAGTGGTGCAATCTGCAATGTCCAGAGATACTGGAGAGCCCCACACGGCTTGTCGGCCGCCCTTTTTCACTGCAGATCCCACCGCTATCATTAACCTTGCGACACCATATACTTGTTTATCATATGATTTTTTTTTTTTTTTTTTTTTTTAATAAAAAAAAAAAAAAGAAAGGAGTAAAAGTAGGAAAAACCAGTGAAAAGTCCATGTTTTAAAAATTTACTAGCTAGAATGACTTGAATTCAAGTGTTAGTACTTTTTTATATGAAATATTGCAGAGTATTGATCCCTTTTGTGTATAAACACATAAGGTATTTCTTAAATTTAAAATTTTTAAATAGGAGTTCTTTACCGATTTTTTTTTAAAACACTCTGCTCTTATTTATTAGTCTATTTTAACTAACAATTTTGGTCTTTATTATAAATTCATTTTCATGATAATAAATACGTTTTTTTAACTTTCTTTTACCCTTTTAATTGCAATAAACAAAAAAAATGTTTATATTAACTTTTAGAACCAATCATATACAAGGAAAAATGGAAAATTTAACCTATTAATAAGTTAACTAACTCACTGTTTTAATAAAAGTTAGTTAATTTAAACTTATAAATATATTATATCCATTTCATTTGAAAAAAAAAAAAAAAAAAAAAGAACTATAATATTCACCAGAATAGATAAGTTTGATTTTTATTTTTATTTTTTATTTTTATTTGATCGGTGATGCCATTTACAAGTGGATCTCGCCAATCAGTTTTCTTAAGCTTAACGAGTTCACTCTTTACTATGTATTTTAAGACGCGCCGGATGAGGAGCTCGCAGCCGGACACCAAAAACACAAATGACATAGATATAGATAGAATATGAATATATAAACTCAAAGCTTTATATTCTCCTTTTTAACGTTGAGCTTAAATTTAGTAGATACTTCATTTGATCTTAAATATAAGATATAGTTGATTTTTTGTTTTTTGGAAAAATTAAGAAAACTAAATAAGTTACTTAGAGAAAAAAATAAAAATACTATAAAATAATTTAATTAGATTAGTTAATCTTTATAAAAAAAGTCAACATTGCATTATATTTAAGATTGAAAGGGAGTAGTTTTTATGTAAAAGAAAAAAGAGAGAATAATATAATCGATATTTTTTATGATAATCACATCAATATATAATATAAAACAAATATAAACTTTGTATCATATCTTAAATTCCATGTAACACATAGTAAGTATATCGATAATTTTTTTCCTATAGAAGTTTAGGTGAGCCAGGGGGCTTTCCAAGCCAAGGTATATTTCAAGAATCAAATGGCATTACAGAAACATTTAAAAATAATCTCCTAACAAAGTTCACATCAGCAATAAGATTCAAACGGGTCCGATCCTCTCCCCATCCCATTTTCTCCTCATCCCTCCTTATCCCTCCAAAATCAATCACCACCATTCATTTTACTTCACCTTCATCTTGGCCATTCTTTTGTTTTAATATTTTAAGATCTTGGTAAAGGTGTTTAAAAAGATCTCGACTGATCTTAAAAAAATACTTCATGATCTTCAAAGATTATTTTAGGATTTTGAAAAAATATTTCAGGGTATTGACTGGTACTAAAAATATTTCATGAAGTATTTTTTAATATTTCAAGTACTGACAAGTACTAAAAAGATACTGACTGATCCTAAAAAAATACTTCATGATCTTCAAAAATTATTTTAGTATTTTGAAAAAATATTTTAGGATACTGAATGGTACTAAAAATATTTCGTGGTGTTTGATTGGTACTAAAAATATTTCATAAAGTATTTTTTTAGGATCAGTAAGATCTTTTTTTTACCACAAGATTTGAAATATTAAAAAAAAAATACTTCATGATCTTCAAAAATTATTTTAGGATTTTGAAAAAATATTTTAGGATACTTGAATGGTACTAAAAATATTTCGCAGACGATTGATACTAAAAATATTTCATAAAGTTTTTTTAGGATCAAGCCAAGATATCTTTTAGTAATCGCATTTAAAATATTAAAAAAAATGAATGGTCAAGATGAAGATGAAGTAAAATGAATGGTTGGGATTGATTTTGGAGGGATGGGGAGGGATGGGGAGAAAATGGCATGAGGAGAGGATCCGTTCCGATTCAAACCCAACTAAATGTTGAGATAGGAATCATATTTTTATTAACTAGCTAGATTACCTTTTATTGGCACGCAAGTGCTTTATCTATCCAATGCTTTTTATTGCACTTTTCTTCTATATTGTCCTTATTCAATGTTGATTTATGTTTTCCAAACTACGGCTCTTGGACTTTCTTAAAGAATGAGTTTAATAAGGGCAAAGTTTGGAATTTTGTTAATTTTAGACAGAAGTAATGAGTTTTAATTTTTCTCGTTGATTCTAATAAAAACAAGGGGAGTGACTAAACAAATGAGACACTGAATATTTTCCTAATCTATTTACCTTAAGCTTCACTTGATTCACTTACCTAGTTTCCTGAGAAGCCCAACTTTTCAGGAAGTTTAGTTGCTTGGTTCATTTACGAAATTTGTTAGTTTTATAACTATTGATAATAGTTTTGACAACGATATTTCTATGTCGCCGCTAAAAGTAGATAATCAGCAGCGACAAAATGTCGCAACTGAAATTATATTGGAAGACGTCAAAACAAATGTTATCACTGAAAGTAGGGTATAGAGACTACGACATTTATCACCACAGAAACATGAATCAGTGGCGAAATCAGTGTTACCACTGATTCTTATTTTGATAGCGACTAAGTGGTCATAAATTAATAATAAGCATTGTTTTTCTTTGGAAAAGTTGGTCATAAATCGCCATTTAAAAATTTTATTTAGAGAATGAGACCTAATATCATTTAAACACGTGATGTCTTTAGTATAAACAATGGTTGATGGGAGAAAGACCACGTTACCCAAGGTAATTGTATCCCCGGGGAGGCCACTTGCATAATATAAAACTTAATTATATCTTGGGGAAGCTAATGTCATATAGTACTACTCTAGTTCTTACTCCATAAAGCATCAAATAACAAGTTTTTTCCCCCTTCATAAGGTATTTTTGAGTGAAGGCTGTGAAGCTAAAAGCGAAAATGAGGTTTCTAGTTTGACCTTAACGCTACTGGAGGCTGCAATAACTAAGGTAGCTGTTGGGCGGGAAAACTTATATGTAGCTTAAATTCCAGCATATCCAATTGCATTTATTATATATATATAGAGAGAGAGAGAGCGAGAAGTTCGGCATTTATGGGCATTACGCATGACATATTGTGGTATCGTTGAAAAACTGGCCCCAAGTAACTTGGGAAAATCTTTATAGGGGCCGTTTTTGGAGAAAAAAATTTCAAAAAGCGACCCCAAGATTCGACAATCCCAAAAAGCGACCTCGAGCCCTTTCTCGGGATAAAATCATTAAAATTTAACAACTAAATTAGCCTCATTTACAACAATTTTTTTACAACTAAATCGGGCCTCATTTATAACAATATCAGTCTCATTTACAACTCACCAAGATTTTGGCAATCCTAAAAAGGATCCTTGGGCTCTTTCAGGGATTGACAGAAAGTTAGGACCCTTTTTAGGTTTTTTTTTGGCTAAAAAGGGCCCTCAGAAAGATTTCCCCAAGTAATTAAAGCTTCGTTTCAGGAAAACACGATACGTAAGAGATAAGGCGATGGAATGCCTTTTGCTTGTGAATTAATAAATAAATTATATGATTTAAATTATTAATATATTCGTATATTGGTTTAAGCGTCACAGATTTGGATTCAACGTTCATCTTCAGATGCTACTCATTTTATTATTAATTAACATGATTTACATTTTTCTCCCACGCACATCATCGTACACTTTTTTTCTTCGTTGTTTTTTAAATTAAAAGCGCATGCGCTATCGACCAGAAAATATAAACGGATTCCAACCTCCGGTGTCTCACTTATAAGGAATTTCTTTTATCATTAGGCTTAAGAGCGGAGCCAGGATTTAAAAATATAGGGGTGAAAATTACAGAATAGAACTCAAAGAGAGTTATTATTTGAAATTAGGAGGTGAAAATTACAGAATTGGATCCAAAATTTATGAAATTATGCTTCAGTCTCATAAATATTTCAATATTTTCAGTTTAGTCCCTTTATAAGACTTTTAATAGGGACTAAATTGAAAATGTTAAAAATTTTATGAGGCTAATTCATAATTTCCTATACTTTTGGGTCGATTCTGTAATTTTAGTGGGGCCACCCCCTTTTCCGCCTCTGATCAGGCTGTCAGCTCATGACACCTTTTTTTTTTTCTTTCTAATAATAACAACAATAATAAAAGAAACACATATGGTACAAGATTTATTTATGATGCCCAAATGATTAATTAGCTCAAAAGAAAAATTTATTTAACTGATGATGACGATTTTAAGGAAGCAATCATAGAAGAAGACATCAGTGCCTTGTTCAACAAAATTCATAGAATATGCCAATCAACCAATATGCAAAGACACATCCAACGTGGAATAAAAATATATTTAATGAAGCATGTCAATTTTGGAGATTACTAGTGCAAAATATGTTTTTTTTTTTAAACAAAAAAAAAAAAAAAAAAATTTGTTGTCTTTCTACTCCAGTTATTGTGAGGACAGTTTAAGAATTGTCACTAGTGGCATTTTCCATAGATAAGATGCGAGACGGTTAACATACACATTGGTGTAGAAAAAGCTTAAAAAAAATATTATTATTTTTTTGGGGAAAAATTAGCTACTACCTCTGGTCTTTTAATTAGAAGACAAAGTTCACTTTTTTTTGGAGAAATTAAACAAATTAAATAATTTACTTAATCATATCATATGTTATATATCCTTAGACTATATATTATTTCATTACTCAAATAATTAGTTTAGATAAAAAAAAAATACTCTAAAGTAATTTAATCAACTTCCTTAATTTCTTCCAAAAAAAATTAAAAAACTCAAATAATATATATCCTTAGACTATATATTATTTCATTTTATCTTATATTTAGGACCGGAGAGAGTACATTTTATATTATACTAACTTGTCGAATTTAATCTTCTACTTCTTAGAATTTCTTATCGATATATAAATTAACAAATGCTTTCTTGTGAGAGTATGGTGATCATTGATCATTTCACCTTAATTAAATTGCAGCAACTGTGTCCAGATTGGAGGACGCTACTAAACAAAAAGTTAGGGCCTATTTGTTTCTATTTTAAAAACAGTTTTTTTTTTTAATAATAAAACTTATTTAAACAGTTTTCAATGAGTTATTTTTAAAAACAAAATGTTGTTTTTAAGAACAATAAAACACGTGTCACTTCAAAAATATATAATTTTTGTATTAAAAAAATATCTAAATAGATTTTTTTTTTTATTAAAAAAAAGCTTATTTTAAAAAACAATTTTATAAAACTGTTCAAAAACAAACAAACAAACAGTCTCTAGATATTGCTTTGTTAGTATTTAGGAATGTGGAACAAAGCCCGGAAACATGGAGAGAGTAAATAGACGATTAAAAGTGGAGGACATCACATCACATTTTAATCCTAAATATATAATATAGATTGTAGTGCAATTTACACTATAAAATATATCTATATTTAGGACATGAAGAACATTATTTAGTAAATCTTACATTTAAGATTAGAGGAGTAACATCTTTTTTTTTTTTTTTTTTTTTTTTTGTTTGGTATGAAAAAGTTTAGGTGGGGGTAGACACCACGGCCCCACCACTGTTGGTTAGAGCACACCTTCAAGCTCGTAGAGAGCGCTTTATGAGTATTTCCGGATCGCCCACCAACGATGCCTCGATCGATATATAAATAGGTCAGAGATATCGAACTTCCTCCTTTTTGGGGTGAAAGCCGAAGCGCTAGCGCCTATGCCAATCCCCATTGCGAGAGGAGTAATATTTATTACGAAAAATTAAACTTCTCGAGTTCAACTTTATATGATTCGGTCTCTTAACTAGGATTTGGTGTAACTCAGGCGCTAATCTATTAGCTCGCATATGATTAAATCTCTTATCTATTCATTTTTTATATTATTATTCTTGTGTTCTCCAACTCATTCTTAATCATCCTATGAAACAAGAATGTATAATAAAATCACACTTCAAACTCACCTCAATTCGCCAGTTTTCTTGTGTTCTCCAACTCATTATTATTATTTATGAGTTAGTTTTTTTTTTTTTTTTTGCCTCTATCATGACCTCACATCCTGATCAATAAGTACTATAACGGGATTGGGTTGTCAAAAACTCATCCACCCTAGTATTAAAAAAAAAAATAGACAGCTCAGATTTAATATTTTATAAAATTATTATTTTAATTATAAATAAATAAATTTAAACTATTAAAACATGATCTACATAATGTATAATTGTAATAAAAATTTAAAAAATACAATAATAATTTTAGAAAATATTAAATCTAAATTATGTATTTTTTATCTGAGGCAAGGGTGAGATTTTGAGAAGAAAATGAGAAAAATAATTATGATAAATTTGCTCTCTACGATAAACATGTTATTAGAAGATTCGGGGAAGAGAGTTAATAATTAAGGTGCTGGCGTTAGAAGCGGAGAATAAATATACAAAATGATTATGTTACCTGGCTAACTTCAATGGCAAGGTAACATTATAATTCGATGGAGTTTTAGGTTCATACGGTCTTCTATTTCCTCACTTAGCACCTGTTTGGGAGCCCAATATAATTTCAATTTCAATTTCAATCATCCATCGCATAAGATTGCGCCGTTTGGTTGGATGGAAGTGAGAGGTGGGAAATAGAAGTGGAAGTGGAATTGAAATTATTGTTTATTTGATATGCTGGAAGCCACTTCGTTTGGGAATCCATTTCCATCATAATTGATGAAACTCACTTCCATCAGGCCCCTTCTTGTGTGGGACCCATTTTTGTTTCTAGTATGATTTATTGTAATCATCTTCATCCACAGCTACAACTTGAGTCTCATGGTGATCAACAATGGTTTTAAGGTGGGGACATATGTTTTGGGTGGAGCTAGGGTTTTTTAGAGAAGGGCATATTAGTCTTTTCATATTTAAAGTTAACATATTAATTAAAAATTATATCACAATTCCGTGAGCATACCAAACACACTTTCAATCTCACTTCCACCTCCAATTTCACTTCTATTTCCACTTTCACTTCCATTAAAAACCCTTCCACTGTACCAAACGAGGCATTAGTGTGGTTAATCATATAATAGTGAATGTATGCCGATATGTAATTGTTTATTCAATAATCAGATTCTTTTGTTTGACCAGAATAAAAGTCCATGCCAGATTGATAGGATCCGGAAGGGATTTCCTCGAAGTGTCTGTCTCAATATCCCTCAGAAACAAATCTGGACAGTCCAAAAATGAATCTAACGGCTGGAGAAGGATTTTTAAAATTTTTATATGTACTGCATGTGGTGTTTATACCGCATGCGGTTTTGACATTGATAATTATGGGCCCTTAGATCAACTTTTGGACTGTTCAGATGCAAAGATACTGAGGGATACTGAGAGAAGTGATACTGAGAGAATCCGAACCCGATAGGATCCTAGCCGGGGACGGACCCCTTAAAATTACGTAAGGGGGGCACGATTGGTCGGGAGGTCTTTTTTTTTTTTTTTTTTTTTTTTTTTTTTTTTTTTTTTTTTTTTTTTTTTAAATGAAAGTTTTAAATGCATTAAAATATATATATATAAATAAGAAAAAAATATATCAAAAAAATATTTATGAAATCAAGTGAATGCGATGATGTAATAAGAGAGGCAATTATTTTACAAATGTTATTTAGAAAAACAAGGCTAAGTACGGTTAGAAATACAAATACATAAATTACAATGAAGGGTAGGCCCTCAATAAGTTCAAGACATATATTTTAATAAAAAAACATATTACAATAAAAATAATTATAATGTCATCCTTCTAAACCTTATTTTTAGAATTCAATCATAATTACCTTATTATCATGACGTACATTCGGTAAGTTTAAATACATATGTATTTTAATTGCCTTATTATCTGGGGTGGACACTAATTAATTGCTCACATCAACTTATTATCATGGGTGGGTACTAATTATTGGGAAATTTCCCTTCTATAATTTTCTTTTCTTTATGTTAATTTCTTTTGTATTTTTTTTTTTTTAAAATGCTCACTTTAGAATTCAAGGGGGGCTGTCATACAAGTGGGTCCGCCCATGATCCTAGCTAGAGAGAAAGATATAGAAGACTCATCAAAAAAAACAAATGACAAAAAGGTCCCGCAAAACAACCTAATTGTGATAAAGTTTTTAGAGATTTTTTTGAAATTAATTAAAATTTTATAATATTACCTAACTATCCCTATGTAAAATGGATCTCCATCTATAATTATTGCTGAGAGGCAGTTATCCAGTTGGAGGCCTAACAGACAGAGACAGATCTTGGGATAAATATTTGGGGGGCCAAATATACACTTATTAACTAATTAAAAATTTTATGATTATATAACATTTTTAAAATATTCATATTTATAATTAACAATTTTAATATATAAGATAATATACATGCCTCTAATATAAATATCGTATCAATTACAAAATAAGAAGATATCATAAAATTCTAAAAAATTTTATTTAGGAGATTTTATGCACTGAGAAACTTTTAATTATTATTATATAATTTTTCTCTTTCACAATAACCAAAGAGCACGAGAGTACGAGACTGATTGATAAGGAATTAAAGGAGATTTTGAATGGATTGGGCCCCACAATTGAATGAGAATGACTTAAAAGCTACAAGAGTGCCGCTAGAAAAGGAAAGAAGGGAGGTTGGAAAACGGAGAAAAGTTTCACTGTTCATCCTTCTCCTTTGTCGAGCTGTGAGTGAAACAGAGGAGCAGTGAAACAGAGGAGCAGTGAACAGCACTGCAGAAGTTTAAACTAATCTAAACTTTTTTTGGGGGGGGGGGGGGGGGGCATGGCCCCCTTGTATCAACTAAGGTCCGTCAATGCTAACAGACTCTCCAAGGTTTTCAAGTCCTGAAAATATTTACATGAAGGTAGACATGGATTATTGCTTAGGAAAATTCACATCAGGGCCATTTTAATAGACAAAAAAATCTAAAAAAGGCTCAAAGATTTTGAAAATCTTAGAAAAGGCCTTAGAGTCTTTTTTGGTATAATTTCATTAAAACGTTAGTTGTTAACGAGGCTGATATAGTTGTTAGAATATAGTTGTTAATCGGTGATATAGTTGTTAATGACCTTTAGATTAACAACTATATTAGCCTCGTTAACAACTAAAGTTTTAATGAAATTATACCAGAAAAGGCCCTGGAGCTTTTTCTGGGATTTTTAGAATCTTTCAGCATTTTTTGGGATTTTTCTATTAAAAGAGCCCCCATATGGATTTTCCTTATTGCTTAGATTATGACATGGAATATTACCTATGTGGCACATGATGTGATACGTGACAGGGCACCTCCAAAACCGCCATGGCATGCAAGTCATTGGCATTTGCAGGCTTGGATCTTGAAAAGGACAAGATCACCTTTATAAGAGCCCAAAAGGAGCATTTGGACTCAATTCCCATGTTTTCAAAGGCCCAATATAATTATACGTTCATGGAGGAGTCCAATGGGGCTTTAATCTTTCGAATAGAAGCTCAAATGCATCGTGTAATGGACCATGGGAATTCCAAAACATGATTCAACCATATTTAAGCCCAAATGGTACCTTGTCTAAAAGGCCCATACATAGTTATGAACTTGAATAGTTAAATGAAATCTTTACCAAAAAAAAAAAAAAATCCATTTGGAAGGGTCCAAAAAGATTCAAGAAGCATCAAGAATGATCTAATAAGGAGTTAATTAAGACTCCATTTGCTTTAATAAATTTTCTATTTTAAGTTTCGTATATATTTTGTATTGATTGCCATACAAAATAGGAAACTTTAAAATCAATCAACGTTACATATAAGATAACCATATGTTGGCTAGTAATGCCTATTAGGTTTTTCCTAATAAGGTTTTAGTGAAACGCAATATTTATTTATAGACATCTAAGAGGGAGTGTTATAAATTTTGTAAGTGTGGATGGATGTTAATAACCTTCCAAGAGATACATTTTGGAATTCTATACTTAAAGCCATATAACTTATTATATGAATGACTTAGTGGAAGTTTTCTATGATTAATGTAAATAACCTACAAAGACTTTATAAACTACAAGTATGTAGATGTACTCCTTTGTTATAACTCTTATATATAAGGGATAAATACCATTTTTACTATGAAAGTATTGGTAATGGGGCACTCAAGACCCGAAAATTTTTTTGGTATCATTTTTATCCGGAAGTTTACAAAAGGGAGAAAATATGCCCGAAAGTTTTTTAAGGAGCAAATTTGCCGGAAGTTTTTTTAGGAGCAAATTTGTCTTTGAAAGTTTACAAAGAGAGCAACGATTCAATGGTCAAGATCAATCGATCAGCAAGATTATTATGTTTGTAAACTTAGGGACAAAAATGATACCAAAAAACTTTCGGATCTCGAGTGCCCCCTTACCAATACTTCCTTGACAAAATTGGTATTTAACCCTATATATAATAGAAGTTAAGGATTCGTAGCCTATAATAGTAAGCATGTATCAGAGATTGTAGGCTAAAAATGAAATAACAATCACTCCCTCTTTGCTTTCCAATTCTCTTGTATTTCTTCATCCCCTCATCTTAGGCCCCGTTTGGTTCTGGGAACTTTTAAAGAGAGAAAGGAACTTAAAGGAAGGAAAGGAATTGAAGGAAGATTCAGAGGAACTTTAAAAAATTTAGTTGTTTGGTTGACATGAGAATTTAATTAAGTTGAGGGAAGATAATTTGTTTGGTTTGAAGATTTGGGTGTTGGTTAAGTGGGAAAGTTTGGTAAAATTCCCTTAATGCCCTCGGAAAAAAATGAGAAAGTTTTTTTTTTTTTTTTTTGTTCGTCGTGCGATTTGAACAGAAACAGAGGCAAATCGAAGCGCGTCTTCGAGGGGAAAGGCAAATGGTGGAGACCTCAAATCGATTTGAAACGGCGAGGACGCAACGATCATAACGGGTGCCGGAGGTGCGAAGGTGGTCGGACTGATATGGAAGGAAAAAGAGGGGGACGACACCACAAATGGACCAATCTTGTGCGGACATGAATTTTGCAAGCGGAATAGGGAAGGAAATGTTTTTGGACATTGAACCCAGGTGCTAATTTTATAGGGAAAAAACGAAAAATTAAAAATCAAATTGCTAAGTCCCCGAAATTGTAAAGTGGATGGAAAAAATGACAATGTTGGTAATTGTAAACGAGTTGCGTTCAAGAAAATGACGAAAAGGACTGAATGTGTCATGAAGAATTATCGAACATTTGAGCTTGAAGATGACAATAACCAAACCGACTGTTTGAAAGTGGGTACACAATCGATAAAGTTGAGGTGAAATGCGAGGAAACTATCGTAGCGGCGAGAAAGCAAAGGATATATCTCGGAATTGACAAGTCCATTATCATAGTTGATAACTGAGCAAGTTAATAAGCACCGAGGTATAAAAAATGCATATGACAAGTGAACAGGTTGTAGAAAAGGTGATTGCAAATGCGAAGGTGATGCACAAAAATGGCGTGGTTATAGTGGAAGCAATATCACCATAAATTGCATTCAACCTAAGGTGGATGAAAGGAATTGAAAAATAAAAACCACTTTGGCCTTTTCAAATGCTGTATAAAAAATGACAACAACTTACCTTGAACGAACACAATCCACCCCACAAATGGCCAAATGTCAAGCAACACCACCGTAAATTGAATTCAATGCAATGTGGGTTAAAGGAAGTAAAAATATGCCATTTTGGCCTTCTCAAATGCTGCACTAAAATGAAGAAACAAGTCACATTGAAGGACCATAATGCACCCCACAAATGCAGCAACGTTTAAGAAGAAAAAAGGCTGGTTGTAGATGAATGAAAATGACCATAATGTGGATTGAATGGAAGATGTAAAAGTAAACCACTTTGTGGTGGTCAAATGCTGCATAAAAATGAGGGAAAAAAGGAAACTCATTGAAGGACCTTACTGCAGTCCACAAAAATGGTGCAGAATACCCACCACAGGGATTGAAAACTTACCTGCATAAAACCAAACTTCATAAAAAATCCAATCTAACAAAGATGTATGTCCCAATTGACAAAAAGTAGTAGACCAAAAATTACAATACCAAACAAATAGTGCGGAAGCATGTAAAACAAATCAGCTAAGTTATATCCCAACAAAGATTGTCAATGTCACGAACACATTCAAGTGCCAACCTAACAAGAAAGTTCGAACGAAACAAGTGAAGTTCGAACTCACCGACATAATTTGAACCAAGACACTAAAAACCAAAACGACCGTCCCGTATCGATCAAAAAACATTTCAACAGTCATATCGCAGTAAGGACTTATCATGTTAGCCAACCTAGTCTATCGAGTCATGTAAAAAAAGATTAAAACATAAAAAGCAAAACTAATATCTAATTCTTCTTCTTCGTCTTGGTGGTGACTTCCTACTAGTGCCCCGTCTTGGCGATGAAGTGCATGAGCCAGCAGTTAACCGGGATGTACATGGGGGTTGGAGGCCTGGGGGTGGAGCGGGCATGCGTGATTCACCGAGAAGATGTCGGGAAAATTCGAGCTGCCGGGTTGCCGCTTTGAAACTTGGAAGGGTATGAACCTCAAGGGAACGACATCTACTATATTCCTAGATGGGGCGGGAGGAGGGTTGATGTGGTCGAGCGAGTCACAAGTGAGAGTGGGGTGACCGGGTTCGAATTCCTCGTCCGTTGGACCTTTGTTTGCATTGTCACCATCAAGATGGCCTTCTTCAAATTTCTTTTCACTGTGGGACCTTCGTGCATATTGTCACCACCCCCATTGTGTTGCTCTGTTGGTTTTGTCAACACTTGTCGGACTTTTGGTCCCCTTGTCATCAACACCAGCAGTGTCCTCCTCCTTTTCTTTTCCACCTGTGTTCCCTTCACTCGTTGTGGCAACACCAGACACATTCTCATCCTCTTCTTTTCCATGTTTGTTCCCCTCACTCCCCTGCCACCACCGAAGCCTCTCCTTCCCCTTGTCTCTTCCCTTTGTCCCCCTCACTACCGAACCACCATCACACCCCTCCTCCCCATGATCTTGTTGTCCTTCTCTGCCGCCTTCACTCCCACCACCTCCATCGACCCCCTCATCATCATCATCTTCTTCTCCTTCTCTCGTCGCCTTCACCCCCACCACCTCCATCAGACCCCTCCACCTCATGATGTTCTTCTCCTTCTCTGCTTCCTTCACTCCCAACTCCTCCATCAGACCCCTCATCAGAATCATCTTCTTCTCCTTCTCTGCTTTGCCTTCACCCCCACCACCTCCATCGACCCCTCCACCTCATGATGTTCTTCTCCTTCTCTGCTTCCTTCACTCCCACCTCCTCCATCAGACCTCTCTTCCCAATCATCTTCTTCTCCTTCTCTGCTGCCTTCACTCCCACCTCCTCCATCAGACCCCTCTTCCCCAGCCTCTTCTTCTCCTTCTGTCCCCCTCACCCCCATTTCCACGACCACTGATTCCTCTTGGTTCTCATCTCGTTGCATTAAAGTTTTCAAGTGAGAATCGAATGCGCAGCAATGGAAGTGCATATGCATTGCAAAATTTAAATCTAAAACAACAAAATGGAAGCACTGTAATATCACTAAATCCTCATTACTTGTTTGACTATAACAGACAACAATCAAAATAAACGGCTAAACTAGTTAAATACTATTGATTAGGCGAGATATGATGAAAAAAAAAAAAAAAAAATTCATTAGGCGAAAGTGAAACATGGAAAACTGAAAAGGGAGGAACAAACCATGAGTAGATGAACCAGTCTCTTGAGTTGTATGTGGAGGCTTTGTTGACGGACCAAAGCATGGTCAACTTCGGTTGCCTTGAACGATGCAAATCTCCAAATCGAACCGTATAGATGGATAAACTCTTGAAGACCCTTAAATTCCAGCGCCATTTGTGACAACCTTGAGTCCAATCTCCCTACTTGGTATTCAATCAATGCCTCGCAATTCATCTTTCACAACTCCAAGTTTATCATCCAAAACTTGCCCAAACAGCTCCCATCTCCGCGCCTGCATCTACACCAAAGCATGTGAAGGTCCACATGGTGCAAAGGCCACCGTGGAGTTCTCTCGCCCCTTCCCCTTAACACCCGTTTCCCCCTCGATTCATGCTTTCGTTGGTGCCCTATGGCTGCAAGAGGAATTCGCATTCGGTGCAAGGCCTCATCATCAAATTCGAACTCCATAGTGGAGGGTCACCATCTTGGAGATACCAAATTTTGTTCTTATCCAATATGAGGGACACAAGTGATGGATACGGGAGGTCTGTGTTCTTTTTTCCCATTGCCGCTGCTCTGAGCATTGTGTCCACTATCCTCTTCCCCATGTTAAAAGGCTTCCTTTGAATTAAACAACTCAAAATTTGTTTGTCTTCAGTGCTCAATGATGAGTAGTGCTTCCCCTTGTTCACAAAATTCCTACTGTAGAGGTAGTGTAGGACCCTATATTTATATGGGAGCCGCTAGGTCTCGCATAGTCCACGATCATCGTCAGTTGTACCACCTTCCAGAAGGATTTTGTCGGTTTCATCTCCACTGAATTTAGTGTCCTTTGACTGAGGACACTTCACACTTAACCACTGTAACAATTTCTTCTCATTTACTTCTATCCTTTGCCCTCTCACACATGAAGAAACTACGCCTCCCCTTGACATTTTCAAGTTGGTGTAAAAAACCTTAACGACAGACTCACAAAAGTAAGGCAATGACAACTCTAGTAGCCCCCGAAAGGTCTTACGATTTCGACACCCCAAAAGGATAATCTTCTTCAAATGTATCCATATTAATAGTACTCATTTTAGATAGGCTACGACCAACCAACCCGATATCGTAGTCTTCAAGTTGGGACGGTTGAAGTCTCGACTTCGCTTCGTGCACCATATTTGGTCGGTGGACTTTCTTCAATTTCTTATACAGGTTGGCCCTCTTCTTATCTTGTCCTACATTTTCCTCTTCTTCGTGGTTTCCCTCGATGATCCATCCCTCGATTCGGTTGGCTTCCATCCCTTGTCGTCCCCATCGTAACTCTCACTCGCGCGGGCGTTGGTTTCCCTGTTTCTTGGGCTCGCCTTTTTCCTTTTTCCTCTACAGAGGATTCCGACGATGAATCACCGTCAACCTCCGTCTGCGCCTTCCTCTTCTTAGACACGGTCGCTGCTGCCTTCCCCTTCTTCGCCTCCTTTGCCTCATTATCACGTTTCCACTTGGCTGCTCCTTCGTACTCATCATAGTCATATTTCGTCTTGTACTTTGATCCCTCGGCACGACCACCCCGTCCGATTGAAGATATATGCTTCTTGTACATCCTGACATCCTCCATTGTGATTCCCAGTTCATTCAATCGATCATCGTCATTTTCACCCTCGCCATTTTTGTTGAACTTCACCGAAGCGCGGAGATTTTCTAGGGTTTGAAGTAGTGTGGGTTGAGCGATTAATGGGGAACACTTTGCGTTGCGGTGGGTGTCGATTGGATTAGATAAGTGGCGGTTATAGGTACATGCCTACTCGCAAAAACAGAGAAAAGTTATGGCGGGTTTCCTCTGAATGGACGTGCCTTTGGACTTCGTATCATGTGTTGACAGATGCCCTTTTTGACTGCTATAAATTTAAATTTAATAAATTAAGTTTTTTAGGGCCAACCGTTGGACTTCCTGCTAACAAGAGTGAAGTTCGAACCAAAAAACTACGTTCGAACTTTGACATGTAAAATGTGTATATTAGTCAGGATGGGAATGTTTAGTAGGAAGTTCGAACGTAACCGTAAAGTTCGAACGCAGTAGGTGACAGACGGCCATATCAGCATGTAAACCAGTAAATCCATAATAACCCTGTAATTAACAAATTAAAGCAGCTCCACTGGTTTATAACAGTCAGGAAAGTTATATCAATATTTATATTCAAAACCACCAAGTGTTTGCATTGTGGTGGACTTTACACTTGCCAAGCAATCACAACAAGATGCCTATCATTGAAGTTACATACACCCAAAAAAACCTATTACATTGGCCTATCATTTTGAAGTTACATACACCCAAAAAAACCTATTACATTGGCCTATCGCCTAAAGTTACATACAGCCCAAAAAAACCCATTACATTGGCCTATATACGAGATGGCGGGGTCAAACAAAAGATGTCCTCGCATGTACAGTGGAAGACCAAAATTTATCCCATGTTCAATGCAACAAAGATTTCCCTAATGAACATGGTCCAAAGTTTGGTGTCCAACATAAAAGCAAGAGTATCGCCACAAAGTATAATGACACAACTCTATTAACCGTGACCACCTACAAAAAAGCAGTGTTAACTTTAGATGGCAACCTCTATTGTTGAAGGAGGCTACGGATCCATGAGGTTTTATCTATTGGAGGCGTTTTCCCAAAGGCACTCAACAGTCTCTCATTGCCAAGCATCTTGATATGAGCCTGGTTCCTCTCATCCCATGACAGTTCTTCAAGCTCCAGCAGCTGCATAAAAAGATCATCACCCTTTGCATCAATCTCAGCTTGTCTTTGTCTTTGTTGAGCATCAATATCGCCTTGTCTTTGCCTTTGTTGAGCGAAATCTGGTTGCAAACTTTGTCAACCACACGACCATTGTCCCTTCCAACGAGGTGATTTGTGTCCCTCAATGCATCGGCCATGATTTCGAGTGGTTCAAATGTCTCTTCTTCGTCGATTCGCTAGATGGTTCAGCTCTATTCAATGCGGTTTGTGGTATCACATTGATCGTTGGTGTGAAAACAGTTTTAGCAAGTAATAAGATCGGTGTTTCGGAAGTTCTTCATCTTCTAGATTAATTTGTTCCTCCATCCCCACGGGGGAGTCCACATCCTCACCCATGCCCCTATCCTTACCCCATACCATGGTGAGGGACTCAAAGTTTGGGAATGGCCTCGTAGCGAAATTGTGCCGCCCTTGAATGAGCCGTGAATTCACCATATATGTGAGAACGACGGGGATAACTTTAAATGTCATTATAAGTAAAGTGCCATGCATACGAGTGACAAATGGGACAACATACCTTGATATACTCATCCCACACCTCTTTGTGGTGTGACACATTTTGTGTCGGGATCCCAACCAAAGCCGATGTGTTGGTTCCATAGACCATGTCGTGAGCGGTTTGCCACAATCTCTTCGGGTCTTAAGTCCGGATGTTATATGCGGAGATGCCTTGATCCCACATCCGGGAAGCTTTTGTTCCATCATAAGGCGGAGTGCATTGGCAAATCCACTCTTGAAGCCATTATCGACTATGAACTCGTGGTCAACCTTGAGTTACAAGCAGCGGTCTATCAAGACCTTGTCCTCCTCAGCGTCCACATTTTTTGTTTCCCTTTGCAGCTTGATCAACCTCGCTCCATCTAAAAAGGCATCAATAGCAAATATTAATTTGCATTAGGTTCAGCATAAACATATACCAAATATGACACATATTTAACCAAATGTGACACAAATTGTTTCATTATAGTGACAACTGAATTTGGAGTTCATACTAATAAGCCAACATAACATAATACGACATATTGTCCTGATTAAAATATGTGTACAACATCATCAATTATCACTACATGTGACAAAGGCAACAAACATCTCATTTGCAACACTCTCCCTAAAATTATTCCACGCGTCGTAGTTTCCATTGGAACCGTGGGGGTGTTTTCGATTGTGGGAGGTCCACCCTCAAATGAGTCCAGCTGCTCATCAAGTGGATCTTGAACTGATTCACGACGAATCAGATTATGGAGAAGACAACAAGCGAGGATGTATCTGTTTTGGATCTTCACTGGGTAATAAGATGCACTCCGGAGGATTGCCCAACGTAACTTGACTATGCCAAAGCACCTTTCAATGACATTACGGGCAGCCGAATGTCGCATATTGAAGCACTCTTGCGGAGTTCGGGGTTGGCTTCCATGTCTCCACTCATTAAGGTGGTACCTCTGGCCTCTATAAGGAGCCAAGAAATCCTGGCAGTTTGTGTACCCCGCATCAACCAAATAGTAATTACCTATGGAAACAAACCATCCCACATTAGTTTGATTCTTAAGAAGCTGAACAAGGAACTATATGTAATTATATTGCACGAACTATAGCATGTATACCTTGTGGTACTCGCAGACCATGTCGTCTTCGTATAGCATCGCGCAACACCCGACCATCCGCAGCAAACCCTTCCCATCCAGGTTTGTTGTTACCTCTCCTTTCCTATTTCTGTACCTCCCCTTTTTCTCGACAGGGACTTGTACGCGTATGTGCGTCCCATCTAATGCACCAAGGCACCCCGCAAACATAAACAATTAACAAGGCATGTGGTCAAACCATTATTTATTTATATATGCAGAATTTAACGTGTCACACAAAAACACATGCAACGTACCTTAAACCACTTCCATCGATTATCATTTGAGTCCTCTGGAATAGGCTCCGCTTTCTTAAGCAGCAATGTTTTTAGTCTAATGGTAGCATTTAACACAAGTTTAAAGTATCTACTAATGGTTTCACCCGACCTTCCAAACTCAAATTGGATTACTCTGTTCTTGACATGATGACCTAGGATGTGAAGGAACATCGCCACTTGCTCATCAACTAGCATATGATTAGTTGGTTTCAATCCACCAATTGTCTCTAACATGTGACACAATTTATCAAACGTTGCCCGATACATCATAATTTGGTTGAAGCAGGTTGTATCACTACTATATATCATTGCCCTCAAATTGGCTCTCTTGGCATGAAAGTCTAATCTATATGACTTATCCGGTAGGTGCCTCGGTCTACTTGCTCCCACTGCAACTACCTTATTCACAATGAACGTCCTCACCGCTATTAGCAAAGCTAAGCATCCACCAACATTGCAACCATTTTTCTCGCCTCTTGGTCCATACCTACACAATTTTTCCCACACCCATTTGCCCTTCAATGTCATCTACTACTCCACTTTACAAACTACATCTTCAAACATAACTTTTTTCATCCTATCTACTTTAATTGACAACATCAATTATTAATCACAACAAGCCATGTCACCGTAAAAGCATTCTACCAAAAAGATATATAACACACAACTAAAAATCAACATGCACATCAAAATTTTTCACATCACCGAAGCACAGTCAATATGGAAAGGTAACAAATAGCTTCACATCGTCATTTTGACCGTTGCTTAAACCACAAACATACAGGACATACTGGAAAAACCATATATTTGAACCTATATACATGTTTCACAATACCCATCAAACCACCCTAAAAACGCGACAAACCAGATTTCCCACGCCTACGCATCCTACACAAGAGACAAATAATTTTCCCCCCTATACAAAGAAAGCACTCAACCACAGCGCCATTGTTCCCCACCCACAAGCACAAAAGTTTTCAAGCACTAAGGAAGGTATTAGCTTACCTCGATTCGATCTTGCTTGCCAACTCCTTCGCACGAGCTCAACCTTCACGCTCCTTCTTCTAGCTCAGTCGCGCTTGCTTTTTTTAATATCCTCACAGGGGCTTTTTAGTCCTCAAATTCACTTTCTCGGGTGAAATTTCAAGATCCCGCCATTTTGGGAAGGATCCCCTTTTCCTTCGTTTCTGGGAGCTTCACAGCCCGCGGGAACCTCAGCTACCAGGAAGATGGCGCGCCAAACACGTCCTGAACGAGGGAACTGGTTTAAGTTCCCTGGAACTTGCCGCAATTCCGTCAACCAAACGGGGCCTTAATCTCTTATGTTTTCTTGATTTCACAAACAAAATTCTTTTTAATATCATAATTATCCTTTTCACAATCTTGAAGGGGTTAGGGGTAAAATGCTTCAACTAACTGTTAGAAAATATGACAAAACCTCTTACATGGGCAAACATGATGAAGGGCATTATAATCAAAGGGATAATAAGAGAATTTTTGGATATTAGTCATAAGCATTTCATTCATTTTTGCAAAAAGTCTTGTATATTATCTTATAAATAGAAACGGAGAAAGTAAGAAATAGTTATCAATATACATTACGTAACAAACACTAGCATATAAGAATATTTACTAGAAATAAGGATTTCTATGTTGGAAATTACAATCCACCGCAACGTCACGCACGGAAAAATGAGTGATTTATACACTTATAAGTGGCCCCCCCCCCCCTCCCTTTCTTTCTAATCTTTATTATAAGGCATCAACTTATAAGTTTAGTTGCCCCCCCCCCCCCCAAAAAAAGATATGCTTTCTAAGTTGAAATATTCTTTGCTATTCTTTTTAGTCTTTATTATAAGGCATCAACTTGTAAGTTTAGTTGGTCTTTTTTATAAGGTACTTGCTTGTTCTCCCGATAAGCGTTAATTAGTTTTTTTTTTTTTTCCATGTATACCCATAATTAAAAAGGGTAGTAGGTGAGTAATAGTTAATATGATATTAGAGTTTTAGTACAATTAGTAGAGTTAATATTGGAAATTACTTAAATTGTAGCACAACTTTATTAACTTTAACTGTTTTATTGGTTTGTGAGAATAGTTAGTTGGTACTTTATATCCCATTTTCTCCTCATCCCTCCCCATCCCCCCAAAATCAATCCTCACCATTCATTTTACTTCATCTTCATCTTGGCCATTCATTTTTTTTTAATATTTCAAATACTGGCAGGTACTAAAAAGATACTAATTAATCCTAAAAAAATACTTCATAATCTTCAAAAATTATTTTAGGATTTTGAAAAAATATTTCGCAGTCTTGATTTGGTACTAAAAATATTTCATAAAGTATTTTTTAATATTTTAAGTACCAACATGTACTAAAAAAAGATATTGACTAATCTTAAAAAAATACTTCATGATCTTCAAAAATTATTTTAGGATTTTGAAAAAATATTTTAGGGACTTGAATGGTACTAAAAATATTTCGCAGATTGATTGGTACTAAAAATATTTCATGAAGTATTTTTTTAGGATCAGTAAGATTTTTTTAGACTACAAGATCTTGAAATATTAAAAAAAAATGAATGACCAAGATGAAGATGAAGTAAGATAAATGGTGGGGATTGATTTTAGAGGGATGGGGAAGGATGGGAGAAAATAGGATAGGGAAAGGATCCCATTCCGTCATACCTCATGACACGTTACGCACGGAAAAATAAGAGGATATATGACTTCTAAGTTGAAATGTTCACAGACGATTTTCTAATGTAGTGACGTGAGTCTCCGCTTTTTAGTAGTCTCACTCATAGTCATACCCCATGATATAGCTTTCTTTTTAGTAGACCACTCATCCCTCATGACACAACTTTTTTTGTTTTAATGGAAATTGGCATTAATTAATACTCAAAAGGCATTTACAACATAAAAACTATAACCTACTACTTTCACCAACAACCGCCTTCTACGAAGGTAGTAGATGATCAAGGAAACAAAAGTTTGCTATGATATTATGAGTTAGCTTAGCTAAATGATTTATTAAACTATTTTTTTCCTTAGGAATATAACTAATTAAAATTTGTTAGTTTTTTTTTATAACTACAACCTGAAATCAACTATAATGTCTCTAAAGGGATGAGAATGATTACAACCCTTAGTTAAAACAATTAGTTTCTTTCATAAGGTACTTGCTTATTCTCGATGAGCATTAATTAGTTTCTTTCATGTATACCCATAATTAATAAGGGATTTGGATTCAGTCCTCTGCGGCTTCCGGTCCACGCCCATCCACTGGGAAAAAACACTGATTCCTCTTTTTTTTTTTTTTTTTTTTTTTTTAACAAATATTTCGGGATTGTAGGTATAAAAAAGATAGTTCGGATCGAGAGTCACTTAAAAAATACTAACGAGTACTTCATGATTTTTAAAAATTATTTTAGGATGTTGAAAAAAATATTTCGGGGTACTTACTGGTACTAAAAAATACTTCAGGATACTAAGTGAGGATCTTGTTTGAGATCGAAAAAATACTTAATGATCTTGAAAAATTATTTTAGGACCTAAAATAATTTTTCAAGATCATTAAGTATTTTTTCGCATCAGCCAATATCCTCATTTAGTATCATGAAGTATTTTTTTAGTACCAAGAAGTACCCCGAAATATTTTCAACATCCTAAAATAATTTTTTAAAATCATGAAGTACCCGTTAGTATTTTTTAAGTAGCTGATCAAGTATCCTAAACTATCTTTTTTATACCTACAAGATCCTGAAATATTTGTTAAAAAAAGAAAAGAAAGAGGAATCAGTGTTTTTTTTGCGCAATGGACTACAGTGGGACCGTAAGCCGCAGAGGACCTGAATCCAAATCCATTAATAAGGGTAGCATGTGAGTAATAATTAATATGATATTAGAGTTTAGTGCAATTAGTAGGGGTAATATTGAAAATTTTTAAATTATAGCAGAACTTTATTAACTTTAACTGTTTTATTAGTTTGTGAGAATAATTAATTAATACTTTATAATAAAAACCAGAAGGAATAATGATTTTCTGATATAGAGGCGTGGCTTTGAGGGGGGGAAAAAATAGTGGCGTGAGGCTCACATTTTTAGTGGTCTACTCATACCTCATGACACGTTACGCAAGGAAAAATAAGAGGATATATGGCTTCTAAGTTGAAATGTTCACAGACGATTTTCTAATGTAGTGACGTGAGTCTCAGCTTTTTAGTAGTCTCACTCATACCTCATGACATAACTTTCTTTTTAGTAGTCCACTCATACCTCATGACACAACTTTTTTGCTTTTTGTTTTAATGGAAATTGGAATTAATTAATACTCAAAAAGACATTTACAACATGAAAAACTAAAACCTATTACTTTCACCAACAACCGCCTTCTGGTATGAAGGTAGTAGATGATCAAGAAGAAAAAAGTTTCCACGATATTATGAGCTAGTTTAACTAAATGATCTGCTAAACTATTTTTTTTAGGAATATGACTAATTAAAAATCGTTATTTTTTTTTTAAATTTTTTAATTTTTAACCACAACCTGAAATCAATTATAATGTCTCTAAAGGGGTGAGAATGATTACAACCCCTAGTTAAAACATTAACAACTTCAATACAATCCGATAGTACAACAACATTTTTATATCCTTTAGTCCAACATATCTAAAGACTTTGGGTGACCACGATGATTTATCCTATTGTTGGGGGAACTGTCATGAGTTTACACATGAATCCACATATCCATAATTTATCATATCCTATAATAGCGCCTCCACAACTACTTCTCCTTGACTTCAGAACTGAAACATCCACCTCAAGAGTGATTATAAATTCTTATTGACGTTTTTGACTGACCCGTCCTACAATATTCTATTTAGAATAAAATTGACCTTTTTTATTAAATGCTTGTCCCAGATTTGTCCTAAAAAGACTAACATGTAGTTTGTTTCATTTGTGTATCAAAAAAACATTGACTTTGGTGAGGTCCTCACCAAATAATTTTTTGCAACGATCCACCTAAATGTCCCAGCATATATAACCGAATAGTCTAGTCCATGAGATATTCTTGGTGAAATCCCCTCCTGCTTCACGTTTGAGATTCCATTGCAGCTACTTCGTGCCTTGGAGTGATGTGAACTTCTCCCATAAGGCTAGGCTAACTACTGAAATCCAACTTTCGTTTGTGTTGCTACAATCCCTTATTAAGTGCATTAAGTTCTAATCCTAGTTGCATCCAAACGGGCATCTTGCTGACCCCTCAATATTTTTTTGGGTTAAGTTGTATTTAGCACCCTAAAGTATTTTTTTTTTCAATAGCACTCAATATTCAAAGTTAATTTTTAGTGCATCTAGCACCATAAAATATTTTTATAGTAGTTATCAGTATCCTAAACTAATTTTTGGCGCTTCTAACATCATAAAGTACTTTTCCAATATTACCTAGTATATTAAGTCTATGGTGTTTTTTGCTACTAAGAACAATTGTATCCAACAACACCCTAAAAGTATTTTTCAGAAACAATATAATGAGCACCCCATATGAGTAGGGAATACTATTATTTTCAATAGAAAGAGAACCCTAAATTTAGGATATGCTAAGTGTACTAAAAAACTACTTCAGACTGTTGCATACATTAAAAATTGGTTTAGAATATTGAGTGTTTCTAGAAAAATATATACTTAGTGTGCTAGATACACTAAAAATCACTCCCTCCGGTCCCTTTTATAAAAACCCAAAGTTTGAATTATTTTGATCTTTTTTATAAGAGTCTAACAAAACTTGTCTAGACTTTTAATGAGTTTTTCCCCCCTTCTATTTTTGCCCCTCATTAACTATGTATTGCATTAAACAAAATGTTTGTAATACTTATATTTATCCTATTTCTATTTCTTACTTATCCTTCATAAATAAGAACAGACCTAAGAAAAAAAAGTTTATTTTAAATATACTTATTATTTTTAACTAATTTTAATCGTTTTCTTAAACCACATAATTCAGTTAGGGCTCTTATAAATTGGATAAGAGGGAGTAATTTAGGATACTTAGATGCTATTAATAAAATAATTTAGAGTGTTAAATACAATTTAAATCACAAAAAAAAAAAAAAAAAAAAAAAAAATTAGCGCAACCAAAAAATTAAGAAGAAGAGTACATGTGTGATACTGTGATCCCCCGAATGCGCTGGATGAGATGAGCAGCCGGCGACCTGCAGGGAATGTGGACTCAAACGCATCTTTGTCGTCAGATTTGAATTTTGATAACTCAAAAGTCAGTTTTTCAATCGCACGACGGTGCATGTATCAAAATGCCACAAAGACTAACTGTATGAGGTTGAATTCACTACATTAATAATTATTTCAATTGCTTTAATTTTCAAAGTTCTCATTGATTATGTCACTAAATTAATTAATATATAAATACACACACATAGGGGGATCCACCTATATGATTGGGGGTAAGTGGGGGTAAGTGTCCACCTTTAAATTGGAGAATGTTTTTTTTTTTTAAATAAAAAAATTAATACATATTTGAATGATTGTCCATCCTTAAATTAAGTGCCCACCTAAGATACATCAAGACTAAACTTCGTAATTAGATGGAGATGAATGGTTGAATGATTGTTTAGTGTCTTATATTGAAAAAGATATATTTGATAACATTGATAATAAGAAAATTATGATGGAATTCTGAAAAATAAGGCATAGAAGGATGACATTATAATTATTTTTATTGTAATATACTTTTGTTATTAAAATATATGTAATTGAACTTATTGAGTGCCACCCTTCATTGTAATTTATGTTGCTATATTTTTTGAGTACTTAGCCTTGCTTTTCTAAATGACAGTTTGTAAAATAATTGTCTCTCTTGTTATATCATCAGTATTCATTTGATTTCATAAATATTTTTTTGATATTTTTTTTATTGTTTATATTCTTTTGTTTTTTTAATGCATTTAAAACTTCGCTATAAAAAAATTTTTTCGGGGGCACCTTGTCTCTCGAATCCCGCCACCAATAGTACTCCCCTTCAATAGTTTTCTGAATCCGCCCTTGTACACACACATACATACTCCCCATCTATATCATATGGGACTTTAACTAATTTATGAGAAATAAGAAGTGACAATTAACTCATTAAATATATTATAAATTGAACCATTTTTTTTTTTCACTTTTACCCTTATTAAAAAAATATGTTAATTGAAAATTTTATGAGTGAGCAAAAGGGATATAATAAACATTAATCATAGAGACAAAATTAAAGAATGAACATTAATTATCGTATAAACAACTTATATTTTGGATCAAACTATTATTCTAAAAACGTCCCAATTGGACGATGTATATATATTCTTGAGCCTGCCACGTCTTGTATTATGGATTGGACGAAGTATATATATTCTCGAGTCTGCCACTGAAGCTTTATTACCATGGTAGTGAAAACGTAGTTTTTACCCAAAAACGGAAGGAGAATGAAAAATCGTAAAACGTAAAATCGTAAAATAAAGCGGAGTTTTTACTTGAATATGTATATAAAAAAATTTGAGAAAAGTAAGGTTGCCATCGTATCGCATATATTGATCAATGCAATATCAATCAAAATGTCCAACATTGTCATTGATCAAACCATATTTTTTATATGATTTTACATGATTAAATTAGGATTTTTAATGCATTTTCTGGGACATTATTGTATGATTAAGTACTAAGTTGAGTTAGGAACATTTGTATTGAATTAAGTGTAATTAGGGGTAAAATGATCTTTATTTATTAATTACAGAAAATGACCCAGATGTTTTTGAAATTTCAGTTCACCCCAAAATAGTTTGAAAATTCTCACTTTAGTCCCTTTCCAGAACTTTTAAAACTTTCACTTAAGTCCCTTAGTAAACGTTAGCTTTTTGCAAAAAAACGCAGCGTTTTTACGTTTTTATCGCGGCGTTTTTTTACGTTTTTACTCTGAAACCGTTTTTTCCATAAAAACGCTTAACCCAAAATAAAATAAAAACGCCGTTTTTACGTTTTTAAATACGTTTTAACTACCATGCTTATTACCTCAATCAAATGCCCTCTTTTTCTACACCTGCAATTTCTATATATGTGCCAATCCCAATTTACTATTTGACATCATGGCCGAAGAAAATTAATCTTTGACCCATTTCAAACTAAGCATGATGACTTTTATGAATTTTATTATATTATTATTTTATCAGTGAACATTGTACATTTTTATTTTGAAATTTATGATCCAATTTTAATTTTAGATTTTAAAATATTTTAACATGTACTGTTTAGTTTTTAGTGAAATTATTTATAGATTGAATCACCGTAAGAGCTTTAAGTATTATTTTACAGTCATTACATCAAATATTTATTAATTTTTTAATATTAAAAAATTTATACTTAATATATTGAACCATTTAGTTTATTCTTTGATAGACAATTTCAAATATGCCCTTATTGGGAACAATTTAATTTACTCTATATTATATTCTTAATACAAATTTATAAATTTCCATATTTATCTTCAAAGATTTTATCTTAATTTTTTGATATTAGTTGTGAATGTAAAATTACTATATATGTTGCCCAAGGGGAAAAACATACTTGCTCACTCACTCAGTCCTCTCTATCTTCATAGCGTTCAACCGAGAGCCCAGCAACAACGTTTGAGTCTTATGTTTCTGGTTTTTCTGCTGTATTACTATTTTTGTATGTTTGCTTCTGGTTTTTCTGCTGTACTTCTGTTGTTTTTCCGCTGTTTGGTTTAGTTTTGGGCTTGTCTTGTTTTCTTGATATGAGACTTTGTTAGCTTTGGTATGTAGGATTTTGTTTGGGTTGGTTATTCCATTTTGTAATTGGTGTTTGGAAAAATAATGTGTTGCTCAATAGAAGAATTTTTTTATTGTCCCTAAACACACAAAGCTATTCACAACGGCAAAAGCTATATTGATAACAGGAAATGCTATAATGACAATAAAATTTAAAAACCTGGAGCCATCTTGAATCTCAATCCCCTAAACGTATAGAGGCCATCCACAACAGAAAAAGTCATATTGACAACATGAAGTGCTATATTGACAACAAAATATAAAAACTTGACCATTTTGAAACTCAAGTCTCTAAACGCATAGAGGCAATTCACAACAGAAAAAGCTATATTGACAATAAGAAATGCTATATTGATAACAAAATTTAAAAACCTTGAGTTTCAAAATGACTCTAGGTTCTTACATTTTGTTGTCAATATAGTACTTCCTGTTGTTAATATGAATTTTTCTGTTATGAATGGTCTCTATACGTTTAGGGACTTGAAATTCAAAATGGCAAGGTTTTTATATTTTGTTGTCAATATAGCACTTCCTGTTGTCAATATAGCTTTTTCTGTTGTGAATAGTCTCTATATGTTTAGAAACTTGAGATTTAAAATGGCTCCAGGTTTTTAAATTTTATTGTGAATATAGCACTTCTTACTGTCAATATAGCTTTTTTTTGTTGTGAATGACTCTATGCATTTGGGAACAATAAAAAATTCTCTTAGTGAGCAACACATTATTTTTCCAAACACCAATTACAGAGATGGAATAACCAACCCAAACAAAATCCTACATACCAAAGCTAACAAAGTCTCACATCAAGACAGCAAGACATACCCATAACTAAACCAAACAACGGAAAAAAAAAAAAAAACAAACAAACAGAAATACAGTAGAAAAACCAGAAGCAGACATATAGAACAACAATACAACAAAAAACTAGAAACATAAGACTCAAACGTTGTTGTAGGGCTCTCGGTCGAACACCTTGTGAAGATGGAGAGGACCGAGTGAGCGAATATCGAGTGGTTTTGCATTTTTTCCCTTGGGCAACATAGTAATTTTACATTTACAACTAATCTAAAAAAAGTCCCTAGGGACTTTTTTTATATGTGATTTTGGATTGAACTTTTTGATATTTTTTATATTCCTTGGGACCTAAGTGATATTTTCTCTAAAATAATTTATCTTTGATTATATATTAAAATCAAAATATTATAACGAATAATTCATTTTTTAATTAAAATAAATATCTACAACAGATGAAATAAAATTATTTATTTCAAGTTTGTGAGAAATTGTTTAAGAATGTAATTTTAAATATTTTCTTAAAAATAAATTTTTAAATTTTATTTTGAGGTTATATATTTTACTGTCTTAAAGCGAAATATTTCGAAGGTTGTATTTATTTATTTTATGTCTTAAATTTTTTTATTTATAATTCATAAAATGAATAATGTTTTCGAATATTCAAGTCACCCCTTTTTTATTAATTTATTTAATGAAATTTTTTTACCACATATTAAGATGAAATTTATAATGCTAAAAGGACTAAACGCAAACGTTCAATCAGAAACATAAGGGATTGAAACCAACGCAGAACGCTCCCATTGAGTTGAAATGTTATGAAGGATTTTCTTATTAATTTTAATCCTTAAAAAATATTTCAAATTTGACCATTTAATTGATTAATTTCATTTGAGTATTCAAGTTTTTTTTTTTTTTTAATTAAGTTGTTTTATGAAATTAGAAAAGTTTTTGAGATTACATCAAACAAAAATGAAAGAGGGTAATATAAAATATTTTTGATAGGCACACTACGCGCCTCTTCCTATAACAGACAATTCTGTTTAAAGTATTGTTAATTATTAGAGTAAAAATATTTATACCCAAAAAAAAGTTAAGAGATTGAGATTAAACTTACCACAAAGTTAAATCACTGAACCTGTACGGCTATACCTTAGCTAGCATCTATCTACCATTTAATATTACCTATATTTCTTAACATAAGATCTCATTTGTCACTAAAATTTACACTCTAAACGGTATTGGATATTAATTATAGGAGGTAGTATCAATTAATTCCCTAAAGACTTCTCCGTGATTAGTTTCATCTTGGTCATTTTCACCTTTATCGACAGAAAACGAAAAATTTATTAGCTTTTGCCTTCAGGAATACCAATCTCATCTTATTTATGATTCATTTTTAACTAATCACATATAACAAAGAGAGGTAGTTAACTTAATGATCATGAGATAAATTTTTAATTTTGTCATCATTTCTGAATTTTTTAAACTCTTTCTTTTTTCTCTATTTTCATTAGTACAATTAATATAGGTAAAATTGTCATATTCTCATTTACTATCCTGAAACTGGACTAATAAATATGACTAAATTTTTTGATAAAAAAAGACTTATAAATAAGATCAAAATGGTAGTCTCCATCCCCAACCTCAACTTTTGCCTATAAATTTCTAAACGCTACGAGGTGCAAACACACAGAGCAATATTATTATTGAACCATGGCTTTGGATTCTAAAGAGACTCATCGTCTGAATGATGATGAAAAAGATTCGTACGGCCTTTCTGCCTTGCTTCATGGTTCTAGCCAGGTCTACTGTGCAGTTCTTAAAGCTTCGCTTGAGCTCAACTTGTTTGAGATAATAGCTAAGGAAGGAGGAAGACACGTGTCAGCCTCTGAAGTAGCTTCAAAGCTTCCAAGTTCATCTCAACACAAAGATTTAGCTTCTAGGATCGATCGTGTCTTGAGGCTTCTTGCAACTTACTCTCTTCTGAATTGTTCGGTTCGAGAGAAGGAAGATGGTGTCTCTGAGAGACTCTATGCAATTTCTCCTGTTGGAAGCTACTTTGTTGGTGGGGACAATAATGGTGGACTCAGGACTCTTTTCTCATCATTCATCTGTCACAAGGCACTTATGGATGCGTGGTAAAGTTTTTTCCCCACTAATAAACAACCTATAAATCTATCTTAGATTTTGTGCAAAATATACTTGTTAGTTAATTGTTCTATATATATGTTTGGATAGGATGAATTTTAAGGTTGCCATTATAGAGGAAGACAATGACTTATTCAAGAAAGTTCATGGAATACCAATGTACCAATACGCAGAGAGAGATCCAACATGGAACAACATTTTCAACAAAGCAATGGCCAACGTTTGCGACATAGAGATGAGAAGAATTTTGGAAATATACAAAGGATTTGAGGGAATATCAACACTTGTTGATGTTGGAGGTGGTACTGGCCAAAACCTTAAAATGATTATCTCTAAGTACCCTTCAATTAAGGGCATCAATTTTGATTTGCCCAATGTTATTCAAAATGCACCACCTCATCCAGGTACATAATCTTCATTATATCTAGCACTACGTTAAATTATAATTTTAGTATTTTATGTTTGCATCAAGTTTAATTTCAGTCCCTTAATTTTATAACTCTTAAATCTTAATGTCATTAGTTTCATCCAACAAAAAGTGTTGACTCATCAAACTGATCGAAGTGATAATAGTGCAAATTAAATAATGATAAAGCATGTTTGCATTTTAATCTTTTTTTTAAATATAATATTGTTTTATTTAAGTAATGAAAACAACCCTATCTTTGTGGATACTTTGTAAGCATTTAATTGCAAATTTTTCATTTAATTTTTATGAATTGGCATTTTCCGTTAGATAAAATTAATAGTATTAATGTAAAAGTAATAAAAATAAAATTTATAAACTTAAAAGACTAAAATTAAATAAAGCTTAGTACAAACATAAAGGGTTAAATGTATAATTCAGCCCATTTTCTTTTATTTGACAAAAAAGGTTTTATATAAGAAATTTATCTTAGTAGCTTAATTTTATAAAGTATCTTTTCAGTTGTCTATACATCTAACGCTGTTAATAAAAATCCTAATATTGAAAGTTTAATTGCTGTTAAAGCATTATCAAATACTAACATATTAAGATTATCGGAATTATCATTTGAGGTTCAAATTTTATAGGGATCGAGCACGTTGGAGGTGACATGTTTGAAAGTGTTCCGAAGGGTGATGTTATTACGTTGAAGGTTAGTGCCAAAGTTTGTCATCCTAGTTTCTGCTTCTCAATTATTTAATCCGTGAATATTTGATGATGTGGTCTTTATCTATCAAAGTAAAAGGATATGTGATATTACAATCCTGTGCTCATTTTGGTAGTTAAAAGAATATAATAATAAGTACAAAACTTGAATAAGATAGAAATTCAGCAGAGGATTACATACGTATTTCAACTAAATCATGTAATGTATGCTATAATTATGTAATTTATTTAATCTTTTCAAATTAATGAATTAACTCTTATATTATGCACAAGGTAATATTATTTTCATGTTAGTATTGAAAATTCAATTAAGCGTCTTAAAACTGTCATAAAATGAGATTATTCTCAAGTACCACATATACTACAAAAATAATCATGTGAGTATGACACGTCAAATCATTTTAATGGGAAAATTACACACATGTCCCAAGGAGCGAGAGATATTTACATTTAGGTCCCTTCAAATGGCAAAATTAGACGTGTAATTATTTCATATGAGTAAAAGACCTTATTGCCCATTCTCCTTCTTCCTATATTAACAACGAGAAAATGCATATAATAACAACAACTTTTCAAAACTTGGATTTTTTTTTTTCACTTCTTACTTCGAAAGGCTATTTACAACAACAAATGCATGTAATAATAACAGAAAATGCATATAATAACAACAACTTTTTAAAACTTGGATTTTTTCACCTATCACTTCCAGAGGCTATTTACAACAACAAATGCATGTAATAACAACAGAAAATGCATATAATAACAACAACTTTTCAAAACCTGGATTTTTTCAAATAGCCTTTGGAAGTGATAGGTGAAAAAATCCAAGTTTTGAAAAGTTGTTGTTAATATATGTATTTTCTGTTGTTATTACATGCATTTGTTGTAAATAGCTTCTGGAAATGAGAGATGAAAAAATCCAGGTTTTAAAAAGTTGTTATTAATATATGCATTTTGTTGTTATTACATGCATTTGTTGTTGTAAATAGCTTCTAGAAGTGAGAGATGAAAAAAGGAGAGAGGAGAAGGAGAATGGGTAAAAAGGTCTTTTACTCATATGAAATAATTACACAGAAGTCCCTAGGGACTTTTGTGTAATTTTGTCATTTGAAGGGACCTAAACGTAAATATCTCTGTTCCTTGGGACTGTGTGTAATTCTCCCCATTTTAATTGTCATGACCTTTTATATCAAAATGTACCCGTTCTAAATATTATATTGTTTCCTTCAGTTTTGTCCTAAATATATGAACTAAAAGTAACTAATTTATAGAAATTGAAAAAATTAATTTAGTTATTTGTAAAAAAAAAGGCATAAATTTCCCTATGTTAATTATGTACATTGAAATTACAATCCTTATTCATGGAAACCCCCTTCTAATACCATTAATGGTTTAGGAAAAAATTTAAAACTTGGGAGACAAAATTTATTGGGATCTTACATTTAAGATAAAAGTGAATCCCTGAACTAGCTAGGTTCTACATGTAGGACTTAGCTTGAAGGAGTATCATATACCAATGAAAATAGTACCTCATATAATCTTAAACGCAGGAGTTCTATAACTAATTTATAAAAATTAAGAAAATTATTTCAGTTAGTTATTTGTAACAAATGTGTGTTAATTTTTTTCTAAAATCTCCCATTTTGTGAGACAAAGTAAATTGATGTCTTATATTTAAGTTTAAAGCAAATTGTTTCACTAGCTTCTATATTCAGGATAAGCGAAGAAAGAGGAAGCAGTGACATATTTTTAACTAAGATCAATCTTATTACGTTGTAGGCGGTATGCCACAATTGGTCAGATGAAAATAGCATAAAAGTGTTGAGGAAATGCCACGAAGCATTGCCAGAGAAAGGGAAGGTGATAGTGATTGAGTTGATAATGCCTGAAGTAATTGGATCAACAGAAGAAGCCAAGTTTGCAGCAAGCGTGGACAATCTCATGTTCCTTCATGATGGAAGAGAAAGAACTGAGAAAGAATTTGAATCTCTTTGCAAACGTTCTGGCTTTTCTGCTTTCAAACTCGCTTCTCGTGCTTTCTCTGCTTTAGGAGTAATGGAATTCTCCAAATAATATGGCTAGATTATTAATCGTAGGGTTAAGGGGCAATTTTACTATGAAAGTTTTCACGAGAGGCCATTTTGCCTTAGAAAATTTTCAGGGAGCAATTTTACTCCAGAAGTGTGAAAGACTGAGCAATTTTGTCATGACCGTTATTGTGATTAATTTTGACTATTAGTTAATCAAATATGCTGATTTGGAAGTCGATATGTCATCCATATTTTTTTGTTAAGATGCAAATTTACGCAGAAAGTTCATATGTTATTTACTTCATCTTTTTTCAAAGTCAAATTTAAAACTTCTGGGATAAATATACACTTTAACAAAAATAATATGGATGACATGTGGATTGTCAACTTATAGCCTATTTGGTCAACAAATGATCAGGGATAACAGTTATGGCAAAATTGCTCTATTTTGATACTTGTGAGGCAAAATTACCTTTAAAAAACTTTTAGTGCAAAATTATTCATCAGTGAAAACTTTTGGAACAAAATTGCCTCTTAACCATTAATCTTCTAAATTCTCGGCTTCATGGACTCGGATAGTGTTTTTTACACTTGGTTTTTATTATAAATAGAATAAGGTTACTTAGCCAGTTGAATTGAAGCAGTACTTCGATTGAAGCAGGACTTAAATAAATGTCTGAAGTTGAAAGCTTCTTGATGTTATTTATACATACACACACAGAAGAATAAAGTCTTTTAGTTTTGTTGGGTTTTAATAAATTCAAATGCTTGTTATTAAGAACTGTTGGTAAACAAATTGAACTCAAAGATTATGGGAATCCAGGCCATCTCATATTTTAATTTTATCAACTAATTAAGATAATAATTTTCTTAATAAGCAGTTGTCAATGCCTTGTTTTAATAAAATTCTGCCTTCTAATATTTGTGTGAACCTCAGTTATAATACATATGATAGCTTGTAGCATGTGGTTAATCTATCTAAGGCCCCATGCCAATCAATGGGCACACGTCTTAAATTACAATATAAAATTAATGTGCAAGTCGTTATGGTTTTCTAATTGATTTTTAATTACATCATTATAGTTTTTTTATCAGGTCTATCTTTATACTTGATTTTTAATCAGCTCTGTGTAGCAACCTGATTAACTAGGGACCATATCAAAAATTAGGTAAAACTACAGGGACTTGTAGATTAACTTTTTGTAAAATAATAATAATAAAAAAAACTCTTGAGCCAAATATATGTGTATTTTAACCCAACTTGAATTAAATAAATGAGAATAGTGGAGTTTTTTAAGGGAAAATGATAGATAAAATTTTTTGTCATACAATTAGCCATATCAATATATGTGTGTGTATGTATATGTATCTATATTTATATAATTTCTCTATTCTTCCTTTTTATAACACCCTAATATATATACTCCACGTCAGTATGTTTAGGCTTTGCCCTGTTGTAACATCTCAATTTTCTAAAGCGTTTTCGAAACACTTTAATCAGAGTAGAGCATCGGAACAATTTAAAAGAGCGAGTATCTGATAAACATTCACTGTTGGTGTATCTGGTTGCTTATACAAGTGGTACATTTATCTGAATATTTAAAAATACGCTAATACACATCCAAAAAGAAATTCTCCTTTGGGTCTTCACTTGGTGCCGCTTGCCCTTGTCCTCGGTCCGATTCCTCCGGATCTTGAGGCTATAGCAGGAGCTGAGGTTCAATGGAATTGAACCTCAGGTAATGGTTAACCTCATGCTTAAATATGACAGTATATGTATGACAGATATTCATGGCATTTCAACAACAATCATTACATAAGCACACAGCAGATGTATCCCAACCATACATAAGCACACAGCAGATGTTTCTCAACAGCACATAAGCACACAGCAGATGTATCGCAACAGTACATAAACACACAGCAGATGTATCCCAACAGTACATAAGCACACAGCAGATGTATCCCATAAGCACACAGCAGATGTAAAGTTATCTATCACATATAAGCATACAATAAGCATAAGAGTTAGTGTTACAGTACGCGAACGTACCTTTGTCCGTTCGGATTTCGGTACTTTTATCGGCTCGATATGTTCCCAGATTCTCTCGGATATCCTAACACAATATTTCCACATTATTCTTTTAAAAATAATATCCTAAAGGATATCTTAGCCACTAATGACCATTTCACTTCTGGTGAGTTCATTTTCCAATTTATTCCCTTAAAATTTCGTGAAAAACACTACTTTCAGCATTTCAGGCAGAATTTTTGCTAACTTTGAAAATTCATAATTAATTTTAGAAAAATCGAAACGAGGATCCGTAAAATTCTCCGGAATCCTTAAGATGTTTTTTTTGGATTAAAAATATTAGATTTTACCCAGAACTTAAGAAACATTCCCAGTTTTCACGTGTTCTTCCCTTGCCCAGAAAACTTCCAGAATTTTGTAGCCCATTTTGCAGAATTTTTATCTCACTGTACAGAGCTCAAATTAATATGTTCTAGACATGTTTGAAAATCCCTATATGTCTAATTTAACCATGAATTTTCCCAGAATTTTGTGACTATATTTTCAATATGAAATTTTGGCATGTTCATCACGATTCCAGAATTTTCAAAACCGATTAAATTTCACCGAACTTCGTTACTTGATGTTTCTCTTCCAAAAATTTTGCTATAACTTCTTCTCCATCAAGTTTTCGAAATAAAGAAAATTTTAACTATAAAAATATGAAAACAAAACTACAATTGGAAGATCTAAAGATCAAAATAACAAAATAGCTAAGAACTTGAAAGCTAAAGCTAGAAGACTTACCAAGAACTTTGCTCCTCCTTTCTTCAAGACTCTCACTCACTATGATTTTCTCTAATCTTGCTTCTCTAAAACTCACCTATTTGGTTGAGTTTGGTGTGAAGAATGAAGAGGGGTGATGCCTCTATTTATAGGAAAATTCCCACCTCTTCAACAAGCTCACTCTTCCCTCTTGTACACACACACACCACACACAAAGACAAACATGTGGCCTCTCCTCCTCCTTATGTGTGAGCTGAAACTTATGGCTAGAAGGGAGGATGAATCATCACATTTTACTCCCTTTGACCTTGCATTGTTGGCTCTTTTTAACTTCTCATATTTTTCCTACCACATGATGTGGCACCTTATTGTTCATGGATTGTCTTCTAATTAGCTTAATCTCTGGTTAATCATTTCCAACAAGGTGTTTTAAATATTATTAGGCTTATTTGATTGGTTACAATATTAATTATGAATGTTTTATGAAAATAATTAATGTAGATTGAATTATTTACTAATTGTTGGAAATTTTCTTTAATTGGATTAATTATTTTCTCACAACTTTTGAGTTTGCTTTGGTCATTTATGCATCATGCATTAATTTAAAAATCATAGGGCAACTTATGGTCCTTAAAATAAAATTGGGTTTTTGCCTCTTTAAATTCCAAGGAAAATAATCAAATAAATTATCAAAATTAGAGACAATATACTTTCCTATTTTAAATAGGTATTATTTTGCCAAATTATAATATTCAAGAGAAATATGAATTTGGGGTATTTTATGATCCCAAAATAAAATTAGAGAATTTGGTTTTTGATTACCTTAATTCTTAGAGGAAATTCCCTAAATTAACATAAATATGTTACTCAATTTTGAGACCACATATTCACCTATTTTTAATAGGCACTATTTATCAAAATATAATATTTATGATAAATATGAATTTTAGGGTATTACACCTGTCTTATTTAATCTCAACTCATAGTTTCTTTTTGAGGTCACTCGTTTTATATGTTACAATTGGACATTGGTGCAATAATGCGGTTGACCTTAAACTTAGTAGATACTCCCTCTTGTCTTAAATATAAAATATAATTGACTTTTTGTGAAAAGGTTAAGTGTAACATCCCATTTTTCAAAAGCAGTATAAATTTTTTTCATCGAGTAGAGTATCGGAGCAATTTAAAATATTGAGTAACTGATAAATCTGTGATACAACATTGTCTATGGCGTATCTTAATAATATAGATACATTTATCGGAGAATACAAAAATTCTAGCGATGACAGTACGTCTCTAAAAAGAGGCTCCATTCGAGTCCTCACGCGCGCTGCTTACCCTTGTCTCTTATCTTCAGTCCTTGATCCTCCGGACCCTGAAGCTATGGTAAGAGCTGAGGTCCAATGCCCACCGGACCTCAGGTAACGGTTAACCTCATGCTTATATAAACAATATATGTATGACAGATATTCATGACATTACAACAATAATCAATACAAAAGCCCATAACAGATGTATGATTTGTCTGGATAACGGTACACGCCCTTTGCATATGTCCGTTATCTCTAGTCTGCACCACCTCGTGCCACGATTGGCCCTCGTGTCCTCAGCGCTAGGAAAACTCACGGTATTAACAAGACTATAACCCAAGTAAAGCTGAATGTGTAAGTAATGAACTAAGACAGCATCTTAGTTTATGAATACAACTATCATATATAATCATACTATAAGCATCGAGTTAGTGTTACATTACGTCGCGTAGTCCGTGTAGATAGCGGTACGTCTGTCTGTCAATACGTGTTCTCGGATAGCCTATAATATTATCATCGCATTATTATCTCATAAATAATATCTCAATAGATATTACGGCCACTATTGACCTTTTTACCCTTGGTGGATTTGTTATTCTAATTATAACCCCTAATTTCGTGAAAAACGCTGATTTCAGCATTTTGGGCAGATTTTTCGCCTAACTTTGAAAAATCATAATTAATTCTATAAAAATAGAAATGAGGATTCGTAAAATTCATCGGAATCCTTAGGATGTCTATTTTCAATGAAAAATACTCATTTTCTCCCAGAATCCTTGAGTCATTCCCAGATTTAAGGTTTCTTAACTCTACCCAGAATTTTCCAGAAATTCGTAGCCCAATTTTGAGATTTTTTATTTCACTGTACAGAGCTCAAAACAATATATTCTAGTATATTTGAAAAGCCCTATATGTCTAATTTATACATGAATTTCTAAGAATTTTAGAACCTCATCTTCAACTTAAAATTCTGGCATTTTTACCCCGACTCCGGAATCGCTAACCGACAAAATTTCGCGAGTTTCGCTACTTTGATCCTAATCTTCCAATATATTCTTGTTATCATGTTTTTCAACTTGGCTCAGTTGGTTCGTAGTTGGTTCCCTTAAGCATCTAGTCGGGGTTCGATCCCTGGCGGTGTGTATGGAGAAGATTATTTGGCCAGCACCCACTAGTGCAAAAAAGGCTTTTAAGACCGGACAAAAGAGTCATCGTAAGACCGGACCCGCGACCGATCTTGTTCCAGCCGGTATTAAAAGTCTAAATTTAAGACCGGACTACGGCCGGTCTTAAAGAAAATATTTTAGACCGGACATTTAAAACATTGGGTCTTAAAAGTCACATTAAAATAAACTGAAATACTTTTTGTTCGGTCCTAAAACTCAACTTTTAAGACCGGCTAATTATTAGGCCACTCTTAAAAGATAGACTTTTAAGACCGGACAAAAATAAATACGGTCTTAAACTTAGCGGCTTCTAAGACCTGACTAATTATACGTGGTCTTAAAAGATTGACTTTCAAGACTGGATGATAAATAAATGCGGTCTTAAAAATTTTATTTTAGACCGCATGTATAAATTTATCGGTCTTAAAAAGACCAACTTTTAAGACCGGGCGCTTACGACCTTTAAGACCGTACATATAAATACATCCGGTCTTAAAAACTCACCATTTAAGACCGGCACATTTATTTGCAGTGTAAATTTTCCTAAATTTTTCCCTGTTCTGTTCTTCCTGATTGTATTACACACAAATCCACCACCCAATCCAGCACATAAAAGTCGATACTTTAAGCTGTTAGCTATGAAGAATTATTTGAATAAATTGAATTGGAAAAAGAATACAAATATTATTCACCATGAGTTATTTGGCTTCTTAATTAATGTTTATTCTATGACTACAACACCCAAATTAATTCATACAATAAGATAACTTACTTACAAATACAATAAGTTACAAATACAACACACATGCCCAAAATAATATTCACCATGCCTTCATCGATTCCCACCCAACAAAGTAACATCCTCTTTTATAACATTCCCCTTTGGATCGGATCCGCCACAAAAAATAAAACAAGAACAAACTTCATAGTCGGTGACATTGTTTATGAACATAGAAGGAATATAATATAGTTAAAACCTTAAAGTTTTCAAAGAAATCTGCATATGAATATTACCTTATGAATTGACTCTTTTATAAAGTGATATCTTCCCATATCCCTTCTTGATGATCACTTCTTATGCGGGTTCATTATCCGCTTCATCTTCTTCGTTGATGTCCAGGTAGACCCCTTGAAAAAGGAGTACTCTCGGGAATACCATAATTCGAATTCATTTCCTCATCAATATCAATGACCCTATTTCCTTGGAGAGCTACGAGACCACATTTTATTTTCTTGATCGGTGATATAGAACACTTGTTTTGCACAGTCGCCATAATAAAAGGTTCATCTCCAAAACTTCTACCATGGACATCGACTAATGTAAATCCTAGGCGATCGATCCGAACACCATTATTGACATTGATCCACTTGCATTTGAAAATGAGAAATCTAATTTTCACATAGTTCACCTCCCAAATCTCTTCAATAACCTCATAATATGGCATGATTGCCAATAAAGGACTCTTGTCTTTCGAACTGGAGAAGTGCATAGATTGCCTCTAACATAACACCACTGTTCGGATTTGTGCTCCTATCATCTAGGGACTTTGTGTAAAATGTATAACCATTGATCACATACGAATTCCAACTTATGACATCGACCTCGGGACCACGTGCTAACCATTTGATTGTATCGAAACACTTTCCTCTCCCTCGACCTTTTGTTTGAACCAGTTTGCAAAAGTTACATTTATGCTCCCTAATCAACCTTTGTTCGGTCATTCGATGATTTTATTTCCTTACGACTTCTTTATGTTCAGCTATGCCGGCTTGAACTTCATTAACATTATTCAAGATGTATAAGTGGACTTGTGACAATTCATCGGGATCCACACTCTTTACGGAAGCCCTCCTCTACCCCCCTTCAAATCTTGCCGACGTTTTGGAAGCCCAATATGTCTTACTTTGGCCAAATAATTTTGACAAAATTCCATGGCTTCTTCGAAACATATTTCTGAACAATCGATGCTTCCGCCGGTATGCGTTCTTCACGTACCCTTTTAGGAATTTCATAGATCTTTCAATTAGGTACATCCACCGTAAATGGATAGGGCCGCACATCTTTATCTCCCTCATTAGATGAACAATTAGATGAACCATGATGTCAAAAAATGTAGGAACAAAAAGCTTCTCAAGGTGGCACAAGATAAGATATCCTTCATTCTCCAATTCATTCAACTTTTCAATCTCGAAAACTTTACTACAAAGCGAATTGAAGAAGACACAAAGTCTAGTCAAAACGACCCGAAGATCATATTCGGCGATGCCTCGAATAGCTATTGGGACTAGCTGTTGCATCAAGACATGATAACATGAGACTTTTGGCCTACTAATTTCAAGTCCTTCATCGATACAAGCCTCTTCAAATTTGAAGAATACCCCGTGGGAACTTTTGTGCCATGTAAACACTCACAAAAACTCGTTTCTCATCCTTAGACAAAGTATGAGAAGCTAGGGGGGACAATAAGTTCTCTTCTCATCGGCCTTGGATGTAACTCTTCGCGTATTCCCATTGCTATCAGATCCAATCTTGCCTTCACACCATCCTTGGAACTACCTTGTATGTTGAGAAGCGTGCCGACAATACTATCACATACGTTTTTCTCCACATACATGACATTAATACTGTGTCTCACATCAAGATTGCGCCAATATGGAAGATCGAAGAATACAGATCTCTTTTTCTATATATTTGTTTCTTTTCTACTCTTTGCGTCTTCGAAGACGACATTGATATTTTTCACCTTTGCATAAACTTGCTCCCGATCAATGCCACCGGAGCATCTTCATACTCTTGGCCACCAAAAAAGGCTTTCTTTAATCGATGATATGGGTGGCCCCGTCTAAGAAATCTCCTATGTCCAAGATAAACCGTCTTTCTTCCTTATTGAAGTTGATTGTAGCGTGTGCCTTCTTCACAAACCGGACATGCTTTATGGCATTTTACACTATACCTTGACAAGTTCCCATATGCTGGGAAGTCGTTTATAGTACAAAATATCATGGCTCGCATTTTAAACACCTCCTTCTTAAAAGAGTCAAAAACATCAACACCTTCTACCCACAACTCCTTCAAGTCTTTGATTAAGGGCTGAAGGTAAACATCAATGTCATTTTCGGGTTGTTTCGGTCCCGAAATCAACATAGACATCATGATGTACTTTCGTTTCATGCATAACATTGGAGATAAGTTGTAAATAATCGATAGTACAGGCCATGAACTATGTATCTTGCTAAGGCTTCCATATGGATTCATGCCATCCGTGCTAAGGGCAAGCCTAAGGTTCCTAGGTTCTTCGCCGAACATCGGAAATAATTGATCGATTTTCTTTCATTGAGAAGAATCGGCCGGATGTCGAAGCTTTCCATCAGAAATCCTCTCATCTACATGCCACCTCAAATTTTTTGCATCATTTTCATTCGCAAACAACCGCTTGAACCTTGGTATGATTGGAAGATACCACAACACTTTTGTAGGCCCCTTATTTGACTTGTACCTTGGGGTTTCACATTTCGGACAATTACGCTTCTCTTCAAACTCTTTTCTATACAATACGCAATCATTCGGGCATGCATGGATCTTTTTGTACTCCATCCCCGAGTGGACAAAGTATTTTCTTAGCATCATAGTATCGATGCGGCAACACATTATCATCCGAAGCATGTCCTTAAAAGCCTCAAGCATTTCAGAAAAACTCTTGTCGCTCCATCAATGACGTGCCTTCAAGCTTACCAATTTCAATACAAAGCATTCAACAATTGGTATTTTTTACACCCATGGTATAGAGGGGGTCTCTCGCATCAATTGCACATATTACCATATGTATGTGATTGATGAAAAGCCTCTTCTCCTACATCACGGATAATGTCCTCTATGCGATCATCCATATCCGTGTCATTATCATCAAAGGCCACTTCCCCATGTTGAGACCCACTTGGTATTTTTTCACCATGCCATACCTATCGTATAAGTCTTACAAAATCCTTCACAAATTAAATGTGTGTGTATAACTTCAACACTTAGTCGCCTCTCATTTAGACATTTTACACAAGGGCAATAAAACTTCCCACTATCATCATGAGCATTTTGTTTAGCAAATTCAATAAAGTCCCTCACCCTATTCTGATATTCAACACTCGTCCGTAAAGCATTTATCCAACTGTGGTCCATAGTAGTATTCATATAGACAAAAGATTTAACATATACATAATCCGAAAAAAGGCAGAGACTTGCATATAAAATAAGCCAGCTCCAAATGCATATTTATGCTCAATGTCGGTTATGCATGTCTTTTTTTTTTTTTGGTTTTACGGAGAAACTTGCCCATTAAATGCATAACGAAGAATCACTTTTTGTCATAAATGTATCACAGTGAATGCAAGAAGCAAAATGACGAGGAAATTAAATGCATCGCATGAAGGTCTTGTGGACTTACCTGTACCATATAAATTCAAATGCGTTTGCTGAGTCTTTCTTCTCCTGCCATGAACGTTGATGTTGCGACTGACAAGAGTAACCTAAAAACATTTCTTGGTCGGTTGGGTAGGTCTAAAGTGCAAATATAATCTTCAAAATACAATATTCATTAACAACAGAGAAACCCACAATAACATTTCATCGATTTCGTTCAACTCATGAAAACCCCAGAACCATTAGAAGGAAAATCATAAAGTTATATAACCGAAACACCTCGTACAGCTTGGTCTATAGACATTTAGCTAAGGAACCAGAGATTTAATCTCGAGAGAGGAACGCGAAGCAACGACGACGCAACGCACACTGGAGACACCTGTGTAATCACTTTCGGCGCAACAAGAGAAGTTACGAGAGGGAAATTTAATTTTCCCGCCACATAGACATGTCTTTATATTTTAGATTTTAATAAGACCGGTTAATGATACAAGATACGGTCCTAAAGATATATTAATAAATTTTTAAGACCTAGGAGGTTAACAATACTGCGGTCCTAAATTTTAGTATTCATTTAATTTTAAGGCCGGGGATTTATAAAGCGTCCGGTCCTAAAAGTCAAACATTTATTAAGTAATTTTTAGGACCGGCGGTTAAGAATACTCCGGTCTTAACTTTCGTATTCATTTAATTTTAAGACCGGTGGTTATAAGAACTACGGTCCTAAAAGTATTTCATTTATTAATTAACCAAAAAAAAAAAGAAGAGGTTTGCATTTCGCGAAGCAGTTAATAAACCGAGTTAATAAAATAAATTAAAGGAAAACTGGAGAATATGAATATTAGAAAGACACAAGCTTAGTTTTACCGCTTCCATACATAACTGGAAAATATGCACGTACACAAGAAAATTAGAGAGAAAAACAAGCGAGAAAATTATCAAAAACAAGAATCGACTAAACAGCCTAAAGCTTATTATCCTCCAAAGCCTTGGTGATTTCGGCGTGAACAGCATTAATTTCCCGCCTGAGATCAGCAAGTTTCTGTCTTACTCTCATCAGACACAATGCTTCATTAAAGGAAAGAGGAGAGGGGTCAGTAGTAGTCGCGGTGGGGCCAAGAGGTTAGGGAGGGGGAGCGGGAACCTCTTCATCATCCGAAGAAATAACAATGGGTCCAACGACCTGAGACTCTTCTGCAGCAATAGGACGGACTCTCGATGGAGGAGGCGCACCGTGTAACGATCGACGGAAGGCACGAGCATCATGAGTAAGAGCACCCCTACGAGCCATTTGTTCTCTTATATCTAACCATGGTTTGAGCGGTTAGCGGAGAGGTATGAGGAGTTAATTAATAAAGGTAGAGCAGTGTTCTCGATAGCCACGTACGTATTTTGGAGTTACGAGGTAGTGATGAGGAATTAATAAGGAGTTAAGGACGAGAGGTATGAGGAGTTAATAAAGGCGAGAGAAACTTTTAAGAGCGGGATTTATAGGTACACGGTATAAAATTCTATTATTTAATTTTTATTTTAAGACCGACCTTTTATAATATGTCCGGTCCTAAAAGTCTATTTATTTTTAAAATCAATTTTATTACTTTTAAGACCGACCTTTTATAATATGTCCGATCCTAAAAGTCTATTTATTTTTAAAATCAATTCTATTACTTTTAAGACCGACCTTTCATCATTTACCCGGTATTAAAGTTCATTCTTTTCAAATTCAGATGGCAAAGTCGTATCCTTACACTCTGTTCAAATGAATGATTCAGAGTTTATTCGGTTTCCAGATAAACTTCCCAACTAGGCGTCTCCTCGTATTCTGATGAACTATGCATCTCCTTATTAAAGTTTCAGGCGTTTCACATTGTTCAGGATGGGTTCTCTATTTAAACCCGTTGTTACTGTACTTTCTTCACATTCTTCTCCATCACTTCTACATAGCCTCCTCCACCGCCTAGCCTCCACTGTAATGGCTGCTCCCCCAGGTCCTTCGTTTCCTCCTCCCCCTCTTCAACCTCAGCCCCCTCCGCCATTGCCTCCTCCAAATTCGCGTGAAGCGGTTGGTGCGGTCATTGGTGGCCCGCGTCGATCAAATCGATCGACGCCATTAATTGGTTCAGCTTGTTCATACCATGAACAACAAGCGAACATGGTACTTCACGCCAATGACGTGGAGTACGATCCCGCCGAAGATGATTTTGACTCCGACTCGATGACTCGGCTTCCTCCCTCTCCGACTACGAAGAGGATTAGTTGTTTTTTTAGTTGTTTTTTTTTTGTTTTTTTTTTTTTTGTAATCGCTACCCTATAGGGCAGCGATAAAAATTATTATATAAAATATTATGGACTCTTTTTGTTCTCGTGCGAGTTTAGTACTTTAATTAGTTAGTTTATCCATTATCTAAACCTGGAAAGCAATAAACAAGGCAATTATGAAAGATGGATAATGGCAGACTCAAAAAACTAAGATGAAAGAACGAAGATTTTTAGGACCGCACACTTAGTGAATCGAGGGTCCTAAAAACACCGTCTTTTTTTGTCGGCTTTGGTTTCCATATTCGATCGCCTTGTCCTTTTCATTATCGTCTTTCTTTTTTCGACAAAAAGGAAACAAACAAAATATTGTCCTCGTGTAAATCAACAATAGAAATTCACGAATACGCTTAAAAACATACAAAAAACATAAAACATCTTTTACCTTATTTGAATAAAAACAAACACGGTGACAATTCTTCTCAAGGTTGGACCGTCGTTGTCGTCGATTTTACCTCCCCTGAATTGAAACAAAGTATCTTTTCAATATCTTCCTTCTTTTTCTGACAAAAAGAAAAGACAAAAAGAAAAGGGAAACCGATAATGCTGCTCAAGATCGGGAGAGGTAACATCGACTACAATGAAGGACCTAGCTTGAGCAGAACGCTAGAACCTCGGTTGTCTCGAACCATAATGATTTGTCTGAAAAACGAGTGAACATTTCTATTAAAGGAAGACTATTAAGACCGGACATTTAAAAATTACATGGTCCTAAAGGTTAAGCCAACTTCTAAAATAAAAGTAACTTTTAGGACCACATGTTTACAATGTGGACTTTTAAGATCGGACTTTTAATTAATATGCGGTCCTAAAAATGTCATATTTTTTAAAACGAACACTTTTAGGACCAGGTGTTTATTATGCGGACTTTTAAGACTGGACTTTTAATTAATATACAGTCCTAAAAGTCGAGATCTTTCTCAAATTTTAAGCAATAAACAGTTTTATCCACCATCTAATACATTCAGAAACCCAAAATGGACACAAGAAAATTGTTCGAAAAATTAAACAAATTTATTTATTGAATTTTACATTGCCTATGTATATTTACAAATGAATATTGTTCAGAAAAATAAACAAATTTACAGAATATTATTGTTGTACAGGATATATTTACAAATGAATTTAGGACATTAATTATTGTCCTGACTTTATCAGGACATACAGATATTCACAAAACAAATTACGTATGTGCTCCAGTTCATCATCAGAAAAGGGATCAGGACAGTCAAACATTTGTAACATCAAAGACAGAAATTGAATTAACTTGCGTGCATATTTCATATGTAACATTAAGCCAGACACTGAAGCCAGACACTGAATTAACTTGTGTGCATAATATGTAACATCAAATACATTTACCGTTGCAGTTAATTTAGTCCTTCCTCCTGTGATTATATCATACATGTGTTTCATGACGTACTGGCCACATAAGTTGGACCTCGGTGGTTGCCGATGGGTCTAAACAGAACAAGAAATATATATAAGAGCATATATAGCTTAATGACCAACTTCATAAGGCAGTGTGCCAGTGTACAAATATTGTACCAACCTCTGGTGTGTCTCAGATGGGGTCTTTGGCCCGACGCCTTTTCTTTACCTCGGTTTGGAAGATCTTTATGGCACTATCATCAAAATCACAAATTTATCAATAATGTTCACTGAAAATTCACAGCAGAGATTTCGAGACAAGAGAATCAAAATGACATGCTTACTCGTTGATGGTCGTGTCAATGAAGGCAATGGCTCTCGTGAGTGGAGCATAAGAAGATAACTTTATGCTCCTCCATGCACATGAGGACCAAGCGCGTGGCGGCTGAAAATTCACAACGGTAAAGTATACTCGATGATATATGTAACAGAATTAAGTGAATTGCGGACAAGATTTGTGATATGTACTGTGGAAGAATGGCAACAAGTACACCTTTCTTCTCACTTCACACAACCTCTTTGATATGTACACTGTCTCTCCCGCATGGATGTTTGACTTGAATAGACGGGGCACAAGAATCCAAAATCGTTGTTCCTGCCCTTTTGAACCAATTCTTGATGCAATAACCTACAATAATGACATCGATCAGGGAATTAGTATATATGTATGTGTGTTTAACGATGCATTTAAATTATGTACTCATAGACAGAAGATACTTACTTCATAAAAAATTGAACAAATGCATCAGTAAGCTCTTGTCGAGGAAGCAGCAGGGACTCAACATCAACGGTGTCAACTTGAACGGGAAGAGGATGAGGGACGCCTAATACTTCATTGACATGCCACGATTTATCTTTAAAATATCAACTCTTCACCAGATCGGATATTTTTTCCGTGCCAGTCAACTTAACAGTAGGGGATAGAGCTTGAGGAGGGGATGGATCTTGAGGAGGGGGTGGAACTTGAGGAGGAGTAGAGACATGTACAAGCTTCACTGGCCAAGAGATGAAGGTTCCCTTGACATGACTCACAAGCTTCGGTGATCGGTTGGGAGAGGGAGAGGTGCATCAATGATCACCTTTTCAACTGACACTCTGACTTCATCATTAGCCATTTGTTGGTGGTGTACAGTTGATCCCAATAAGCTGTGGACAGTCCCTTTTGTAACTAATCATGCAGGACGATCACGATTCTCCATATATAGGTCACAAGGTTGCTCTGACTGTCCAACAATGCAGCTCCTTCTAGTGCTATGCTGCACAGGTGCAGGTGAATGTGTGAAGGGAACACTAGTCTTTGGACGATTGCTCAAAAGTAGCTTCATCTGATTCAATTCCTTCCTCATCGGCTCATCTCGATTTAATTCCTCCCTCATTTGGCTCATCTCGGATTGATACCTTGCTTCTTTAGCCGTTGCATCCTCACTTAATTTGGCCACCGTCTGTTCCATCTCCTCCTGGGTAACCATACTTTGTCTATGGTGTTTGGATTTACCAAAGTATTCCTTCAGGCCTACTCATCCTCCAATCCCCCTTACATGCCCACCATGATCCGATTTTCCAATCGCAACGGTCAGAACATCACTCCTCCCGTCCGACACAAAATATCCCTCGCTTCTTTCTTTTTAAGATCTTCCGTAAGATACGAGATAACGAGAAGCTTAGTAATGAAACATGTTTAGTAACTAAAAAATAACAATAACGATACTTACAATTCTTTCAGCAACTACACGAGTTTGTTCACTCGTGTAGGCGCCGCTTGGCTTTTTCTGAATGTGCAACCACAACTCCTCACGACGTATTGGAGATGGTGGATCATGTACCGCAGAAGGATTGGATTATGCTTCATCATCCAATCTCTTCCGCTTGGCCACCATCAATTCTTCTTGACCTTTTCATATCCGCGAGAAGCCTTATGCGGGCAATCATTCTTTCTCCCTATCTCCCGTGCTCGTTCCCTTCTTTCCGTGAATCGCATTGAAAACAACTATTAATTATGAATTCCAGCCATCTCACTAACAGAAATTTGAGAACTTCGCTTGATATGAACCTCAAACACTAGTCAAATTCACTTCATCAAGTTTCAACATTTTATGTAAGGAAGATGTAGAATTGTAGAAGAAATTGGAGCTATGTCTTGTACTACTAGATAGATAGGTTAAGAAACAAAAGAGAATTATGCTTACAGAATAATACAAACTCTATCCTTTTTAAGGCATCCAGTGGGATCAGCAGTCCTCATTAGATAATAACAAAACTAACAGCAATGTCTAACCACTACCTACTATAACAGAACTAAGACTATAATAATGGCTTGAATCTTATGCCATTATTATTTCCCTAATTACCTTTTTAGTATTTTACCCTTTCAGGGTTTACATATCAGACTTGCATAGACAAAGGCAGGAAATGTATACTTCTATTCACACACCAAACAATTTAACTAACGAGGATTAGATGAACACAATAACATTCACATATCAGCACGAGGTTAATAAGCAAACAAAAGGGTAAAAAAAAACTAAATATAAACTCACGAGCTTCGGGATGGTCCGCATTTTGAACAAATTGTTGCCAAGTTTGTTCATCAATAAATGTGTACTTGTCCCAAGGATTTTGGTCAAATTTGAACCTCGGCAAAAATATACTTGTTAGCGAGAGAGGTCTTAAACTTCCTCCACCGATCAGCACAATAAGACAATGTCTTGTCTTTCAACTTCTCGAGTCGGGACGGTGTATGTAAGCGGACGGTGTCCTAAATAGGTTGCTTTACTTTGCCGAAGTCCACATTTTTCCACTCATCGGTCAAGATGCTAACCTTGTGTGCAAAACAGACGACAAAACTAGTATATTTGCTTTTATTAGGACCGAAAGGTCGCAACTTTTCATCAAACTGAATCTCCAGCTTTGACCCAAAAGTCCGACTTAAGGTTACATCCATCATTCTTGTGCCTCTTCTACCATGGCGTCTTTGGGCGATTACGAGGCACATTGTCGATGAAGAGGGTTCGTTCGACTCACACCCGATAGTGGCGTTCTGGAATACGAATGGAATCGTTTTCACCGTTCATTTTGAGACGGGAAGAGAGGAATGCCTGAGCAAATGAGAGCGTAACAGAGGCTAATGGTACGTGGGCGAGGAAGAGAGGTAATGCAACAGGAAGAGTGGTTTGATCACAACAAGAAGAGTGGTTTTAGAGTTCAGAGGGACAACGTAAGTCGTAAGGTAACATTTCGCGTGGGCGAGGAAGAGAGGTAATGCACAAGGAAGAGTGGTTTCACAACAAGAAGAGGGGTTTGAGAGTTCAGAGGGACAACGTAAGTCATAAGGAACGTTTCACGCGAAGAAGAATATATTTGGCGCTTTATTTTTAAGGCCAGGATGAATTAAAAAGACGTTATTAAATGTTAAGTTTTAAGACCGTCGTTTATTAAACTCCGAACTTAAAAGTAATAAACTATTTAGTACCGGTCACAATTTATGTCCGGTCTAAAAAGTATAATATTTAAGATCGCTGAGTTATATATATCCGGTCTTAAATGTTTATTTAATTTTTTCCTCATTATTTTGGGACGAGAAAATATAAGTCGGCCCTTGTTCGAGATTTCTCTATAAAGAAATTTGAACTTTCAGTTTTTTCAATAACATTTTTAAGACCGTTTGTTTTGTTAAGCGGTCTAAATAATATATTTAAGACTCATTGATAAAAGATGCGGTCCAAGAAGTTCTTTATATTTACAAAACTGCCACCGATCATACTATTAAGACCGATGCTCATTAGGATGCGGTCCAAGAAGTTCTTTATATTTACAAAACTGCCACCGCCATACTATTAAGACCGGTGTGTCATTACTCCGGTCTAAATGAGGCGGTCTTAAAGCCCTTTTTCCACTAGTGACCAATGCCCCTTCGGGACGACTACGGTGCGAAGGAGGATTAGTCTCTGTCGGTGGAGGACACCCCGACTTCTAAAAAAAAAAAAAAAAAAAAGAACATATTGGAAGATTCAAAGATCAAAACAACATTAAAGCCATAAACTAAAGAGCTATAACTTAAGAACTAGAGAACTCAAAGACTAGAATTCAAGAATTTACCTAGAACTTTGCTCCTCCTCTTCAAGCTTCCCACTCTCACTCTCTTCACTCTATAATCAGATGTTATGCTTGTTTTTGGTGTGAAGAATAATGAAGACCAAGCCCTCTATTTATAGTAAATTGTCATGGCAATTGTGGTAATTTCTTTGAACTTCCTCTTCTTGATTTTAAACCATTGGATTCCATACACTTTGCTAGAACCCATCCTATCCCTTCATTATGGTTAGAAAACCCTAACCCTAATGCAGATTTTTATCCCTTAAAACCACATGTGCTTGTATCATTAATATTATTAAATGATTTCCCATCTTTCTTCTCAAAAAATACGTCCCCCTCCCTTTTTTTCTCCATTTATTTTTCCCAAATTCTTATCCTCTTCCATTTTAACTCCATGTGAACCCATGTGCTTTCATTTATGGTAGTTAATGATCCATGTGCATTTATTTAGTTCTTCTTCTTCAAGTTTTCTCTTCCTTTCTCTTTCCCATGTGCAAGAAGACTTTGGGGGATTTTTTTTTTTTTTTTTTTTTTGATTCATTTAGGACACTTAGTTAGCTCTTAAATGTCCTTTTTTAACTAGATGCAAATTGATAGTTGGTTACCAACTAAGCAAGAGTACTTTTAGGGGTTTATATAAAGTTTATCTAAGTCTTTCACTCAGCTCTAAATTTAGAAAATCATGGCCTTCACTAGAAGTCTCTAATTGCCCTTTATTATCTTAAGATTAAATGTATAAGTTGGGTAAAAATCATGGTGATATTTTATCCCAAACTTAATATGTATGTTTGCTCAAAATTAATCCTTATTTTAATCTATGATTAAAATCTCTCATTGATCTAATTAATTAATTATGAATTTAGGTTACTTGTGTCATGAATTTTCCGATTGGTGGATTCAAATCAAAATTGAATTATAACCCATAATTTTACTACACACACACTTCCAAACCGTATCCCCTTCCCTCTCACACCTATCCTCTTTAATTTTTGTATTAATGAGCCCATGTGCTCTTGAATTATTATCTTATCTCTTGGTACATTATCCTCTTCCATACATTAAATGACCCATGTGAAATCTCTCTCCAATTTGACCCCTAATTAATCCTTCTATGTGCTCCCCCTTATCCCATGTATTTGTTTTAATGTAATATCACAATTTCTTCCTCCTTCACCAAGCCTCAAAACCGTAGCCCCCATTCTAATTTGCTCTTGGAATTATGTTTTCTAATGTGTCTTTAATAAATGAAGACATAAGCTTCCTCATTGGTCAAATCAATTTCTCATGGATTAAACTTAAGTATATGATTAATTAAGGCCATTGGATTTATTTGTGTTTGTTTAGATTTATTCCTCCCCATTTATTCATGGTGAAAAGTCTCTTATTGGTCCATTAGATTTTATGAGGATTTAGGTTATTCATTAATTTCAACAATTAATACAAATTTCTTAATTATTGTAAATTCAATTGTCCATTAATTGTTGGTAACTTTCTCTAATTGGTTTAGGTATTTCTATGTCATTTAGTTACTACTTATGATTAAATAAAAACTAGGTTTATTTATGATAATTTTATGGTATTTTATGATCCCTAAAAGAAATTAGAATATTTGGTCTTTAACTTATTTAATTTCAAGAAGAAATCACTTAAAATAATAGTCAATAAGCTTCTGAGGTTTGAGACCACATATTCACCTATCTCTAATATGTTTTTTTTTTTTTTTGGGTCAAAATATGACATTTATAATAAGTGAGAATTTTAGGGTATTACATTAAGAAAATTAAATAAGTTACTTAATTACTCCCTCCGGTCCTAATTATAGGAGCTATTTACCAGAATTTAGAGGGATTAAGGAAGGAAGTTAAATTAGTCAATTATGTGTTTTTTCCTAAAACACCCTTACCCAAGTTTATTTAATACAAATACATCTCTCATTACAAATGTTTAATGATAATGTGGCGGTAATAATATTAAAGTCGTTCATGTTGGCCGTGTATTTATACTAAGCATGGGCTAAAATTATGCATCTACGTTATATGCTCGCCCTCAAATTAAGAGTTTTTTTTTTTTTTTTTTTTTTTTTTTTTTTTTTTTTTTTTTTTTAAAAAAAAAACACAATGTGTTTTGTATTTATACATACGGTTAAATTAGAATAATCATTCTTCTAAGAACGCCGAAGAGGATAAATAGTTATCTTAAAGGAATTTTAAAATTATTTTATTTTAAAATAAAAAATAAAGTAGAATATCTCACGTAATAGAATATAAAGCGTGTTGTTAAATTAATTATTGTGGAAGAAGTATTAGTAGGGGTGCTATCGGAAAAATATGACAAAAATTGCTCAAAATTATTTTATATAAAAAAGTATAATTTAGGTGTATATGACATTAATGAGTTGCAAAGATTATTTATTTTATAGAATATATAGGTGTATTATTAAATGATTATTATATTTAATTATTATTGAGAAAATATAAATAGGGGTATTATAGGGGTATAATATATAGGGGTATTATAGGAAAAAAATAACAAAAGTTAAAACTTGCTCTTATAATTAGGAACAAAACCAACTCCAAAATTTGCTCCTATAATTAGGACCGGAGGGAGTATATTATATGTTATGTATCCTTAAATTATATATTAGTTTATTAGTCAAACTAATTAATTTGGAGAAAAATAAAAATAAAAATACTTTATAGTTTGGGGAGTAGTTATTATGTAAAAGAAAAAACAAGAATATAATCGATAGTTTTGATGATGATCACATCAATATATAATGTAAAACAAAGTAAGTGTATCGATAAATTTTTTCCCTAAAAGTTTAGGTGAGCCAGGGGCCCTCCAAGCCAAGGTATACGTCAAAAATTAAATAGCATTACAAGAACATATAAAAATCATCTCCTAACAAAGTTGGCATCAGCAATAAGATTCAAACCCAACTCATGGTAGGGGTAGTATTGGAAACCATTTAAAAATTAAGACAATTTTAATGCTTTAAGTATTTTTATGGTTTATAAGAATTATTAGTACATGCCTTATAATAAGAATTAGATGGAGCATTATAAATCCAGTTTAACTAAATCTCATATACTCCATCCTGTCCTTTTTATCATTATGTCTGAATTTGATTAATTTCTTTTTTCTAAATTTTCCTTTTTTAATATTCTCTCCGATTCTTTTTATAAGCAATTTCTTTTTTTTGAGGATGGTCCTCAATATATTTTTTTTCTTGTGTCTCAAAATTTAAACTATGTTTTTATTTTCTACCCTTATTAAATACATATATTTATATTAATTATCCGCATTCACCATTAATCATTTTTATTTAATTATTTATTACCCATTCTCTCTCATATTTTTTTTTTATATTTATTCTCTCTCCTATGCTCTTTTCATAAATAGGGGTACATTTGAAAAAACATGACATATTTTTCACATTTATTGTTTTTAACTAATCTTAACCACCGATTTATTTTTCGTAATCAAGAAAAAAGTTGTTTATAAAAAGGACTAGAGGGAGTAAGTATTGAGAAAATGATATTGATGCATTTTCTCTCACCTATTCAACAGTACTAAAATTGGGAAAATAGACATTTACTTTAAACTTGGACTTATATTAAGAACCAATTTGTTTTGTTTTTTTAAATTTTTTTGACAAACTGGACTTATAATAACGATAAGAATGGTATTGGTTTGGGAAGGTAATTGCATATGGAAGCTAATTGCAACTTCAAGGAAGTAAATGCATATTGGTTCATTTGCGCAAATACAATATGAATCAATTCAACAGTGGAGATAAGTAGTTTGAATAGGAAAGGAATGGGAAGGGTATAGGAGTGCAACTAAGAGGGAAAATGAGGTTTCTAGTTTGACTTTAACACGACTGTAACTAATAACTTAGGTAGCTGTTGGAAAAAGAGAACTTTGGTAGCTTAAATTCCAGCACCAATTAAGCGGGTAGATATATTCAATTGCAAATATAGACACCAACCAAGTCATTTGAACCTTGATCTATTCTATTTGATAACCCAGATAAATACCAGACTGAACTATAACAAGAACTGTTCACCTTGAAACGATAATCTAGTCCAATGGACAGTTTGAGTTTTCAAGCTCTCATCTTATGCTCACACTCAAGGACAATTTGGGACATCAATTTCTTTCCAAGGCTTCCAATATTGACACTATTAGTATTCTAGTTTTCAATACTCTCTTAAGCGGATCATGATCTTGATTCTGTTGAGATGCACAGGTTCCTCTTGAAGAGACAAGTGCAGAGCATACTTTGAATCTAAGATAGAGATAAAGATAGCATGCAAAGAACTCGGGCTTTCAGAAGAATAAAGAAGGAAACTAGAAAGAAGACATTTAAGAACACCCTGGATATGTTATTGATTTTTTGCTTTTGATTACAACTTAAGAGAAGCTCTGCTTATATAGGCGAGCAGAGTTTATAAGATTAAAATACTCAAAATGCTATATGAGTTGGAAGAGAAGACGTACTAGGACAGAGCATCGCTTAAAGTAAGATAGTACAAACAAGCGTGACTCATAAAGGAACAGACATATTACAGACACGTAACACACCGACCTGCAAACTTTTAGTACAATAATACAGAGCACGTGGATAAAGTTACTTTAAACAAAATGACAAACAACACTCTGCTGGTGATGAGTCACCACTTATAGATAGGTGCATGACTAGGAGAGAGATTATCATTGTGACTGTCACCAATGAGATCACGAACGTATCCAAGTGGATTGGGATAAAGTTAAGAGAGGTCTGGCGACCTGGAGGGTCATCTTGGGCCTGGGCCAGTGCTTGAGTACAAAAGGTTGGGTAGTTTGACGAACTGGGCTGAAGTGCATCAGGAGGAATTAAAGATATAGGAGTAGATAAACTTAACTCAGTGAAATTATATGGGTCTTGAGAGCAAAGACCATCATCACCTCGTGCTTTTATGTCTAAGAATGTAGCGCTATAAGAAGACGCATAATGAGGTTGTGGTGCATACGAACTTTCATAACCAAAACCTTCAGTAGGAATTGGACCTAAAAGATCAGAATTCTTTTTATCCTGGTTGTTTGCAGAGGCCAAGATATTCCCAAGTTCTTGTAGTTCCTTGTGGTTTGGTTGAACCCAATCTAACAAAGAGTTCTATGGATCTGTAGTTGTCTTGAAATACATATATCCTTCATGCTCAATGAAATATGACCTGTGGAGAAAAAAGACACAAGAAAATCTTTTTTGTTTTCTTTTTCCAATATTCCATAAATTTTATTCAGTAATTATATTATATAGTTTTTCTCGCCAATTGGAGCAGAGGAGCAAAGAACTTAAGAAGCTTGTGGAGAGTAGAGTCTTCATTATTTTTGTCACAAAGGTAATGGTACACTGGGAGTGGGACAAGAGCAATAGCACTGGTATAAAGAATAGTCAATGACCAAATATACCAAAGTAGCTCATCAAGAATAGGTCCTTGGATGAAGGGAAGAGTAGTATATGATGTAGTAAGGCTGAAATGTTGAGCTCCAAAAAGAATGTTGGTCTTGGGGAAAAGAAGGTGGAGCCAATGATATACATTTTCATTAGCATATTGTATGAGCTTCTGGAGGGAAGTACGATGAGTATTTAGAAGGAAAAGGATATCCTTTTTGTAATAAGCCATGGTAGAGAAAGGGGGTCTTTCTGAAATGGTGAAACTGTACAAAGGCTTAGTTAAGAGAATTTTTAGAGGAGAGAGACCTTTTTTGTAGAAGGTGAGAAAATATGCAAGAATGTTGCGGTGCCCTTTCAAATATTTCACTGTGAATTTATAGCGAGAGAACTAGTCTTTCCATTTGAGGAGTTGAGCATCAAGTAAGATTTTTTTCTTTGGATCAGGCATATTTGTAAAAGAAGTATTCTCCATTTCTACATTTAAAAGGTAGGGGCTCAGATGAAAAATAAATTTCTCAATTCCCAATTAACAGTAAGGATCTCTTTGTAAGTAGCATGGTAATGCTTTTCGAGTCCTTTACTTGTCCACTGTAATATCTAGTCCCATTAACTTCTTGAAGAAGTATTACACCCCAAAAATCATCACTTCCATTAGTCTGCAAGATTCTCTATCCTTGATCAGGAACTTTGAGTGGTGGAGGATTTTGAGTGATCCTTTTGAGGGTAATTACTACATCTGTCTGAGCTTTTGTCCACGATGGTGTATTCTTTTTAAGCATTTTTTATAGGTGGCTAGTATGATGAGACACATGAGGGATAAAACTCCTGAGGTAATTAATAATTCCAAGGAATTGTTGAACTTGTTTATAAGAGAGATTATCATCGGAAGTCTGAGCAAATCTTGTGCTATATGTGGACCTGGACTATACTGACCATCTTTCAAATGCATCCCTAAGAAATCAAATTTTTGTGACCCTAATTTCACTTTTCATCGAGGAGAGCATGATGCCATATTGTTCTACAAGTTTGTAGAACTAGATTAAAAGGGATTTAATGGCTTCCTCAGAGGCAAAGAGTAAAAGGATGTCATCAATGTAGCTAAGAGCCTCATTGAGGATAGGTTCAAATATTTTGATCATAGCCTTTGGAACAGTGATAGAGCATCTTTGAGACGAAAGGGCATAACACTCCATTGGTGTTGGGCATTTGAAATACAAAAGGCAGTTTTGGGCCTATCTTTAAGATGAATGCTAAGTTGCCAACAACCAGCTTTAATATCAAATTTAGAAAAAACTTGGGCTGCTCCTTTAAGATGGACAAATAGAGTAATGAGCTTTGGTAGAGGAAATTTATCATCTTTGAGGAAATAGTTGAAAGGCTTATAATCAATCACAAGTCTCTTTTTTCCTCTTTTGATTTTTGACCTTTTTTCAACATAAAAGACACGCTGACCTATTCAAACTTTGTAGGTTCAATAAGTCCTTGCTTCAACAAAGCAGCACATACTTCTCGTGCTAATTTCAAATCATCAGGATTCATACCTGAATGAAAAGCTTTTGTAGGATTAATATCTTGATTCTTTTTTAAAGGAAGTCTGATGAAAAACTCTTGATTTTTCCACAATGGAAAGGGATGTGGAAATTGATCATGGCTATCAAGATAGTAATCGAGTAACGATCCGAACATCGAGTATTGTGGAGTAGCTTGTTGCAATTCAAATAGACTAGGAATTTTTGTCCAAGGACTGAAATTCATTTTCCATTGTATTCCTCTGGTAAGAATCATAAGATTCTCTGTACGATAGAAAGCATCGAATCCAAGAAGGATATCTTTGCCTGGAAGATCACTTCCTAGTACCTTGATTTTTAAGGTACATCCTAGGAAGAATTTAATGGTAATCGTTCTTCTGAAAATAAGATCAATCTTGAAAAGCTTACCATTAGAAGTGAAGAAATATTGGTCATAGGGAACCCATTCTTTAGGAGGAAGAATATGAGGTTTCATTACTATATCTCTTGGAGGATCCCGTATCAAAGAAGGCTATGGTAGAAAAGGCTTGGAATATTTTTCTAGTAGGACTTGGACTTTGATATTAGGAAAAGGAACATTGAGCTTGTCTTTGGGATTAGACTTTAAAGAACCAAGAGATCCAATGAAAGGTTTTGATTGAACTAGAGAAGAAACTGACCGGTCAAGTTAATTGTTCTAAGAGGATGAGCATCTTCTTCTGATTCAACTTCTTCTTCAAATTCTGAGTGTGAGGAATCTTCTTCAACCTCATATAAAGGAATGATATATTGGGTATCATTATCCTTATCAGATTGTTCTTTAAGAAGTTCTTCAATATCTACTTGTTTATTTGTAATCATCAAGATCTTCTGAAGCTTATTAACCATCTTGATATCCTTTTTGGTTCTTTTAGAAGAGCTCTTTGCAAAATTTCCTTTCCTTTTATAGATAAAGCATCTAGATCCTTTGGAGAAGGTTTTTCTAGGTTTAAGAAACCTAGTTCTTCTTTTGATCTTCGGGACCTTGTTGAGGAGGTTGGGAGTAATGACAAAAATGTGACTTCTTCATTGTGGAGTAGTGGAAGTTCTTATTATCTTTACCCTCAATCTTTAAATAAGGCTTTTTACAGGTAGGTTTAAATTTTTTTTTGCCTTTGATCATATCTTTGAAGTACTTATGTTGTTCATAGAGCTTGTTAATAGCTACAATAGCCAATTGATAAATTTCATCTATGAAGTTCAGGTTGTATTTATTTAGTTAGAGATGAGATAAACGTATGCTACAAGTTGACATCATTGCTGTTGTTTAACATGTAATATTTTTGAATCATTCTTTTGATAATGTTTACACAAATCTCTTTTATTAAAAGAGCAGCATTTCATTTCAAAGAATTCTTGTTTCTCTCTTTTCTCTATGATGTTGAAGTCTCCAATAAACTCTTTTTCGATTGTACCAAGAAGGAGGCCAGCGGTTTGAACCGTGCTTGTTGGAAGCTTCTAATATTCACTAAGATTTTAAAACCAATCTCTTAAGGTTCCAGTTAATCTAAAGACAAATTCTTGAAGAGCCTAGCAAAGAGGTATTTGTTTACCTGTAATCTGGAGGTCAATCCATACTCCAAATTCATGGAGGTGGTTTCTCTAGTCATGTTGTGGAATGTCATTAAAAGCAAACCATGGACCATTGGAACGTTTATAGGTAAACTCTTGACGCTGTGGAGGATCATTGGGTTGTTCTACATAAGATTTAGCAAATTGTTCATCTTCTGGATTTGGCTGGACTATTGCAATTTTAGAGATATTAGCAAGACATTCTTCTGAGTCAGAATCAGAATAAATATCTGAATGTGAGCTTTCTAAAGTGGATGAGTCTTGAAAAGGTTCAAGAGGGTTATAAAGAATTCCTATTGAGGTTGTTGCTGGTTGAGATACTGGTGGAATATTTTGCTGGGATATTGGCTGAGTAGGTACTAGGGAAGTTTGGGAAGATTAAGTTGTTTGGGCAATTTGTTTATCTTTCCCTGACGATGAAGAGGAGTGTTGTAAAGGGGAAGAGTTAGGAGGTGATTTATTTCCTGAAGGAATACCTGATTCATAGGTTGTATAATGATGCCAAATTCGTGGTTCGGGTCTAGGAGAAAGTCTTGGGATTAGCTTAGGTTAAGGGTTTGGTTGTGACAACTGAGCAAATAAAGAATAGTTAAATTTGAATACCTTGCTATAATCTGATTCTTGTGGATAGGTTATAGGTGATAATGAAAATAATATAGGTGGAATGGTTGGATAAGAAGGATAAAACTCATATATGACCTGAGATTGTATTTTAGTCATATCTAGTTCAATTTGTTTGATATCTCTTTGAAGAGCTTGTAACTCCATTTCTTTGTGCCTGAATTGTGGTCCCATATATCTTGTAGCGATAAACGCTCTCAATTCTTCAACCAGGTTATTAGGCTTGTTAGACCGAGCAAAGATAAAGCCTTTGAACTTCTTCATAGAAATAATCCATTTAAGAAGCAAGACCATCTGTCTTGATTGCTAATGAATCAAGTTTAGAATCAATTTTGGTCAAGGTTGCATTTTGACAAATAGCATTCTGGGTCTGCCAGTTCAAAACTTAATCTAAGGTTGAAGCATGTTGAACCCGTCCTTGAGAGTCTATAGTATTTGGAATCCAATAAGATCTTGTAGATATCCATGTATTTTCATCTATTCTTCTCTCACGAGGAGGAAAATCCTTGTCATAAGGACTTTGCATCTTTCCTGTACAAGGAATTGGTTGAGGAACAACTGGAGGTTGAATACTAGGAATAACAGCTTTTGGAAAGTATTTTTGTAATAGATCTGAGTAGAGCCGGGAAAACGGGCTGAGCACGTTGGGCCGACCCTTTTAAGCCCTGGCCCGTCAAGGGCCGGGCTTAAAAAATGGACGAAATATTTGAAATTGACCCTATAGGGCCTCTGGCTTAAACGGGCCAACCCTAGAGGGCCACGGGCCGGCCCTGTAGGCCCTTTTCACTGTAGCCTTTTTTCCCCTTTTAAATTTATTAATTTATATATATTGTAGTTGTTATAGAGTTATTTATCCATTTAACTACAAATACATAATAACTATACTCTAATTTTATGATTTGGTTTATTATTTGTTGCAAATAAAGATTATGGATGTGTTTATGATGCAGGAGAAGAAATTCATGAGCGAGAGGCTACTACTCAAAGTGAAGAACAATCAAATGTCGTTGGAATTGATGATAGTGACGAAGGTGACAATAATAATAGTCATCGCACTAATGTCGCTTAGTGATATGCTTTTTATGTTTTATGTGAGTTATTTGTGAACATACTTTACTTTTGATTATGAATTAGTGATTTATTTATTTATTGGATGATTTGTGTTGTAATTTACTAATTATATTTCTTTTAAAAAAAGCAGAGGAAAAATAGTTAAAATTTGGAATAGTAATTTTCGGGCACTAGAGGGCCGGGCCGGGCCTTGGTGCTCTCGGGTCGGGCTTTGAAAAATGGATATTTTTCTTACCTTGGGCCCTGGAGGGCTGGCCCTGTTAGACCTTGACCCTTCACGAGTCGGCCCTGATTCCCAGCTCTAGATCTGAGTGTCCTATCTCTATCATCAATTTAGCAAGAGACATATCAGTAAAAGATCTCTCTGGCAAAGTAGGAGTCTCCAACATCTTTTACAAGTAGGTTGTGAAGAACCAAAATCATTTTCATCATCAAGCCTTTTAAAGGTATTAGATCTGCATCGAGCTCCTTTAAAAGATTTGTTTTGTGTGTGCCTACTTTATAGTATACTTGCAAGGGTACAATCCCTGTTCATCATTTGAATCTTCCCACTATTCTGGAGTGTCACATGCATATTCAAGATCACACATACTTGAACCTGGTACATCCCATAAGAAATGACCATTTATGTGAGAAACATAACATGGTTTGACATGTTGATCTACCCAAGCAATAGGAGGGTCTTTTTGGGAAGGTATGTAGGAAGGTGAAAGAGTTAAGATTCTTCTAAAAGGTATTATTGGGCCGGATGAACTTGGCATAAAGAAGATGGTTTTTGTGGTAACATCTGGAAGTCTTTGGACTATAGGTAAGGTAATAGTATGAACATCTAGCTGGATCCCATGAAAGAGTCTTTCATTGTTATTGATTGATTTAAGAGGCATAAGATGTGAGAGTTCTTATTTGGGAATTTGTCTAGGTATATTTGGATGATAGAAGTATCATCAGCTTTGTTAGAAATAGCTAACAATGCATCCTGGGTGGAATTTGGAAGATGGAGATCAAGAGAGTGATTTTGTAAGCGGTAGATGACTTGGTGATTAAGGGTAACCATAATAGCTTGAGAGTCTATGGTCAGCTCCAACAATATGAATATGAACCTTAAGTCTTACCGTCAGAGTTGGATCATTTAAATTGACATTAAAATCAGGCTGAATTTTAAGGACAACACTGTCGTTGCTTAAAGTTGTACGGAGAGCACCTATAAGAGAACTTAAGTAACTCTTAAAAGTTGAATCTATGAGGTAAACTCTAGCAGTAACAGAAAGGCCTTTTCTCCCATGAAGAGTAAGAATTAGACGGATAACGTAACACTAAAGTGCAAGCAAGTATAACCTTAAGATTTCCATAAATCAATCAAGTTTTGTGGGATCTTAATAGTTGAATATTGTTCCTGTGGTCTAGCGGAAGAGAACACTAGTCTAATCGAGTTGGTTTGAACAACTTCTTTGGCATGAAGTTATCTAGTAGTTATAAGAGTTCTGACAGATCTAACAATGCAATTGAAGTATGATACACCTTATAAGGGCTGAGAAAAGGTAGATTAGTTTAACTAATTTGGTATTTTCAAGAAGATGAGTGACCTTTACACGTTTTTTATTTTCTAGGCTAAGGATTTCTAAGTAGAAGAAGAAAGATTTATGGGTACAAAGGAGGAAACTAAAGTAGTATTCTGCTAGTTGGAGGTTTCTACCTCACTCATGATGTGGAAATGTCTCCTTACTTAGCTTCTTTCAAAGTATATTACCTTTATCTCAAAAACATTTTTGGTTCTGATACCGACCGGGAGGGTGGATGTATTAGGATCCTAATGACTGTATTGTGTCAGCCTACCTTCAACCAAAGAGCTGGAAGTTCTCAAACATAGAAATCATCATAGTTATTAAGACCTTGATCTATGTTATATGATAACCCATATAAATTGAAAAATATCATATTGAAGTATACTGAAAATTAGAATATTGATAGTGCCAGTATTGGAAGCCTTGGAAAGAAATTGATGTCCTAAAGTGTTCTTGAGTATGAGCATGAGATGAAAGCTCAAAAACTCGGACTGTCCACTAGACTAGATAATCGTTTCAAGTAAATAGTTCGTGATATATTTCAGTGTGGTATTTTTCAGTTTATCTGGGTTACCTTGATTGATCTATGGAACTTGATTGATATGTGTTTCAAAGTTATTTTCATTTACACTTTGGTGCTATCCATCTGATTCTTACTCTTCATATGATAAAAGGCATTCCTGTTATTGCTAGAGTTGCCCTCATAGATTCCACTTTTAAGAGTTACTCAAATGTTCTTATAGGTTCACTCCTTACAACTTTAAGCAACGACAGGTTGTCCTTACAATTTAGCTTGATTTTAATGTCAGTTTAAATGATCCAACTTTGATCATTAGACTTAAGAGTCAGACTTAGATTGTTGGAGCTAACTAGGACTCTCAAGCTATCATGGCTACCCTTCATCACCAAGTCATCTACCTGTCACGCCTGGAAGCACACCAGCACAGGAACTTCCCAGGGGTCACCCATCCTGAGATTTTCCTGGGATGAGCACGCTTAACTTTGAGAAGCGCTATCCATCATGCCAAAAGCTCGAGCTGATAGCACAGGCGCACCACATATTATTTATGCCCCAGAAACCTTCCCTCATCCTACCCGATGTGGGACCTATCACAGTCAAATCGTGACAAGCTCCCCCACCCATCCTGGTGATGCCCCATCACCCAGTAGGGGTCCCCCATTCCATCCATGGGGGAGGCGGCCCACCCCCTTCCACACGGGGGGCCCACCACCAATGCCCATCATCGAGTGAGGGTCCACCTACATTCCATCCACGGAGGGACCACCACAGCCGGGCGAGGCGAGGCCGGCTCTGATACCATTGTCACGCCCGGAAGGACACCAGCACAGGAACTTCCTAGGGGGTCACCCATCCTGAGATTTTCCTGGGCTGAGCACGCTTAACTTTGAGAAGCGCTAACCATCATGCCAAAAGCTCGAGCTGATAACAGAGGCGCACCACATATTATTTATGCCCCAGAAACCTTCCCTCATCCTACTCGATGTGGGACCTGTCACGGTTAGACCGTGACATACTGCTTACAAAATCACTCTCTTGATCTCCATCTTCCAAATTCCACCCAAATGCATTCAGCTATCTCTAACAGAGCTGATGATCTTGAATGGATCAATAACTATCAAAGGCTCTTTTATAGGATTTAGCTAGATATTCATACTACTACCCCACCTATAGTCCAAAGACTTCCAAATAGTACCATGATGAGTCATATATATGCCATGTTTTCCCTATGTGTTTTGACTGTTTTGAATGGTGAAATTTGACCTTATTGGTATGATAGATAGAATGTGTAAGAATTCATGTACATAGGGATATAGGGGATATATTCTACAAATTGTTGCATCCATATCATTATTCTGCTCATGTGCATAAGAAAAGGGCCACTTTATAGTTTACTGTGAAAGAACGAAGCTGATATAATATTACAGCATATGGTATGCTCACATCTGTGCTAGCAATACAATGTGACCACTATGTTGTAGCATCATAAGTGATGCAGAATTATGCGCTACGTTACTCTAACCTTTCCTCGTGAGTTTTTAGGAAATTAATACAAGTCATCCAACAGACGTTAAGACGATAGTTGAATTGATTAAGGTTGAATTAGAAGATGCGGAGAATTGAAGGCAATATTTGAAGAGTCCTGCAGTATTAAAAAAGGATCAATAACCGAATCTAAAGATTTAGACCTAACAAGATTTGGAAGGCCAACTCACTGGAGGTACGCCGCAAGAGGACTTGACTATAAAAGGAAAGTACGGCTAAACCTAAGGAGGTCGTCGAAGTCGTGAGAGCCAGAGCAGTCAATACAATTCACATTCGACTGGACTCACACCGAAGGAACAAGAGAGCTATCAATAGAGAGAACTGCAGATGAGATCAAATTCTTCCCTGGAGTTTTACAGATTGTAGAAGACGTAGAGATGTTGCATGACAGGACGCCCCTTACGCCGTCGATCATTCTAACAAGCACCTCTATTTTATTCTTTTATTTTATTTTCACAATTGTTTCTATAGGTTGCCCTGCATTACTCTATTTTATGTCTCCCTTATCAGTCATGAACTAAACTTCACTTGGTTGAGTGAGGATGGATTTCTAAGTTGTAGAATGAACCCAATTTGCTAAGTTATTTATTTAATATATTCATTTTGTTTAACATTAATTTAACACATAATTGGTTAGTGGACACTAAGAGCTAGATCAATGGCTTCAGCTTACCGGACATGAGTCGAGGTTAAACCTCTGTTAGACAATGTTTGCTAGGCAAACTTGTGCATGGCTCGACCTAAATTGTAAGCTATAGGAATAGGTCTACAGCTCATAACCAAGAACACCTAGGTTTAAACCGATAGTCTAAAATGGAAAATCGCCATAAGAATATGGGAGCAGTAGAGTGAGGGTTGAACTTACAGAATGTGGACACTTCTATATAGGATAGTAGTGGGTTAGGCTGAATAACGTTGTGAAAGGTTGTTTTGTTGTAGCATTGTGGAAGCTATGCAGCATAATTGCTATAGCAATGCGTTGTGTGCAAATTGGGGAAATAATGCGGCTTAGGATGAAATCTTAACTCAGCCTACTTTTAAACTGATATCTTCCTTCCAACTTCCGATCATTTATTTACTACTTGTCATTAGTATGACTTATGATGATTTGAAATTATCACGAGAAGAATGTTTTGCTTTGTTGAAGCAAGAACTTATTGAACTATAAAGTCTAATTAGGCTTGCTTGGCCTTTTATGTTGAAAAAAGGTCAGAAATCAAAAGAGGAAAAAAAAAGGCTTGTGATTAATTATAAGCCTTTAAACTATTTTCTCAAGATGATAAATTTCCTCTGCCAAAGCCCATTACTCTATTTGTCTTTCTCAAAGGAGCAGCCTGAGTTTTTTCTAAAGTTGATCTTAAAGTTGGTTTTTGGCAACTTAGAATTCATCCTAAAGATAAGCCTAAAACGCCTTTTGTATTCTAAATGCCCAAAACCAATGGACTGTTATGCCCTTTGGTCTCAAAGTTGCTCTATCATTGTTCCACAAGGCTATGATCAAAATCTTTGAACCTATCCTCAATGAGGCTCGTGCCTACATTGATGACATCCTTTTATTATCTGCCTCTGAGGAAGCCCATAAATCCCGTTTGATCCAGTTCTAGAGGTCTAGTGACCCTAGAGTGTCGTCTTGGGCAACTTGGGCCTAAAAACGGCCATGATCAAAATCTTTGAATTGTTTGTCTTTTTATAAAAGCCTAACTAGAGTTGTCTAGACTTTTAATTAGTTTTTTCTCTTTTTATCTCTCATTAATTATATGTATTGCATTAAACAAAAGGTTTGTGATACTTATATTATTGTATTTCTATATCTTACATATCATTCATAAATGAGGGCATGGTTGAGGATTTTTTTTTTTTTTTTTTTTTTTTAAATATCTTAGACATACTTATTTTTAACTAGTTTTAATCGTTCTCTTAAACCACATAATTTGGTTATCGAGACTTTTATAAATAAAACAAGAGTGAGTAATTTAGGATACTGGGTGCTATTAATAAAATAATTTAAAGTGTTGGATATAACTTAACTCACATAAACAAGAATAAAACAAAAAAATTAACGCAACCAAAAAATTAAGAGGAGGAGTGTGTGATACTGTGATGCCCCAAGTGCGGGGATGAGATCAGCAGCCGGCGACCAGCGGGGAATGTGGACCCAAATCCATCTTTGTCGCCAGATCACTTGAATTTTGATAACTCAAAAGTTACTTCGCAGTTTTTTAATCGCACGACGGTGCATGTATCAAAATGCCACAAAGACTAATAAACAGAAGGTTCCATTCACTGCATTAAATAATTATTTCAATTGCTTTAATTTTCAAAGTCCTCATTGATTTTGTCTCTAAATCAATTAATATATAAATATATACACACACATACATGCACAGGCACTCCCCATTCATAATATAGGGTTTTTTAATTCATGGGAGATAAGGAGTGACAATTAATGCAATAAATATATTATAAATTAAACTTTTTTTTTTCACTTTTACCTTTATTAAAAAAGGTGTTTGAAAATTTTATGAGTGGGCAAATTAGGAATAAGCATTAATTATAGGGGCAACATTAAAAAAATGAGCATTAATTATTTTATAAGTGACTTATATTTCAGACCAAACTTTTATTCTAAAAACGCCCTATATTATCATCTGACAGAGTGTATATATTCTAGAATATGCCACCTAAGCCTTATTACTCCAATCAAATGCTCCTCTCTTTCTATGCCTGCAATTTCTATGTCCCAATCCGAACAATGGCGGAATTAAAGAAGGCTAGGGTGGGCCCCGTCTCCCCTAAAATTTATAAGAAAAAAAAAAAATAGTAATTCAAGTATACTGGGTTAGGTTGATCCATGTATATTATTCTCTTGTGCATACGAAACAACACGACTTTGTATGCCTAATATTGTGAGGAAGAGCCGTGTATCTTTTGGACAAATAAATTTCCCTAGAAAATGCCATTTATGAACACTATCTAGATCAACTTATATATTTATATGCCATATATATATATAATATAATTTTTTATATTACACTCCCCACAAATTCATTCCTCCCATATCTCTATATATAAAAATTTTCAGCCCCGAGGAAAAATTTATCAGCCTTTTCTTTTGAATTTTTTAATTGACCTTTAATAGTAAATGAAATATGATGAACTTTTACCTAGCGTCTTTTATGAGAAACTTTGATGACACATGTCCTCAAATTTCATAATCTATGAGCTAAAATACTCTTAAAAATCAAGCTTATATTAATTACAAGTCATTATCTATATACTTTTCTTTTTACCTTCCGAAATCTACGGTTTAAAAGTTTTGATGGATCCTTCAGAGAAGATGTCGATTATCAACCTAACCCAGTATATATGTTGCTGTTTATATATTTTTATTATTAATAATTTTTGCTCCAAACTAAACACACACAAAAGACAATGAGTTGTGTCTATTATAGATAAGTTTTAGCTCGTATTAATTCACAAAATTCCATATCACACATTTCTACTAATAATCACCGACAAATATTTTTATTTACGTATAATATTTTTTATTTTCACCCAATCATTAAAATTTCTGGACCCACAACTGTAGAAGAGTTCATATTGATTGACTTTATTATCATAAATTGTTTGTCTAAGAATTGCACATCTCCATAAAATTTTTCTTCAACTCCTATACGCTTTGCTTTATAATCTCGCCCCCTCTTCTACAAATCCTAGCTCCGCCCCGATCCCAATTTATTATTTGACATCATGGCCAAAGAAAATTAATCTTTGACACATTCCAAAAGAAGGACTTTTATGAGTTTTATTATATTATTATGTTATCTGTTAACAGTGTAAATTTTTATTTTTAATTTTCTGATCGAATTTTAATTTTAGATGTCAAATATTTTAAATGTACTGTTTATTTTTTAGTGAAATTATTTATATACTGAATAACCGTAAGAACTGTATGTATTATTTTACATTTATTACATAAAATATTTTTTAATATTAAAAATTCTATACTTAATATACTGAACCATTTAATTTATTATTTGATGGACAGTTTCAAATATGCCCTTATTGGGAACGATTTAGTTTACTCTATGTTATATTTTTAATACAAATTTATAAATTTCTATATTTATCCTCAAAGATTTTATCTAAATTTTTAGCACAATTAAAGACTTAACAAAAAGCTAAGAATGATGACTGCATGAACAAATTATAGTTCATATATCAAAAGTATTATCATATATCAAAATTTTTTATCTTTCCTTGTATAAAAAAAAGTAATAATAATAATATTTTCTTTTTTTTATCAAGATAATAATAATATTTTCAAGTACTGAAATAAAAAATTACTGCTTAAAATAATTTATCTTTGATTATATAATTTAATTAAAAATTTAAAATCAAAATCTTATAATGAATGATTTGTTAGTTCTTTATGAGTTTTGATGATAAGCGACATTTGTAAACACAAGTTGATGTTTGTCTTTGGTAAGTTGAAAAACTTACTTTGTCAAAGACAAACTCGAGTTTTGGTTAGAAAACTCGAGTTTGGACTTGACAGAGTAGCTCAATTTTAATAAAGCGAGAAAACTCCGGTTTGCATAGGCAAACTCAAGTTTATGACATACAGAGAGCACTCTAAGTTTTTCACATTGAGACAAACTCGAGTTTGCACCATATAGTGACTCTCCAATATTTTCTAAAGTAAACAAAACTCCAGTTTGTGATAATAAACTCGAGTTTTGGGCATACAGAGAACCTCTAATGTTTTAAGCCTAAGAAAAATCCAGTTTTTATATGGAAACTCCAATTTGCAACCAAAAGTTTTCTAAGTTTTCCAAAATTTTGAGAAAACTCGAGTTTGTATTTGTAAACTCGAGTTTAGGCTTGACAGAAAGTTTCATGTTTTACTCACTTTGAGAAAACTCCAGTTTTCACTTGGCATAGATTTTCAAAGGTTTTCAACTTTAAATGAAAACTCAAATTTTGGATTTGGAAACTCAAGTTTATGCCAGGCAGAGAGGTTTGATCATTTCAGTGATTTGAAAACTCAAGTTTACATTTGGAAATTCCAGTTTTGAGCTTTTGGACTTAAACATGTTTTCACTATAAAAGTCCAAAACTCAAGTTTGTCATTAATCAACTCGAGTTTTGCTCCATGATTCAAAATGTGCTTTTAAACTCAAAACATGACATTCTTCTCTGGAAGAAGAAAACTTGAGTTAGTATTTTGAAACTCGAGTTTGTCTTCTGAGCATAGTTACAAACTCTAGTTTGGATAAACAAACTCAAATTTGTGTCCCTGGTTTTGAAAATCAAATTGCTCGAATTTGTGAAATCTTCCCATTTAATTTTAATACTTCTTCTCATCACTGATTACTATTCTCAGCTATGTTTAATCAGTTTGCTAATGAGTTTCAGATGGTTTATAGAACTTTAAATGAAGATTTGAGCAAAAGCAAAAAGTAATGTCAACACATTAAATGCAAAGTTCAGAAAACTTGCATCCTTTTGGACAATCATTCTATACACGTTGCAAAGGGATTAATGTTTCCTTTCCACATTTAGTAGCTACTCTTCCAATGGATTAAAAGTCAAGAAGTCAACCATAAAATTCTGTGCAACTGGATTAACCAAAGAGTAGAGAGAAGAAGACCAAAGCTCAACCTTAATCCTTGCTTAATGGAGGCAACGGTCATATTGAAGATTACAACGGCATTTAATGCTCTTTTTGTATAAATAGAGTTGCATTCAATTCTTCTCAATAACAAATCTGCTGAAAACAAAAACCATTTAAATTTCCAACTACTCTTAGTTTTCTTGTGTAAAGTATCTTTTGATATATTCGTACTTCGGTGATTATATTTATCCACTCTTAGAGAGAGTTCATTTATTGTAAATCATTTCATTGTAAGAATCTCAAATCGTGGGACTTGGAGATTGGGATATTGATTGCAACTTGTAAGGGGGAGTAAGTTCTAGTAAGAGAATACTCTAGAGTTACTGAGAGTGTGTAATCAATTGAGATAGTGAAATTCGAGTGTCTACGGACGTAGGTCAAGAGTTGGACCGAACTAGTATAAATTCCTTGTGTCTTGCTTTCCTTCTTCATACTACTCGCTTAGCTCTGTTTTAGTGTACAAAAACAGAGTAATCTCAAAAGAATTTTAAAATCCCTAATTCACCCCCCTCTTGGTGATTGGCTCCACTTTCATGATTCAGTTTTTAATATCTTAAAATAAATATCTACAACATGAAATAAAATTATTTATTTCAATTTTGCAATAAATTGTTTAAGATTGTAATTTTCAATATTTTGTCAAAAATAAAACTTGTTTATTTTGAGGTTATATATTTTACTGTCTTAAAGCGAAATGTTTTAAAGGTTGTATATTTATTTTATGTCTTAAAATATTTTATTTATAATTTATAAAATGAATAATGGTTACAAGTCACCCCTTTTATTAATTTAAAAATATTTTTTTACCACATATTAATATGAAATATAAAATGTTAAAAGGACTAAACACAAACGTTCAAGCAGAAAAATGGGATTGAAACCAACGCAGAACGCTCCCATTGAGTTGAAATGTTATGAAGGATTTTCTTATTTATTTTAATCCTTAAAAATATTTACATTTGATCATTTAATTAATTAATGGCATTTGAGTATGCAAGTTTTATTTTTATTAAGTTGTTTAATGAAATTAAAAAAGTTTTTGAGATCACATCAAACAAAAATTAAATAGGGTAATATAAAATATTTTTGATAGACACACTGCATGTCTCTTCCTATTAGAGACAATTCTATTTGAAGTATTATTGATCATTAAAGTAAAAAGATTTAGACCCCAAAAATAATAATAAATAAATAAACAGATTGAAATTAAACCTACCACAAAGTTAAAACACTGAAACTATACCTTAGCTAGCCTCTATCTACCATTTAATATTACATTTGTCTCTTAAAATAAGATCTCCTTTGTCATGATAATTTACACTCAAACGGGATCGCATATGAAGGGTCCATTTTAATTTAGCTTTTGAAGAATAGTTTTTATGATTTATGAGGTAAAAATGGCTTTAAATTAGAGAATAGCTTTTTGGGATTTACGAGGTAAAAATGAATTTTGGATAATAGCTTTTGAATAAAAATGATAGTGTTTTGATATTATTATCGAATAGCTTTTTTCGGTCAAATTTACCAAAAAAAAAAAAAAAAAAAGACATTAGCTTTTGGTGTAATTGCATATAAAGGACAAGGTTGTATTTTAAATATTATAAAAATTATATTTCATAATAAATACCAAAAATTACATAAATTTGTGTACAAAATTAAAATACTTAAGGGTAATGGCTGGTACAAAAACAATACTTCATAATCTTAAAAATTTATTTTTATTAAAAAAATATTTCAGAGTACGGACTAAAAGATACTTAAGAATACTGAAAAAATATTTCAAAATCTTCAAAATTTATTTTAGGATATTGGAAAAATATTTTTAGAGTAATGACTGATTTTGAAAAAATATTTTAGGGTTTTGACGGGTACTAGAAAAATACTTAATAATACCGATGGAAACTTAAAAAATACTATGATGGTAGAAGAGAGAAAGAAATCTAAAAAAATAGATTTTTTTTCAAAACCTAGGTTTTATATCCAAAACGTAGGTTTTGATGTAGAATAGGTTTTGAACAATTTTAGAGTGTTAGGTAAACTTTTGTCAAAACCTAGGTTTTTTTTTTTTTAGGTCAAACAACCTAAGTTTTAAAGTTATCTAAAATAGAAGTTTTGAAGTTATCTAAAATAGCATAAGAGGTAGTATCAGCAGGAATAGTCTACATCCTCAAAATATATTAATTCCTTAAAGACTTCTCCGTGATTAGTTTCTCCTTTAGCAACAGGAAACGAAAAATATATTAGTTTTCGCCTTCAGGAATAGTCTACATCCTCAACCTCAACTTTTGCGTGCCTATAAATTTCTGAACGCTACGAGGTGCAAACACACGCAAAGAGCAATATTATTATTGAACCATGGCTTTGAATTCTAAAGAGACTCATCGTCTGAATGATGAAGAACAAGATTCGTACGGCCTTTCTGCCATGCTTCATGGTTGTAGCCAGGTCTACTGTGCAGTTCTTAAAGCTTCGCTTGAGCTCAACTTGTTTGAGATAATAGCTAAGGAAGGAGGAAGACACGTGTCAGCCTCTGAAGTAGCTTCAAATCTTCCAAGTTCTTCTCAACACAAAGATTTAGCTTCTAGGATCGATCGTGTCTTGAGGCTTCTTGCAACTTACTTTCTTCTGAATTGTTCGGTTCGAGAGGAGGAAGATGGTGTCTCTGAGAGACTCTATGCAATTTCTCCTGTTGGGAGCTACTTTGTTGGTGGGGACAATAATGGTGGACTCATGACTCTTTCCTCATCATTCATCTGTCACAAGGCACTTATGGATGCTTGGTAAAGTTTTTTCTCCACTAATAAACAATCTATAAGTCTGTGCGTAGTGTCTAACTGCATTTTTGCTTTGGTACTCCCTCTTATCCTCAATATATATGAGCTACATAACAATTAAAAAATATTAACAAATCAAAGTAATTTGTTTGTAAGAAATATGTATTGGTTTACTTGAATAGCTGATTTGTTGTCAGATCTAAATAACTTATTAGTGTTTTTAAGAAAACTGTTAAAGTTAGTTAAAAGTAATAAATATGAGGGAAATACACTTTTTCCCCTCTAAATATGCCATTATTTATATGTGGATAAAATGAGAGAGAAATTAATAATTTGAAAAATGGTGAAAGAGAATGTAAGAGAAAAATTAATTAAGGGTGAAATTAATAAACAGTAAGATCTATCTTAGATTTTGTGCAAAGCATGGGATATATAATCCATCTATCTCATAAGATGAATTAGATTTGTTTTTACAAAATATAATTTTTAATTAATTGTTTTATATATATGTTTGGATAGGATGAATTTTAAGGTTGCCATTATAGAGGAAGACACTGACTTATTCATTAAGGTTGCCATTATAGAGGAAGACACTGACTTATTCAAGAAAGTTCATGGAATACCAATGTACCAACACGCAGAGAGAGATCCAACATGGAACAACATTTTCAACAAAGCAATGGCCAACCTTTGCGATATAGAGTTGAGAAGAATTTTGGAAATATAAAAAGGTTTTGAGGGAATATCAACACTTGTTGATGTTGGAGGTGGTACTGGCGAAAACCTTAGAATGATTGTCTCTAAGTACCCTTCAATTAAGGGCATCAATTTTGATTTGCCCAATGTTATTGAAAACGCACCACCTCATCCAGGTACATAATCTTCATTATATCTAGCACTACGTTAGATTATACTTTTAGTATTTTATGTTTGCATCAAGTTTAATTTCCCTTAACTATATAACTTTCAAAACTTAATACCATTAGTTTCATCTAACAAAAAGTGTTCACTCGTCAAACTGATCGAAGTATAAGAGTGCAAATTAAATATTGATAAAGCATGTTTGCATTTTAATATTTTTCTATATAATATTGTTTTGTTTAAGTCATTTAAATTCAAAAATGAAAACAACTCTATCTTTCTTTGCGAATACTTTGTAAGCATTTGATTGCAAATTTAACACTTAATTTTTATGAATAGGCATTTTCCGTTACATAAAATTAATAGTATTAATGTAAAGTAATAAAAATAAACTTTATAAACTTAAAGGATTAAAATTAAATGAAGCTTAGTACAAACATAAAGGTTTAAATGTATCATTTAGCCCATTTACTTTTATTTTGACAAAAGTTCATATTTAGTCTTTCAATTTTATATAAGAAATTTATCTTAGCAGCTTAATTGCTGTTATAAGATTATTAAAATTATCATTTGAGGTTCAAATTTTATAGGGATCGAGCACGTTGGAGGGGACATGTTTGAAAGTGTTCCGAAGGGTGATGTTATTACGATGAAGGTTAGTGCCAAAGTTTGTCATCCTAGTTTCAACTTCTCAATTATTAAATCCGTGGATATTAGATGATGTGGTCTTTATCTATCAAAGTAAAAGGATATGTGGTATTATAATCACGTGCTCATTTTGGTAGTTAAAAGAATATAATAAGTAGATTTCACATTAGTCATATAAAACCACCCTTATATCAAATAACAAGTACACCAATATGTGTGGGTTAGGTTAAGTGGTGAGATATCAAATAATTTACCAAATCCAAATCCTTATAAATATGACAAAAAAAATTATTCTCTCTCCTTTCTATACATAGGAACAAAGGGTTACATACATATTTCAAATAAATCATGTAATGTATGCTATAAGCCTGTAATTTATTTGGTTTATTTAATCTTTTCAGATTAATCGATTAGCTCCTATATTATGTACAAGGTAATATTATGTTCATGTTAGTAATGAAAATTTAATTAAGCGTCTTAAAATGTCATAAAATGAGATTATTCTCAAGTATATCACATATACTACAAAATAATCCTGTGAGTATGACATGTCAGATCATCTTAATCGTCATGACCTTTTATATCAAAATGTAATCGTTCTAAATATTTATTATTTCATTTCGTTTAGTCCTAAATAAAAGATCTTTTATCATTTCGTCTTCTGTATTTATTATTTCTCTTTAAACTAATCGACTTATAAACCGATACAAAATCTAATGATATACTATTTTAGTCTTATTTATAAGGTCCTTTCAGCATATTTCACACAAACTAAGAAAAAAAACTTTAAACTTTATCAACTCCATCATAAAATTCAACAAATTTTCAATTTTATCCCTATCTAATATACATTATATCTCATGAGAATAAAATTAACACAATAGTAAATGAAAGGCACAAATGTACATTTGACTAGAAAATTTAATCAGATGCCTTATAAATATGAAAAAAAAAAAAAAAAAAAAAAATCTTCTCTCTCCACCTTATAAATAGGACCAAAGGAGCACATATGTATTTCAAATAAATCATGTAATAATATGCTATAACCATGTAATTTATTTAACTTATTTAATCTCCTCAAATTAATCAACTAATTCTTATATTATGTACAAGGTTACATTATGCTCATGTTACCATGTTAGTATTGAGAATTTAATTAAGCGTCTTAAAATGTCATTATTCCCAAGTATCACATATATATACTACAAAATAATCATGTACGAGTAGACATGTCAAATCATTTTAATCGTCATGACATTTTATTTCAAAATGTACCCGTTCTAAATATTATATATATATTGTTTCCTTCAGTTTCGTCCCAAATATATGAACTAAAAGTAACTAATTTATAGAAATTTTAAAAATTAATTTAGTTATTTGTAAAAAAAAAAAAAAAAGTATAAATTTTCCTATTTTAATTATTTATATTGAAGTTACTATTCTTATTCACGGAAACCCTTCTAATGACATTAATGGTTTAGGAAAAAATTAAGAACTTGGGAGACAAAGTGTATTGGGATCTTACATTTAAGATGGGTAAATGATTTTTTCGATCCACCGGAGATAAGTTATCTCTAGTGATCTCCAAAACTACGTCGTTTTGGATTAGTAAAGGGTGTTTTTATAATTTTGCACCATTTATTAATTCACCTAAAATTACAAACACACATTTCATTAATCCAAAACGACGTAGTTTTAGGAGTCACTGAAGATAACTTATCTCCAGTGACTGGAGAAATACTTTTCCCAAAAGTAAATCCCTGAACTAGCTAGGTTCTACATGTAGGACTTAGCTTGAAGGAGTATCATATACCAATGAAAATAGTACCTCATATAATCTTAAACGCAGGAGTTCTATAACTAATTTATAAAAATTAAGAAAATTATTTCAGTTAGTTATATATAACAAATGTGTGTTAATTTTTTTCTAAAATCTCCCATTTTGTGAGACAAAGTAAATTGATGTCTTATATTTAAGTTTAAAGCAAATTGTTTCACTAGCTTCTATATTCAGGATAAGCCAAGAAAGAGGAAGCAGTGACATATTTTTAACTAAGATCAATCTTATTACGTTGTAGGCGGTATGCCACAATTGGTCAGATGAAAATAGCATAAAAGTGTTGAGGAAATGCCACGAAGCATTGCCAGAGAAAGGTAAGGTGATAGTGATTGAGTTGATAATGCCTGAAGTAATTGGATCAACAGAAGAAGCCAAGTTTGCAGCGAGCGTGGACAATCTCATGTTCCTTCATGATGGAAGAGAAAGAACTGAGAAAGAATTTGAATCTCTTTGCAAACGTTCTGGCTTTTCTGCTTTCAAACTCGCTTCTCGTGCTTTCTCTGCTTTAGGAGTTATGGAATTCTCCAAATAATATGGCTAGATTATTAATTCTACGGTTAAAGGGGCAATTTTACTATAGAAGTTTTCACGAAAGGCCATTTTGCCTTAGAGCTTTTTATAGGGGGCAATTTTGCCCGGAAAGTGTGAAAAATCGAGCAATTTTGCCATGGCCGTTATCCCGGTTAATCTTGACTATTACTTGATCAAATATGCTGATCGGGAAGGTCACATGTCATCCACATTATTTTTGTTAAAATGCAAATTTGCACCGAAAGTCCATATATTATTTACTTCCTCTTTTTCCAAAGTTAAATTTAAAACTTCCGGAATAAATTTATACTTTAACAAAAATAACGTGGATGATATGTGAATTGTCGGTTTATAGCCTATTTGTTCAACAAACTATCGGGATAACGATTATGGCAAAATTGCCGCTGAAAAACTTACGGGGGCAAAATTATCCCTCGGTGAGAATTTCTGGAACAAAATTGCCTCTTAACCATTAATCTTCTAAATTCTCTGCTTCATGGATTCAGATAGTGTTTTTTACACTTGGTCTTATTATAAATAGAATAAGGTTACCTAGCCAGTCGAATTGAAGCAGGACTTAAATAAATGTCTAAAGTATAAAGCTTCTTGATGTTATTTACACACACACACACACAGAAGAATACAGTCTTTTATTTTTGTTGGGTTTTAATAAATTCAAATGCTTGTTATTAGGAACTGTTGGTAAACAAATTGTACTCAAAGATTATGGGAATCCAGGCCATCTCATATTTTAATTATCAACTAATTAAGATAATAATTTTCTTAATAAGCAGTAGTCAATGCCTTGTTTTAATAAAATTCTGCCTTCTAATATTTGTGTGAACCTCAGTTGTAATATATATGATAGCTTGTAGCATGTGGTCAATCTATCTAAGGCCCCATGCCAATCAATGGAAACACGTCTTAAATTACAATATAAAATTAATGAGAAAATTCATGTGCAAGTCTTTATGGTTTTGTAATTGATTTTTAATTACATCATTATAGTTTTTTTTATCAGGTTATCTTTATACTTGATTTTTAATCAGCCCTGTGTAGCAACGTGATTAACTAGGGACCATATCAAGAATTCGGTAAAACTACAGGGACTTGAGATTAACTTTTCGCAAAACAATAATAATAATTAAAAAACTCTTGAGCCAAATATATGTGTATTTTTACCCAATTTGAATTAAATAAATGAGAATAGTGGATTTTTTTAAGGGAAAATGATAGGTAAAATTTTTTATCATACAATAGCCATAGCAAAAAAAAAAAAAAAAAAAAAGGAAAATGACAAATAAATACCATATGAATTTGTAAAACCCCAGAAGTCTCTCGAATTTTTAAAAAGACTGAGAGGTATCAAGGATCTATATGGATATGCAAATTCGGGTGAAATTACTCTTTTGCCCTTAGTTTTAAATAAATAAATAAATAAATTACCTCGTCGGAGCGTCGCCACCAATGCAAGGCGTTGGAGGGCGGCAATGGCCGCGCCGACCACCGGCGAGGGGTGTAATACCCTAAAAATTGTATTTAGCATAACCACTATATTTTGGTAAATGATACCTATTAGAATAGGTGAATATATGGTCTCAAAATATTATAGCTTATTTAATTTGATTTAGGGAATTTTCTCCTAGAATTAAATAAACCAAAGACCCAAATTTTCTAATATTCTTGTAGAGATAATAAAATACCCTACTAACTCATATGAATATCATATCTTAGCAAATAAAATACAAATGTGAATTGTTATAATCTATGGGTTATATTTTCATCTAAATTCTACTTTGGAATTAATAAACCAATGGTTAATTATAAAACTACATGAAGGCAATAAAATTGATATTAAATCACATAAGATAACAACTATTTTAAATGATCATAAGGCAAGAAAATAGCACATAAATTAGTGATTAATTTATAACCAAAAGTGATGAAACCACTTAATTATATTAAAGTAAATTAGCAACAATAAATGAACAAATGAGCTTGCAATAATTAAGGTTAATGGCAAAACACATGTAACTGCCTATCAGGGATATACTTTAGCCTAAATACAAGTGGTAGATGGCAATGAAAATAAATAGATATTAAAGAGAATGAAATACCCTATAATTATCACATTGAATCATAGTTCCTATTTATTTCTAAAGGGCCATAAAATGTTATTAAAATGCTCAAACAAATTAAAAGAAATTGTCAATAATTGTTGGGAAATTAAATTGATATTAATTGGATTATTTGCATTAACATTCATAATTAATCTAGTGGCAAATATTAATAAACAATTTGGAATATTTGAACTTAAGTAAATATTAAAGAGTAGTAAGGGTTCAATATTAGTATCAAATGAGTTTCCAAAGATCACAATTAATGTAATAAATCAATCATACAATTATAATTAAGCCTTGTAATAACTAAAACACTATATTAGGGATTATAACTTGAATTAAATTAACAACCCCTAAGGGTATAATAAGGGGCGAAATTTGTGGTAAATTAAGAAGCGAAGATTAAACAAAAATATAAGATAGGAGCACAAGTAATATAAAATAAAAATCTACCAAAGCAAGTAGGATTTTTCTACATAAATGAGGAAGTAAGAATTGAAAGAAGGTTCTAGAAAGTTCTAGAAGATTCAACAACTTGGAGAGCAAGTTGGGAAAACTTGGAGAACAAGTTGGAAAACTTGGAGAGCAAGAGTCAAAAGTACATGTGCAAAAACTTATTGGACAAGGAGGGAAACTTCTTGAAGAAGGATGAAAAAGATGAAGGAAGAGAGAAGAGGAGTGGCTTGTTGGAGAAGTTGTATTTGTAGCCTATAAATAGGAAGCAAATCCCTCTTCAATTCTTCACACCAAAACTCAACCAAGAAGGTGAGTTCTTAGAAAGCAAGAGTAGAGAGAAAGTGAGAGTGAAGGGTCTTGGAGAAGGAGTTGCAAGGTTCTTCAAAGGTAAGTTCTCAAGTTCTAACTTTAAGTTCATAGATAGAAGTCATTTTGATTTTAAAAATGCTAGAGTAGTTTTATTTTCATGTTTTTATGGTTAAAAATAGCTTTATTTCAAAAAATTTATGAAGGAAGTAATAGAGCAAAATTTTTGAGAGAGAAACACCGAAGTAATGAAGTTCTGGCGAAATTTTTCGGGTAGGCGATTTCTGGAGTCAGTAGTACAAATGCCATAATTCTATATTGAAGATGAAGTCAATTAATTCTGAAATTTTTCATGGTTAAAGTAGACATATAGAGCTTTCCAAATATACCTAGAATGTGTCATTTAGAGTTTTTTGCAAGGAATTAAAAATTGTAGAAAATAGGCTACGAAATTCTGGAATTTTTCTGGGCAAGATATGAACACGTGAAAACTGGGAATTGTTCTTAAGTTATGGGAAAAATTAGTATTTTTTATTCAAAAATAGACATCCTAAGGAGTCCGAGGAATTTTACGGATCCTCATTTTGATTTTTTTGGAATTAATTATGATTTTTCAAAGTTAGGCGAAAAATCTACCCTGAATGTTGTAATTAGCGTTTTTTACGAAATTTAAGGGGAATAAATTGAAAAGTAATTCCACCAGGGGTAAAATGGTCATTAGTGACTGAGATATCTATTAGGGTATTATTTGTGAATTAATAAATACAAAATTACCATTATAGGATATACGTGATCATACTCCGACCGACCTACGTACCGCGATCATCGACGAAGGTTCGAACACGTACTGTAACACTAACTCTGATGCTTATTGTATGCTATATGTGATAGATGTTTTCATGAAGTGATGGACAAGACTAGGTCTTGGGCCAGGCACTGTGACTAAGTTTATGGGGCTTAAATCACTACTTATACATTCAGCTTTATACACGGGTTATGGTTTTGATAATACCGTTACAGTTTTCCTAGCGCTGAGGACACGAATGTACATCGTGGCACTGGTGAATAGTGCAGACTATAATAACATTCATATGCAGTGGCTGTGTTCCATTATTATCTTTCATATGTGGTTCGCTTTGTAATGTCATGAATATCGTCATACATAACTGTTACATAAGCATGAGGTTAACCGTTACCTGAGATTCAATGGTCATTGAATCTCAACTCTTACCATAGCTTCAAGGTCCGAGGAACCAAGGACCAAAGACAAGAGTAAGCAGAGTAAACAGAACGCGTAGAGACCCGACTGAAGATCCTATTTCTAGACTTGTACCGTTATGACAAATGTATTGTACTCTATGAACAGACGAATACGTCACAGTTAATGATATATCAGTTACTCACTCTTTTACTTGCTCCGATGCTCTACTCTGATGAAAAAAAAAAATTATTCCGCTTTACAAAATTGGGGTGTTACAAGGGGGGTGGGGGTTTTTTTTTTTTTAGGAAAATCCTTTTGAGGGCCCTTTTAGCCCAAAAAAAACTCAAAAAGGGCCCAAACTTTCTGTCAATCCCAGAAAGGGCCTCAGAACCTTTTCTGACATGTGAATATTAAATGAAAAGACAAGAAAGCCCCTAACTAAAGCTGAAAAAGGAAGGGGGTTCTGATTTCAAATCTCTCCCTCTCTCTCGTGGCTTCGTCTCTCTCGACGGGTGTCTTAACGATCAGCCGCCGTCAACCCTCTAAAGCTGAAAGTCTCGGCGTCGCCGGTTCGCCAAAGGTAGGAAACATTTTAGGGATTAGGTTTTTTCGGTCACTTGTTTTGTTTCTGCTGTTTTAGAAGTAAATGGAAAGCTGGTTGCTAAACCTGTTTTTATGAAATCAGAGGTTGCATTGGGTATTAGTAGTTTACCATTTCCTCCAACTGTGCTTCCTCTGATGGTTTGTGCTCTTTGGGTCGCTTGAGCCTTTTTTTTTTTTTTTTTTTTTTTTTTTTTTTTTTTTTTTTTTTTTCTATTTCAATTAGTGTTTTGGTTTTTGTTTGTGTGTTTTCTGATAGTAATTGTGTCTCCTTCCAGGAAGAGACTCAGCAAAGTGCAGCCAACTAGAAATCAACTAATCCGTTTGATCTTCCCTATGAATCTGATGTAGTGCACAACAATATGGTATGTGATTGATTGTTGGTAGATATTTATGTTAATCAGGAGAGGATCTCCTTCCGTTTGTAATTGTCTGACTGTATTGTAAAATGCATAGTTCGTTGGGTAGTTAGTATATGATGCATATAAGAACTGAACAATCTATTTTAGTCATCAATCTATTTTCACCTAGCTGGCAGTGGTAGTGAGTATTGATCCCCGCCGAGTTTACATAAAGAGTCCCAGTGATGTGCAATTCAAGACTATATAAAGGTGTCAAATCCTGGTAATGATATGTTTTTCTTCCTCTTTCCTTTCATTTCTAAGAGGACGACTGCCTGGTTTAAGATGGAATATATATTGAACATCCATTGTGGTGAAATTGGTAGATTAATCATTAATCAATCTACCAAAAGTCGTGCAGGTTCATGGTCCTCTAAGTCTGATCTTGAAGAATTAGCCCTCATGATTATGCAATCTACCAAAAGGTAGATTATTCTATTATGATTTTCTCCTTTTCCATTGATTAAATGAATATTCATTCTTTATTATATGATATAGCTAGTCATTATCATTAATTATAACTCTGAAGCAACTGTAAGTTCTAGCAAATCGAGTTCGCATATTTTCTTGAAAGGTTCCCTTTCATTTTAGAGGAAATCCTTCTGCTTAAATACAGCATTACAGAGATATTTTGGGATGTAATGGATAGAAAGAAATCATTCAATTTTCATAATGATATATTCATTCTTTTTTAATTTGCAAAATAAATTTCAGGTTCAAATGGAGAAGAATATGCTTGTTACCAATGTACAGTAAGCCCTGCTTTCTCCTCTTTACCTGCGAACCAAATGGAGAAGAATATGCTTGTTACCAATGTACAGTAAGCCCTACTTTCTCCTCTTTACCAGCGAAACACATTTTGCTGGATGAGATTCTTGACTATAACTTTGCTCTGTTAAAATTGCCATTGAATGTTGCCCAAAAGCCATTAACTTCTTGGTGTTGCATCTAGTTTTCAAATAACTTTGTTCGATTGATCTTACGTATGAAATGAGAAACATTATATCAATATTTCTCTTCAATGATGTTATGTTTTTCTTATAAAATTGTGCTATTTAGAGATGCTGGTTATATCAGGAAGTATCAAGAATTCACGATGAAATCACTTTACTACTTGCTTTCTAAGGTGATTTTTTTCCTTTTTAAAGGTGAATGGGGGATGAGAAGGCAGACGATTGGCGGCTTATGAGCTTGCAAAAGCAGTTAAAGCACTTGGTGCTGGAGAAATACTGCTTAACTGCATTGACTGTGATGGTAACATGCAATTTTTTGCCAGAACTTTTTAAAAGGATATGTATTTTAACCATGAGTTACTAGTTTGTCAATAGTAATAATGATACTATAACAGTGTTGTGGTAATCCTAGTTCCAATTTAGTGGCATTTTACGTGTCATTTTGAGATGACAAATGGAAAGAGATAATTGTTTTTCATGTTTTTGTCCAGTTTATCAAATTATTTTTTTAAATGAGGATTATGCTTACTTCAGTCTTAAATTTTATTTACTTTTCTAATTTCACTATATATCCTAGAATATTTTATACCTTTGATGTGTACACGTACAATCTGGAACAAATTCATTTTCCTCATCCTATAATCTTTTTTATTTTTTTTAATCATAAGTTTTGGCTGTTTCTGGCTGTTAGCTGTAGAAGCTGGTTGGTGTCGAATGATGGGATGAGAGACCACTTGTTGCATATTTATGTTCTATGGCCTATTCACTTTGATTGGATTTGATTGATCTGGGGAGTTTGTACATCCTGATTATTCTAATAAAGCCCATATTTGTTGAAGTCTCCACGCATGCTGTTGTTTGGGCTATCTCCATTACATTACTAACAAATGTGAGAAAGAATGGAAACCTTATTTTATGGTGTTGGGTGACTGGATTCTGATAAATAAGTGGCTTATTACATGAAATATTTTGTAATCGTTCTAGTGATGAGCCCAATGATAAATAAGATGTGTGGCTGATATTATGGTTGCTGTCTCAAGTGCCATTATATTAGTTTGGTCAGTTGCGAGGACACCGTGAAACGTTAGATTTACTTAAAGATTTTACAATGTTGGCTTTCGTAAAATTGTTTGGATTTTGGCCCCAAGAACTGGTTGGATTTATATTTTTGGAAATAACTAAAAAGTGGAAATTATCCCCGTTTTTGAGCGAACTCTTGGACTTAACTGGTTGGCCTTATATTTTTTGTTGCAAATGAGTGAACTCTTGGACTTAACCTTGCTCATCAACCGCACCATAAGTTCTTTGGCAACTTCCTCATTCTTGTCCTAAATTTCTTCCTGGATATATTTTTCCCTTTGTTTAAGTTGTTTCAAGTACAAATGTTGATCTTGTGATATATGATGTGAACGATATATGTTTTTTCGTAGTGCGTATGACATATGCACGGCTGCTTTCCAACTTGTAACAAGAAATGCTGGCGCTTCAACATAGCTTGTCTCAAGAAGGCCAGCATGAAGGTCAGCCACCCAACAACCAACCATCTTCTTCCGAGGAGTCTGAGGACGAGGATGGACATGACATAGAGGAGGGAGATGACATTAGGGGGATACTTTGTATTAGGACAAAAGTGTTAGGACACATGTATTTATTACTCCTTTGTATTCATGAGGATGACATTAAAGCTTCTTGTTATTTTGTAAATTGTCTACTGATGCTGACTTGATAATCTTTATTCAATGACAACAGAAATTTTTTGATTCTGTTTTGATGTGGTTATGGAATGAGAACAAGAAATTTTAGCATCTGTTTTGATGTGGTCATGGAATGAGAACTGCAAAATAATGGACAGGATTAACAACTTCAACAGGGGTTGCTAACAACAATATCATGGGTCACTTACAACAATATCAGGGGTCACCTACAACAAAATCAAGGGGCGATTACAACAATATCAGGGGTCACTTACAATAAAATCAGGGGGCGATTACAACGATAATAGGGGTCACTAACAACAATATCAGGGGTCACTTACAACAATAACAGGGGTCACTTACAACAATATCAGTACCTAATAACAACAATATCAGTACCTAATATAACAATATCAGTACCTAATATAACAATATCAGTACCTAATTACAACAATAATAGCACCTAATTACAACAATAACAGGGGTCACTTACAACAAAAGTAGGGGCCGATTACAATAATAACAGTGGCCACTTACAACAAAATCAGGGGGCGATTACAACAATAAAAGGGGTCACTTACACCAATAACAGGGGTCACTTACAACAATAACGACAGATCACTTACAACAATATCGGGGTCACTTACAACAATATCAGGGTCACTAACAACAATATCAGGGGTCACCTACAACAATAACAGGGGAATAATGTGACTTAGGATGAAATTTGAACTCAACCTACTTTCAAACTGATATCTTCCTTCCGACTTCCGATCATTTATCTACTACTTGTCATTAGTAATTTAAAAAAAAAAAAAAAAAAAAAAAAAAAGCAAACCAACCAACCATATTTTCACTTCACACAAACTTGTCACAAGAAACCGGCATCATCTTTGGTATCAACGGCCTCATGGGAACGATACTCTACTTACACTTTATTACTTGTTCGACTAATTAACTCGCCACAAGGAAATTGACCAACATACCACAAAAACCATCTTTACTAGGCCAAGTTCATCCAGCCCAGTAATACCTTCTAAAAGAATCTTAACTCTTTCACCTTCCTACACACCTTCCCGGAAGGACCCTCCTATCGCTTGGGTAGATCAATATGCCAAACCATGATATGTTTCTCACATATATATGGTCATTTCTTATGGGATATACCAGGTTCAGGTATGTGTGATCTTGAATGTGCTTGTTACACTCTAGAATAGTGGGAAGATTTAGATGATGAACAACAACTATACCCCTACAAGAATGCTATAAAGGAGGCACACAAAAAAACAAATCTTTTAAAGGATCTCCATGCTGATCTTATACCTCTAAAAGGCTTGATTATGAAGATGCTTGATGATGAAGATGATTTTGGTTCTTCCTAACCTACTTGTAAAACATGTTGGAGAACTCCTCTTCTTCCAGAGAGATCATTTGCTAATATGTCTCTTGCTGAACTCATGTTAGGGATAGGACACTCAGATCTCTTACAAAAATACTTTCTAGAAGCTGTTATTCCTAGTGTTCAACCTTTAGTTGTTCATTAGCCAATTCCTTGTATAGGAGTAATGTAAAGTCTTTTTGACAAGGATTTTCCTCCAATTGAGAGAAGAACACACAAAAATACAAGGATATCTACAAGACCCTATGTGATTCCAAATACTATAAACTCTCAAGGTCGGGTTCAACATGCCTCTATCTCAAATGAAGTTTTGAACTGGCAGACCTAAATGTTGTTTGTCAAAGTACATCCTTGACCAGAATTGATTCTAAACTTGATTCATTAGCAATCAAGACACATGGTCTTGCTTCTCAAATGGAGCATTTCTCTGAAAAAGTTCAAAGGCTTTATGCTGCTCAGTCCTAACAAGCCCAAAAACTAGATGCAGAATTGAGAGCATTTATCACTACAGGATATATGGGACCACAATTTAGGCAAAGCCCATTACTCTATTTGTCTTTCTCAAAGGAGCAGCCTGAGTTTTTTTTAAATTTGATCTTAAAGCTGGTTTTTGGCAACTTAGCATTCATCCTAAAGATAGGCCCAAAATTGCCTTATGTATTCTAAATGTCCAAAATCAATGGATTGTTATGCCCTTTGGTCTCAACGTTGCTCTATCATTATTCCCAAAGGCTGTGATCAAAATCCTTGGATCTATCCTCAATGAGGCTCTTGGCTACATTGATGACATCCTTTTATTATCTACCTCTGAGGAAGCCCATAAATCCCTGTTGATCCAAATCTAGAAACTCATAGAACAATATGGCATCATGCTCTCCGCGATGAAAAGTGAAATTGGGGTAATAGAAATTGATTTCTTAGGGATGCATTTCAAAGATGGTCGGTATAGTCCAAGTCCACATATAGCACAAGATTTTCTCAAATTTCTTGATGATAATCTCTCTTATAAAAAAGTTCAACAATTCCTTGGAATTATTAATTACCTCAGGGATTTTATCCCTCATGTGTCTCATCATACTAGCCACCTATAAAAAATGCTTAAAAAGAATCCACCATTGTGGACAAAAGCTCAGACAGATGCAGTAATTGCCCTCAAAAGGATCACTCAAATTCCTCCACCATTCAAAGTTCCTGATCAAGGATGAGGATCTTGCATACCGATACAAGTGATGATTTTTGGGGTGCAATACTTCTTGAAGAAATTATTGGGACTAGATATTACTGTGGACATGCTAGTGGCTAATTAAAGGACTCTGAAAAGCATTACCATGCTACTTACAAAGAGATCCTTGCTGTCAAGCAAGGAATTGAGAAATTTAGTTTTCATCTGAGCCCTTACCACTTTATTATAGAAATGGATACATCTTTTCCAAAGAAAAAATTCTTGCCTAATGGTCAACTCCACAGATGGAACGACTAGTTCTCTCGCTATAAATTCACCGTGAAACATTTGAAAGGGTGCCACAACATTCTTGCAGACTTTCTCTCTTGCCCACAAAAAGGTCTCTCTCCTCCAAAAATTCTCTTAACTAAGCCTCTGTACATTTTCACCATTTCAGAAAAACCTCCTTTCTCTACCATGGCTTATTACCAAAAGGCTACCCTTTTCCCTCCAAATACTTATCTTACTTCCCTCCAAGACCTCAAACAATATGCTAATGAAAATGTATATTATTGGCTCCACCTCTTTTTGGCCAAGACTAACCTTCTTCCTAAAGCTCAACATTTTAGCCTCACTACGCCATATACTAATCTTCCCTTCATCCAAGGCCTTATTCTTGATCAACTACTCTGGTATATTTGATCATTGACTATTCTTCATACTAGTGCTATTGCTCTTGCCCCACTCCCAATACCTTTGTGACAAAAATCATGAAGACTCTGCTTTCCATTAGCTTCTTAAGCTCTTTGCTCCTCTACTCCACTAGCAAGGAAAACTATATAATATAATTAGTAAATACTATAATTTATGGAATATTGGGACACGAAAACAAAAAGATTTTCTTGTGTCTTTTTTCTACATAGGTCATATTTCACTGAGCATGAAGGATATATGTATTTCAAGACAACTGTAGATCCATGGAACTTTTTGTTAGACTGGGTTCGACCAGACCACAAGAAACTACAAGAACTTGGGAATATCTTGGCCTCTACAAACAACCAAGATAAAAAGAATTGTGATCTTTTAGGTCCAAATCCTGCTAAGGTTTCGATCTGTATGCACCATAGCCTCATTATGTGTCATCCTACAATGCTACATTCTCAAAAATTGCAACACAAGGTGATAATGGTCTTCGCTATCAAGACCCATATAATTTCGCTAAGTTAAGTTTATCTACTCTTACATCTCCAACTTCTCTTAATGCACTTCAACCCAATTCAACAAATTGCCCAGCCTACTGCACTCAAGCTCCAGCCTAGGCCCGAGATGCCCAAGACAATACTCCAAGGTCACCAGACCTCTCTGAACTTTATCCTAATCCACTTGGATATGTTCATGATCTCATTGATGACAGTCACGATGATAATCTCTCTCTTAGTCATGAATCTATCTATAAGTGGTGACTCATCACCAGCAAAGTGTCAGCATTTTGTCATTTTGCTTAAAGTAACTTTATCCACGTGTATTGTATTATTATACAAAAAGTTTGCAACGTGTTACATATTTATAAAATGTTTGTTCCTTTATGAGTCATGTGTATTTGTAATATCTTACTTTAAATCACGTGTCTATCCTAGTACGTCTTATCTTCCAACTCATATAGCATTTTGAGTACTGTCATCTTGTAAACTCTGCTTGCCTATATAAGTAGAGCTTCTCTTTAGTTGTAATCAAAAGTAGAAAATCAATAACATATCCAGGATATTCTTAAATGTCTTCCTTCTAGTTTCCTCCTTTATTCTTCTAAAAGCTTAAGTTCTTAGTATGCTATCTTGATCTATATCTTAGATTCAAAGTATGCTCTACACTTGCCTCTTCAAGAGGAACCTGTGCATCAAAACAAAATCAAGATCATGATCCGATTAAGAGAGTACTAAAAATTAAAATACTGATAGTACCGTATTAAAATTAAAAGCCTTGGAATGAAATTGATGTCCTAAAGTGTCCTTGAATATGAGCACGAGATGAGAGCTAGAAAACTCAAACTGTCCATCGGACTAGATTATCATTTGAAGGTAAATAGTTCTTAGTATAGCTCAGTATGGTATTTTTTTTTTTTTTTTTTTTTTTTTTTTTTGTTTATCGGGTTATCGAGATAGGATAGATCAAGATTCCAATGACTTTATTGATGTCTGTATTTGAGATCTTCTATATGTTTGCTTGAAAGTGGGCTGACACAACACAGTCATTAGGATCCTGATACATCCACCCTCCACGTATGCAAATTTTTTTTGGCCAACCGAGGCTTATGCAAATTTATGAGTAATATTGATGTAAATTGATAAATAAATTATTGAGAGTATTCGGTTTTCAGCATGAAATGCTCAATAAATGCACAAAATTATAATAACCTCAAGAGCATTTAAGCTACTATTTTTTATGCTGCCCACTGAATTTACCTTATTTGTTTATAAAAATATATTGATTCTTTTAGGACAGTATTAAATATTTCTTTTTTAAAAAACACGGGAACCCATTTTGAATACTAGAAAATATATATATATATATATATATATATATATGGAGAGAGAGACCAAAATACTAAGTGGAACTGTGGGACCAAGTTCGACATTTATGGTCATTACGCATGACGTACTGGGAACCAAGTTTGTTTGGACGAGCCGACGAGCAGGGGAGTCGGTCCCTTGAGTTTTTATCTGGGCGCTTCGAATGAGTCTCGGATGGTCTTGATGAGATTTGAATGGTCGGATTTCATTTTTTAATTAAAATTATTTTAATGGGTAGAGGATCTAAAATAAAAATGATCTTTATACTAACATTTTTTAAAAAATAATTTTTTATCTAAACAAAATAAATAATCTTAAAAAATAAGATCTGAGCGATCAGATGAGGCGCAAAAATGAACTCCTGCTAGTCCAAAATACCAGCGATATTGTGGGATCGTTGAAGAAATGGCGCCAACTAATTAAAGCTTCGTTTCAGGAAAACACGTAACGTTAGAGATAAGGTGATGAAATGCCCATTGCTGTGAGTTATTTATAACCCCAACTTTAATCTTAAGAACTAAAAAGAGAACATTCTAAAAATCATAAAATTAATTGCGAATAACAATTTATCATAATGAGAACAATAAATAAACATTAAAAAAAATATTTATAAATATTCTTATTAATCTTTAAATCTCCTTCTTCAAATCTTCTAGAATCATCATTTAATCTTTTTTCTTCATATTTTCATTTACATAAAAACGTTTACAACTGTTTTACTCATACCACAAAAGTCAGTTACTCAATTAAATTGTGTTATAAAAGTATGCTAACTTTTCATTTTTGTCTCTATTCATTAGAGAGAATTATTACGAGATCCTAAAAAGTATAATTAAAGGCTCATTTTCACGCATTTGGGAGAAGTATTCTAAATGTGGCCCCGACAATGGTCAAATAAAACATAGTCAGATAACTATATTGAAAAAAAAAAAATATATATATATATATATCGTAATTATCCTTTTCGCAACTTCAAGTTAAGGGTAAAATGCTTCAACAGTTAGAAAATATGACAAAACCTCTTATATGTTCAAATTAACCTGAGGAAAAGGCATTATAATTAAAGAGATAAGAGAATTTTTGGATATTAGTTATAAGACTTTCATTCATTCTTGTAAAAAGTCTTGTATAGTATCTTATAAATAGAAACGGAGAAAAGAAGAAATATTTATCAAGATAAATTATTTATATATATAACTAGCATGTAAAAGTATTTGCATTAGCTCCACTTAAAAACCAGTGTAGAAATAATGATTTCTATGTTGGAAATTACAACCCACAAAATAAGTGCTTTAGACACTTATGAGTGGTTTATAATATGCTTTCTAATTCGAAATATTCTTTGCTAACGATTTTCTAATATGGTGGCGTGAGGCTCACCTTTTAATTATTGTCGACACGGCTCTTGGTAAAAGTTTCTATCACAAATTCTAACTTGTCTTCAGAGTCCTCATTTTCTGCTCATCTTGTATGAGAGTAAGGAATGCTAATTGCCAAACTCATTTTTTTTTTCGTTAATTTTTTTTATTTCTTCTTCTTTATTTGGGTTAAATTATATCAAGCATCATAAAGTACCTTTTTCAGTAGCACTCAATATCTTAATTTAATTTTTAGTACATCTAATATCATAAAATATTTTTCTAGTAGTCCTCTGTGTGCTAAACTAATTTTTAGTGCTTTTAACATCGTAAAGTACTTTTCTCTTATTACTCAGTATAGTTTGTGGTACTTTTTGCTACTAAGAACAATTGTATCCAACAACACCCTAAGGTGTTTTTCAGAAACAATATAATGGGCACCCTAAATTTAGGATATACTAAGTTTACCAAAAAACAACTTCAGAATGTTGGATACACTAAAAATTTGTTTAGAATAATGAGTGCTTTTGGAAAAATATATACTTAGGGCGATAGATTCACTAAAAATTACTCCCTCCAATCCTTTTTATAAGAGCCTAAGATTTGAATTGTTTTAGTCTTTTTATAAAAGCCTAACTAGAATTGTTTTAGTCATTAATTAATTATATATATATATATATATATATATATATTGCATTAAACAAAGGTTTGTGATACCTGTATTTATTGTATTTCTATCTCTTACATATCCTTCATAAATAAGGGCATACCTGAGATTTTTTTTTTTTTTTTTTTTTTTTTTTTTTTTTTTTTTAATCTTAGACATACTTATTTTTAACTAATTTTAATCATTCTCTTAAACCATGTAATTTAGTTATCAGGCTCTTATAAATATGATAAGAAGAAGTAATTTAAGATACTGTGTGTTATTAATAAAATCATTTAGAGTGTTGGATACAACGTACTCACATAAACAAGAAAAAACAAAAAAAATTAACGCCACCAAAAAATCAAGAAGAAGAGTACATGTGTGATACTGTGAGGCCCTGAGTGCGGGGATGAGATCAGCATCCGGCGACCAGCAGGGAATGTGGACTCAAACCCATTCGCAACCAAAAAATCAAGAAGAAGAGTACATCTGTGATACTGTGACGCCCCGAGTGCAGGGATAAGATCAGCAGCCGGCAACCAGCAGGGAATGTGGACTCAAACCCATCTTTGTCGCCAGATCACTTGAATTTTGATAACTCAAAAGTTACTTTGCAGTTTCTTAATCGCACGACGGTGCATGTATCAAAATGCGACAAAGACTAACATACAGAAGGTTCCATTCACTGCATTAAATAATTATTTCAATTGCTTTAATTTTCAAAGTCCTCGTCGATTATGCCTCTTGATCAATTAATATATAAATATATACACATACATGCACACCCACACCCCCATTCATAATATAGGGTTTTTTTAAGACAATTAATTCAATAAATATATTATAAATTAAACTTTTTTTTTTTTTTTTTTTTTTTTCACTTTGTTTAAAAATTTTATGAGTGGGCAAATTAGAAGTAAGCATTAATTATAGGGACAACATCAAAAAATTTGCACTAATTATCTCACAAGTAACTTATATTTTAGACCAAACTATTATTCTAAAAACGTCCAATATTATCATCCGATGGAGTGTATATATTCTAGAATATGCCACTATAGCCTTATTACTCCAATCAAATGCCCCTCTCTTTCTATACCTGCAATAATATCTATGTCCCATTACTAACTGTTATGGACCTGAATAATGGGCTTATTAAAGAAATTTGGGCTTGAGTCCTTCTTAGACCAGGGTAAATCACCAATATTTCCATGATTATGCCCATTATCGGAGATCATGCAGGTAGGGGAGAGAAAACACATTAGATCGTGGGATATGCTCAGCAAGAGAGGACACGCACGATCAATGAGTAGGAACCCTAAACGGCCTCTATATATGAGCATGTTCTCCGGTGCATTCTCTCCATTCGAATTGACTCTTTACAAGTACGCCACACGAGCACACACCCCACCCCCTATATGTATATCAAACTACGTGGACTTTGATCCCTCTCAAGGGTACGTAGGCCCTAGGAATTGTTCCTAGGTCAAGTCCGATCTATCTATGTTCTTATGACAGAACATTAATGTTCCGTTGTGGAACACAAATGTCTCAGCCCTGGAGGCTGGTTAACTTCAATATAGGATCTGGTAGGCTTATCCAATGTTATCTATAGCACAGATAACAGTGGACAAGATGATCACCGTACACAAGAGGTGTGGGGTGTGTGCACGGTGGGACGATATCTAAAGAATAAGGGAGAATACGTGTGTACCGTTCACCGGGGTGTGCCCTATTTATAACCGCGGGTTGATCCGACTCTCTAGGGCGGCATGCTCCCATGATGTCGTGCGCTGTGCCCCCATTTCCCGCACCCACCGAGGTAGTGGGGATAGGTGTGGGGTAGTTGGCCTCCTAGTGGGCTTGACTTGGTCGGCCCATTTCGAGGTCCATAACAACGGTTGCCCCCAAAGTCGGCTATTCGGGCTTACGAATTGCCGAGTTTTACTCCGGTGTAGGCCCCGATTTTCCAGGCCCTTATTTCTCTGAGCCCTTTTGGGTTCTAATTTCAATTGGCCGTAACCGCATCCTACATTCGTGGTGAGTAGAGATTTGCACAAGCATTGCCGCGGATCTTATATATCAGATCCCGACCTCGTACACTAGAACCCGACCTCGTGCGTTTCCACAAGCCGCCTAGGTCTCGTCGTTTTAGGGTCTTCTTTCGGATTCATCAATTCACCTCGGCCGTTGTACGACTTGGTACTCGGCTCAGGGTTTTGAGCAACAATGCCGACATACCGGCAAAGCGCGACCGTTCGCCTAGCTAAGTGTCTTTTCGTTTGCTCGCGTCGCATCGTATACCCGTCGTTTCCGATTATAATGACACGTGCCTTCAAGCGCCGCCTTTGGTTAACGCGCCCATTAATGCCCTACGTCATATCGTCATCATAGCTTTCTAGGGTTTTTCTTTTACCCCTTCGTAACCGATGTAACGTATCGGCTTCTAAACGTCATATCTCTAGAACTCTTATAAGTGCTCCTCACACCCTTCATCATCACTTTTCTTCGTCTTCTCAACTTTGAAGAATCGTACCAGGACTTCCCTTTTTTCGGAATCTGCTTCTTGCTCTCTCGTTCTCTTGCTTCCAGGTATTGTTTTCTCGGTTGTTCTTGAAACACCAGCATGTTATAATTCGTATTTTGCTCTTTGGCCGGGTGTTGAGGTGTTGAACGCTGTGATGACCGTGAATTCCTCTCCAAACGAAAAATGTCGAATGCCATTTTGAACTCGCTGTCTCGAGTTGCTTCGACACCATTTATATTTTTGCTAATTCACTCCTTCGGCTTTGAATTATTCGATGCTTTATTGTTTGCCGTTCTGCATTTGAGTGATTTTGATTTGTTGAATCCTTCACAATCGGGCAAATTTGGGCGATCTGGGCTATCGGGTTTGATATGCATATATTCGTTCATGTTTTAACATGCTATATAACTTGTTCCCAAGATGGATCCAAAACCCCCACTAGTAGACATGTATGGTAATCCTATTCCAGAAGAAGATAGAGAGATTCTTGAACGTGTGCCTGGTCGAACCAAACTTTGGCTATGGCCCATTCTTCCCACGGAAGAAGAGAGGATGGAAAATTTACTCCGATCTCGGGGAAGTGGGAGTAGGACAAGCGTACGAGTTCCTTCTTCACCCGATGTCGAACCCCTAATTCTCCTTCGCCCAGATTGTCGGCTTCTCCGAGGTTATTCCCCGTCTTCAAACATGGGCCCTTTCGGGTCCTTGTGAAGATCAAGTTGCCACAAGGATCCCGCCAACGAATCTAGTTAAGATCCGGGATTCATAATAGTTTTAAAGCCGGACTCGATTTAAACCGAATCTGGTTTAAATCCGGCTACGGTACATGTTTGCGAAGATAAAAAAATAGAAGGCGGATCCGTGTAAACTGAATCTGGTTTAAATCCGGCATCCGTGTTAAGTTTTGAAGGCGGACCCGGATAACTGAATCTAGTTGTAGTCCGGGATCCATAATAATTTTTCAAGGCATCCTCCGTTAACTGAATCTAGTTAACGTTTGTAATCCGCATGACATTTTTGAAGTCGGACTCGGTTAAGCGAATCTAGTTAACGTTCGGGATCCAAGTACAGTTATGAAGGCGGACCCATTTTAACTGAATCTAGTTAGAATTTGGAATCCATGTAAATTTTTGAAGTCCGACTATAGGCAAAATCCGAGCTTCTGTGTATAATTAAAACCCGAGTTCCATGTGGAGAGCCAGGTTAAACTATCAATGCATCCCGGCAGCTCAGAGACCTGAACCACCGTGCTGGGGGGCAATGAGTTGTTAGCAGAAATGCAAATTATCAATAGTTGGGGTTAATGGAAACCGAAGTAAATCAAACTCGAACAAGTATTCGAAATGAGCAAGTTGAACGATTTGCATAAACGGTAAGTATTTTCCATTTATTGTGATTTGCTTACATATTATTAAATGCGGAATATAGACCGAGAAAATTGCTACAAAAGCAAGCAAGGACCTTATCTCGTCTCAAGCAACCCGGATAAGCCGTAAACACCTCGGCCAAATCGTGCTTCACAATCAAGCAACTAATGCATCCCTATAGCTCGGAGACTGAACCGCACGGGCCGGGGGGGGCATCTGTTATGGACCTGAATAATGGGCTTATTAAAGGCTGGGCCCAGTCCTTCTTAGACCAGGTAAATCACCCATATTTCCATGATTATGCCCATTATCGGAGATCATGCAGGTAGGGGAGAGAAAACACATTAGATCGTGGGATATGCTCAGCAAGAGAGGACACGCACGATCAATGAGTAGGAACCCTAAACGGCCTCTATATATGAGCATGTTCTCCGGTGCATTCTCTCCATTCGAATTGACTCTTTACAATTCTCGCACACAGAGCACACACCCCACCCCTATATGTATATCAAACTATGTGGACTTTGATCCCTCTCAAGGGTACGTAGGCCCTAGGAATTGTTCCTAGGTCAAGTCCGATCTATCTATGTTCTTATGACAGAACACTAACAATGGCGGAATCAAGGGGGAATAAGGGGGCTAGGGTAGGCCCCCGCACTCTCTAAACTTTATAGGAATTATCAAGTATACTATGTTAGGGTGATCTGTGTATATTATTCACTCGTGGATACCCAACAACACGACTTTGTACGCCTAATATTGGGAGGAAGAGCCGTGTATCTTGTGGACAAATAAATTTCCCTAGAAAATGCCATTTATGAACACTATCTAGATCAACTTATATATTTATATGCCATATATATATAATATAATATTTTATATTGCACTGCCCACAAAATTCATTCCTCCCACATCTCTCTATAAAAAATTTTAGCCCCGAGGAAAAATTTATCTGCCTTTTCTTTTGAATTTTTTAATTGACATTTAATAATTATGAAATACGATGAATTTTTACCTAGCCTCTTTTATGAGAAACTTTGATAACACGTGTCCTCAAATTTCATAATCTATGAGCTAGAAAATCAAGCTTATATTAATTAAAAATACTCCTAGAAAATCAAGCTTATAGTAATTAAAAGTTTTGATGGATCCTTCAGATCGAGAAGATGTCGATATCAACCTAACCCAGTATGTATGTTGCTTTTTATATTTTTTTATTAATAATTGTTGGTCCAAATTAAACACACACAAAAGACAATGTGTTGTGTCTATTATAGATGAGTTTTAGCACATATTAATTCACAAAATTCCATATTACAAATTCCTCATAATAATCACCTACAACTATTTTTATTTACGATATAAATTTTTTTATTTTCACCTTGTCGTTAAAATTTTTGGGTCCACCACCGTAGAAGAGTTGATATTTATTGACTTTATTGTTATAAATTGTTTGTCTAAGAATTCCACGTCTCCATAAAAAATTTCTTCAAAATGATGCTAGTTTTCTGGACATTGTATTTAATATACTGACATCACTTTTTGCTTTTGTTCAAATCTTCATTTAATATCCTCTAAACTATCTGAAACTCACTAACAAACTGATTAAACATAGTTAGGAATAGTAATGAGTGATGATACGAGGTATTAAGATCAAACATGAAGATTTCACAAATTGAGAAATTTGATTTTCAAACTTTACGACACAAACTCAAGTTTGTTTATCCAAACTAGAGTTTGTAACTTTGCTCAGAAGACAAATTCGAGTTTACAAATCCTAACTCGAGTTTCCTTATTCCAGAGAAGAATGTCGTGATTTGAGTTTAGAAGCACATTTTGAACATAGAGCAAAACTCGAGTTCATTAATGACTAACTCAAGTTTTAGACTTTTATAGTGAAAAACATATTTAAGTCCAAAAACTCAAAACTGGAGTTTTCAACTCTTAAGCGAAGTTTTTAAAATCACTGAAATAGAACAAAGCTTTTTGCTTGGCACAAACTCGAAGTTAGCCAAACCAAACTCGAGTTTCCTTTAAAAATGAAAACCTTTGAAAAATCTATGCCGTGTGAAAAACCGGAGTTTTCTCAAAGTGGGTAAAACATGAATGCTCTCTGTCAAGTATAAACTCGAGTTTACAAATACAAGCTCGAGTTTTCTCAAAACTTTGGAAAACTTAGAAAACTCTTGGTCAAGTGTAAACTGGAGTTTTCATATCAAAGCGGAGTTTGCTTAGGCTCAAAACTTTGGAAGCTCTCGTATGACCAAAACTCGAGTTTACTCAAGCAAATTGGAGTTTTGTTTACTTTAGAAAATATTGAAGAGTTATGTATGGTGCAAACTCGAGTTTGTAAACCTAAACTTGAGTTTGTCTTAATGTGAAAAACTTGGAGTGCTTTCTGTTTCTCACAAACTCGAGTTTGCCTACGCAAACTAGAGTTTTCCTAGTTCATTAAAATTGAGCTACTCTCGTCAAGTCCAAACTCGAGTTTTCTAACCAAAACTCGAGTTTTCCAACCAAAACTCGAGTTTTCCTTTGATAATAAGTTTTTCAACTTACCAAAGACAAACTTCAATCTTGTGTTTACAATTGTCAGTTATCATCAAAACACATGGAGAACTAACAATAACAAAGTTTTTGAGATCACATCAAACAAAAATTAAAGAGGGTCATATAAAATATTTTTATAGACACAGTGCATGTCTCTTCCTATTAGAGACAATTCTATTTGAAGTATTATTGATCATTAAAGTTAAAATATTTAGACCCAAAAAAATTTAAAGAGATTGAAATTAAACCTACCACAAAGTTAAATCACTGAAACTATACCTTAGCTAGCCTGTATCTACCATTTAATATTACATTCGTTTCTTAATATAACATCTCGTTCGTCATTATAATTTACACTCTAAACGGGATCTCATATGAAGGGTCCATTTGAATTTAGCTTTTGAAGAATAGTCTTTATGATTTATGAGGTAAAAATTGTTTTTGGAGAATAACTTTTGGAATTTATGAGGTAAAAATGACTTCTGGAGAATAGCGTTGGGATAAAAATGATAGTGTTTGGATATTATTATCGAATAGCTTTTTGGGTCAAATTTACCAAAAAGGACATTAGTTTTTGGTGTAATTGCATATAAAGGATAAGGTTGTATTTTAAATATTATGAACATTATATTTCATAATAAATACAAAAAATTACATAAATTTTTGTACAAAATTAAAATACTTAAGAGTACCAAATTTGGTACTAAAAAAATACTTCATGATCTTAAAAAATATTTTTATTAAAAAAACATTTCAGGGTACTAACTAAAAGATACTTAAGATTATTGAAAAAATACTTCATGATCCTCAAAATTTATTTTAGGATATTGAAAAAAAATTTTAGAGTAATGACTGATCTTGAAAAAATATTTCAAAGTAGTGACGGGTACTAAAAAATTACTTAAGAATACCGATGGGTACTTAAAAAATATCGTGATGGAAGAGGAGAGAGAAAAATCTAAAAAAATAGTTTTTTTAAAACCTAGGTTTTATATCCAAAACAAAAAGTTTGATTTAGAATAGCTTCTGGATAATTTTAAAGTGTTTGGCAAACTTTTGTCAAAACCTAGGTTTTATTTTCAAAACCTAGGTTTTTTTTTTTTTTTCAAACAAAACTTAGGTTTTGAAGTTATCTAAAATAGCATAAGAGGTAGTATCAACAGGAATAGTCTACATCCTCAAAATATATTAATTCCTTAAAGACTTCTCGATCCGTGATTAGTTTCTGGAAACGAAAAATATATTAGTTTTCGCCTTCAGGAATAGTCAACATCCTCAACCTCAACTTTGGCGTGCCTATAAATTTCTGAACGCTACGAGGTGCAAACACATACAAAGAGCAATATTATTATTGAACCATGGCTTTGAATTCTAAAGAGACTCATCGTCTGAATGATGAAGAACAAGATTCGTACGGCCTTTCTGCCATGCTTCATGGGTGTAGCCAGGTCTACTGTGCAGTTCTTAAAGCTTCGCTTGAGCTCAACTTGTTTGAGATAATAGCTAAGGAAGGAGGAAGACACGTGTCAGCCTCTGAAGTAGCTTCAAAGCTTCCAAGTTCATCTCAACACAAAGATTTAGCTTCTAGAATCGATCGTCTCTTGAGGCTTCTTGCAAGTCACTCCCTTCTGAATTGTTCTGTTCGAGAGAAGGAAGATGGTGTATCTGAGAGACTCTATGCAATTTCTCCTGTTGGAAACTACTTTGTTGGTGGGGACAATAATGGCGGACTCATGACTCTTTTCTCATCATTCCTTTGTCACAAGGCACTTATGGATGCTTGGTAAAGTTTTTTCCCCACTAAAAAACAATCTATATATCTGTGTGTAGTGTTAAACTGTATTTTTGCTTTAATACTCCCTCTTTTCCTCAATATATATGAGCTAGATAACAATTAAAAATTATTAAGAAATTAAAGCTATTTGTTTGTAAAAAATATGTATTGGTTTTCTTGAATAACTGATTTGTTTTAAGATCTAAATAACTGATTTACGTTTTTAAGAAAATTGTGAAAATTAGTTAAAAATAATAAATATGTAAGAAACACAATTTTTTCCTCTAACTAGGTCATTATTTATATGTGGGTAAAATGAGAGAGAAATTAATAATTTGAAAAATGATGAAAGAGAATGTAAGAGAAAAATTAATTAAGGTTAAAATTAGTAGAAATGCATTTGATACTCTGACAACTCTAAAGTGAATCATATAAAAAAGGGACGAAGGGATTTAAAAATTTGGATCTTTTAAAAAAGGAAAAAACGAATCCCCTTAAATTTAGATAAAAACTCTCTTTTAATATATACAATCAATAAGGAAGATGGGTTGGGAAAACATTTATAAATTTGGGAGCCAACCTAAGGTGTGATATTACATTTAGCAGCAAAGCAAACCCTTGACTAGTTTCCAAATGTAGAATTTGAGTATTATTGTTTATTGAAGAAGCTATGGGCATCCTAAAAAAATTGTTAAAGTTGAAAATATACATAATCATTTCAAACCGGTGCTTGATTGTACAAAAACAACATTGCATAATTTTTGAAACATTATGTGATATATTACTCCACAATTTTGTTTAACATATCCATGGTTTCTTTAGAAATATTTTGGGTTAAAAATGCCTTCTTCAACTTATATATATGTTTGGATAGGATGAATTTTAAGGTTGCAATTATAGAGGAAGACACTGACTTATTCAAGAAAGTTCATGGAATACCAATGTACCGATACGCAGAGAGAGATCCAACATGGAACAACATTTTTAACAAAGCAATGGCCAACGTTTGCGACATAGAGATGCGAAGAATTTTGGAGATATACAAAGGATTTGAGGGAATATCAACACTTGTTGATGTTGGAGGTGGTACTGGCCAAAACATTAAAATGATTGTATCTCAGTACCCTTCAATTAAGGGCATCAATTTTGATTTGCCCAATGTTATTCAAAATGCACCACCTCATCCAGGTACATAATCTTCATTATATCTAGCACTACTGCACTATGTATGTACATTTTCTTGACTAAAGTATATTTTTGGTATTTTATATTTGCATCAAGTTTAATTTCAGTTCCTTAACTCTATAACTCTTAAATCTTAACACCATTAGTTTCATCTAACAAAAAGTGTTGACTCATCAAACTAATTGAAGAGATAATAGTGCAAATTAAATACTGATAAAGTATGCTTGCATTTTAATATTTTTTATTTAATTTATTTAAATTAAAAAATGAAAACAACTATATCTTTGTGGATATTTTGTCAGGATTTAATTGAAAGTTTATCACTTAATTTTTATGAGTTAGCATTTTTCGTTAGATAAAATTAATAGTATTGATATTAAAGTAATAGAAATAAACTTTATAAACTTAAAGGATTAAAATTAAATGAATACAAACATAAAGGGTTACATGTATAGTTTGGCCCATTTTCTTTTATTTTGACAAAAGCTCACACTTAGTCTTTTATTTTTATATAAGAAATTTATTTTAGTAGCTGAATTTTATATAAAGTATTTTTTCAGTTGTCTATAACTCTAATGTTGTTAATAAAAATCCTAATATTAAAAATTTAAATATTGACAAAACATTCTCAATTACTAACATATTAATATTATTAGAATTATCATTTGAGGTTCAAATTTTATAGGGATCGAGCACGTTGGAGGGGACATGTTTGAAAGTGTTCCGAAGGGTGATGTTATTATGTTGAAGGTTAGTGCCAAAACTTCTTAATCCGTGAATATTTTATGATGTGGTCTTTATCTATCAAAGTAAAAGGATGTGATATTACAATCTTGTGCTCATTTTGGTAGTTAAAAGAATATAATAATAAGTACAAAACTTGAATAAGTTAGAAATTCAGCAGAATAAGTAGTTTTCACATTAGTTATATAAAACCACCCTTATCTCAAATAACAAGTACACGCATACGTGTGTTGGTTAGGTCAAGTGGTGAGATATCAAATAATTTTCCAAATGCAGATCATCAATTCTTTCAAGTGTGTGTCACGATGACTTCTAGACATATATTTTAAAATTATATGCCATCCTCTTACTCAAAATGTGATGAATTTCAGACAATACCAACATTATAAGAACTGGTTTAGAAGTGAATTTTTGTCATAATAAAATATTTGTTTTCATTTTATCCCTTATATTTATCATTTTTTACCAAACTAATTTACCTGGCTAATAAACTTATATAAAATCTAATGATATACTGCTTTAGTCCAACTTATAAAGCACTTTCAATATATTTCACACACACAAAAAAAAAAACTTCAAAAACTATATCATAAAATTCAGCAATTTTTCAGCTTTAAACCTCATTAACCGTATCATAAAATTCAATAATTTTTCAACTTTATTCGGTGTCTTATAAATATGACAAAAACAAATTTATCTCTCTGTCCTATAAATAGGACCAAAAGAGTACATACATATTTCAAATAAATCATGTAAATATATGCTATAATTATGTAATTTATTTAGCTTATTTAGTTTCCTCAAATTAATCAACTAACTCTTATATTATGTACAAGGTAGTATTATGTTCATGTTAGTATTGAAGATTTAATTAAGCGTCTTAAAATGTCATAAAATGATATTATTCTCAAGTATCACATATATTACAAAATAATCATTTGAGTATGCCATGTCAAATCATTTTAATCGTCATGACCTTTTATATCAAAATGTACTCATTCTAAAATATTATATCATTTCCTTCAGTTTAGTCCTACATATATGAACTAAAAGTCACTAATTTGTAGACACTAAAGAAATTAATTTAGTTATTTGTAAAATAACGTGTAAATTTTCCCATTTTAATTAGTTGTATTGAAACTATCTTTATTCATAGAAACCCCATTCTAATCACATTAATGGTATAGGAAAAATTTAAAAACTTGGAAGACAAAGTGTATTAGGATCTTACATTTAGGATAAAAGTAAATCCCTAAACCAAGCCCTACATGTAGCCTGAAGGAGTATCATATATAAATGAAAATAGTACATCATCTGGTTTTAAATGCAGGAATTAGATAAGTAATTTACAGATATTAAGAAAATTAGTTCAATTAGTTATATGTAACAAATGTGTGTCAAATTTTCTCAAATCGCCTATTTTGTGAGATAAAATGAATTGAGGTATATAAGTTCAAAGCAAACTGTTCACCAATATATTTGTAACTAAGATCAATCTTGTTACGCTGTAGGCCGTATGCCACAATTGGTCAGATGAAAATAGCATAAAAGTGCTGAGGAAATGCCACGAAGCATTACCAGAGAAAGGGAAGGTGATAGTGATTGAGTTGATAATGCCTGAAGTAATCGGATCAACAGAAGAAGCCAAGTTTGTAGCAAGCTTGGACAATCTCATGTTCCTGCATGATGGAAGAGAAAGAACTGAGAAAGAATTTGAATCTCTTTGCAAACGTTCTGGCTTTTCTGCTTTCAAACTCGCTTCTCGTGCTTTCTCTGCTTTAGGCGTTATGGAATTCTACAAATAAAACAGGTGGATTATTAATCCTAAGGTTAAAGGGAAATTTTACTCTGGAAATTTTCACCGATGGGCAATTTTGTCTTAGAAGTTTTTCAAAGGCAATTTTGTCACGGAAGTGTAAAAGATTGAGCAATTTTGCCCTGACCATTATCCCAGTTAATTTTACCTATCTATTGATCAAATATGCTGAGGTATCAGTTTATATGTCATCCACCTTATTTTTGTTAAGATATAAATTTGTGCCACAAATCTATGTGTTATTTACTTCATATTTTTTCAAAGTTAAATCTAAAACTTTCGGGACAAATTTACACCTTAACAAAAATAACGTGGATGACATGTAAACTGTTATTTCAACTATTTGGTCAACAAATGGTCAGGTTTTAACGGCCAGGGAAAAATTTCTCTTTTTTGATACTTTTGGGGAAAAATTGCTCTCTTTTTTGTAACTTTCAGAACAAAATTATCCTAAGTAAAAACTTATGGAACAAAATTTCCCTTAACTCTTAATCTTCTAAATTCTGTGCTTCAAGAATTTAGAGATTGTTTTTTACCCTTGGTCTTTATTATAAATAGAATAAGGTTACTTAGCCAGTCCAATTGAAGCAGCAGTTCGATTGAAGCCAGGACTTCAATAAATGTCTGAAGTTTAAACCTTCTTGATGTTATTTGTACACAGACATAGAAGAATAAAGTCTTTTATTTTTGTTGGGTTTTATTAAATTCAAATGCTTGTTAGTAAAAACTCTTGGGAGAAAAATATAACTCAAAGATTTTGGGAATGCATGCCATCTCATATTTTAATTTTATCAGCTAATTAAGATAATAATTTTCTCAATAAGCAGTGGTCAATGCCTTGTTTTAAAATTCCGCCTTCTAATATTTGTGTGAACCTAAGTAATATATATGATAGCTTGTAGCACATGTGGTTAATCAATCTAAGGCCCCATGCCAATCAATGGGGACACGTCTTAAATGACAACATAAAATTAATGACAAAATTAATTTGCAAGTCTTGTAGTTTTGTAATTGATTTTTAATAACATTATTGTAGTTTTTTTTTTTTTTTATCAGGCCTATCTTTATACTTGATTTTCTTAATCAGCTCTGTGTAGCAACCTGATTAACTAGGGGCATCATCAAAAATTAGGTAAAACTACAGGGACTTGTAGATCAACTTTTCGTTTTTTTTTTTTTTTTTTTAAAAAAAAAAAAAAAAGTTCTCGAGCCGAATGTATGTGTAGTTTAAACCAACTTGAATTAAATAAATGAGAATAGTGGAGTTTTAAGGGAAAATGATAGATCAATTTTTTATCATACAATTAACCATAGCAAAAAAATATGATTTCTCTGTTCTTCCTTTTTATAACACCCTAATACATATACTCCATGTCAGTAAGTCCAGGCTTTGCTCTGTCTTATTTAATCTCAACTCTCAAGAGTTTCTTTTTGATCTCACTCGTTTTATATGTTACGATTATCTAACACGATAAATATGTTATCGACCAAACAAAAAAACACGACTAGCCAAATATTTTAATGTGATGTGCCCAGAAAAGGATCCAGAAAATTTATGAAGGATGGACAACAATGATGAGGGCTGCCCTTGAATTTTTTTTTTTTTTTTTTTTAAATGCATTAAAATATTTTAAATATTAAAAAAGAAAAAAAAAATATCAAGAAAAAATATTCATAAAATTAAGTGAATATTGATAATGTTATAAGAGAGTAGTTATTTTACAAACCTGGCGTCATTTAGAAAAAAAGACTTAAGTGCTATTAGAAATGCATCTACATAAATTATAATGAAGGTGGGCACTCAATAAGTTGAAGTACATATATTTTAATAACAAAAATGTATTACAATAAAAATAATTACAATATCATCATTCTATACCTTATTTTTGAAATTCATCATAATGCCTTATTATCAATATTATCAAATACATCTTTTTCAATATAAGGACTAAACAATCATTCAACCATTCATGCTTAATCCGATTATGAAGTGCAGTCTTGTAGTATTAAGAGTGGACACTTAAGGCCCGTTTGGTTTAAAGAATTTGGGGGGAGGGAAAGGAACTTTGAGGAGGGAAAGGAACTTAAAGGAAGGGAAAGGAAGATTTGAAAGACGAGGGAAGATGGCTTAAGTTGTTTGGTAGGAAGAAAATGAAAAGTGGTAGTTGGTAAAAAATTAGGAAATGTCTATTTTACTCTCAAAAGAAATTAATTCAAAATAAAAAAGAAAAATGTTTTTTTTTTTTTTTTTTGCTAAAATATATATATATATATGTATATTTTAAAAATGTCCTTGTTAAGTTCGAACTCTTAGAAAAATTTTTTGTCAAATTCAAACTTTCTCGCCAAGTTTGAATTTCGGGGATAAATCATTCAAAAAAGTGAATAATGACGTGGGAACTTGAAATCTCACCAATTTTGGTGGGATCTCAAGTTCTCACATATGAAGAAGAGTGGTGCCCCAGTGTGGGCCCGGAAACTTAGGTTCCTGGGAACTTGACGCACCAAACACGTTTTTGGCAGGGAACTTTGTTAAGTTTCCATTCTCTCTCCTAAATAAGTTCTGTGAACTAAATGGGCCTTATTTAAGGTGAACAATCATTCAAACATAAATTAATTTTAAAAAAAACGAAACAAAACAAAATCCCCAACTTGCCCCTAGTCTAATAGCTGCGTCCGCCTTGGATGTGACCCACGTGTGTAATGGAATTATTGATCTTGACAATATCCATCAACTTTCAAACTCCTGACTGATTACGTCTCTAAATAAATTAAGAAAAAGCAGCCAGCATATTTTTGTAATTTAGAAATGTACTACGGATCTACCATTAATTAAATCGGATTGCACATATATGAGTTAGGATTAAGGAGTAATTTAGCCAACAAACTATTACTCCAGAAAGCATCAACACAAATAACTTTTAAGTGAATCAAATATCCAAAAAACTTTTAAAAATGTGCGATCGGCACAAAAATGGAGTAAAACTTTTTTGTCTTGACGCTCCTAAAGTAAAAGTTTTTTTGTGTTGAATTTACATTTTTAAAAGTTTTCTAGTAGTAGTCTACTTAAAAGTTATTTGTCTTGCAGGTCTTTCTTGATGTAATAATTTATTGGCCAAATTACTCCTATTGTGGGGGCATACACTTGTACTGGACGTTCTTTTTGTCAAACCACGGTGTATTTTTGCACCTTGAAAGCAAAAGCAGTCAAACTTAACTGTTAAAGTCAAACTATTAAACGGTTTTTTTATCTCATTTGTAACTACATATATACTTTTATATCTAAAAAAATATTTGATATTGGATACTCTTCAGGATAAAATATATGTACATTTTTACACCATAACCTTGAATAATACGAAGAAAAATGAATAATACGAAGAAAAATGGACGGGGATGGATCGATCAAGGGAACAACTGTTTCGGGAGGAAAAAGAAAAATCACGGGAAGAACTGTCAAATTGCACAGCTGGAGGAAAGGACAACGTAAAAGGACTTTAATATTGTCAACACGCAACACAAGCAAGACTTTTGGATTTTAAAGTCACCGTTTGAATTATCGGATGGTTTCACGCAGCTATCTCTGCCTCCCGCAACTGATATGCGGTTCATGGATTATAATAATTTTGTCAATATTAATTATACCAATAAAAATAAAAATAAAAAAGAGTTGAAAGCTATCATTTATTAATAAGAGTAAAGTTAAAAATATATCTCATAGTCATTGAATTAATTACCTCTAATTGACATATGTGATTTAATTAACAAAGACTTATAAATAGTGATTCACTGATTTGATGTAATTTTGGGTGTAAAGGATTTTCTTATTTATTTTAACCCTTAAAAATATTTTAAATTTGATCAGTTAATTAATTAAGGGCATTTGAGTATGCAATTTTTTTTTTTTTATTCAGTTTTTTTAATGAAATTAACGAAGTTTTTGAGATCACATCAAACAAAAATTAAAGAGGATAATACAAAATATTTTTGATAGGCACACTGTACCTCTTTATTTTTGTTTGAAGTAATTGTTTATCATTAAAGTTAAAAAATTTACACCAAAAAAATAAAATAAAAATAAAAGGTTTAAGAGATTGAAATTAAACCTACCACAAAGTTAAATCACTGAAAGTATACCTTAGCTAGCCTCTATCTACCATTTAATATTATCTTTATTTTGTATCAAAAAAAAAATATTATCTTTATTTTTTAATATAAGATTTAGTTTATCGTTATAATTTACCCTCTAAAAGGGATCAAACATATTAAGTATAGGAGGTAGCATCAAATTAATTCCGTAAAGACTTCTCCGTGATTAGTTTCTCCTTGGTCATTTTCACCTTTATCTACAGAAAACCAAAAATATATTTGTTTTGCCTTCAGAATAGTTTGCATATTGTTATCAAACTTGTGAGTTAACTCTTGAGTTTATCGTTGTTAAGTTTTTAGCTTACAAAAATGAGTCGAGTAAGTGATAAACTTCGTTAATTGTAAATTCGGTTAAATTCACGAGTTTATACACGAGTTTATCATTTTTACGTTTTAGCTTATAAAACTATGTTAATTTACTCTTAAACTTGTGTCAATTTTTTTAATTTGATCATGCTCATTTGCTTTTATAGAAATTTTATAAAAATTTCTATATTACATATAATAAATGATGAATGTTGATGATTTAATTTCAATTATTTAGATTTAAAATATATTTCAATCAAATTGTTGTCATTTTTATATTTAATTATTTAATTATATACTAGTAATACCTATCTAATAATAAAAATAAACTCTTACGAGTTTACGATTCGAGTTCAAGATTAGAGCTAGTTAACGTCACTGTCACGAGTTTGCTTAAACTCGTAAGTTTGATAATCTTAATCTACACCCTCAACCTCAACTTTTGCTTATAAATTTCTGAACCCTACGAGGTGCAAACACACACAGGGCAATATTATCATTGAACCATGGCTTTGGATTCTAAAGAGACTCATCGTCTCAATGATGAAGGACAAGATTCGTACGGCCTTTCTGCCATGCTTCAGGGTTGTAGCCAGGTCTACTGTGCAGTTCTTAAAGCTTCGCTTGAGCTCAACTTGTTTGAGATAATAGCTAAAGAAGGAGGAAGACGCATGTCAGCCTCTGAAGTAGCTTCAAAGCTTCCAAGTTCATCTCAACACAAAGATTTAGCTTCTAGGATCGATCGTCTCTTGAGGCTTCTTGCAACTCACTCTCTTCTGAATTGTTCCGTTCGAGAGAAGGAAGATGGTGTATCTAAGAGACTCTACGCAATTTCTCCTGTTGGAAACTACTTTGTTGGAGGGGACAATAATGGTGGACTCATGACTCTTTTCTCATCATTCCTTTGTCACAAGGCACTTATGGATGCTTGGTAAAGTTTTTTCCCCACTAATAAACAATCTATAAATCTGTGTGTATTGTTAAACTGTATTTTTGCTCTCATATACTCCCTCTTATCCTCAATATATATGAGCTAGATAACAATTAAAAAATATTAAGAAATTAAAGCTATTTGTTTGTAAGAAATATGTATTGATTTTCTTGAATAACTGATTTGTTGTAATATCTAAATAACTTATTTGCATTTTTAAGAAAACTGTTAAAATTAGTTAAAAGTAATAATAAATATGTAGGAAATGCATTTTTCCCCCTCTAAATATGCCATTATTTATATATGGGTAAGATGAGAGAGAAATTAATAATTTTGAAAAATGATGAAAGGGAATGTAAGAGAAAAATTAATTAAGGGTAAAATTAGTAAAAATGCATTTGATGCTCTAACAACTCTAAAGTGAATCTTAAGAAAAAGACGAAGGGATTTAAAAATTTGGATCTTTTAAAAAAGGAATAAAGGAATCGCCCCTTAAATATCCCATCGATGAAAACTCTGAGAAATATATACAATCAATAAAGATAGCCGGATAGGTTGGAAAAACATTTATAAATTTGGGAGCCAATCTAAGGTGTGATATTACATTTAGCAGCAAAGGAAACCCCTTAACTAGTTTCCAAATCTAGAATTTGAGTATTATTGTTTATTGAAGAAGCTATGGGCACCTATAAAAGAATTGTAAGTTAAAGTAAAGAAACATATACATAATCATTTGAAACCAGTGCTTGATTGTACAAAAACAACATTGCATAATTTTTGAAACATTATGGGGTATATTACTCCACAATTTTCTTTGACATATATATCCATGGTTTCTTTAGAAATACTTTTGGGTTAAAAATGCCTTTTCAACTTATATATAATATGAAACTTATAAGAACCTTTGTTATATATACTTTATAAACAATAAGATCTATCTTAGACTTTGTGCAAAGCATGGGACATATAACCTGCTATCTCATAAAATGAATTAGTTTATTTCTTACAAAATATACTTGTTAGTTAATTGTTCTATACATATGTTTGGATAGGATGAATTTTAAGGTTGCCATTATAGAGGAAGACACAGACTTATTCAAGAAAGTTCATGGAATACCAATGTACCGATACGCAGAGAGAGATCCAACATGGAACAACATTTTTAACAAAGCAATGGCCAACGTTTGCGACATAGAGATGAGAAGAATTTTGGAAATATACAAAGGATTTGAGGGAATGTCAACACTTGTTGATGTTGGAGGTGGTACTGGCCAAAACATTAAAATGATTGTCTCTAAGTACCCTTCGATTAAGGGCATCAATTTTGATATGCCCAATGTTATTCAAAATGCACCACCTCATCCAGGTACATAATCCTCATTATATCTAGCACCATGTATGTACATTTTATTGACTAAAGTATATTTTTGGTATTTTATATTTGCATCAAGTTTAATTTTAGTTCCTTAACTTTATAGCTCTTGAATCTTAACACCATTAGTTTCATCTAACAAAAAGCGTTGACTCATCAAACTGATGAAGTTATAATAGTGCAAATTAAATACTAATAAAGCATGCTTGCATTTTAATCTTTTTTATATAATATTGTTTTATTTAATTCATTTAAATTAAAAATGAAAACAACTATATCTTTGTGGATATTTTTCAGCATTTAATTGCTAGTTTATCACTTAATTTTTATGAGTTAGCATTTTTCGTTAGATAAAATTAATAGTATTAATATTAAGTAATAAAATAAACTTTATAAACTTAAAGGACTAAAATTAAATGCTCAATACAAACATAAAAGGTTAAATGTATAGTTTGGCCCATTTTCTTTTATTTTGACAATAGCTCACATTTAGACTTTTATTTTTATATAAGAAATTTATTTTAGTAGCTTAATTTTATATAAAGCATCTTTTCAGTTGTCTATAACTCTAACGTTGTTAATAAAAATCGTAATATTAAAAGTTTAAATATTGACAAAACATTCTCAAATACTAACATATTAAGATTATTAGAATTCTCATTTGAGGTTCAATTTTCATATGGATCGAGCACGTTGGAGGGGACATGTTTGACAGTGTTCCGAAGGGTGATGTTATTATGTTGAAGGTTAGTGCCAAAACTTCTTGTTCCGTTATGGAACACAAATGTCTCAGCCCTTGAGGTGGTTAATGTTCAATATAGGATCTGGTAAGGCTTACCCAATGCTATCTATGGAGCAGATAACAATGGATAAGATGATCACCGTGTACACGACAAAGGTGTGGGGTGTGTGCACGGTGGGGACGATATCTAAAGAGTAGGAGAGTGAATGTGTGTACCGTTCACGGGTATGCCCCTATTTATAGTGAGGCGGGTTGGTCCGACTCTCTCGATAGCATGTTCCCATGATGTCACGTGCCCCGCCCCCACTTCCCGCACTCTATGACGGTGGGGGTAATCGTGGGGTAGTTGGCCGTCAGTGGGGCTTGACGGTCCGGCCCATTTCCGAGGTCCATAACAGTTGCCCCCAAAGTCGGCTGCTCGGGCTTTTAACCATGTCGAGTTTATTTCGGTATTGGCCCCGACTTTCCAGGCCCTTATTTCTCTTAGAACCTTCTTGGGCTTTGATCTCGATTGGCCATAACCGCGTCCCACATCTGCGCTAAGTAGCGACTTGCACGAGCTTTGCCGTCAACTTACCTATTAGAACTTGACCTCGTCCATTTCCGTAAACCGTCTTGGCCTCGTCCTTTTAGGACCTCCGTTCGAGTTTACCAACTTATCTCGGCCATTATGCGTCTTGGTATTCTACCCGAGGTTTCGAGCGAGAATGCCGACATACAAAGCAAACATGACCGTTCGCCTAGCAAGATGTCTCTTCGTTTGCTCGCGTCGCATCGTATAACCGTCGCTTCCGATTTTAATGACACGTGCCTTCAAGAGCCGCCTTTGGTTACCGCGCCCATTAATGTCCCAAGTCATATTGTCATTATAGCTTTTTAGGGTTTTCCTTTTACCTCCTCGTAAGCGATGAAATGACTCGGCTTTCAAACGTTACATCTCTAGCATTTTTATAAGTGCTCCTCACACCTTTCATCATCACTCTACTTCGTCTTCTCGTTTGTGAAGAAACGCACCAGAGCTCTCTTTTTCAGAACCTGCCTTTCTGCTCTCTCGTTGTTCTCTCGCTTCCAGGTATTGTTTTTTAAGTTGTTCTTGTTCTTGGTTTCAATTTAATTGAAACATGCATGCTATAGTTTGTACCTAGCGTCGTTCGCATTTTGGCAATTTTTGCGTTTTGGCCTGGGTGTTGAGCGGCGTGATGACCATTGTGAATTCCTCTCCGAACGAAAAATGTTGAACGCCATTTTGAACTTTGCTTGTCCGAGTTGCTTCAACACCAGTTCTTTTTTCACATTCATTTCCTCCGGCTCGAATTATTCGATGTTTTATGGCCGCCATTCGCATTTGAGCGATTTTACTTTGTTGAGTTCTTCGCAATCTGGGCAACTTTGGGTTTGATATGCATAACTTCGTTCCTGTTTTAACATGCTATATAATTTGTTCCCAAGATGGATCCAAAATCTCCGCTAGTAGATATGTATGGTAGGCCTATTCCAGAGGAAGATAGAGAGATTCTTGAACGCGTGCCTGGTCGAACTAAACTTTGGCTATGGTCCATCCTTCCTACGCAAGAAGAGAAGATGGAAGACTTACTTCGATCTCGGGGAAGTGGGAGTAGGGCAAGCGTCCGAGTTCCTCCTTCACCCGATGCCGGACTCCCTAATTCTCCTTCACCAAGATTGTCAGCTTCTCCCGAGGTTACACCCCAGGCTTCAAACATGGGTCCTTCTGGTCCCTGTGAGGAATGTTGTCACAAGGCAATTGAGCTTGCCCGTCATGGCCATAATAGAGAAGCCGAGTCGCTTTTGGATAAATGCCGCTGCAATAGACCGACGAATACTTTGTCCCTTGGGCCATTGCTTGTCCAAACTCGCCCTGAAATTCCTGTTCTGTCAGGTATACTTCATAGTTCTGATTCTGGCCTTTGTTTTTATTTTAGGTTTAAATGTCTTCACACCAAACCACTCAATCCGAGACTGGAGAGTCCGTCCCTTCTGGAGGATCTTCACAAACGCCTTCCATCAAAGACTATGCTGTGAGCAACATAGTAATTGACGTCAAGAACAAGATGTCCGGGGAAGCGCTTTCGCGGATAGTCCAAGGTGGAGAGGGGTATGATGTATGCTTTCCCCCGGCGAACGAGTCCGTGGCTTCGGGTCGACCAAACGATGAGGCCTGCCACTTCTTTTATTTTTATAAGGATCGATCACCTACCTCGGGTCGAATTCCCCTTTTCCGACTTCCAAATGCGCCTTCTCTCGCATTTACACCTCGCACCTTCTCAGTTACACCCCAACGGTTGGGCCGCCGCAGTTGCTTTTGAAAAGTATTGCCATACTCATGAGCTCGAGTGTTCCGTCTCCGTGCTTTGTAGCTTTTTCACTCCTTTAGACATTAAAACCACCACGGAGGGGGGAAAGAAATGGTTTTGTTGGACCTCACTTTGGGCGTCTCATGGTCGCAAGTTTCTTAGGCCTTTTAAAGATTCCTGGAAAGGCTTCAAAACTTCATACTTTAAAGTTGTTGCGAAACCCGGGGATACACCGTGGTTCCTTCAAACCCGGACATCCGGGGAACTTGACGAACGTTTCCCTTTATACTGGTCCGATGAACATCATAACTTCGAAGCAAAATATTTTTTGCCAGCTAAATCCCAATTATCTACTGCCGAGAAGGAAACCATCAGTGTCCTTATTGCATTAGTCCAGAAAGACAATTTGGTGGATTTGGCTGATTACATTACACCCCGTAGGTGTTTATAGGGCTTCCCCCTCCCCATTTTTTGTTCTTTTGTGCGTTTGTGTCGTTTCAGAATTTGACTTCTTTGATTGCGCTTTTCAGGTACATTGATGGGTAAAAGACCCGAGTATCTTGACGTGACGATTCCGCGCCCGTCCTACAACTCCGGGTCCAAAACGAAAGCGCTGCGGAGAGCCCGACGAACCTACTACCGCCAAGAAAGCGAAAGCTCCAAAGAAGAAGAAGACCGACAATCCACCAACAAGCAAGGATATTCCTACCCCGACTCCTCCAGTTCAAGATCCGGGGAATCAAGAGCCTGAAGCTTTAGCCTCTGATGCCCGCCCCACGATCCGGCTTCCTCTTTCCTATTTTTGGGGACATAAAATACCCAACTCCCTCCGCAGGGGCATTCGTCCGCCTGACAATTGGTTTGACGGGCAGACATTGTCGGAGGCGGAGATGCAAGAGTTGAAGGAGATTGAGCACGCCAACCTGAAGAATGCCGGCCTATGTCAACTTGTGGCACATCTCAAAGAGAAGGTCGGACAGAATGAGAAAGATTTGGACTTCTTTAAGGACGAGAAGAAAAAGGCCGATGAGGCATTAGCTCAAGTGCAGGAGGATCTGAGAGTGGCGAGGGCCGAGAAGGAGAGTCTCTCTGACAAACTGGTTAAAGTTCGTGACAAGCTGCACTTGTCCGAGTCTGAGGTTACTCGAAGGGCGCAGGTTCATGAGAATGACATGGAGTCTATTGCCAGGTATAAAAACTTGATTGATGATCAGGCGACGGAGCTCAACTCTTATAAGCAAGCCCTCACTGCCACTCAGGTCAATCTTAGATCGTATCAAGAAGCCCTTGAGGTTGCCCAAGTTGATATTTCCAAGTTAAAGGCTGGTGTTAAGGATGCCTTTGAGAACGCCCTGGAACAAGTTCGATTCCTGAACCCCTCGATCACCTTTAATCTAGAGGGAGTGCACATGAACGCGTACGTTGAAGACGGGATATTTATCCCGGCTCCGCCCGCGGTTGATGATGCCAATATTGCCGAGACGGTTCAAGAAGAAGAAGTTGGCGGCCAATCTCTGTCCGACCCACAATAGTTGGCAATGTGCCATTTTGCAACTTTACAGCCGTGGCTGTTTTTCCTTTGTCTGTAGGTTTTGTACCTCTTTTTTTTTGTAAACACTGCTTTGCCCATATAGGGCTTTAATTTATGAAGACCCGATTTAACAGCTTAAACTCGTATGCGCTTATTTTCTATTTAGCGTCTTGCAAGTTGAAGGTTCCATAACTGACGTGATCAAGGTCAAGGAAACACTCCTTTCTAGTATGCCTTGTTCTGATAGACTCGACATTTACATGGTGTATACACTGAACTGGGCGGCTATGCCGCTACATGATTTATGAAACTGGGCGTTTTCCGATTCGTACATGTTTATTTTGGCCATTGTGGATAACACGATAAACATGAATTAAGTAATCCGAGTCTCATCAATCCTATCGTTTGGCTTTTCACCGCCAAGATCCTGTAAATGTGTTTACAAGGATACTTATTCGGCGGTTTTTCTTTTACATGATTTATGAACTTTGATCCATACATGTTATGCCCGACTCCTTTTGAACAAATTGCGAAATACGGGTACTACCGCCCATCCTTTTGATTCATTCAATGTGCGGCTTTACATCAAAGATTCGATTCCCGTAGGAATTTGATACATATTCACAATGAAGTAAGCCTGAAAGTAAAGTTAATAAAGGGAAATACTGAAATCAAACGAAAAAAAGCATTGAAAACAAACAACTGCATCAACTTTGATAATCAGCTATAGTAAGCCTTAAGTTTGTCCGCATTCCAAGTTCTTTTGATTGCTTCTCCTTTCAGTGATTCTAAAACGTAAGCACCCTTTCCGAGTTCATCTCGGATGCGGTAAGGACCTTCCCAATTTGCAGCAAGCTTCCCATCTCGGGCATTTTTGTTGCCTATATCGGCCCTTCGTAGCACCAAATCATTCTTTTTGAAGGAACGTGGGTTTATTTTCCTATTGTACCGAGCCGCGACGAGTTGCTTTGTGGCTAAATCTCGCAAGTGAGCTGTGGTTCTAACTTCGTCAATCAGATCTAGCTAGACCGCAATAGCCTCATCATTTTCCTGTCCTTGCTGCGAAGTTCTCGCTTTTCTCCATGAGGGCTCCCCGATTTCAACTGGAATCATGGCCTCACAGCCTTATGTCAGCCTGAACGGTGTCTCGCCCGTGGATGTTTTCACTGTGGTCCGACAACCCCACAAGACTGCATAGAGATGCTCCACCCAACTTTCCCGTTCCTCGGCCATTCGCTTTTTAAGCCCGTTGACGATAACCTTGTTTGCTGCCTCGGCTTGTCCGTTGGATTGTGGGTGTTCCACGGAAGCGAAATGATGCTTTACATTAAGGGCATACATCATCTTCGGAAGCCTCGTCCATGAATTGTGTTCCATTGTCTCGTGACTATTTCGCTGGGATTCCAAATCGTGATATAATATTCCTTTGCAGGAATTTACGTACTCTTGCCGAGGTGATGGTCGCCGAGGTTCAGCTTTGATCCACTTGGTAAAGTAATCGACTGCAACGATCAGCCACTTCAGCTGCCCTGGAGCTGCGTTAAACGGTCCCAACAAGTCTATGCCCCATTTATAGAATGGCCATGGAGTCGTGATCTGAGTCAAGTCGGATGGTGGAACCCATATTATCTTGCCGTGCTTCTGGCAACTACTGCATCTCTGAACATGGTATTTAGCGTCTTGCGCCATGGTAGGCCAATAGTACCCCGCCCGAACTGCTTTTCGGGCTAGAGCTTTGCTCCCATGTGTTGCCCATTTATGCCTTCGTGGATGTACGCAAGACGTATTGGGCCTCGATCTCCGTTGAGACATTTAGCCATGGGAGAATGCACACCTTTGCGATATAATTGATCGTCGACCATTACATAGGCGGCCGCTGTTCTGACTAGAGTTCTGGACTCGGCCGTATCCTTTGGGGTGATTCCCCTCTCTAGATAATCAGCAATCGGTTTTCTCCAACCACTCGAATCTGATATTAGCATCACGCAACTTGGCTCCGGTAGGTTCTGCTGGACAATTGTGTGGAGATTTCCCAAGCACTTCGTGCTAGCTAGCTTTGAGAGAATGTCGGCTCTTGTATTTTCTGCCCGAGGAATGTGCGCCACTGTCACCTCATCAAAATTTGTCATGATGTCTTTGACCTTTGTTAAATACTTAGCCAACAACGGCCCCTTCGCTTGGTAGGTCCCTTGGATCTGGGAAGCGACCAGCTGAGAGTCCGTGGACCGTGCACTTGCCGAGCTCCGTTTTCCTTTTCCTGCAGCAATCCGGCAATGAGGGCCTCATATTCGGCCTGATTATTCGACGTCGGGAAGTCAAGTCGGAGAGAAAATTCCATCGCCACGCCTTCGGGGCTTTCCACAATAACTCCTGCACCACCCCCTTTATGTTCGATGAACCGTCCACGAACACTTTCCATGGTTCAACTCCCGTCTTCCCATTTTGAGCCGAGGTTAGCTCCACTAAGAAGTCGGCCAAAGCCTCGTGACTTGATTGCTGTCGGGCCTCATAAGTGATATCAAACTCGGACAATTCAATTGCCCAAGCTATCATCCCGCGCCTAAGTCCGGTTTATGCAAAACTTGTCGTATGGGTTGATTCGTTCTTACCACGATCGAATGGCCAAGGAAATAGTGGCGAAGTCGTCTCGCCGTCAATACTCAAAAGCCATTTTCTCCAGTTTCGATACATCAACTCGGAACCCCGAGCTCGACTCACGAAGTACATTGGTTTCGTCCGTCGTCGTATCTCGCACTAAAAGCGCACTTACCGCCTTTTCCCCAACCGACAAGTACAGAAACAAATTTCCCCGAATTCTGGCCGGGATAGTACTGGCGGAGATTCCAAGCATTGCTTTATTCTGTTAAACGCTTCTTCACATTCCGAGTTCCACTCTTCCTGAGCTTCCTTCTTCAAGAGTTTAAAGAATGGGAGGGATTTTTCTGCCGACTTGGGCAAGAACCTTGTCAAAGCCGCCAATCGCCCTATCAACTGTTGCAATTCTTTCTTGTTTGCCGGGGTTTCATTTCCATCACGGCCCCGCACTTTTCCGGGTTAGCTTCAATGCCTCGGTTAGTCAAGAGAAAACCCAAGAACTTTCCGACGGTACTCAAAAGCACATTTCACCGGATTCAAACGGATTCGATGCCTCCTCAACTTTTCGAATGTCTGTTGCAGATCATGAACATGGTCATTCTGCTCTTGAGATTTTACTATCATATCGTCGACGTATACTTCCACATTTTTTCCCAGCTGATCCGAAAAGACCTTTGCCATCATTCTCTAATAAGTCGCCCCCGCATTCTTGAGGCCAAAAGGCATCACATTATAGCAGTAATTCGCATTGTCCGTGATAAAGGCCATTTTCTCTTGATCATCGGGATGCATGGCAATCTGGTTGTACCCTGAGTATGCATCCATGAATGATAAAAGTTGAAAGCCGGACGATTGGTCAACCAATTGGTCAATGTTGGGCATGAGAAATGCATCCTTTGGACATACCTTGTTCAAGTCTTTATAGTCCGTACACACGCGCCATTTGCCGTTCGGCTTTTTAACCATGACCACGTTGGACAACCACGTCGTGTATTGCACTTCCCTAATGAATCCAGCTGTGATCCTTTACCTCGGTCCGCACCTTGTTTCCACTTTTTCTGAGCCACCGGGGTTGACCCATGGTGGATGGCCAATTTGTGACAACAAAACTCGGGGTCTATCCCAGGAATTTCAGATGGCGTCCATGCAAACACGTCTTTGTTTCCTCGCAAGAACTCCTCCAATTTCGCTCGCATCTCGGAATCCAATGTCTTTCCGACTTTGGTAGTTTGTTCTGGTTCATCTCTTAGGACAAAATCTTCTGTTTCTTCATTAGGTTCAGACCTTTGCATCTTGTCCTCTTCCCTCAAGTCTAACTCTACTATATAAACGGACTTATTATCCGCCTTCCTTTCACATCCCTTGGAATGTTCCGTCTTTGGAGTTTTGCTTTCCTTTACCGCTTCGAAGTAACATTGTCGAGAGTCTCTTTGATCTCCTTTAATTGTAACGACCTGATTCTTCCTGTCGTAAAATTTCAACTTCTGGTGATTAGAAGATACCAACATGTTCCAGTCATGGATAGTTGGTCGTCCGAGGATAATATTGTATGGAGACGAGAAGTCGGCCACAACAAAACGAACTACTCCTGACTTGAACGCCTCCTTCGTCCCCAACGTTAATTTGAGGTCGATGTATCCCTTTGGATGGGTGTCTTCTCTATTAAAACCTGTTAGGGTGGTCCTACATGGTTTCAGGTCTTCTGAATCGAACCGCATGCGTTTAAACGCATCCCAAAGGATTATGTCAACTGCGCTTCCATTATCTATAAACATTTTCTTAACTCGGCAGTTTCCGACTATTCCGGTTATGACGAGCCCGTCATGGTGCCCTGGCATTACATCCTCTAAGTCTTCTTCGGTAAACCCGAGCATTGGAAAATTTGGTTTTGTGTATTCTCTTTTAAACCTCGGACGATCAACTATAGAGAGAACCTCCTTCAAGTATTTCTTTCTTTGGCTAGCGGAATCTCCTCCTCCGCCGAAACCTCCAACAATCCCATTGCAGTCATATTTTGAGTCGGGAAACTCGTCATCTGCGTCTCTTCCTTTCTTTTGTTCTTGCCTCTTCTTTTCGGCTGGCGTACTTTTACTTCTTTCTCCTCGGGTTTGCTCTGCCGCCCTTGCGTTTGGATTAGATACTTACGGAGTTTCCCCTCTCGAATGAACTTTTCGATGGCGTCCCTCAAGTCCCACGGACATCCGTTGTATGTCCGTGTTGGTCATGAAATTCACAATATCGGGACTTGTCCGGTGTGCTCGTTCCGTAATAGGCGTGGTCGGTCCATTTTTTTCATCTCGGTCAAGGAGACTTCCTTCCAGACTTGGGCTTGAGATACTTTTAGTGGGGCATATCGGTCATACCTTCCTTCTGCTCTTCCTCCGCGAGGTTTAGTATCCCTTCGCCCTCGGGATTCTTGCCTGTTCGGGTTGTATCGTTCCTTCCTCGGGAGATGGACTCCTTCATTTGTCCCGTGGTGCATGGCTCATAATATCCATCTGTTCCAGCTCTATGTACATCTTTGATCGATCTCGGAATTCCGCCAACGTTTTGGGACGCCGCTTCACGACCGATTTCTTCAGACGTGAGGATTTGTCCAGGCCAGCTATGATGCAATGCAAATGTACGTCTTCCTTTAACCCCGGCACTTGTATCGCCGTATCTTTAAATCGTTCCAAATATTTTTGTAACGTTTCCCCGGGTGATTGCTTCACCTGATCTAACTGGAACTCGGTTTTGAGTTGCTTCCTACTTGTGGCGAAGTTGAGCAAGAATTTCTTCTCCAAATCCTTCAGGTCCGGGACTGAGTTCTCTGGCAAGGTATTGAACTAGATTTGGGCTGGTCCACGTAGCGTCCCGCAAACAACCAGGGTACCACGGGTCCCGTATATCCTTTGACCATGATCTCCATTTTGAAATTGCCCATGTTCAATTGTGGGTCCTGGGTTCCATCATACTTTGGGAAATCTTTGCTGTCTAGGCCTCTTGGATAAGCGCGGCCATTATTTTGGCCGTAAAGGAGTCGCAACTTTCTCTTCCTCATCGAGCTTGCATCCGATGACGGCGACAAAGATCTTTTTTAGAAAGGTTTTGTTGTCGGAGCATTTCTTTGTCTTTTTTTGATGTCCCGTGACACTCTTTCCTTTCCGGTGTTATCCGTGTTGTCATGATTAACCACTATCGATCTTGTCTTTTCTTGCTTCGGCTTCCCGTGTATCATTCCTCATTTCGGGAGTTTCTTCATCGTGATCGTATGTGATGTCCCAACATTTCGAGATGTCGGGACGCCATTTTGGCTTGGGTCCATGTTGCTTTTTCCTGCGTTGCCGTCATGATCCTCGGTTCGTCCAACATGACACCCGACTAGTTTCCTCAATTCTTCATTACGGCGGTACATCTCTTCTCTCATAACCCGGACATCTTCCTCCCTTTGCAACCGATTACGTTTTTCCATCTCATCTATTCTATCCAATACAGAACCAAGGGTGGTTCGTAATATTTGAATATCGGGATTGACCACTTGAAGAGTTTCAGTTTTCTGGATAACGACATTTTCAGGGGGTGGAGAATTCGCTGTGTCCGACGTCTCCGCTTCGGTTTCCACCAACACTTGTTCTGCGTCTGGGTTCATCAAGCCCTCTTGTGACGTTTGTCCATCGTGTTGCCGTTCTGGCTGTTCTTCTGGCAATTGGTTTTGCCGAGTTGTTGAACCACGTCCTCTTGTGTTTGCCATTTGCTATGGTAGGCTCATAGCTTTATGGTTTGGAATTCGAAGTTTACTCGTTCCCCACAGACGGCGCCAATGTTCCGTTATGGATCACAAATGTCTCAGCCCTTGAGGTTGGTTAATGTTCAATATAGGATCTAGTAAGGCTTACCCAATGCTATCTATGGAGCAGATAACAATGGACAAGATGATCACTGTACACAGCAAAGGTGTGGGGTGTGTGCACAGTGGGACGATATCGAAAGAGTAGGAGAGTGAATGCGTGTACCGTTCACCGGGGTATGCCCCTATTTATAGTGAGGCCGGGTTGGTCCGACTCTCTCGGTAGCATGTTCCCATGATGTCACGTTCTGTGCCCCCACTCCCTGCACTACTATGATAGTGGGGGTAATCGTGGGGTAGTTGGCCGTCTAGTGGGCTTGACCTGGTCTGGCCCATTTCCGAGGTCCATAACACTTCTTAATTATTAAATCCGTGAATATTTGATGATGTGGTCTTTATCTATCAAAGTAAAACACTTGAATAAGTTAGAAATTCAGCAGAATAAGTAGTTTTCACATTAGTCATATAAAACCACCCTTATCTCAAATAACACGTACACGCAGATGTGTTGGTTAGGTCATGTGGTGGGATATCAAATAATTTTCCAAATGCATATCATCAACTCTTTCAAGGGTGTCACTAGTGGAAAAAAGGCTTTTAAGACCGGACAAAAGGGGGGTCGTAAGACCGGATATGCGACCGGTCTTGTTCCAGCCGGTATTAAAAGTCTACCATTTAAGACCGACTCGAACCGGTCTTAAAGAAACTCTTTTAAGACCGGACATTTAAAAACTTGGGTCTTAAAAAGTTGAACTAAATGAAGCCGAAATATTTTTTGTTCGATCCTAATGCTCAACTTTTAAGACCGGCCGAGAAAATAGGTCGCTCTTAAAAGATCGTAATTATAAGACGGACAAGACACATACGGTCGAAAAATAGCGGCTTCTAAGACCACACGAATAATTACACACGGTCTTAAAGGACTGACTTTCAAGAGTGGATGATAAAAACATCCGGTCTTAAATATTTTAATTTAAGACCGGACGTCTAAATAAACCGGTCTTAAAAGACCATGTTAAAATATGACGATCTTTAAGACCGGTCATATAATTACATCCGGTCTTAACAAGTGAACATTTAAGACCGTCTATTATTTCCGGTCTAAATTTTCCCGAATTTTTCCCCGTTGTTCTTCCCGATTATATATATACACAAATCCACCACCCAATCCAAAGACATAAAATTCGATACTTTAAGCTACAAGCTATGAACAATTATTTGAATAAATTGAATTGGAAAAAGAATAGAAATATTATTCACCATGAGCTATTTGGCCTCTTAATTAATGATTACTATGACTACAACACCTAAATTAATTCATACAATAAGATAACTTTCTTACAAATACAATAAGTTACAAGTACAACATACATGCGCCCAAAATAATATTCACCATGCCTTCATCTCGATTCCCCCACCCAACAACGTAACATCCTCTTATATAACATGCCCCTTTGGATCGGATCCCGCCACAAAAATAAAACAAGAACAAAATTCATAGTCATCGTGACATTAACTATGAACATAGATAGAAGGAATATAATATATATAGTTAAAGCCTTAAAGTCTTCAAAGAAATCTGCATATGAATATTACCTTATGAATTGACTCTTTTATAAAGTGATATCTTCCCATATCCCTTCTTGATGATCACTTCTTATGCCGGGTTCATTATCCGCTTCATCTTCTTCGTTCATGTCCGGTAGACCCCTTGAAAAAGGAGTACTCTCGGGAATACCATAATTTGAATTCATTTCCTCATCAATATCAATGACCCTCTTTCCTTGGAGAGCTACAGACCACATTTTATTTTCTTGATCGGTGATATAGAACACTTGTTTTGCCGGTCCGCCATAATAAAAGGTTCATCTCCAAAACTTCTACCATTGACATCGACTAATGTAAATCCTAGCCGATCGATCCGAACACCATTATTGACATTAACCCACTTGCATTTGAAAATGGGAAATCTAATTTTCACATAGTCCACCTCCCAAATCTCTTCAATAACCCCATAATATGGCATGACTGCCAATAAAGGGCTCTTGTCTTTCGAACGGAGAAGTGCATAGATTGACCTCTAACATAACACCACGTTTCGGATCGTGCTCGTATCATCTAGGGACTTCGTGTAAAATGTATAACCATTGATCACATACGAATTCCAACTTATGACATCAACCTCGTGACCACCTCGCTAACCATTTGATTGTATCGAAACACATTCCTCTCCCTCGACCTTTTGTTTGAACCGAGTTTGCAAAAGTTTGTTATGCTCCCTAATCAACCTTTGTTACTCATTCGATGATTTTCTTTCCTTACAGCTGCTTTATGTGCAGCTATGCTGGCTTGAACTTCATCGACATTATTCAAGATGTATAAGTGGACTTGTGACAATTCATCAGGATCCACACTCTTTACGGAAGCCCCTCGTCTACCCCCATCAGCATGCTGACGTTTTGGAAGCCCAATATGTCTTACTTTGGCCAAATAATCTTGACAAAATTCCATGGCTTCTTCAAACATATTTCGAACAATCGATGCTTCCGTCGGTATGCGTTCTTCACATACCCTTTTAGGAATTTCATAGATCTTTCAATTGGGTACATCCACCGTAAATGGATAGGGCCGCACATCTTTATCTCCCTTACTAGATGAACAATTAGATGAACCATGATGTCAAAAAATGTAGGAACAAAAAGCTTCTCAAGGTGGCACAAGATAAGATATCCTTCATTCTCCAATTCATCCAACTTTTCAATCTCGAAAACTTTACCACAAAGCGCATTGAAGAAGACACAAAGTCTAGTCAAAACGACCCGAAGATCATATTCGGCGATGCCTCGAATAGCTATTGGGAGTAGCCGTTGCATCAAGACATGACAATCATGAGACTTTTGGCCTACTAATTTCAAGTCCTTCATCGATACAAGCCTCTTCAAATTTGAAGAATACCCCGTGGGAACTTTTGTGCCATGTAAACACTCACAAAACTTCGTTTCTCATCCTTAGACAAAGTATGAGAAAATAGGGGGGACAATAAGTTCTCTTCCCATCGGCCTTGGATGTAACTCTTTGCGTATTCCCATTGCTATCGATCCAATCTTGCCTTCACACCATCCTTGGAACTACCTTGTATGTTGAGAAGCGTGCCGACAATACTATCACATACATTTTTCTCCACATGCATGACATCAATACTGTGTCTCACATCAAGATTGCACCAATATGGAAGATCGAAGAATACAGATCTCTTTTTCCATATATTTGTTTCTTTTCTACACTTTGCAGTCTTACCGAATACGACATTGATATTTTTCACCTTTTCATAAACTTGCTCCCGGTACCAATGCCATCGGAGCATCTTCATACTCTTGGCCACCAAAAAAGGCTTTCTTCAATCGACGATATGGGTGGCCCCGTCTAAGAAATCTCCTATGTCCAAGATAAACCGTCTTTCTTCCATGTTGAAGTTGATGGTAGCGTGTGCCTTCTTCACAAACCGGACATGCTTTATGGCCTTTTACACTATACCTCGACAAGTTCCCATATCTTTGGGAAGTCGTTTATAGTACAAAATATCATGGCTCGCATTTTAAACACCTCCTTATTGAAAGAGTCAAAAACATCAACACCTTCTCGCCCACAACTCCTTCAAGTCTTCGATCAATGGTCTGAAGGTAAACATCAATGTCATTTCCCGGTTGTTTCGGTCCCGAAATCAACATAGACAACATGATGTACTTTCGTTTCATGCATAACATTGGAGATAAGTTGTAAATAATCGCAGTACGTGCCATGAACTATGTATTTGCTAAGGCTTCCATATGGATTCATGCCATCCGTGCTAAGGGCAAGCCTAAGGTTCCTAGGTTCTTCGCGAAAGTTCGGAAATAATTGATCGATTTTCTTCCATTGAGAAGAATCGGCCGGATGTCGAAGCTTTCCATCGAAATCCTCTCATCTCGCATGCCACCTCAAATTTTTTGCATCATTTTCATTCGCAAACAACCGCTTGAACCTTGGTATGATTGGAAGATACCACAACACTTTTGCAGGCCCCTTATTTGACTTGTACCTTGGGGTTTCACATTTCGGACAACTCGCTCCTCTTCAAACTCTTTTCTATACAACACGCAATCATTCGGCATGCATGGATCTTTTTGTACTCCATCCCTGGACAAAGTATTTTCTTAGCATCATAGTATCGATGCGGCAACATATTATCATCCGGAAGCATGTCCTTAAAAGCCTCAAGCATTTCTGAAAAACTCTTGTCGCTCCATCCATGACGTGCCTTCAAGCTTACCAATTTCAATACAAAGCATTCAACAATTGGTATTTTTTACACCCACGGTATAGAGGGGTCTCGCATCACCGCACATATTACCATATGCATGTGATTGATGAAAAGCCTCTTCTCCTACATCACGGATAATGTCCTCTATGTGATCATCCATATCCGTGTCATTATCATCAAAGGCCACTTCCCTATGTTGAGACCCATTTGGTATTTTTTCACCATGCCATACCCATACTGTATAAGTCTTACAAATTCCTTCACAAATTAAATGTGTGGGTATAACTTCAGGACTTAGTCGCCTCTCATTCAAACATTTTACACAAGGGCAATAAAACTTCCCACCCTCGCATGGGCATTTTGTTTAGCAAATTTTATAAAGTCCCTCACCCCATTCTCGATATTCAACACTCGTCCGTTTAGCATTTATCCAACCGTGATCCATAGTAGAATTCCTATATATATAGACGGAAAGATTTAACATACATATATATGCTCAAATGTCGGTTAAGTCTTTTTTTTTTTTTTTTTTTCCGGATAAACTTGCTCATTAAATGCAGAACGAAGAATCACTTTTGGTCATAAATGTATCGCAGAGAATCCAAGAACCAAAATAAATGCATGACGAGGAAATTAAATTCATCGCGTGAAGGTCTTGTGGACTCACCGTATCATATAAATTCAAATGCGTTTGCTTAGTCTTTCTTCTCCCGCCACGAACGTTGATGTTGGTATTTAAAGAGTACCCTAAAAACATTTATTGGTCGGTTGGGTAGGTCTAAAATGCAATTATAATCTTCAAAATACAATATCCATTAACAACACAAAACCCACAAGAACATTTGATCGATTTCGCTCAACCCAGAAAACCCGAACGATGAGCAGGAAAATCATAAACTTATATAACCGAAACACCTCTTACAGCTTGGTCTATAGACGTATAGCTAAGGAAGCAGAAAGTGATTGTCGAGAGAGCAACGCGAACCAAAGCGCCGAAGTGGCGACGTAACCCGAGTAACACTTTAGGCGCGACAAGAGAAGTTCGTGAGAGGGAAATTTAATATTCCGCGCGACGTAGCGAGACATGTTTTATATTTGGGATTTTATTAAGACCGAGGTTTATAATCCTCCGGGACCTAAATTGAGACAATTAAACCGGTTCATTAAAAGGAGACGGTTATATATACAACTTTTTAAGACCGCCGTTTTATAATACTCCGGCCCTAAAATTCTTTTTGTGATTTCTAATAAAAGATTTGGCGAGCGCAAAGAATCGAATGAATAAAAATTAAAGGAAAACTGGAGTTTCTTTAATTACATATATTACTTGCATATGCACGTACACAAGAAAAAATACAAAACAAAAACAAGCAGAAAATTATCAAAAACAAGAATCCGACTAAACATCTCCTAAAGCTTATTATCCTTCAAAGCCTTGGCGATTTCGGCGTGAACAAGCATTAATTTCCCACTGGAGATCGCAAGTTTCGTCAGATACTCGAATCAGCCACAATGCTTCATTAGAGGAAAGAGGAGAGGGTCAAGTAGTAGTCGCGGTGGGGCCAAGAGGTTGGAGAGGGGGAGCGGGAACCTCTTCATCATCCGAAGAAATAACAATGGGTCCAACGACTCGAGACTCTTCTGTCACAATAGGACGGACTCTCGATGGAGGAGGCGCACCGTATAACAATCGATGGAAGGCACGAGCATTACGACTAAGAGCACCCCTACGAGCGCTTCTCTTGAATCTAACCATGGTTTGAGAAGTTGGGCGAGCAGAGGTATGAGGAGTTAATTAATAGAGGCGCAGAGCTGTTCTCGATAGCCACGTACGTAGTTTGGAGTTACGAGGTAGTGAGGAATTAATAAGGAGTTATAGGTACGCGGTATAAAATTCCATTATTTAATATTTTTCCAATTCATTTTATTTTAAGACCGTCCTTTTATCATTAACCCGGTACTTATAGGTATGCGGTATAAAATTCTATTATTTAATTTTTTAAGACCGGTCTTTTATAATAAGTCCTGGCCCTAAAAGTATTACCTATAAGACCGGCCTTTTATCATTTACCCTACTTTCACACCGTTCAAATGAATCATGCAGAGTCTCTTCGGCCCGAGATAAACTTCCCAACTAGGCGTCTCCTCGTATTCCGATGAACAATGCGTCTCCTCGTTAAAGCTTTCGGCGTTTCACATTGTTCAGATGGGTTCTCTATTTAAACCCGTTGTTACATCGTACTTTCTTCACATTCTTCTCCCCAGTCCTCCGTTTCATCCTCCTCATCTTCAACCTCGCCCCCACCGTAATGGCCGCTCCCCTGTGTCCTCCGTTTCCTCCTCCTCCTCTTCAACCTCAGCCCCCTCCGCCACCGCCTCCTCCAAATCCGACCGGAAGCAGTTGGAAGTCACCGGTGGCCCGCGCCGATCAAATCGATCGACGTTTGGGCCAATTGGTTCATTTCGCTCATACCATGAACAACAAGCCGAACATGGTACTCCGTGCCAATGACGTGAACTACGATCCCGCCGAAGACGACTCCGACAACTCCGACAACTCCGACGACTCCGATGCCCCTCCCTTTCCGACTACGAGAGGGATTAGTTTTTTTTTTTGTTGCATTTTTTTTTTTTTTTATTTTGTGTGATCGCGCCCCTATAGCAGCGTAAAAAAATTAGTAAATAAAATATTTTTAAATTTTGTTCTTGTGCGAGTTTAGTACTTTATCTCGAACCTCGGAAAGCAATAAACAAGGCAACTATGAAGGACGGATAATGGTAGACTAAAAAACCTAAAATAAAAGAATGAAGACTTTAGTTAGTAAATCGACGGCCCTAAAAACACGCCATTTTTGTCGCCTTTGGTTTCCATATCCGATTGCCTCTTGTCCTTTTCATTATCGTCTTTCTTTTTCCGACAAAAAGGAAACAAACAAAACATTGTCCTCGTGTAAATCCAACAATAGAAATTCACAGAATACGCTTAAGAACATACAAAAAAAAGAGCTTTTACCTTATTCGACAAGAACAAACAAAGTGACTATTCTTCTCAAGGTTGGACCTTCGTTGACGTCGGTTTTACCTCCCCATATGAGAAACAAAGTGTCCTTTTCATTATCTTCCTTCTTTTTCCGACAAAAAGACAAAAGACAAAATAAAAGGGACACCGATAATGCCGCCTCTACACATGGAAAGGTAAAACGATGATAAAGAAGGACCTAGCTTGAGCAGAACGCGTAACCTCGGTTGTCTTCAACCCTAACCATTTAATTTGTCTGAAAAGGGGTATTTAAAGGTGAATGACTTTTAAGATCGCACAAATAACAACATACGGTCCTAAAAGTTAAACATACTTTTAACCAAAAGACTTTTAAGACCGATTATATATAAAACTACGATCCTAAAAGTTAAGCGTTTGACTTTTAAGACCGACCTTTTATAATACGTCCGGACCTAAAAGTTCATGTGGTTTTTAAGCTTTTAGGAGCGGACACTAAAGAAATATACGGTCCTAAAAGTCTCATACTTTTTACACCGAAAATTTTTGCGAACCTTTAAGACCGGACATGCTGTTAATGAACGGTCCTAAAAGTCTCGCATTTCAAACACTAAATTAAATAGCTATATCCACCATCCAATAATACATTCGTAAAAACCCAAAATGGACACAAGAAAATTGTTCGAAAAATTAACTAAATTTATTTATTGAATTTTACATTGCCTATGTATATTTACAAATGAATTGTTCAAAAAAATAAACAAATTTACGTAAGATCGATTATTGTTGCTACGCATTATACTTACAAATGAATTTAGGACATTAATTATTGTCATTTTTTAACTCTAAGATCAAACCATACAGATATTCGCAAAACACATTGCGTATGTGCTCCAGTTCATCATCAGGAAAGGGAGTTTTGCATTGAAACATCTGTAACATCAAAGACAGCAATTGAATTAACTTGCGTGCATATTTCATTTGTAACAAGAAGTTTTAAACTGAATTAACTTGCATAATATGTAACATCAAATACATTTACCTTTGCGCTTAATTTAGTATCCCCTCGCCTTGTAATATCATACATGTGTTTCATGATGTAATCGCCACATAAGTTGGACTCTCGTGGTGGCCGACTGGTCTAAAATGAACAAGAAATATATATAAGAGCATATATATAGCTCAATGACCAAGTTCACAAGGCAAGTGTGCTACAAATTAAATATTGTACCAACCTCCGGTTTGTACCATATGGGGTCTTTGTCCCGAGTAGCACGCCTTTTCTTTTCTAGTCTTTGGAAGGTCCTCATGGCACTATCATCAAAATCACAAATTTATCAATGATTCACTTAAAATTCACAAAGCAGAGATGTCGACAAGAGAATCAAAATGACATGCTTACTCGTTGATGGTCTCGCACCAACGTAGGCAATGGCTCGGTGTGAGTGGAGCATAAGAAGATAACTTTATGCTCGTCCATGCACATGACGACCAATCCGCTGGCGGCTGAAAATTCACATCAGTAAACTATACTTAGTGATATATATATGTAGCAGAATTAAGTGAATTGCGGACAAGATTTTTGATATGTACCTGTGGAAGAATGGCAAAAAGTACAACTTTCTGATCACTGAGCACAACCTCTTTGATATGTACTCGTCTCTCCCGCATGGATGTTTGACTTGAATAGACAGGCACAAGAATCCAAAATCGTTGATCCTCGCACCTTTGAACCAATTCATGATGCAAGAACCTACCATAATGACATCGATCGGGGAATTAGTATATATGTATGTATGTCTAAACGATGCATTTAAATGATGTACTCATAGATAGAAGATACTTACTTCATAAAAATTCTAACAATCGCATCAAGAAGCTCCGTCGAGGAAGCAAGCAGGGACTCAACATCAACGGTGTCAACTTGAACGGGTATAGGATGAGGGACACCTACTACTTCATCGACAAAGCCACGATTTATCCTTAAAATATCCACTTTTCATTAGATCGGATATTTTTTTCCCCGGCAAAGCCAGCCAACTTAGGTGATGGGGATAGAGCTTGAGGGAGCTTGGGATGGAGCCCGACGAGGGGATGGAACCGGAGGAAGAGGGATTGAAGCTTCGGGAGCGTAGTAGAGACATGTACAAGCTTCACCGGCCAAGGGATGAAGGTTCCCTTAACATCACTCACAAGCTTCGGCTCATCGGTTTGGAGAGGAGCCAGTGCATCAATGATCACCTTTTCAACGACACTCGACTTCATCATCGTGCATTTGTTGGTGGTGTACGTTGATCCCAAGTTGTGAACAGTCCTTTTTGCAACCAATAATCGTCCATCATGATGATCGGGATCCTCCACATAAAGGTCACAAGGTTGCTCGACTCTCCAACAATGCAGCTCCTCTAGTGCTCACAGGTTGCACGCTGCAGTGAGTGTGTGAAGGGAACACTCGGTCTCTCGGACGATTGCTCAAAAGCAGCCTCACCGACTCGGTTCCTCCTTCATCCGGCTCATCTCGGATTGAAACATTGCGATCATTGAAGCTTTATTAGCAGCCAATGCCTACGGTCCATCTCCTCCCGGTAACCATACTTTGTCTATGGCGTTTGGATGTACCAAAGACTTGCTTTATGCCTACCCGTCCTCCAATCCCCTTACACGCCCCGGTGATCCGGTTTTCCGGCCGCAACCGGCCGAACATCATTCCTCCCGTCCGACACAAAAGATCCCTCTCGCTTCTTTCTTTTTAAGATCTTCCCCGTAAGATATAGATAACGAGAAGCTTAGTAATGAAACATATTTAGTAACTAAAAAATAACAATAACGATACTTACAATTCTTTTCAACTAGAACTAGACGAGTTTGTTCACTCGTGTAGGCGCCGCTTGGCTTTTGCCGAATATGCAACCACAACTCCTCGTGACGTATTGGAGATGGAGGAGCATGTATCACGAAGGATTGGATTCTCGCTTCATCATCCAATCTCTTCCGCTTGGCACCATCAAATCTTTTTCGGCCTTTTGATATCCGCGCGAGAAGCCCTATGAGGGCAATCATTCTTTCTACCTGTCTCTCCCGTGCTTGTTCCCTTCTTTTTCGTGAATCAGATTGAAAACATCTATTAATTATGAATTCCTGACCATGCATGTCACTAACAGAAATTAGAGAACTTCGCTTCATATGAACGTCAATCAAACAAGTAGTCAAATTCTTCACTTCATCAAGTTTCAACATTTTATTTAAGGAAGATGTAGAATTGTAGAAGAAATTGGAGCTATGTTTTGTAGTGCTAGCTAGATAGATAGGTTAAGAAACAAAAGAGAATTATGCTTACGAGAATAATACAAACTTGATCCTTTTTAAGGCATCCAGGATCAGGTCCCATTAGATAATAACAATTGGGTATATAAAGTTTCCCCCTTTTAAGACTATTCATTTCCTCCTTTGCAAGACAAACCATTACACAATTAATACCTTATCATCGTTAATTTACCTTTTCGTGGTTGACATATCGACTTGCATAGACAAAGGCAGGAAATGTATACTTCTATTCACACACCGAACTATTATATAACTAACAGATTAGATGAACACAATAACATTCACATATCCGCACATGTTAATAAGCAAACAAAAGGGAAAACAAAACTAAATATAAACTCACCGAGCTTCGGGAGTGGTCCGAGAAGAACAAATTGTCACCAAATTCGTTCATCAATAAATGTGTAAACTTCCCAAGGATGTTTGGCGGGAGGAACATCGGAGAAAATATACGTGTTAGCGAGAAAGGTCTTAAACTTCCTCCACCGATCAGCACAATAAGACAATGTCTTGTCTTTCAACTTCGACGTGATCGGGGACGGTGTATGTAACCTTGGATAGTCTCCCAAATAGGATCCTTTACAATCTTATAGTCCACACTTTTCCACTCATCCGTCAAGATGCTAACCTTGCCGCGTGCTAGACAGTACCCGACAAAACTATTATATTTGCTTTTATTAGGACCGACAGTTCCAACCTTGCATTAAAGCGAATCTCGAGCTTTGATCCGAAGTCCGACTTAGGGTCACATCCATCATTCGTGTGCCTCTTCTACCACGGCGTGCGGGCGATTACGAGCCTCATTGTGAGATGAAGAGGGTTCGTTCTCACTCACACCGCCACACAGGAACCGGCGTTCTTGCCGAACACGAATAGATTCATTTTCACCGTCCATTTTCGAGACAGAAGAGAGGAATGCCCGAGCAAATGAGAGAGTAAGGGGGGGCCTGATGGTACGTGGGCGAGGAAGAGAGATAATGCAACAACAGAAGGGTTTGAACGTGAACGGAGGTTCTCCACAGAGTAACAAAAGCTTTCACGCGAAGAAATGTATATCTTGCTTGGATTTTTAAGACCGGATAAAAAAGAGACGGTCTTAATATTTACATTAATCCCGGTCATATTAAACGTCCGATCTAAAAGTTTAACATTTAAGACCGTTCCTTTTAAAACGGTCTTAATATTAATGAACTTTTTCAAACCGCAAGTATCATATGTCCGGTCTTGAAAGAAAACTTTTAAGACCGTCTTGTTGATAAGTTCGGTCTTAAAACTTTAGACTTTTTATATTTAAATTTTTCCTTATTATGTTTTTACCGAGAAAATATAAGTACGGCTATATGAGATATATTTAGAAAGTAATTGAAATTTCAGTTCAATTTTTAAGACCGGTGGTATTTTAGTCGGTCTCAATAATGATTTTAAGAGCGGTGAAAAATTGATCCGGTGCAAGAAGTTCTTTATATTTACGGAACTGCCACCGATCATTCCTTTAAGACCGGGGTGTCCATTGTCCGCTCCAAATGAGGCGGTCTTAAAGCCTTTTTTTGCACTAGTGTGTGTGTCATGATGCTTCGGACATATATTTTAAAATTATAAGCCATCCTCTTACTCACAATGTGATGAATTTCGAGACAATACCAACATTACTACCTCCACTTCTTAATAAAAGAACTGGTTAAAAAGTGAATTTAAGTCATAAATAAAGTATTTTTCTTTTTCATTTTAACCCTTATATTTATCATTTTTTATCAAACAATTTACCTGACTGATAAACTGATATAAAATCTAATAATATCTTTGCTTTAGTTCGACTTATAAAGCACTTTAAGTATATTTCACACAAATTAAGAAAAATCTTAAACTTTATTAACTTAATCATAAAATTAAACAATTTTTCAACTTTATTCGTATATAATATACAATATACCTCATGAGAATAAAGTTAACACAATATATGCATTTGAATGGAAAATTTAATGGGATGTCTTATAAATATGAACAAAAAAAAAAAAAAATTATCCCTCTACCCTATAAATATGACCAGAGGAGTACATATGTATTTCAAATAAATAATGTAAATATATGCTATAATTATGTAATTTATTTACCTTATTTAATTTCCTCAAATTAATCAGCTAGCTTTTATATTATATACAATGTACTATTATGTTCATGTTAGAATTGAAAAATTTATTAAGCGTCTTAAAATGTCATAAAATGATATTATTCTCAAGTATCACATAAATTACAAAATAATCATGCGAGTATGCCATGTCAAATCATTTTAGTCGTCATGACCTTTTATATCAAAATGCACTCGTTCTAAATATTATATCATTTCCTCAGTTTAGTCCTAAATATATGAACTAAAAATCACTAATTTGTAAACATTAAAATGATTGTCTCTAAGTACCCTTCGATTAAGGGCATCAATTTTGATATGCCCAATGTTATTCAAAATGCACCACCTCATCCAGGTACATAATCCTCATTATATCTAGCACCATGTATGTACATTTTATTGACTAAAGTATATTTTTGGTATTTTATATTTGCATCAAGTTTAATTTTAGTTCCTTAACTTTATAGTTCTTGAATCTTAACACCATTAGTTTCATCTAACAAAATGCGTTGACTCATCAAACTGATCGAAGTTATAATAGTGCAAATTAAATACTAATAAAGCATGCTTGCATTTTAATCTTTTTTATATAATATTGTTTTATTTAATTCATTTAAATTAAAAATGAAAACAACTATATCTTTGTGGATATTTTTTCAGCATTTAATTGCTAGTTTATCACTTAATTTTTATGAGTCGGCATTTTCTGTTTGATAAAATGAATAGTATTAATATTAAGTAATAAAATAAACTTTATAAACTTAAAGGACTAAAATTAAATGAAGCTTAATACAAACATAAAGGGTTAAATGTATAGTTTGGCCCATTTTCTTTTATTTTGACAAAAGCTCACATTTAGACTTTTATTTTTATATAAGAAATTTATTTTAGTAGCTTAATTTTATATAAAGCATCTTTTCAGTTGTCTATAACTCTAACGTTGTTAATAAAAATCGTAATATTAAAATTTTAAATATTGACAAAACATTCTCAAATACTAACATATTAAGAATATTAGAATTCTCATTTGAGGTTCAATTTTCACAGGGATCGAGCACGTTGGAGGGGACATGTTTGACAGTGTTCCGAAGGGTGATGTTATTATGTTGAAGGTTAGTGCCAAAACTTCTTAATCCGTGAATATTTTATGATGTGGTCTTTATCTATCAAAGTAAAAGGATGTGATATTACAATCTTGTGCTCATTTTGGTAGTTAAAAGAATATAATAATAAGTATAAAACTTGAATAAGTTAGAAATTCAGCAGAATAAGTAGTTTTCACATTAGTTATACAAAACCACCCTTATCTCAAATAACAAGTACACGCATTTGTGTTGGTTAGGTCAAGTGGTGAGCTGAGATATCAAATAATTTTCCAAATGCATATCATCAACTCTTTCAACTGTGTGTGTCATGATGACTTCTAGACATATATTTTAAAATTGTATGCCATCCTCTTACTCAAAATGTGATGAATTTCAGACAATACCAACATTATAAGAACCGGTTTAGAAGTGAATTTTGGCTTTTTTTCCTATTTGCCACTTTTTAAATAATTAATTACCATTTTGCCACTGTTTTAAAAATATTTCCCAATGTGCCACTATTTAGTTGACTAAACCAAGATTTAGTCGACTAAAACGTGGGGCGCTGATTTTTTTTTTGCCCTCGCGATTTAGTCGACTAAATCAAGTAGCTTAGCCCGACTAAATAGCGACGGGGAGTTTTTTTAAAACCCCAATCGCGCATTTGGAATCCTAATCCACCACAAAACCTCCCCAAACCTCTCCCCCCTCAGGGTTTTTTTTTTTCACTAAATCCTCGAACTGAATCCGTTCATGGGTAGCGAAGGAAACTTCATTCTAGCATCATTTGCGTCGATTTCGATAGGTTCTCATTTCCATTTCGAATTTCGCCGTTGTTCTTTCGTTTATGCGGGGCTTTTAACTTTTCTTCATCCGATTATTTATTTATTAATATTATTAATATTTTAGTATAAATTATAGGGTTAAACGTGAAACTCTTTATTGATAATATTGTGGGACCCGTTAGATAATCAACTCCTTTGTCATGCGGTTCGGATCCTATTAGCGCGTGGAGCTATAAAACAACCATAAAATTAATTTTTTTTATTAAGTTTTTATATTGAGGATTTTTTCGTTATGATTTTTAGTTATGTCCACAATCCTCATTTGAACTTTGGAACCTTGTAAAACTCATTTTTATTTTTAATTATTTGTCTACCTTATATTTTGGGGTTATTTTTTTGTCTTCTTTTTCCTTTTATTCTCATAATCTCATATAGATTTGTTAGATTAAAACAATATATTATTGATTCAATCTTTTATAAAATTATTTCTATAAACATAAATAAGTAAATTTAAACTCTTAAAATTTGATCTATACCCTTCATAATTGCAATGTAATAAATAAAGAAATTTTAAATTATAAAATATTATAATAATAATAATTTTATAAAATATTAAATCTAAAATATACATTTCATTATCTAAGGATGGAGATCAAATGATGATATAAAAGAGGGTAATGAGGATATCATTTTCCTATATTTTGATATAGTAACTTTTTTTATCCTCTATAATCTCATATAAGATATCATTTTTATATATTTTGATATATTATGAGTAACGTATGAATGCTTGCGGAGGTAGGTTGAGTACCTCTAGGTTGAGTACCTCAAGAAGTTGTTGTTGATGAGTTTGAAAATGAGGACATCATTAGGGATTTTCATATCTATTTTAAATCAGTAACTTAACTAATCAATTTGATATTTTGAATGTAATCAATATAAATTATAAATTTTGAACAATATTTCTTCATATTCGGAGTTTAAGAAATCATAAAATTAATTTTTTTATTAAGATTTTATATTGGGGATTTTTTTTGTTAAGATTCTTAGCCATGTCCTCGATCCTCACTTGATCTTAGGTGAACTTTGATTTTAAATATAAAACTCATTTTTACTTTTAATTAATTTGTCAACCTTCACTACAAAAAAAAAAACGGTTTTTTGCGGCGGAAAAATTCCCTCGCAAAAAAGCCATTTTCCGTCGCAAAACCGATTTGCGACGGAATTTCTGCGGAAAAAGTTCCGTCGCAAAAAAAGCCCCTCGCAAACCAAATTTCCGTCGCAAATTCCAAAATTTGCGAGGAAGTATTTTCTCTCGCAAATCCGAAATTTGCGAGGGAAAATCATTTCCTTCGCAAAATTGTGAAATTTGCGAGGAAAAAGTTTCTCTCGCAAAATACACGGTTTTGCAAGGGAAAATTTTTCCTCACAAAATCCACCATTTTGCGAGGGAAAATTTTTCCTTCCCAAATTTCAATTTATTTTTTAAAAAATATAAAAAAATCAGAAAAAAAAATTACACAAAAAAAATAAAAAATTAGAAAATAAAAAGACTTATATATCATAAAAATAAATTGTAACAATCATAAGAGTTTACATAGGAAAAACAAAATATTACAATTGCCCCAAGACAAGTCCTATTCCTTTTACAAGTCCCAAGTACAAGTCCTATTCCTTTTACACAATCAACAAATAATGGAATGACAACAATATTGACTAAATTATCTTACAATTCAAATGGGTGAAGCAATTTGATTGCGAAGCTAAACTAGTGCCGGGGTCACTTTCAACAGATGCTCTTCTCGGAAGCTGTGCAAATTCAACAAGATAGCCCACCTTGTACTCAAGAAAATTTGCATATAACATGAGAAAAAATGAGGGAGTCAAATCTGCACATAACACAACACAATGACAATGAGAATATAAAGTTGGCAGTCCGATGTAGAAGGAACAATCTTGGAGGTTGCTTTTTCATGGGAGCAGCTGTAATAAAAAAGTGATGATGTCTTCTTCAAAGGGTTAAAAAAAGACAGATTCATTAACCCAATCATCATCATCATCATCAATTATAGCAGTTCTCGAAGCATACCACAAAGAATCATGTTACTTTTGCTTTTCTCTCACCTACTCAACAAAATTGTCAGAACCAAAGGCCAAGCATTTTTCTGGATTATAGTTGCTCGTGTCGGGAAAACTTATACGTGGGAAAAAGGAATCTGCCAGAGACAGACTTTCAAATAAAAACAAATATGAAACAACACATCCAGGACATTGTTTCATTAATAATAGCAACAACAAAAAAGAATACCATGGGGGGAAAATAAGATGCCTCACCCATGGGTTTTTTCTAAGATGCCTCTTAAAAACTAAGATGCCTCTTAAAAACTAAGATGCCTCTATTATAGAAAAAATAGAACTTTGTGGTTAGTTTTCATTGAGTTGGATATTATGCATTTGAACCAGCCTCTATTTTTTCAACTCAATGCATAATTGAGGCATCTTAGTTTTAAGGAGGCTGGTTGTACCCAACTACCCATGCAAGTTGAAAACTAAAAGTGAACCATATGAATGATCTAGACCTTATGTGCTCTCCTGGCATTTAAAAAAAAAAAAAATCTATAATTGGTAGACATGTTAAAGTCGGTCCTTAAGCCTAAGACCTTATTTAAGCATGATGGGTGCCACCATCGTGACAATATCCAACGTGAATCACTAGTGACTCCACATCGACCAAGTTTGTTTGTATCCATGTAGATGTAGGCATGTACGAAGCACTAGTGACTCAGGTTCAATTCTACCCAAAGCTCTTGATTGGAATGGTTAAGCGAGAGAGAGGTTTATTGGTCCAATGATCTAACAAATGGATATGAGCTGGTTTTTTCGAGTGATAACTGAATTTATTAGCTCATAGGCATCATAAAGACAGAAACCAAATACTATCCTCCTCATCAAACTCCGCTTGACCTACCGGTGTGAGGACTTAGCTTAAAAATCAGAGAAAAAAAAACTACCTGTTCCTTATCGTAATGATTGATCATCAAGACCTGTATCATCAATAATGTCCCAACAAGGGTGTGAATTACCAAATCCCCTGGTGAGTGATGTACCAATAACTGTTCCTTATCATCAATAATGTCGCTTATTTTCATTTTAAAAAAATGGTTAATTTGCGGAAATGAAGGGTTAAGACAAGCTCATGCAAATAGAATTGAGGAAAAAAAGATTGCTTTAAGCAGCACGTTGGAAGCAATTTTTTTGCTATAAGAATAGGTAGAAAATTAGGCCTTATCCTCGCAACCAGAAACAGAATGATACTTTGTTTCCTCCTAAAATCTTGCAAAGCAAAGGAAGAGAGTACCTCACTGCAAAACCGGAAAAATCCCATCCATTGATCCATGTTGATGACCTTGTAATCACTCTGAGTCTGAAATAATACAAGTATGCAAGAACCTTTAACATATTTTTCCTTTTCCTTTTCAAGTAAATCTACTATAAAATGTGATTTAGCACTTCCTCATACCAAATAACTTATCAATGGACTTGATCGCCTATCATGTTTTTCATACATAGCCTAAGTTGAGATGATCGGCTAACAGATGATTACATTGTTGAAACTCCCCTAACCACATTAGATGTTCCAAAAGCAGGTTCCATAAGGATTACTTTCACCTAGATATCCATGTCTTATAATTGAACTATGAAATAATTATTGAATACTACCTCCGGTCCTTGCACTAGTCTTATATTTGGACCGGAAGAGTAGAATAATTTGAGATATATAATGATAACTCATAGATATCAACAAAAACAAGACATATTCTCGGATGAAGCATACTTACTCAATCAAACCGGAAGAACCATTGGCATATGAATAAAATAGACTATCAATCCGACCAAGATAGAAGACTAAATCTGACCGAACTTGTTACGAAGTTAATTCATTAATATCTAAGCTTTTGCTTCTTCATGAGATCAACAAAACCGAAGTAGCCCACAAGACGAAGAAGGAAACAAAAATACAGAATAAGTTAAAACAGTTATTCTTCCTTTATATTTCCCAACAAGCAAACAACATATAAGCAAGATCTGGTTAGATTTATCGAATTTAAGTATAGATAGTTTGACGTGAATTAAAGTAGAGCAGATACTAAACGCATAACAGGTCGAAAAGGAAAATGAAAAGAGCTCCAAAAATTCAACACCTCATCGGAAAGAGCTTTTGTTCAGATCTTGGACTCCGACGACCTACAATCCTTGTTGGCTAATCAAGTACGACCTTCTCATCTGATTGATGGAGCTCGGGTTGAAAGACCCACTGCGAGTTCGAGAAAGGGACAGAGAACGGATAGTCATGTAAGGGTTTGGAAATGGGCAACAGATAAGGAAGGCGGAACTTACCCTGTGATTTGACTCTGAAGCGAACGCCGAGAGACAAGCGGAGACGAGAGACGGAGGTGATTGGCGAGAGATGAGAGACGAGAGAGGTGAAGTCGTGTATTAGGGATTTGGCACTAGGTTAAGGCGATTTTAAAGTTCGGGAATCCCTAAACTTTTGCGACGGAACAAAATTTCCCTCGTAAAATGGCTTCATTTTTTGCGGGGAAAATAGGTTTTCCTCGCAAAATGGCTTAATTTTGCGAGGGAAAGAAGACTTCCTCGCAAAATGAAGCCATTTTGCGAGGGAAAATAGGTTCCTCGCAAAATTAAGCCATTTTGCGAAATTTCCGTCGCAAAATGGCTTCATTTTGCAAGGGAACCTATTTTCCTCGCAAAATTGTTGGATTTGCGAGGGAAAATTTTTCCCTCGCAAATTCCGTCGCAAATTTTGGATTTTCTAGTAGTGCTTCTAGGAAGATGGGGGTTCGCATAAACCAAAGAACAACGGAGGAAATTCAAAATGGAGATGAGAACATATCAAAATCGACGCAAATGATGCTAGAATGAAGTTTCCTTCGCTACCCACAAACGGATTCGAGTAAGGATTTGGTGAAAAAGCGAAGGGGAGAGGTTTGGGGAGGTTTTGTAGTGGATTAGGGTTCCAAATGCCGCGATTGAGGTTTTTAAAAAACTCCCAACAAAGCTATTTAGTCGACTAAGCCACTTGGTTTAGTCGACTAAATCGTGGGGCAGTCAAAAAAATCAGCGCCCCGCGTTTTAGTCGACTAAATCTTAGTTTAGTCGACTAAATAGTGGCACATTGGGAAATATTTTGAAAACAGTGGCAAAATGGTAATTAATTATTTAAAAATTGAATATAATAATAAGTACAAAACTTGAATAAGTTAGAAATTCAGCAGAATAAGTAGTTTTCACATTAGTTATACAAAACCACCCTTATCTCAAATAACAAGTACACGCATTTGTGTTGGTTAGGTCAAGTGGTGAGCTGAGATATCAAATAATTTTCCAAATGCATATCATCAACTCTTTCAACTGTGTGTGTCATGATGACTTCTAGACATATATTTTAAAATTGTATGCCATCCTCTTACTCAAAATGTGATGAATTTCAGACAATACCAACATTATAAGAACCGGTTTAGAAGTGAATTTTTGTCATAAATAAAATATTTGTTTTCATTTTATCTCCTATATTTATCATTATTTACCAAACTAATTTACCGACTAATAGACTTACATAAAATCTAATTATATACTGCTTTAGTCCAACTTATAAAGCACTTTCAGTATATTTCACAAACAAACAAAAAAACCTTAAACTTCATTAAGCGTATCATAAAATTCAACAATTTTTTCAACTTTATTCGTATATAATATACATTATACCTTATGAGAATAAAGTTAACACTAATAAATGAAAGACAAAAATATACATTTGAATTGAAAATTTAATAAGGTGTCTTATAAATATGACAAAAACAAATTTATCTCTCTGTCCTATAAATAGGACCAAAAGAGTACATACATATTTCAAATAAATCATGTAAATATATGCTATAATTATGTAATTTATTTAATTTCCTCAATTTAATCAACTAGCTCTTATATTATGTACATGGTAGTATTATGTTCATGTTAGTACTGAAGATTTAATTAAGCGCCTTAAAATGTCATAAAATGATATTATTCTCAAGTATCACATATATTACAAAATAATCATGTGAGTATGCCATGTCAAATCATTTTAATAGTCATGACCTTTTATATCAAAATGTACTCATTCTAAAATATTATATCATTTCCTTCAGTTTAGTCCTACATATATGACCTAAAAGTCACTAATTTGTAAACACTAAAGAAATTAATTTAGTTATTTGTAAAATAATGTGTAAATTTTCTTATTTTAATTATTTGTATTGAAACTATCTTTATTCATGGAAACCCATTCTAATAACATTAATGGTATAGGAAAAATTAAGAACTTGGAAGACAAAGTGTATTAGGATCTTACATTTAGGATAAAAGTAAATCCCTAAACCAAGTCCTACATGTAGGTCTGAAGGAGTATCATATATAAATGAAAATAGTACATCATCTGGTTTTAAATGCAGGAATTAGATAAGTAATTTACAGATATTAAGAAAATTAGTTCAATTAGCTAGTTATATGTAATAAATGTGTGTGAAATTTTCTAAAATCACCTATTTTGTGAGATAAAATGAATTGAGGTCTTATATTTAAGTTCAAAGCAAACCGTTCACCTATATATATTTGTAACTAAGATCAATCTTGTTACGCTGTAGGCCGTATGCCACAATTGGTCAGATGAAAATAGCATAAAAGTGCTGAGGAAATGCCACGAAGCATTACCAGAGAAAGGGAAGGTGATAGTGATTGAGTTGATAATGCCTGAAGTAATCGGATCAACAGAAGAAGCCAAGTTTGTAGCAAGCTTGGACAATCTCATGTTCCTTCATGATGGAAGAGAAAGAACTGAGAAAGAATTTGAATCTCTTTGCAAACGTTCTGGCTTTTCTGCTTTCAAACTCGCTTCTCGTGCTTTCTCTGCTTTAGGCGTCATGGAATTCTACAAATAAAACAGGTGGATTATTAATCCTAAGGTTAAAGGGCAATTTTACTCTGGAAATTTTCACCGATGGGCAATTTTGTTTTAGAAGTTTTTCAAGGGCAATTTTGTCACAGAAGTTTAAAAGATGGAACAATTTTGCCCTGATTATTATCCCCGTTAATTTTAACTATTTGTTGACCAAATATGTTTGTATCAGTTTATATGTCATCCATGTTATTTTTGTCAATATATAAATTTGTGCCACAAATCTATATGTTATTTACTTCATCTTTTTTCAAAGTTAAATTTAAAACTTTCGGGACAAATTTACACCTTAACAAAAATAACGTGGATGACATGCAGACTGTTATCTCAACTATTTGATCAACAAATGGTCAGGTTTTAACAGTCAGGGCAAAATTTCTCTTTTTTGATACTTTCGGGGAAAAATTGCTCTCTTTTTGTAACTTTCAGAACAAAATTATCCTAAGTAAAAACTTATGGAACAAAATTTCCCCTTAACTCTTAATCTTCTAAATTCTGTGCTTCAAGAATTTAGAGATTGTTTTTCACCCTTGGTCTTTATTATAAATAGAATAAGGTTACTTAGCCAGTCCAATTGAAGCAGCAGTTCGATTGAAGTCAGGACTTCCATAAATGTCTGAAGTTTAAACCTTCTTGATGTTATTTGTACACAGACATAGAAGAATAAAGTCTTTTATTTTTGTTGGGTTTTATTAAATTCAAATGCTTGTTAGTAAGAACTCTTGGGAAAAAAATTGAACTCAAAGATTTTGGGAATGCATGGCACCTCATATTTTAATTTTATCAGCTAATTAAGATAATAATTTTCTCAATAAGCAGTAGTAGTCAATGCCTTGTTTTAAAATTCCGCCTTCTAATATTTGTCTGAACCTAAGTAATATATATGATAGCTTGTAGCACATGTGGTTAATCTATCTAAGGCCCCATGCCAATCTATGGGGACACGTCTTAAATGACAACATAAAATTAATGACAAAATTAATTTGCAAGTCTTGTAGTTTTGTAATTGATTTTTAATAACATTATTGTAGTTTTTTTTTTTTTTTTTTTTTTATCAGGCCTATCTTTATACTTGATTTTCTTAATCAGCTCCGTGTAGCAACCTGATTAACTAGGGGCATCATCAAAAATTAGGTAAAACTACAGGGACTTGTAGATCAACTTTTCGTTTTTTTTTTTCAGAAAAAAAAAAAAAAAAAAAAAAGGTTCTCGAGCCGAATGTATGTGTAGTTTAAACCAACTTGAATTAAATAAATGAGAATAGTGGAGTTTTAAGGGAAAATGATAGATCAATTTTTTATCATACAATTAACCAAAGCAAAAAAATATGAGTTCTCTGTTCTTCCTTTTTATAACACCCTAGTATATATACTCCATGTCAGTAAGTCCAGGCTTTGCTCTGTCTTATTTAATCTCAACTCTCAGAGTTTCTTTTTGACCTCACTCGTTTTATATGTTACGATTATCGACCAAACAAAAAAACACGACTAGCCAAATATTTTAATGTGATGTGCCTAGGAAAGGATCCAGAAAATTTATGAAGGGTGGACAACAATGACGAGGGGCTGCCCTTGAATTTTTTTTTTTTTTAAATGAAAGTTTTAAATGCATTAAAAAACAAAAAACATCGAAAAAAATATTCATAAAATCAAGTGAATACTGATGATGTTATAAGAAAGCAGTTATTTTACAAATCAGTCATTTAAAAAAGCAAGGCTAAATGTTGTTAGAAATGCACCTACATAAATTACAATGATGGGTGGGCACTCAATGAGTTGAAGTACATATATTTTAATAACAAAAATGTATTACAATAAAAATAATTACAATGTCATTTTGATATGGGTGAAACACCCATAGCGTCACTAACCAGTTCATCTACAACACACGATGGTGGAGATTCAAAACAAGTATATGTTATTAAAATAATTAAAATGTCATTTTTTTAGGCCTTATATTTTGAAATTCCATCATAATTCCCTTATTATCAATACTATCAAATACATCTTTTTCAATATAAGACACTAAACAATCATTCGACCATTCATCCCTAATCCGATTATGAAGTGCGGTCTTGTAGTATTAAGAGTGGACACTTAGGACCCGTTTGGTGTAAAGAATTTGGGGGGAAGAAAAGGAACTTTGAGGAGGAAAGGAACTTAAAGGAAGGGAAAGGAAGATTTGAAAGACGAGGGAAGATGGCTTGAGTTGTTTGGTAGGAAGAAAATGAAATTTGGTAATTGGTAAAAAAATTACGAAATGTCTATTTTACGCTCAAAAGAAATTAATTCAAAATAAAAAATAAAAATATTTTTTTTGCTAAAATATTTTTTTTTAAAATGTCCTTGTTAAGTTCGAACTCTTGGAAAAAAAATTCATCAAATTCAAACTCTTCCGCCAAGTTTGAATTTGGGGGTAAATCTGTCCAAAAAAAGTGAATAGTGACGTGGAAACTTGAAATCCCACCAATTTTGGTGGGATCTCAAGTTCCCACATATGAGGAAGAGTGGTGGCCGGTGTGGGCCCGGGAACTTAGGACCTGTTTGTTACAAAGAAAGTATGGGGAGGGAAAGGGAAAATCCCAATCTTCCTATGGACTTGGGGTGTTTGGTACAGAGAAAGTCCAGTCAGCATCTTCCAGTGAGGTCCAATCTTCCCTTATTTGAGGGAAGATGCTTTCCATCCGAAAATGGAAGGAAAGCTATAATCTTCCCAGGAAAGTATCTTTTTTGACAAGCATTTACCCCCGAAATTCAAATTTGGCAGAAGTTCGAACTTGGCGGGAAAGTTCAAATATTGGCGGGAAGTTTGAATTTGGCGAATTTTTTTTTTTTTTCATGAGTTCAAACTTAACAAGAATATATTTTAGCAAAAAAATATTTTTCTTTTTTATTTTGAATTAATTTCTTTTGAGGGTAAAATAGACATTTCCTAATTCCTTACCAACTACCACCTCTTCATTTTCTTCCTACCAAACAACTCAAACCATCTTCCCTCATCTTTCAAATCTTCCTTTCCTTTCCTTTCCATTCCTTTCCTTTCCTTTCCTCCTCCAAACTTTCTTTGTAACAAACGAGGCCTTAGGTTCCTGGGAACTTGACGCACCAAACACGTTTTTGGCAGGGAACTTTGTTAAGTTCTCATTCCCTCTCCCAAGTAAGTTCTATGAATCAAATGGGCCCTTATTTAAGGTGAACAATCATTCAAACATATATTAATTTAAAAAACAAAAAACAAAACAAAACAAAATCTCCAACTTGCCCCTTAGTCTAATACCTGTGTCCGCCTTGGATGTGCCCCCACATGTGTAATGGAATCATTGATCTTGACAATATCCATCAACTTTCAAACTCCTGATTGATTACGTCTCTAAATAAATTAAGAAAAAGCAGCCAGCATAGTTTTGTAATTTAGAAATGTACTACGGATCTACCATTAATTAAATCGGATTGCACATATATGAGTTAGGATTAAGGAGTAATTTGGCCAACAAACTATTACCTCAGGAGCATCCAACACGAATAACTTTTAAGTGAACCAAACATACCAAAAAATTTTAAAAAATGTGCAGTCAGCACAAAAATAGAGTAAAACTTTTTTGTACTGGACGCTCCTAAAGTAAAAGTTTTTTGTGTTGAATTTACATTTTTAAAAGTTTTTTAGTATTTTTAGTTTACTTAAAAGTTATTTGTACTGGGTGCTCCTGAGGTAATAATTTATTGGCCAAATTGCTCCTATTGTGGGGGCATAAACTTGTACTGGACGCTCTTTTTGTCAAACCACATGTGTATTTTTGCACCTTAAAAGCAAAAAGAGTCAAACTTAACTGTTAAAGGCAAACCGTCAAACGGTTTTTTTGCACCTAATTTGTAACTACATATATACTTTTATACCTAAAAAAATATTTGATGTTGGATACTCTTCTTGAGAATAAAATACATGTACATTTTTACACCCTAACCTTGAATAATAGGAAGAAAAATGGACGAGGATGGATCGATCAAGGGAACAACTGTTTCGGGAGGAAAAAGAAAAAGGGTTAAGGAGCAAAATTGTCAACGAACTATTAGGCCAGGAGCATCTAGCACAATTAAGTTTTAAGGGTACCAAAAATACCAACAAACAATTAAAATTGTAAAAAAATCACAATCCCTCAGTTATTACAGTAACTTCGTTTATGAATTTCCTCAAAATGGTATTTTTTTTTCCTTACCACCCAAACCTCGCCCTCGTCTTTCCCATAAGTCCCAGAAGTCAATGAGTATTTTTTTTTTCTCAATTTCCAATTGCTCTTTGATTGATTTAGCGTATTATGGTACCAGAGCTCTCTTTCTTCCCAAAAACACTTCCGCTTTCCCTCTTTTCCTTCCTCTCTCAGTGGCTTCAGATTCAACGAGCCTTTTCACTGTTCAGATCTGATTTCCCTTCAATTTCTGATCTGTGTTGTAATTTTTGATTTCACTTTCTATTTTTCTCTGATTGCGATTTGATCTGTCGAGCTCGTCAATTTTGATTTTGTGATTAGCGATTTCTTTGATCTATTCTTGCCATGGCTACCGACAGCTCTTCCATCGTGACGCCGTTAGCAGCTACTCAGGATCCATCGAGCTGCTACTTTATGAATCCAAACGAAAATCCATCATTGGTGCTTGTCTCTTCTCCTTTAACTGGTACGAATTATCATCACTGGGCATGAGCGATGATGATTGCTCTCATGAGTAAGAATAAACAATTGTTCGTTGGTACTCTGAAAATTCCAGCCACCACAGATCCTCTGTTTCCGGCATGGCCCCAACCAGAGTTGTACTCGTCTTGCTGGATCTCGAATCTCTGCTGCCCATTTCCCCCATGGGTCGACCCAGGAACTCCCCTTCCTCGTCATATTGCTCGTATCGGAGGCCCTGGGCCTTGCAAGCTTCTTGGTAACGCTGTGATGCACTGAGTATTTGCATAGGATGCTCTGCTCCATGATTGTTGTTGGTGTTGTATGGCGAACAGGGTCAAGTGTTGGCGAAACAAAAGGGCCAACGTCAGGAATAAAAAGAGAATCATGAAGAAGAAGGGAGAAGCTTTATGATGAGCACTTCAAAAGGATGCAGAATCTTAGAGATTTGGTGTGGAGGGAGTAATAGTCGTGCTTAGCGATTGAATGGGCAAGGGCGCCGTTGTATATGGCTCAGAGCTAAGAAACAACCCTCCAATGTACTGTAGCAACTGTAGCAAATAACGGAAGTTACTGTAGTAACTGAGGGATTGTGATTTTTTTACAATTTTAATTGTTTGTTGGTATTATTGGTACCCTTAAAACTTAATTATGCTAGATGCTCCTGGCCTAATAGTTTGTTGGCGATTTTGCCCCTTAACCCAAAGAAAAATCACGGGAAGAACTGTCAAATTGCACAGCTGGAGGAGAGGACAACGTAAAAGGACTTTAATATTGTCAACACGCAAGACAAGCAAGACGCTTTTGGATTTTAAAGTCACCGTTTGAATTATCGGATGGTTTCACGCAGCTATCTCCGCCTCCCGCAACTGATATGCGGTTCACAATAGGATTATAATAATTGTGTCAATATTAATTATACCAATAAAAATAAAAATAGAAAAAGAGTTGAAAGCTATCATTCATGAATGAGGGTAAAGTTAAAAATCTATCTCATAATTATTGAATTAATTACCTCTCCATGACATATGTGATTTAATTAATGAGAGACTTATAAATAGTGATTCACTTGATTTGATGTAATTTTGGGTGTAAAGGATTTTCTTATTTATTTTAATCCTTAAAAATATTTTAAATTTGATCAGTTAATTAATTAAGGGCATTTGAGTATGCAATTTTTATTTTTTTTATTAAGTTTTTTAATGAAATTAACGAAGTCTTTGAGATCACATCAAACAAAAATTGAAGAGGATAATACAAAATATTTTTGATAGGCACACTGTACCTCTTTAATTTTGTTTGAAGTAATTGTTTATCATTAAAGTTAAAAGATTTACACCAAAAAAAAAAGGGTTAAGGACCAAATTTACCAACAAACAATTAGGCCAGGAGCGCTGGGCACAAATAAGTTTTAATTGGTCCAAATTTGCCAACAAACAATTATTTTTGTTAAATCAGCACAAATCCGTCAGAAGCCAACAAACGTCCGTGTAATCCCCCATCCACGTCGGATCTGACTTCCACCTCAAAGCCATCTTCCTCTCCTCTCTCACCTACTCTTCAGGTTATTCCATACTTCTTCTATGCCCGCGGCAAAGCACAGATTTCTCGTTCCTTCCCAAGTTTCAAGCAATCTCCAAATCGAAATTACTGTCCTCAACGCCCTCAGACTGCTACTGCAAACCCTAAATTCCTGCTTCTCTCCCTGATTTATTCGACGTCCTTGCGATGTTTGGAGGCGGAGAAGACGAGGCCTTGGCTCGATTGGGCATCATGACGCCGTCATTCCTCAAACCGGCCACGTCGTCGGTGATTTCCGGTGAGATGTCACCGTCGACGCAGCCTGCGCTGTGAGGGACGACGGGGTTCCCGCACAGCCGTAGTGGAGCCAGTAGGAGACGAGGAGTTTATGGCGATTCGCGGAGCCGGAACGGGACTTCACGCGTCTAAGCGAAATAAGACCCTCTGGGAGGTTGTCGGTGCGAAGATGAGGGAGCGAGACTTCAGGAGGAGTCTTGAACAGTGTAAATGCAAGTGGAAGAACCTTGTTAATCGTTATAAGGTACCACTCTTACTCTCGTGTGTGTTTTCGTGCGATTTCGTGCTTCTAGAGTTTTGTTGGATTTCATTTCGTTAATTGTGGGGTTTCGAAAGAAATTTACTCAACATTATCTTTTGCGAAGTAGTGATGGCCGTAGTGCCTGTTTTCTTGGAAAAATAATTCGATTTGCATATGAAGTTGTAATGTGTTCTTTCCTTTTGTGTTGGGAGATTCGGGGAATCAGCCATGGTAGCTCTTAGTGTGCTCCTTCTTCACTCGCATTCCCGGATCTGCGATCCTAGGCGATTATTCCCACCATTTCTTTCTATTTTTCTACCAAAGCAACAGAAATAGAGACTAAAACAGAGCAATTGCAAAAGAGACCGCCATCGACAGAGGAAGAGGGCTGTAGTAGTATAAAGGGAAGTAAGGCAAAATTGGGTTAGGTGGTGGCGGTGTCGGATAGTTCTTGTTGTACGGAGGAGGATTTTGTGCAATTGGATCGGTCCTTGGAGGTGGATTTTGTCGGTTCGATGCAAGGGCTTCTTGACCAAACAAAAAATACCGAGATAAAGCCACCGGGCATTGAGGTGGAAGTCAGATTTGTGCTTTTGACAATTTTTTTTTTTATTAAGTTTTTTAATGAAATTAACGAAGTCTTTGAGATCACATCAAACAAAAATTGAAGAGGATAATACAAAATATTTTTGATAGGCACACTGTACCTCTTTAATTTTGTTTGAAGTAATTGTTTATCATTAAAGTTAAAAGATTTACACCAAAAAAAAAAACAAACAAACAAACAAACAAAAGGTCTAAGAGATTGAAATTAAACCTACCACAAAGTTAAATCACTGAAAGTATACCTTAGCTAGCCTCTATCTCCCATTTAATATTATCTTTATTTTTTAATATAAGATTTCGTTTATCGTTATAATTTACCCTCTAAAAGGGATCGCATATTAAGTATAGGAGGTAGCATCAAATTAATTCCGTAAAGACTTCTCCGTGATTTTAGTTTCTCCTTGGTCATTTTCACCTTTATCTACAGAAAACGAAAAATATATTTGTTTTCGCCTTCAGGAATAGTCTACACATTGTTGTCAAACTTGTGAGTTAACTCTTCGAGTTTATCGTTTTTACGCTTCTAGCTTACAAAACGACTCGAGTCGATGATAAATTCGTGCTAATTGTAAACTCGGTTAAACTCACAAGTTTATACACCGAGTTTAACATTTTTATGTTTTTAGCTTACAAAACTACATTAATTTACTCTTAAACTTATGTCAACTTTTTTGATTTGATCATACTCATTTGCTTTATATAAAAATTTTATAAAAATTTCTATATTAAATATAATAAATGATGAATGTTGATGATTTAATTTCAATTATTTAGATTTAAAATATATTTCAATCAAATTGTTGTCATTTTTATATTTTAATTATTTAATTATATACTAGTAATACCTATCTAATAATAAAAGTAAACTCTTACGAGTTTACGATTCGAGTTCACGATATGAGCTAGTTTACGTCACTGTCACGAGTTTGCTTAAACTCGTGAGTTTGACAACCTTAATCTCCACCCTCAACCTCAACTTTTGTTTATAAATTTCTGAACCCTACGAGGTGCAAACACACACAGAGCAATATTATCATTGAACCATGGCTTTGGATTCTAAAGAGACTCATCGTCTCAATGATGAAGAACAAAATTCGTACGGCCTTGACTCATCGTCTCAATGATGAAGAACAAGATTCGTACGGCCTTTCTGCCATGCTTCGGGGTTGTAGCCAGGTCTACTGTGCAGTTCTTAAAGCTTCGCTTGAGCTCAACTTGCTTGAGATAATAGCTAAAGAAGGAGGAAGACGCATGTCAGCCTCTGAAGTAGCTTCAAAGCTTCCAAGTTCATCTCAACACAAAGATTTAGCTTCTAGAATCGATCGTCTCTTGAGGCTTCTTGCAAGTCACTCTCTTCTGAATTGTTCCGTCCGAGAGAAGGAAGATGGTGTATCTGAGAGACTCTATGCAATTTCTCCTGTTGGAAACTACTTTGTTGGTGGGGACAATAATGGTGGACTCATGACTCTTTTCTCATCATTCCTTTGTCACAAGGCACTTATGGATGCTTGGTAAAGTTTTTTCCCCACTAATAAACAATCTATAAATCTGTGTGTATTGTTAAACTGTATTTTTGCTCTCATACTCCCTCATATCCTCAATATATATGAGCTAGATAACAATTAAAAAATATTAAGAAATTAAAGCTATTTGTTTGTAAGAAATATGTATTGGCTTTCTTGAATAACTGATTTGTTGTAATATCTAAATAACTTATTTGCGTTTTTAAGAAAACTGTTAAAATTAGTTAAAAGTAATAATAAATATGTAGGAAATGCATTTTTTCCCCTCTAAATATGCCATTATTTATATATGGGTAAAATGAGAGAGAAATTAATAATTTTGAAAAATGATGAAAGGGAATGTAAGAGAAAAATTAATTAAGGGTAAAATTAGTAAAAATGCATTTGATGCTCTAACAACTCTAAAGTGAATCTTAAGAAAAAAGACGAAGGGATTTAAAAATTTGGATCTTTTAAAAAAGGAATAAAGGAATCGCCCCTTAAATATCCCATCGATGAAAACTCTGAGAAATATATACAATCAATAAAGATAGCCGGATAGGTTGGAAAAACATTTATAAATTTGGGAGCCAATCTAAGGTGTGATATTACATTTAGCAGCAAAGGAAACCCCTTAACTAGTTTCCAAATCTAGAATTTGAGTATTATTGTTTATTGAAGAAGCTATGGGCACCTATAAAGAATTGTAAGTTAAAGTAAAGAAACATATACAAATCATTTGAAACCAGTGCTTGATTGTACAAAAACAACATTGCATCATTTTTGAAACATTATGGGGTATATTACTCCACAATTTTCTTTGACATATATATATCCATGGTTTCTTTAGAAATACTTTTGGGTTAAAAATGCCTTTTCAACTTATATATAATATGAAACTTATAAGAACCTTTGTTATATATACTTTATAAACAATAAGATCTATCTTAGACTTTGTGCAAAGCATGGGACATATAACCTGCTATCTCAAAAAATGAATATGTTTATTTCTTACAAAATATACTTGTTAGTTAAATTGTTCTATATATATGTTTGGATAGGATGAATTTTAAGGTTGCAATTATAGAGGAAGACACAGACTTATTCAAGAAAGTTCATGGAATACCAATGTACCGATATGCAGAGAGAGATCCAACATGGAACAACATTTTTAACAAAGCAATGGCCAACGTTTGCGACATAGAGATGAGAAGAATTTTGGAAATATACAAAGGATTTGAGGGAATCTCAACACTTGTTGATGTTGGAGGTGGTACTGGCCAAAACCTTAAAATGATTGTCTCTAAGTACCCTTCGACTAAGGGCATCAATTTTGATATGCCCAATGTTATTCAAAATGCACCACCTCATCCAGGTACATAATCCTCATTATATCTAGCACCATGTATGTACATTTTATTGACTAAAGTATATTTTTGGTATTTTATATTTGCATCAAGTTTAATTTTAGTTCCTTAACTTTATAGCTCGAATCTTAACACCATTAGTTTCATCTAACAAAATACGTTGACTCATCAAACTGATCGAAGTTATAATAGTGCAAATTAAATACTAATAAAGCATGCTTGCATTTTAATATTTTTTATATAATATTTTTTTATTTAATTCATTTAAATTAAAAATGAAAACAACTATATCTTTGTGGATATTTTTTCAGCATTTAATTGCTAGTTTATCACTTAATTTTTATGAGTCGGCATTTTCTGTTTGATAAAATTAATAGTATTAATATTAAGTAATAAAATAAACTTTATAAACTTAAAGGACTAAAATTAAATGAAGCTTAATACAAACATAAAGGGTTAAATGTATAGTTTGGCCCATTTTCTTTTATTTTGACAAAAGCTCACATTTAGACTTTTATTTTTATATAAGAAATTTATTTTAGTAGCTTAATTTTATATAAAGCATCTTTTCAGTTGTCTATAACTCTAACGTTGTTAATAAAAATCGTAATATTAAAATTTTAAATATTGACAAAACATTCTCAAATACTAACATATTAAGAATATTAGAATTCTCATTTGAGGTTCAATTTTCATAGGGATCGAGCACGTTGGAGGGGACATGTTTGACAGTGTTCCGAAGGGTGATGTTATTATGTTGAAGGTTAGTGCCAAAACTTCTTAATTATTAAATCCGTGAATATTTGATGATGTGGGCTTTATCTATCAAAGTAAAACACTTGAATAAGTTAGAAATTCAGCAGAATAAGTAGTTTTCACATTAGTCATATAAAACCACCCTCATCTCAAATAACACGTACACGCAGATGTGTTGGTTAGGTCATGTGGTGGGATATCAAATAATTTTCCAAATGCATATCATCAACTCTTTCAAGGGTGTGTGTCATGATGCTTCTGGACATATATTTTAAAATTATAAGCCATCCTCTTACTCACAATGTGATGAATTTCAGACAATACCAACATTACTACCTCCACTTCTTAATAAAAGAACTGGTTAAAAAGTGAATTTAAGTCATAAATAAAGTATTTTTCTTTTTCATTTTAACCCTTATATTCACCATTTTTTACCAAACAATTTACCTGACTGATAAACTGATATAAAATCTAATAATATACTGCTTTAGTTCGACTTATAAAGCACTTTAAGTATATTTCACACAAACTAAGAAAAACCTTAAACTTTATTAACTTAATCATAAAATTCAACAATTTTTCAACTTTATTCGTATATAATATACATTATACCTCATGAGAATAAAGTTAACACAATATATGCATTTGAATGGAAAATTTAATGGGATGTCTAAAAATATGAACAAAAAAAAAAAAAAAAAAAAAAAAAAAAAATCTCCCTCTACCCTATAAATATGACTAGAGGAGTACATATGTATTTCAAATAAATAATGTAAATATATGCTATAATTATGTAATTTATTTACCTTATTTAATTTCCTCAAATTAATCAGCTAGCTTTTATATTATATACAATGTACTATTATGTTCATGTTAGAATTGAAAAATTTATTAAGCGTCTTAAAATGTCATAAAATGATATTATTCTCAAGTATCACATAAATTACAAAATAATCATGCGAGTATGCCATGTCAAATCATTTTAGTCGTCATGACCTTTTATATCAAAATGCACTCGTTCTAAATATTATATCATTTCCTCAGTTTAGTCCTAAATATATGAACTAAAAGTCACTAATTTGTAAACATTAAAGAAATTAATTTACTTATTCGTAAAATAATGTGTAAATTTTCCTATTTTAATTATTTGTATTGAAACTATCTTTATTGATGGAAACCCTCTTCTAATAACATTAATGGTATAGGAAAAATTTAAGAACTTGGAAGACAACGTGTATTAGGATTTTACATTTAGGATAAAAGTAAATCCCTCAACTAAGTCCTACATGTAGGCCTGAAGGAGTATCATATATATATATATATATATATATATATGAAAATAGTACGTCATTTGGTTTTAAATGCAGAAGTTAGATAAGTAATTTACAGATATTAAGAAAATTAGTTCAATTAGTTATATGTGACAAATGTGTGTCAAATTTTCTAAAGTAACCTATTTTGTGAGACAAAATGAATTGAGATTTTATATTTAATTTCAAAGCAAATTGTTCAACTATTTCTATATATATAATTATGACTACGATCAATCTTGTTACCCTGTAATTTTTATGCCACAATTGGTCAGATGAAAATAGCATAAAAGTGTTGAGGAAATGCCACGAAGCATTGCCAGAGAAGGGGAAGGTGATAGTGATTGAGTTGATAATGCCTGAAGTAATTGGATCAACAGAAGAAGCCAAGCTTGTAGCAAGCTTGGACAATCTCATGTTCCTTCATGATGGAAGAGAAAGAACTGAGAAAGAATTTGAATCTCTTTGCAAACGTTCTGGCTTTTCTGCTTTCAAACTCGCTTCTCGTGCTTTCTATGCTTTAGGAGTTATGGAATTCTACAAATAAAACGGGTTAGATTATTAATCCTAAGGTTAAAGGGTAATTTTACTCGAAAGTTTTCACCGAGGAGTAATTTTGTCTTAGAAATTTTCAGGGACAATTTTATCACGGAAGTGTAAAAGATGGAGCAATTTTGCCTTGACCGTTATCCCGGTTAATTTTAACTATTTGTTAACCGGATATCTTGAAGGTATCGGTTTACATGTCATCCACGTTATTTTTGTTAAGATATAAATTTACCAGGAAGTCCATGTGTTATTTACTTCATCTTTTTTCAAAGTTAAATTTAAAACTTCCTGGATAAATTTACACCTTAATAAAAATACATGGATGATACGTGAACTATTAGCTTAGCTATTTGGTCAATAAATAGTTAGGGATAACGATCAGGACAAAATTTCTCTTTTTTGATACTTTTATGGTAAAATTGCTCTCCTTTTTGTAAATTTTTTGAACAAAATTGCCCCTTAATAAAAACTTATCAAATAAAATTTCCCGTTAACCCTTAATCTTCTAAATTCTCTGCTTCAAGAATTTAGAGATTGTTTTTTACCCTTGGTCTTTATTATAAATAGAATAAGGTTACTTAGCCAGTCGAATTGAAGCAGCAGTTCGATTGAAGCAGGATTTCAATAAAATGTCTGAAGTTTAAACCTTCTTGATGTTATTTATACAGACACAAAGAAGAATAAAGTCTTTTATTTTTGTTGGGTTTTATTAAATTCAAATGCTTGTTATTAAGAACTCTTGAGAAAAATATTGAACTCAAAGATTATGGGGATGCATGCCATCTCATATTTTAATTTTATCAGCTAATTAAGATAATAATTTTCTTAATAAGCAGTAGTCAATGCCTTGTTTTAAAATTCTTCCTTCTGATATTTGTGTGAACCTAAGTATTATATATGATAGCTTGTAGCACACGTGGTTAATCTATCTAAGGCTCCATGAAAATCAATGGGGACACGTCTTAAATTACAATATATATATAAAATTAATGAAAAAATAAGTTTGCAAGTCTTATAGTTTTGTAATTGATTTTTAATAACATCATTATAGTTTTTTTTTAATCAGGCCTATCTTTATACTTGATTTTTAATCAGCTCTATGTAGCAACCGGATTAACTAGGGACCAATAAAAAATGAGGTAAAACTACATGTCAGTAAGTCCAGGCTTTGCTCTGTCTTATTTAATATCAACTCTCAAAGTTTCTTTTTGATCTCACTCGTTTTATATGCTACTATACGAGTATCTAACACGATATATTTTCGACCAAACAAAAAAACACGATAAATATAACGATATTTTGCTTAGCCAAATGTGATGTGGCCCCCATGTGTAATTGAATTATTGATCTTGACAATATCCATCAACTTTCAAACTCCTGACTGATTACGTCTCTCTGAATTAAGAAAAAGCAGCCATCATTGTTATAATTTAGATATGTACTACGAATCTATTATTAATTAAAGGGTTAAGGTGCATCCAACATGATAAATTATTGGTTTAGGAGCGTCCAATATAATTAACTATTAAGTGGATCATGCCCGTACAACAAACTTTTAAAAAGCGTCAACTAACGTAGATTAGTATGTCGGTTATCTAAGGTCGTCAACTACTTAACAAACTATTACTTGAGAATTTGACATTAAATTCTAAATTTTACTAAATTAAATAATTTTTTATCTCAATTGCAATTATTCAAATGTACTTATATAAATATCTATGGACAAAAATTACTCATTCTTTAATTTTGTCAAAATTATAATTTGCTAAAATAAACAAAATTTTTAATTAAAAATATAATTATATGATTTAAATAAAACTCAAGGTGATTTATAGTTTATTATATATGTTAAAAAAAATATGATTTATTTTTATTTTAGAAGAAATTTATGTGAGTTAAAAAATTCATTTAATGTTAATAAAATTTAAAAAATCTATTATATCCTTAAAGAAATTAAATGAGTTTAATTTTTATTTTTATAAAAAGAGTTTAATGGATATCAACTTTGATACTTAATAATATAAATCCGGCAATTTGATGATATATTTGTTAATTAAATGATCTCTTGATTAACAAAAATACTGATTTTTTTAATTAACAAATATATCGTTAAATTACGGATTTATATTATTAAGTATCAAAGTTGATATCCATTAAACTCTTTTTATAAAAATAAAAATTAAACTCATTTCATTTCTTTAAGGATATAATAGATTTTTTAAATTTTATTAACATTAAATGAATTTTTTAACTCACATAAATTTCTTCTAAAAATAAAAATAAATCATATATTTTTTTAACATATATAATAAACTATAAAACACCTTGAGTTTTATTTAAATCATATAATTATATTTTTAATTAAAATTTTTGTTTATTTTAGCAAATTATAATTTTGACAAAATTGAAGAATGAGTAATTTTTGTCCATAGGTATTTATACAAATAGTTTTGAATAATGACAATTGAGAAAAAAATTATTTAATTTAGTAAAATTTAGAATTTTGTTCGGCGTTCTTGAAGTAATAGTTTGTTGTGTTGGACGATCTTTAATAATTGACGTTAACTTTTTTAACTTAACGTTGTCTTGGCGCTCTCCTTTTTAAAAGTTTGTCGCTTCTTTTTAAAAGTTTGTTGTACTGGGCGGTCCACTTAATACTTAATTATGTTGGACGCTCTTAAACCAATAGTTTATCGTGTTGGACATCCTTTAACCCTTAATCAAATCGAATTGCACCATTTTTTTTCCATTACAACGACCGATATTAATGGCCTGAAATCCAACGGCAGATCAAACAAAGTTGTCATATCATTACGCCACTAGGGGCGGTAGTCGGATTGCACATATATGAGTTATGGGGCATAAACTTACCATGGTTTTGAGAAACAAACCGAAAAAGGGGGAATCTATTTGTTGACTTGGATTATGTAATATGTGATCGCCGCCAATAATGACTAAGATTGGATCAATTGCAAAAATCTCTATATAATATAAATGTATAAAAAATAATATTCCTTCGTGGCCTAAATATTAAGACCTATTTATTTAATTTAGAGGAATAAAATATTTAATGATAGTATATAACATGATCTCCCTAAAATATACTTTTTATATATTATTAGATTATTATATGGAATTAAGGGTTAATTTTGCTCAGAAGATGTCACTAATGAGCAATTTTGCTTTAGAAGTGTAAAAAAGGGAGCAATCTTGCCTTGATTGTTATCCCAATTAATTTGGATTTGTAGTTGCTTGACGAGATCACATGTCATCCACGTCATTTTTATTAAAGTCTAAATTTACCCCATAAATTTTAAATCTAATTTTGAAAAAAAAAATGAAGTAGCGACATATAGACTATCGGGCCAAATTTACACCTTTAACAAAAATAACGTAAATTACGAGAATATGTCCTAGAACTTTTGGAAATTACAAAAAGGCTTGAAACTCATAAACAGTTCTAAGCATGTTTGAGATCATTTTTAGGTCTCAAAAGTGCTTATTTATGTAGATCGAAATAAAACTTACCTCTCTATTCCTATTTATAAGTATTTTTTGAACAAAAAATTTGGTCATATTTATATGTCCAATTTTAAGGTAGTAAATGAGATTGTGACAATTTTATCATATTAACTACATAAATTAAAATAGAGATAGAAGAAAGAATTGAAAATTACTCATTCATAAACGAAGACAAAGTTGAAAATTTACCCATAATCATTGAATTAATTACCTCTCCTTAGTATATCTAATTTAGTTTTTTTTTTAAAAGACTTATAAATAAGACTAGAGTAATATCTTATATACTTATCTCATATACCATAAATCACAATTAAAAAACTCTTTTTGAAGACTTCAATCATTATTCCAAATAAACACAAAGTTTTCGTTAGCTAAAATCTGATTCTAGGGCTACGGAATCATAATCTTTTGTGGGAGAGGGAGTCAACACTGTGTGTTCATTCCTTCATTTGGTTTAAATTTTTAGGTGGGAGGGAAGGAAAAATTTTGGATTAAATTCCCTTCCCTCCCTTTATTTATTTTGGGTTTAAATTTTTTCTCTCCTCATCCCTCTAACAAACTAAAGAGATAACATACATTCTCCTCCAGTCAAACCAAACGCACCTGAGACAGAGAGAGGGAGGCAAACAAAGAGAGGAGAAGGACGAGACCATTACCATCACCGTTGGCAGAGAGAAGAGCTTGGACCACACAGTTGACTTCTCCGATCCTCACCGCCACCGGAGCTGTGCATCCACTCCCTCCATTCTCACTCACTTCGTTCTTACTCCCTCCATCACTCACAACCATCATTGTCATCCTTCTGCGCTAGAAATCAGTCCCCCACCACGTCCACTTTCCTCTTCTCCATCCTAGATCCTTCTAGATTCTCTCTTCTTCATTCTCTCTTCAGTTTCAACTTCTTCCAGCCAATGCCTTCACCCCCATTCCTCTTCTCTAGTTATTTAGAGTTTTTAATTAAGACTTGATGAATTTCAAATTTTCATATCATTTATTGGATAAGAATAGCGATTGAACTAATTTCTTAAAAGAATTCACTACATTCATATTTCATTCTATATTATTCAAAAGACAAAAAAATATAGTAGATTAGGACTTTTGTTCATTTTTGTATTTACATATTTTCAAACAAAATCCCAAAATTAATTTCCCTTTCTCTTAGAAATCAATAAGAAATGTTTAGTTCTAAGTAATGACTGAAAAGGAAAATAATGAAAAATATTTTATCACAAAGGTTTTTTATTTATACTGGAAAAGAAAATAAGTTGATAGAAATTTTTTGTATTTGAAGAAAATGAAATAGGAAAATAGGTCAAAAAAACCATTTTGCCCTGAAAGTAAAATTATTATTTAAATGTCTGAGACTAACACACCTCACTAACATTTTTATATCATTTGTAAGATTACATCAATGGGTTTTTGTGTTTTTAAGCATTTTCCCTCATCACTTCAAAATTGGTTCCCACTAATTTTAGTGGGAACACATTTTCAATTATATAGCTCAAAATGGGTTCCGGCATGAAATCGTTTTCCAACAAAAATTTTGAACCAAACGTCCACCATCAAAGGGAAATTTGATTTTTCCTTTCCAGCCCCTATTTTCAACGATCAAATGGCTTTAAAAGGCTGCTTGAGAGTAAATTTGCTAGACACAATCCTTAGTTAATTGTTTATTGTGGACTACTTCTTCATCAAAATTTAACAAAAAGTTTATATAAATTAAAATTACAAATAAATGAAAATCAAAATTTATCTGTTTGATTTAAGGGAATGGAATTGAGGGGACCTCTTTCCTCCATTTGGTTCAAATTTTTAGGTGGGATAGAAGACAACATTTTGGATTAAATTCCCTTCCCTCCCTTTATTTTGCGTTTAAATTTCCCCTCATCTCCCTTCTAATAAATCAAACAATGGAATAGGGCTGAGCAAGTTGCCTGTAACCCAGTAGGACAGCCCAAACTATATAAAATTGAGAAAATTATAATAAAGGACTGTAGGAAAAAAAATATTTATTGAAAAGGACATAGAAATTGTAATTATTTAGAAGGACCAAATGCAAAAATATAAAATTAAAAATACTAAAATGCCCCTAAGGAAATCGTATTCATCCCCTCCTAAATTCTCTCTCATTCTATTTTTAAAACTAATAAAAAATTATAAATTTTAATAAATTAAAGAAAAGCTTTCTAAAATTTTCTTCTTTCACAAATTTCATAGATATCTATGAAAAAAATTATCCACTCTTCAATTTTTTCAAAATTATAATTTCTTAAAATAAAAAATTAATTAAAAATATATTTATATAATTTTAGTCAAAATTAAGGTCTTTTATAATTTACTATATATCTTAAACCAAAAGAGTTTATATGATTTATTTTTATTTTAGAAGAAATTTTTGTGGTCTAAAAATTGATTTAATGTTAATAAAATAAAAAAGAAATCTATTATATCTTGAAAAAACAAAAAATGAGTTTATTTTTTATATTTATAAAAAGTGCTTAATTGATATTAGCATTGATACTTGCTAATATAAATATGGCAGCTTGATGATATGTTCCTTAATTAAACTATCTATTGATTATATGAATATGGAACTTGTTAAAAATTAAAATTTAAAAACATATGAGTTTGAACCGTATAGTTTAAATGAGTATGAAACATGATGAAAAATTAAAATTAAAAAAAGAGATATTATAATATTACATGATGATTGACGGTTTTAATTTTCATTTTAGTCAATTTTTTATTTATGAATACAATAGATAATATAGGAGGTTTGACTAAGAACAATTTAGTAATTTTAAATTTATATTATGATGTTTGATCCTTCTAAGTAATTACAATTTTTATGGTCCTTCTTAATAAATATTTTTTCCTACGAGGTCCTTCACTATAATTTTCCCTATAAAATTTGACTACTTAAGCCCGCCCATAAAAGACCCATGATGGGATGGGTTTCATTTAAGAATTAGATGGGAGGGCTACGGGCACACATTTAAGCTGCCAATGCCCGCCCATTAAAATTTTTAAATTTTATTATGATTTATTTTTATTTGTGCGTATTTGTATTTTGTAAGCAAACTGCATTACTTTGCCTCCGGTTAGTTTCTTAGCTTCTTGTTTATATGAGTACTATGAATTTTATGTTTTATGTTTTCCAAACTCGATCTTGGCTATTTCTTGTTTTTATTATGATAACTAGATTCCAAAGTAGGACTGTGCTTAAATTATTGCCTTTAATTTGTCATAAGTTTATATTTTCATATGCAGTTTTTTAGAAGAAAAAATTAGTAAAGGAAGTAATTCGTTACTGTTGGTTGTATAATGAATTAACATTGACCAAAGTTGTTTCAGGATAATTGTCCATTGGCTTTATAGATTTGGTTTTATTTGATAAGGAGAAGAACAATTCTTTGTGGTGCATTTTGACAATATATTTAACAGTGATTAGTTTTGTCATGATTGTATTTTCGCCGAAGGGTATAAAGTAAAATGACAGTACATGCATGAGCAGTGCAAGTGACAAATTTGTATTTATGTTAGTATTAGGTTTATATAAGGGCTATTTTGCTTTAAAATTATATCAACTAATATTTATTTGACAGATGGGGCTACATCCCCTTCATCAAATGAATCTGAAAATGATGATGAAGTATGAAGATTTAATGGAAGCAAGTTGTCTCATAAATTTTTGAGCTTATAATTATCATGATTTAGTTTTAAAGTTGAAGTTTGAATATTATAATTGTGTTATGATGATATATGTCTAAAGTTAAGTTCTTTGTACCTATATTATTTTTTTTGAAAAAAAAATAGTTCAAAATTTAAATAGGTTACTCATGATCCGTTTTAACTTGCCCATTTATGTTATAACTCGTTTAACATGGGCTTAGACGAGTTGAGATACGGATATAAGCTAGCTCGTACCTGTATAACATTAAATAAGAAAGCTATAGATTTATGTATGGGCTTCCGAACCCACCCATTATTCTATCCTACAATTTAATGTATCCCCCTCTCTTGCCTCCCCTTCCCTTAATTCCTCAAACCAAAGTACCAAAACACTAAAGTTGGAAAAAAAAATGAAACGAGAGAGAAAAGTAAAAAAATAAAAAGACCTTTCTGCGGGCACGAACTTCAACGTTACCATTCATTGAATAATAGGAAGAAAGGGGATCAAATTCTCTCCCAATCCTACTTTCTCCTCATCTCTCATTATCCAACCTCCACCGTTGATTTCATTTAATCTGGACCGTCCATTTTGTATTTGTAAAACTCATTTTAAATCTCATGCTTCTGACTCGCACAAACAACGCCCTGCTCAAATGCTATGCTGCAATTTGGCGGGAATGACAGGAAAGACAAAGGAGACAAAGGTAAGATCCAAATAACTTTTTTTTTCCATGGCCAATGTCTTTTGTTCCCAACCTATAGATAATCCATCAATGATGCATCTTTATTTATTTATTATTCCCTTTCTTTTCCTAGATGTTCGTGGCTGTTATCAGATAAGAAAAGGCAAGGCATCGTTTTCTTTATGAGTCCACTTCAAAAAGCCAGTTGGTCTATTTGGCACTATTGTGACAATATAAACTTGTCTGGGAAATTTGTCAAACTATGGTTTTTTTTAAAAAAAATTATCAAACTGGGGCATGTCAGAAACTATTTATCGAACTAAGACAGTCAATGGCGCGCGTTGACTCGCGCCATTGAACGCGCCTATAGACAGACGCCACGTGGAAGTGTCGTGGGAGCAAAGACGCCACCTCTACGGTGGCGTCCCTACGTTGGACGCCCGGTTGTGGCGTCCTTTGTGACGCCACAAGCGGCGTACGTCTCGACGTCATCAAGGCGTCGAGTACCTCTGTCGCCCCCGCCCCCACCCCCAACCCGTGACCACCCCCCCCCATGACACCACCCCCCCAACCCATGAGTCCCCCCTATTTTACCCGTGATTCCTCTTTCCCTCTCCCTATTTTAGCGGCTCCTTCTCTCTCTCACCAAAACTTCCTCATTCGTGACTAAGCCTCTCCCTCTTATCATTCACTTCTTCCCTCTCCCTCTTTCACTCTATCGTCCATCTGCCTCATTCTGTTTCTTCATTTCGTTTTTTGTAAAAAAAAAAATGAATCAGATTCGTTCATTCATATATTACAATGGTTCCAAAAGTATTGTTGCAAATGGATTGAGTTTTGTAGGTGAAAAAAAAAAAGCAATGTATATTTTTCAACGCATGTCCGCTGAAGATTTATATGAAAAGATCCGTCAAAAGTTAAAGTTGCAACAAAATCAGGTAATATCTTCGGTGACGGGTAAGGTGCCTTATGGAAACGGCTATGTGGGTTTTGAGATATCCGATGTGGGTTTTGAGATATCCGATGATGAGGATGTGGATGTATTTGTTCAAACATTCTGCGAAAACTCTGCGTCCCACTTTGCTGAGTTGTATGTAGATATTGAGACGTTAGAGGAGGGTATACCAACACAATCAACCGTTGTGCATGGAGAAGAATTTGACTATATGCTAGATGAAGAACGACAATGAGGAAGAGCAAGAGGAAGAAGATGAAGACACATTCTGTCTAATGACCATGATCGAATGATAGTGATACGAGATGACGATTATCAACATAATCCCATGTCAGAACAAACTGGTATGTTATCATTAGCTTAGTTACGGAGTTGTATTATTATTTAAATTATGTTTTTTATTAGTTACCATGTTTTTGCATAAAGTGTATTATGTGTGAATATACAGATGTTACACCATTTTGGAATGACATTCCACATTATGAGGCTGTTGATGAAGATTATCCGCATGAGGATATACTGGATGTGGAAGGCTTGGGCCGGGGTATGTGGGCAAGAGGAGATGAACTATATACGAAACAAGAGTTCAGGTCCAAGAATGATGTCCAAGCCGCAATAAAACATTATTGCATGAAGGCACATCATGAAACACAAGTGGTTGAGAGTAGTACAACCAACAGAAATGCCAGTGTGGCAAGTTTCAGGCATTCAAATTCCCATGTAGTCATGTAATTCTTTGCGTGTTCGGCGATATCCCATAATCGCACGGTATGTGGATCCAGTATTCTCAATCTACAATATTATGAATGTTTACTCTTCACCATTTCAACCGATCGGCAGTGAACAAGGAATACCGTCCTCGTCAGAACCAAAGATTATCCCCGATGAATCGAAATTGCGTGGTACGGGCCGCCTTAAATCTACACGCATTCGCAATGAAATGGATGAGGTGGAGGTCCAACCTAGCTCCAATCGAATTAGATGTAGGCTATGTAAACAGTTCGGACATAATAGGCGTTCATGTCCTACGACGCGCAATGCTAATTAACCTTTATGTTCTCATAATTTTATTTGCTACCTTTTATACTTATGTGCCTTCATGTATGTACTTCATTTTTAAATACATTTTTTGTAGTGACGTTCAGGACCAACATTATTTATAACTTAGCTAATATGACATAGCTACGAATTTAGCGTTTGGGTAAAAGTTGATTAGCTGTATGTTTGATAGAAAACTAAACAAATACCGGCAAATACAGTAGTAATCCATGCAAATATGACATAATACAGTAATCCATGCAAATAAGACATAATACATAACATGCAAAACACTCAAGATGGAGGAGTATATGGAGGCCACGGTCTTCACTGCGCTTCCCGCTCAGGGTTCCTCCGGATGCCATCAGGATTGCGGCTAAAATTGAAATCTTTTGCAGCTGCCCGTCTGAAGTCATCAGAATGGTCACCTCCGCCGTAGCCCGTGTGGTGTCCTGCCTGGTATGGGCTACTACTAGATCCGGCCTCAGTACAACCCTGTCCATGATGGGAGGAACGAAAGGCAGTAAAACCACCATGTGTGGACTGATAAGTATTGAAGGCAGGAACACCATATGGAGGCTGATATGCATTAAAACCTTGTCCGGTCTCGGTAAGGGTTGAATGTAGGAAAGCCATGCGGGAACTCGAGAAGGCCAGCGATATAAGCACGGAACCTGTGTCTCAGGAGCATATATCGTCTCTGGCTGTGGGTAAGTAGGGATGGGTTCATGTATCTCGGGATGCACCTCTGCTGGCGTCTCCTCCGGGTACCACGAAACCTCAGTATAGGTTTGATCTGGCCATACAGGAGGTCTATATACACCTTCGTGGCGTGGACCAAGCGGGGGTATCTGATATGGCTCCATTTCGTGTCGGGGTCGTCGTTGGCCCAGTCCACGTCCCTCTCTCGCACGAGGCGGGACCTCTAAAGCGGGATCTGGTACACTTACTAAAGACCACTCGGTGCGCTAGGCCCTGGCTCCGCAACTCGGCCAAATTCTCTAAGTACTCCGAGTGGCGGTCACGGACCTTACGTACCTCCCCGTAGGTTTGTATTGGGGTCTAAATTGTGGAGAATTCATCCACCAAATCCACTCTACACCATCTATCGCATTTATCCGATAAAATAAAAAACAAAGATTTGAAACTAAGTTATGGGTAATAAGATGGAAGATATACAAGGGAGCAAGATCAATACATACCACATGGCCAATCTTGGCGACCTGCCTGGTCATATACCGCCTAGTGTGTGTGAAAAACCAAGTCATATACTCGGAGTTCGGTGAAATCGGCCTCTTCGATGGAGCTGTAGTCTCAATACGCTCATCTCGCGTGTTCCACAACTGAATAAATGGATCCATCTTCATCTCCCAATCATCTATCATCTTACCGCGTAAGGTCGGATCGTGTGCACCATGAAGATGTGGTGCTTGGTCAGGGATGTGTTCTTGCATGCCAAATTGCCGCATGCAGCGATCAGGCTGGTGCATCTCGACAATGTGGAAAGCAAGTAAGGGTGTGACCGCCCTCCACATGTCCTGCATGTGAACATCTGCACCTAAAAACTCATATCCAGCGTCCCTGTATGGCTCCTACTTCACCTATACATGTAAACAAATGCAAATTAGTTTACTTTTTTTGTTCTATAATATCAAATTTATCATACATACATCGTCTCGACCCATCTGGTCAAGCTCTATCCGATATGTCTTTAGATCACGTCGCAATAACCGCAAGTTGACTTTATTGAACCTACAATATGAAACTCAAGTAACATTAGTGAAAACTAACATTCTAATAAGAACATAATCGCTCAACTACTCCAACCAGTTCAAAATATTCATTACATCAAACTTCTTCCATACCTACGTCCGTAATGATCACCTGCGTCAATGGGCAGTGGAACGGGAGGTGATATGGTAGGAAATCTGGACCATGCCCATATTTGCAATAACAACAAACAACCCCCAATGTCTTTAGTCGAAGCCGACGTAGCTTGACATAGCTAGCGAAAACAAGTATAGCGAGTACAAGCAAACCCCAATTTGTATGTAGCAGTCTCTCGCAAGGTCACCATCCAGTAATTGTATATATCGGCAAGGGACCTCTGCGCCGGACTTGTCACACAACAAAAAACCACCGAATAGGCGCATGAGGTAAGCACGTGTGTAGAAAAGCTGACCCTCAACAGTAGCTGAGTGCTCCTCCCAGTGGGCCCAATAAGTTTCAAACCGGCTCAACCCGATGTTTCCGCCAATCAAATGAGTTGGGAGTGGAGTCCGACCCATGTATTCTTGAATAGCTGGCATGTCCGGTTCGCGTGCGTCCGCCAGGAAACTACTCGACCCTCGGTGGACAAACCTAAAATGCCCTCTACTTCTGTAGAGTAATAGTCATCTCACCAACCTAAGGCATATGCAAGGTGTGCGCCTCGAGCCTCCACCTCTCAACCAAAGCGAAATAATTTGTTTGTCAATCTGCACCAACATAAAAGAAACATCTTGTATCATGTACAAATAACTAAATGCGTATAATTAATTACATAAAGAATTTTAAAACATACGGAGTCTCTTCATGCGACACACGTGCCAGAAACCTGCACGCATAAGGTCTTCTTGCAGTCTACGGGGATGAGATTTGGGTCCTCGATATCTCCCAAAGACCCGTGTGAAGCTCGCCTCACCCTCAAAGTATTGCGGTTACAGTGTTCCACACAACTTGGGATCGGTGCGATTCTTTGCACCTCCTCATTAAGAACTCCCACTCTTTGGTGCCGGGCTCAATATTGCGGGCGCATTGGTCATCCATTTGACTAATACAAATTTACAATAACACAACACATTATTTTCTATTTAAACTTATCTTATCTATCTTAGGGGTACTATAAATAATAATATTTTACAAGATCTTTTTTTTTTTAATTCACTAATTATTATTCTCACAAATTTCTTAAATCAAATTTAGCAATGCATAATATTTTACATTTTATATATGAAATTACTAATTTACAAAATATTAAATAATTAGTCATCTATCTTAAGGTATAACATACAAAATAAATAAGTAATTGACTAATTAATTAAATAAATAATTTAGTCTTGTATCCTAAGGTTAATAATAAATTTAAAATTTTGTTATTCCCTTAATAAGCATCTAAACAATAAATAAATGTATATAATTATAAGTTAAATCAAATTACTAAACAATAAACATAACAAAAAAATTAAATGTTACTGTGCAATCTTAGCCTCTCTTAGCGTTTTTTTCTCGGCTCCGGTGAAGGAGGACGGAGGGAGAGTGAAAAAGAATGAAGAAGATGGAGGATGGAGGGAGTTTTTTTGAATGAAGAAAAATGGAGGGCGGTGGGAGTTTTTACAATGAACAAAATGGAATGAGTGAATGGAATGAGGGAGAGGGAATGAAAATGAGGAACATATGAAGAAAAGGAAGAGTTCGAGAGACAAGGAGAGAAAAGGAAGAGTTTTGAGAGACAAGGAATCGGATGAAGGAGATGAAGTGTGTGTGTGTTTTGGGGGGTGGGGGTCTTTGTGTTGGGGAGCCGAAGGAGATGAAGTGTGTGTGTTTTGGTGGGTGGCATGTGTGTGTGCGTTTTTTTTTTGTGTTGGGAATGTGGGTATTTGGGGGGGGCCGGTGTGTGTGGTTGGGGTGAGGGGGCCGAATGTGCGTTTGGGGGAGGGGGTTGCGTGTGGATGGGGGGCTGTTGGGGGGGGTCAGGAATCATGCAGGATTCCTGACCACCTGACGCTGACACGTCAGGATTCCTGTCGGGAATCCTGAGTGGCGTCCACAAGCTCACGCCAGTCTTGGCGTGAGTCAATGCATGCCATGACTGGCGTGAGAAAACAGACGCCACCTCCACGTGGCGTCTGTCTATAGACGCATTCAATGGCGCGAGTCAACGCGCGCCATTGACTGCCTTAGTTCGATAAATAGTTTCTGACACGCCCCAGTTTGATAAAGTTTTTTAAAAAAAACCGTAGTTTGACAAATTTCCCAAACTTGTCTCCTTTCCTTGATGGGCTAATATCTTTATTGCCTGAAATGAAATTGGAACCAAAAACATTTCCAAAAAAAAAAATAGAGGAGGAAAATATTGCTATCTAAAGTAAACAGTGAGTTTTGTATTGTACTGATCCTATTGCAAACAAAACACCTAAGAATCACCCAAGTTTTCTCATATGAACTCTTCCTGTCTTTTAATCAAGAAAAGATTAAATACTAATGACTCTGAACAAGACCGGTCTTAAACTATGCCACTATGTTTGCTTGTCTATTCATATGGTTACGATTAGCTAGAATAGGTAGATTGTGATTCCTTCTGATAATTACTTGATGGTCATTTTTTGCCAAAAGCAAGTAGGAGTTTCTAAAAAATTGATGCTTTTTTTTGCAGGGGAGCTATATAGGAATTGTGACGCCCTACGACTTAATATGTCCTTATTTATCGAGTTGGAGCGCACAAACATTGAAATGATTTGGACGACTTAATTACGAATAAAAGCTTTCTTAAAATAACTTAGTTTGAAAATATGAGGATAAATATGGTCTACGTTTGCGTGACCCATGAAAGTCGTTGTACTCTCTACTGCTTTTACGTGTTTCAGTTTTTGCATTTTGACCATAGGAAATGAGAAATGGGAATACACACACACACACATATACATATCTTATTTTATTTTGTTGGGTCCACACACAATTAAGCTTTTCTCTTTATCTTGTAGTATTCTATTGAACCAAAGTCTTTAGCATCTGAAGCTCATCTTATTAAGCATGTTTTGGCTCCATGTATTAAGTTTGACCTTGGCTCAAATCCATTTTAAGCTTTGGGGTAGTTAAATTACCATTTACCCCTTCTTAATTTTTGCATTATATTATCATAATAAATTCTCAAAATAAATCCTTAATCCTATATAATGATTTTCCTTTCTTAATTAACTTCTCTAGCCCATAAAATATCATTTACAAATATTCCTTAACTATTTGTCCTTAATTTATGGGAAAATATGTCTTAAGTTCGAACATTAATTTTAACATTTATCCAGACTAAATTTCCCATAATTAATTCCACCATAATATTTCTATATCCTCAAAATATTATTTCATAATCTTCTCAAATTTTCAAGATCCAAAATAATTTTAATAATTAGCTTAGGCTTTTCCTCATAATAAGCTTAAGACTTTTGGACTCTACTAGCTAGAAGCCTTCTTATCTCAGTTTTAATTCCAACCTTGTTCCAAAGATTTGGGATGTTACGGGAATGACATAAGAGGGAAGATTCCTAAGGAATTTGGAAACTTGAAAAAACTGGTTAGTATGGATTTGTGCGATAACAAGTTTGAAGGAGAGATCCCAAAATATTGCTCTAGGGACAAGTTTATATTAGTGAGTGAGTTTTCCCAATTAGGTGATGGAAAGCAATTGAAGTCAGGGAGGAAAATATTGCTATTTAATAGTAAATAATCAGGAATAGGATCAATATATGTAGAGTTGTATCTTAAAAAAAAAAGTGTCAGTATATGTGGAAATATATTTTTTGTTTTGATGATTTTTTTTTTTAATGTTTACTTCCTTAATTCATATTTTTCACATAATTTTATGTTTTGTATGTTGCATGGCATTATTTTGCAGGTTTCAATCTATGGAAGCTGACTCCTAGATTAGGAAAAGAATTTGATAATCTAGAGGAAGCATAGAAGTTCTGGAATGAATATGCTTGTAAAATAAGTTTTAATGCAAGGAAAAATCGGGCGATAAAGAGTAATAAAGATAAGGAGACAATTGTTTCCTATAGATATGTGTGTTCAAAAGAGAGCAAACGAATACCGGATAAAAGATACACACCGGCCACCAACTATCGTCCTGAGACTAGGATTGAATGTAAAGTTGGAATGACAATTAATTTAGTGAAAGGTAAATTTAAGATCATCAGCTTTGTAGAAGAGCATAAGCACCCATTGCATCTCGCAAGAAAAACAGTGTATATGATGAGGTCTCAATGAAAAATATGTGATGCACAAGCGAGATGAGATTGATTTGGCTAGAGATCTTTGGACTAAAATGGAAGGTGACTTTTGACCTTATGAGTAAGCAAGCGGTGTACGAGCTAATCTTGGCTTTACTCAAGAGATGTGAAAAATTATTTGAAAGCTAAACGAAGAAGAAGCATGAAAAATGGCGAAGTTGGATGGTTGTTGAATTATGTTGTAGAACAAATTACTCGAAAACCCTTCATTATATCATTCATACCAACTTGATATGGAAAATCAAATTACAAATATTTTTTCGGCCGATGCCATAAGCTTGTAGATTATGCTTAGTTTGGGGATGTAATTTTGCTAGACACCACATACGCACAAATAATAATCATAGGCTTCTTGTCATGTTCTTAGGACTCGATCATCATAGAGGAATTGTAATTTTTGGTGCATCTTTGTTATATGATGAAACCACAAAATCATTCAAGTGGTAGTTAGAAACTTTTTTGAAAGCAAACAAGCAAAAAAGACCTGTAACAATTTTTACCAACCAAAATCAAGTAATGGCAAGAGCACTTCGTGAGGTTATGCTAGAAGTGAAGCATGCATTATGCACATGGCATATTAAACAAAATGGAATTAAACATCAAGGGAATAAGATGAAGGGTGGTTCACATTTTTTGCGTGATTTCAACAAGTGTGTGTTTGTTATTGAAGAGAAATCACAATTTGAAGAAGCATGGGCTTCTTTAATATCATCATTTAATTTGGAGGATAACTCATGGTTGAAGTCCATATATGAAATCAAAGAGAAACGGGCATGGTGTTATATGAAGTACTCTATTACTCTTGGTATACGTAGCACACAAATAACTGAAAGTTTTAATGCAGATATTAAGAGTATTATAAACCCGAGTATTAATATTGATGAATTCTTAAAAAGTCTTAAATGGGTTATTGCAAATAAAAGGTATAATGAGATGAAATGTGAGTATGGAGCAAGGGAGAAAAAACCATGACTGATAGTCCAAAGTTCACCTATACTACAACAAGTTGCTGAGATTTACACAACTTCAATGTTAGAATTGTTTGAAGAGCAATTAGATCTTTTTGTCGCCACATGTATTTCCTCTCGAGATGAGAAAGGTCTATTGTTCACTTATATTGGAACTATGGTTCATGAAGAAAAAAAGTGGACATTGACATTTGATCCGAAGGATTATTCTGTATAGTAAAACTGGCTATTGTTCATTATGATACAAAATTGTATTTTGTTTAGTATGGAAGCAATTAAAAGCTGCTTTTTTTTCATCTATTTTGATAGCTTGGTGGCTTCAGACCCGATAGGCAGAACAAGGTAAAGACTGTATTTTGTTTAGTACAATCAGAAAACTGGCAGCAATCAGCAACTAGCTTAGTGTAAAAACAGGCAGAAAAGTTTTCACTGTTGAAGTTGAGCATAAAACTGTGGAACTTTCAATTTGCACTGGTTGTCTGGGTGTAAATTGATTGAAAAAAAAAATACTTTAGGGGGTGATACTGAAGGTTCAGGGGATTATCCTATGGGTCCTGGTCATAAGGAAAAGCAATTGAATGGCCTAGTCATGTTTTAGGCTCAATCGCGGGTGAACATTATTTGCTATGTATTTTTATCTATTCTGTCCATAATATGGTTGAACTTTTGTATCATGTTGATGCACAGTATTCCCAAAAAATTGATCCAAGCACAATGCAACGTAAAGGCAAAAGGCAAGTTTAATCACTCATAGTAGATAACCAAGTCAACAAGCAAAAACAACAAATTTTGATCATGAAAGATGGATGTTCAATAAAAGAAATGATGCCAAAGAAATTTGTACTACCTAATGCACTTATAAAAACTTGAAAAGACCAACAACCACCATAGTCACAGATTATCAACAACATACTAATGTACCAGCCTATAATTAAATTAACACAGAGGAAGAGAAGATTAAAAAAAAAAAATTATTCTGAATAAAATTTATTTATTTATTTTTAAAGGAAAATTGGGCCTTTTATGTAATACATAATCAAGCAAATATGATATAGTGCATAAAATGTCAAACTGGTGACCGCAGCAAGCCCCAACAGGACACACACCTTGGCCATGGCCCTTGCAAGGGTCTGTAGGTGGAAGAAATCGCAACTAGTGCACTGATAAACATAATAACATATAAAAGCTTTAATGATGTGTTTTTCATTGCACTTGCAGAACTGTAACAGATTATTTCAACTTTCACTTGGGAAGCAAAGAATTATCACTTTGCAAATATACAAACAAAACTTTACAAATTAAAATTGACAAGGCAAAAAAACTAAGATGATTTACGTGTATATGCGAACAAAAACACATAGAAGTCCATCTGAACATACAGCACAGGAACAATATACCGCAACGATTAGCATGACTCTGCATTTCAATATGAGTCAATCAAACATCATCAATGAATTTCCCCAAAAATGTTGATGAAAGCTGCTGGGCAAGTCCCTGACTTAGATCATAAACATTAAGAGCAACCTTGTGACGCTCATAAAATCAATACAGACAATTGTGATAAGTATACCAGAAATTGTGAATTGCTTTGTAGAAAGCCAAATGACAAAGGAATAATAGAGAACATTTAATTTCACATAACTCAGCCATTAGCTGCAGTTCAATAGAGAAATACTCAGCTACTTGGTAACACTCAAAAGTCGTAAACCTTCAAGTAAAAATTATCAAAAGAACCTAACAGATGAATGACAATTGTTTGAAAACTCCATCAGATTTCATATTTGAAAAAACATGAGAAATTTACATGTGTAAGATTCCATTTCCTTCCACCCCTACAAATAATTAGAGTTGAGTTTATAATTAGGAATTTATGCCGGGCTTACATGAAATACAGTTGCATCATTAGAAAACTCCATTGCAACTAATTTAGAAACTGAGACCAAGGTGAAGCTAGGACAAAGAATATTAGCATTACAATATTTTACGAAATTAAACTTCACGACAAACATGCACCCATTCCCCGACCTAATATTAAACCCAATGCCTAAAATTAAAACTTCCTAATATCAAAGATTCAAAGCAAAATTGGAAATGCCAAATTCAAAAAATCCCTTGACAGAAATATAAATACTTTCTAAAATAAATAAATGCAAGGGAGAGAACAATAAGATACCTATGATTAGGAAGGGAGAGGAAGCGAATTAGGGTAACGTGAGAGATGGTTTCTGTGTTCTTCTCCCCCAGGATGTCTACTAATTGTGACAAGAATACGGCAGAGAAAACTCTCCTTTTTAAACCAAGAGAATAAATTTTGGAGATTCAAATTATCTGTGACTACCACCTGCTATAAGAAGGTATAATAAGAATAGGAGGCAGCAAGCAAGGAGACCAGGAGAAAGCAGGAGAAAAGATAGTATGGACGAGGCAAAAGGCAAGGCAAATTCCCCTGTCGAGGCGGCGAAACCAAAGGTGCTGCAAGTAGGCCAATATTTAGATTCGATTTTATTTAAGAGTAGATGACAAAAAAACGCGATCCTCATTTTGGTCCTTAAAAAAAAAGTCATATTTAGTCTATAAAAAGGATGAATAAGAGTCAATTGGTTGGACATTTTGATCCTCACAAATTTCCAAAAGATTCTTTTTACTAAAAAGAACGAATAAGGGTCGATTTTTTGTAAACCGAAAATGGGGTCAGGTGTTTTTTGTCGGGACCGAAAGGATATTTACTCTTTAAATAAAGGGTATTTACTCTTTATTTAAAGAGTAAATACCCTTTCGATCCCGACAAAAAATGTGATCCCCATTTTGGTCCAAAAAAAGTCATTTTTAGTCATAAAAATGACGAATAAAGTCGATTGGTTGGACATTTTGATCCTCACAAATTTCCAAAAGGTCCTTTTTAGTCCCTTAAAAAGGACGAATAAGGGTCGATTTTTTTGTAAGGACCAAAATGGAGTTCGTGTTTTTTGTCGAGGGGGACCGAGAAAGGATATTTACTCTTATTTAAACTAAGATGGCGTGGCTTTATCGAACCATTAGATCAAATGGATGATCAAGATTGAGAGCTGGTGAGAGATAATGACAAAATGGACTTGGCTTTGGTCCAATTGATTTGGCTCTCATCCTCTTCTCTTTCTATCCCTTCCCATCCTCTTCTTCATTTAATTTATTAGATTGAAATTTAAATAGTTGATTTAATCTTTTATAAACATATTATTTTTAAATATTTTATCAATATTTTTAAAAATTAAATATGAACCGTTCATATTTCAATCCAACGATCGAGATGAAGAAATGGATAAAAAAGAAGGAGGATGGAAGCCAATCCGTCCAATTCATCTTACAATCCCCTACGTTTGCTTTACACAAAACGGCGTTATTTTTGGCCCAAATCGGATGTTTCCCTCTTTTTAAAAAAAAAAAAAATTAAATATTTCAAGCACCAAAGGGTACTTAAAAGACGCTAAAAAGATATTTTATGATCTTATTTGGATATCTTCATAATCTTAAAAATTATTTTATAATCCAAAAAAAATATTTATGAGTATTGAATGGTACTAAAAAAATACTTGAGGATCTTGATGCTTGAAAAAATGCTTCATGATCTTGGGAAATTATTTTTGGATATTGAAAAAATATTTCAGTCTTGATTGATACTAAAAATACATTTCGGGATAATTTTTCAAGATCATGAAGCCTATTTTTAGTACCAAATCACTAACATCCTCAAGATCTTTCTAGTACTTAGTCGATAAGTCTTCGAAATATTTTTTTGAGATCCTAAAATAATTTTTAAGATCATGCAATATATCAATCAGTATCCTAAAATATATTTTTAGCATCTTACCAATTAGTATCTAAAATATTTAAATTATAAAATAAAAAAGAAGGGAAAAAAAAAAAGAGGAAAAGTTCAGTTTTGCGGCAAAAACGGTGTCTAGTATAAAGCACCGCAGTGGACGGTAAGCTGAATTTGACCAAAGCCAAGTCAGAAAATCGCTTATGAGAGGAACCGGGTCCGGTGGACAGTGATGGATCAATCAAGGGAACAACTGTTTCGAGCAAAAAATAATCAAGGGAAGAACTGTCAAATTGCCCAGCTCGAGGAAAGGACAACGTGAAAGGACTTTAATATTGTCAGACCCACAAGACAAGCAACATTTTTTAATGTTAAAGTCACTGTTTGAATTATCTTATCACAACTTACATGAATATAATTGGGTGAAGGTCAATTTTACACATGACCTTTGTCAAAAGATCATCCAAGATCACGACTTTGTTTTGGATCAAAAATACACACCACGTGTTACGTTTACGGATCAAAAATACCACGTAGTAGTTAGTCAAACCGATTAGTTGGCCAGATTAACGCCGACGTAAGACTAACAAGCCTAACGTAGTCATTGACATGTATTGGCGTGGAATAAAAAAATTAGAAAAAATAGGAAATAATTCAAATAATTTTAAAAAATAAAAAAATGCGGAAAAAATTCAAATAATTAGAAAAAAAATTGGAAAAAAATTAGGGAAAAATAAAAAATAAGGAAAAAAATTCAAATAATTAGATAAAAAATATAAAAAATTGGAAACAAATTAGGGAAAAATAAAAATAATGCGAAAAAAATTAGATAATCAGAAAAAAGTAATAAAAATTGGGAAAAAAATATGGAAAAATAAAAAAAAAAAGGAAAAAATTCAAATAATTAGAAAAAAATATAAAAAATTGGAAAAAAAATTAGGGAAAAATAAAAAAAATTAGGGAAAAATAAAAAAAATTAGGAAAAAATTCAAATAATTAGAAAAAAAAATGCAGAGCTTCTGTTCCATCTCTCACATTTCCTCTGCTCCGTATCTCTCTCTGAAGCAACCTTCACTCTCTCTCCATCTTCATTTGGGATATTTTCTAGCGTAAATTCGTAATCCTTCCAAATTTTCCCTTCGAAGCATACAAGCATAAATTATGTGCTCCTTTTGAGCTTTTGGTTCCCCCGTCGAAGTGTCGTTCTTGCCCTCTGCTATATTTTTTAAAAAATATTTACAGGAGCGTGTCTAAATTATTAAAGAAATGAATGGTAGGTTCCTGATTTTTTATCCAATTATTTTAATTTTTTTCTAATTATTTGAATTTTTCTGAATTTTTTTAATTATTTTTCTGAATTTTTTTTTTTTTTTTCTAATTTTTCCTTATTTTTTTCTAGTTATTTGAATTTTTTCCGAATTTTTTATTATTTTTCTAATTATTTTAATTATTTCCTAATTTTTTCAATTTTTTCCTTATTTTTTCTAATTATTTGAATTTTTTCCAAATTTTTTAATTATTTTTCTAATTATTTTAATTATTTCTATTTTTTTCAATTATTTCCTTTTTTTCTAATTATTTGAATTTTTTCGGAATTTTTTAATTTTTTTTGAATTATTTTTATTTTTCCCTAATTTTTTTCCAATTTTTTTCTAATTATTTGAATTTTTTTCCTAATTTTTTTCGCATTATTTTTATTTTTTAAAATTATTTGAATTTTTTCCTATTTTTTAATTTTTTTATTCCATCATTTTGTCAGTCTGCGCGTAGCGTCGTTAATGATCAATAACGGTTTAATGCCAAGTGGTATTTTTGATCAAAGCGTAGCGTGGTGTGTATTTTTGATCAAAACAAAGGTCGTAGTCTTTGGATGATCTTTTGAAAAGGTCATGTGTAAAATTGACCTTCACCCAATATAATTTTATAGTCATAAGTCATAACTAAAATAAGTATAGTACTAAATGGTTTCACGCAGCTGGTTATATCCGCTTCACGCAACTGACTTCCCGTTGACTTCTACAACTGTCCTTATCTTAATATTAAAGTGCTGATGTTATTTATAAATTTATTTTGAGTAAAAAAAAGTTAATCCTATTTATAATTCATCTTTTAGGTATAAATAAGATTATGGTAATTTTACTTATATTAATTATATCAATAAAAATAGAGAGAAGAAAAAGTTAAAAGATACTCATTCATAAATAAAAATAAAATTAAAAATTTATCTAATAATAATTGAACTAACTACATTTTATTAATATGATTTAGTTAAAATGAACTTATGAATAAGACTAGAATGATACACTAGTTTGATATAATTTTGGGTGTAAAATGGTAGGTCTATTTTTTAATTAAATGGTGTATAGTATTTTCATTTTTTTTTTTTTTAAGTATCTAATAGCTTAAAATATTTTTCTAGTATCGTGATATAATTTTTAGTGCTTTTAATCTATAAATATATTTTAACGATTGTATTTATTTATTTTATGTCTTAAAATTTTTATTATTATTCATAAAATGAATAATGCTTTTCGAATATTCAAGTAACCCCTTTTTACTAATTTATTTAATTCAATTAAAAATATTTTTTACCACATATTAATATGAAATATATAATGTTAAAAGGACTAAACACAAATGTTCAAGCAGAAAAAAGGGATTAAAACCAACGCAGAACGCTCCCATTGAGTTGAAATGTTATGAAGGATTTTCTTATTTATTGTAATCCTTAAAAATATTTTAAATATGATCATTTAATTAATTAATGACTTTTGAGTATGCAAGTTTTATTGTTTATTTAGTTGTTTAATGAAATTAACAAATTTTTTGGATCACATCAAACAAAAATTAAAGAGGATAATATAAAATATTTTTGATTGGCACACTGCAACTCCTTTCTTATGAAAGACAATTATATTTGAAGTATTGTTGATTATTAAATTAAAAGATTTATACCAAAAAAAAAAAAAAAGTTAAAGAGATAATTGAAATCAAACCTACCATAAAGTTAAATCACTGAAAGTATACCTTAGCTAGCCTCTACCATTTAATATTACATTTGTCTCTTCATATAAAATCTCATTTGTCATTATAATTTACCCTCTAAACGGGATTGAGGAGGTAGTATCAAATTAACTCCGTAAAGACTTATCCGTGATTAGTTTCTCCTTGGTCATTTTAACCTTTTATCAACAGAAAATGAAAAATATAATCACACCGGTCTTAATTATAGACAATATTTAAAAGTTGGTTTGATCTTAATTATAAACAACGTTAATTTTTGTCGATTTTTTCTTAAAATACCTATATTGATATTTTCTCAATAATAATGTGTGCTAGTTAAATTAGTTATATAACACAGAGGAATAAGTTGCCCCATTTTTAAAAAAATAATAATAATAATTTTTGTGCCCTAATTTGATTCAATTTTCAATTTTTGAGCTAAAATATTCCTAATCGATCATTTGACAACTAAAAAAGTAAACAATTTCATTATCAATCTAACACATTCATTTTTCCAAAAATAAAAAAATTCTTATAATTTAACAAATGTTTAAAGTTTGTATAATCTATTTATAAGTACACTTGTTTGGACAGATATATGCATATGTATGTAGCAATAAGTAAGCATGTGAGACAGTTCTGGTAAATGGCCGACCAGCGCCCGAAGAAAGGGAGCAAGCATCTCTAGGCCGACAAGGGGGTTAGAAAAATCATTGAAAAATTAACTAATTTAATTCATCTCCTTAATATTTCTAAAATTGGTTAAATATATCATATAATATAATTGGGATAAGAGGAAGTATTAGCTTTCGCCTTCAGCAGCAATAGTCTACATTCTCAACCTCAACTTTTGCCTATAAATTGCTGAACGCTACGAGGTGCAAACACACAGAGCAATATTATTATTGAACCATGGCTTTGGATTCTAAAGAGACTCATCGTCTAAATGATGAAGAACAAGATTCGTACGGCCTTTCCGCCATGCTTCAATGTTGTAGCCAGGTCTACTGTGCAGTTCTTAAAGCTTCGCTTGAGCTCAACTTGTTTGAGATAATAGCCAAGGAAGGAGGAAGACACGTGTCAGCCTCTGAAGTAGCTTCAAAGCTTCCAAGTTCATCTCAACACAAGGATTTAGCTTCGAGGATCGATCGTCTCTTGAGGCTTCTTGCAAGTCACTCTCTTCTGAATTGTTCCGTTCGAGAGAAGGAAGATGCTGTCTCTGAGAGACTCTATGCAATTTCTCCTGTTGGAAGCTACTTTGTTGGTGGGGACAATAATGGCGGACTCATGACTCTTTTCTCATCATTCACTTGTCACAAGGCACTTATGGATGCTTGGTACAGTCTTTTCCCAACTAATAAGCAATCTATACCTCTGTGTAGTGTTAAACTGCATTTTTGCTTTAGTACTCCCTCTTATCCTCGACATATATGAGCTAGATAACAATTAAAAAATATTAGAAAATTAAAGTTATTTGTTTGTAAGAAATATGTATTGGTTTTCTTGAATAATTGATTTGTTGTAAGATCTAAATAACTTATTTGTGTTAAAAATTTTAAAATTAGTTAAAATTAATAAATATGTAGGAGATACATTTTTTTCCCTTTAAATATATCATTATTTATATGTAGGTAAAATGAGAGGGAAATTAATAATTTAAAAAAATGATGAAAGAGAATGTAAGAAAAAATTAATTATGGGTGAAATTAATAAAAATGCATGTGATGCTCTGACAACTCTAAAGTAAATCTTTCGAAAAACGACGAAGGGATTTAAAAATTTGGATCTTCTATATTGTAAGTTAAAGAAATGAAACATATACATAATCATTTAAAACCGGTGGTTGATTGTTCAAAAACAAGATTGCATTATTTTTGAAACATTATGTGATATATTACTCCACAATTTTCTTTAACATATCCATGGTTTCTTTAGAAATATTTTGGGTTAAAAATATACTTGTTAATTAATTGTTCTATATATATATATGTGTGTGTGTGTGTTTCGATAGGATGAATTTTAAGGTTGCCATTATAGAGGAAGACACTGACTTATTCAAGAAAGTCCATGGAATACCAATGTACCGATACGCAGAGAGAGATCCAACATGGAACAACATTTTTAACAAAGCAATGTCCAACGTTTGCGACATAGAGATGAGAAGAATTTTGGAAATATACAAAGGATTTGAGGGAATATCAACACTTGTTGATGTTGGAGGTGGTACCGGCCAAAACCTTAAAATGGTTGTCTCTAAGTACCCTTCGATTAAGGGCATCAATTTTGATTTGCCCAATGTTATTCAAAATGCACCACCTCATCCAGGTACATAATCTTCATTATAACAGTACATAATTTTATATTTGCGTCGAGTTTAATTTCAGTTCCTTAACTTTTTTATTTTAAATCTGAACACCATTAGTTTCATCAAACAAAAAGTGTTGACTCATCAAATCAAAAAGATCGAAGTGATAATAGAGCAAATCGAATACTGATAAAGCAATAATAGTGCAAATTAAATATTGATAAGGCATGCTTGCATTTCAATCTATTTTTATATAATATTTTTTTATTTAATTCATTTAAATTAAAAAATGAAAACAATTGTATATATCTTTGTAGATGTTTTGTCAGTATTTAATTGCAAATTTTTCATTTCATTTTTATGAGTTGGCATTTTCCGTTAGATGAAATTAACAGTATTAATATTAAAGTAATAAAATTAAATGAGCTTAGAACAAACATAAAGGGTTATAATTTGGCCCATTTTCTTTATTTTGACAAAAGCTCACATTTAGTCTTTTACTTTTATATAAGAAATTTATTTTAGTAGCTCAATTTTATAAAGTATCTTTTCTGTTGTCTATAACTTAACGTTGTTAATAAAAATCCTAATATTAAAAGTTTAAATACTGGCAAAACATTCTCAAATACTAACATATTAAGATTATTAGAATGATCATTTGAGGTTCAAATTTTGTAGGGATCGAGCACGTCGGAGGGGACATGTTTGAAAGTGTTCCGAAGGGTGATGTTATTATGTTGAAGGTTAGTGCCAAAACTTGTCATCCTAGTTTCAGCTTCTCAATTATTAAATCCGTGAATATTTGATGATTTGGTCTTTATCTATCAAAGTAAAAGGATATGTGATATTACAACCTTGTGCTCGTTTTGGTAGCTAAAAGAATCTCATAACAAGTACAAAACGTGAATAAGACAGAAATTCAGTAGAATAAGTAGTTTTCACAATATAAAACCACCCTTATCTCAAATAACACGGACCCGCAGATGTGTTGGTTAGGTCAAGTGGTGAGATATTTTCCAAATCCACATCATCAACTCTTTCAAGTGTGTCATGATGACTTCTAGACACATATTTTTAGAATTATATGCCATCCTCTTACTCACAATATAATGTGATGAATTTCAGGCAATACCAACATTACTACCTCCACCTCTTGATATAAGAACTGGTTAAAAAGTGGCCTAGCGCCTCATAGCGCAGTGGCACCTGTGCCAGCCTTACGAGCTGGACTCCCCCCTCTCTGTTAGGGGTTCGATCCCCCATGTATTAAAAAAAAAAAAAAAAAAAAAAAACTGGTTAAAGAGTGATTTTTTTTTATCATAAATAAAAGATCTTTTTTCAAACTAATTTCTTGATGATAAATTGATATGAAATCTACTAATATATTGTTTTAGTCCTACTTATAAAGCAGTTTCAGTATATTTCACACAAATTTTTTTTTTAAAAAAAAACTTCATTAATTCTATCATAAAATTCTACAATTTTCAACTTTATTCTTATATAATATATATTTTACCTCATAAGAATGAAGTTAACACAATAATAAATGAAGGACAAAAACATACATTTGAACGGAAAATTTAATGAGGTGTATTATAAATATGACCAAAAAAAAATTTTTCTCTGCTCTATAAATAAGACTAGAGGAGTACATACGTATTTCAAATAAATCATGTAATATATGCCATAATTATTAATTTATTTACCTTATTTAATTTCCTCAAAATAATCAACTAGCTCTTATATTATTTACAAGGTAGTATTATGTTCATATTAGTATTGAAAATTTAATTAAGCGTATTAAAATGTCATAAAATGATATTATTCTCAAGTATCACATAAATTACAAAATAATCATGTCTGTATGCCATGTCAAATCATTTTAATCGTCAAGTCCTTTTATATCAAAACACTCGTTCTAAATATTATATTATTTCCTTCAGTAATATATGAACTAAAAGTAACTAATTTGTAAATATTAAAGAAATTAATTTAGTTATTTGTAAAAAAAAATGTGTAAATTTTCTTATTTTAGTTATTTGTATTAAAACTATCATTATTGATGGAAACCCCCTTCTAATAACATTAATGGTCTAGGAAAAATTTAAGAACTTGGAAGACAAAACGTATTAGGATCTTACATTTAGGATAAAAGTAAATCCCTGAACCAAGTCCTACAAGTAGGCCTGAAGAAGTATCATATATAAATGAAAATAGTATCTCATTTGGTTTTAAATGCAGGTGTTAGATAAGTAATTTACAAATATTAAGAAAATTAGTTCAATTACTCATCTGTAACAAGTGTGTGCCAAATTTCTAAAAGCACCTATTTTGAGGTTTTACATTTAAGTTCAAAGCAAACTGTTCAACTAGTTTCTATATATTTGTGACTAAGATCAATCTGCAGGCGGTATGCCACAATTGGTCAGATGAAAATAGCATAAAAGTGTTGAGGAAATGCCACGAAGCATTGCCAGAGAAAGGGAAGGTGATAGTGATTGAGTTGATAATGCCTGAAGTAGTTGGATCAACAGAAGAAGCCAAGCTTGTAGCAAGCTTGGACAATCTCATGTTCCTTCATGATGGAAGAGAAAGAACTGAGAAAGAATTTGAATCTCTTTGCAAACGTTCTGGCTTTTCTGCTTTCAAACTCGTTTCTCGTGCTTTCTATGCCTTGGGAGTTATGGAATTCTACAAATAAAATGGTAGATTACTTATCCTTACGGTAAAAGGCAATTTTATTCTAGAAGTTTTCATTTGAGGGACAATAATTTTGTCTTAGTAGTTTTTCAAGGGGCAATTTCGCCCAAAAGTGTAAAAGATGGAGTTATTTTGCCTTAGCCATTATCTCAGTTAATTTTAACTTTTAATTGACCAGATATGTTAGGCTGTCGGTTTATATATCACGTTATTTTTGTTAAGATGTAAATTTGTATTGGAAGTTTATGTGTTATTTATTTCATCTTTCTTCAAAGTTAAATTTAAAACAGGGACAAATTTACACCTCGAAAAAAATAACGTTAATGACATGGAGACTATTAGCCTAGCTATTTGATCAACAAAGCTGCCGGAGGTAGCTATCAAGGCAAAATTTCTCTTTTACGATCTTGAGGCAAAATTGTTCTCTCTCTCTCTTTTCTTTTCTTTTCTTTTTTTCTTTTTTTTTTCTTTTTTGTATTTTCAGAACAAAATTACCCTCATTGAAAACTTATGGAACACAATTTCCCCTTAACCTTTAATCTTCTAAATTCTCTGCGTCAAGAATTTAGAGATTGTTTTTTTACCCTTGGTCTTTATTATAAATAGAATAAGGTTACTTAGCCAGTCGAATTGAAGCAGCAGTTCGATTGAAGCAGGACTTCAATAAATGTCTGAAGTTTAAACCTTCATGATGTTATTTATACAGACACATAGAGGAGAATAGTCTTTTATTTTTGTTGGGTTTTATTAAATTCAAAGGCTCTTTAAACTCTTGGGAAAAAAATTGAACTCAAAGATTATGGGAATGCATGCCATCTCATATTTTAATTTTATCAGCTAATTAAGATAATAATTTTCGTAGTAAGCAGTAGTCAATGCCTTGTTTTAAAATTCTGCCTTTTAATATTTGTGTGAACCTCAGTTATAATATATATGATAGCTTGTAGTACATGTGGTTAATCTATCTAAGCCCCCATGCCAATCAATGGGGACACGTCTTAAATTACAATATAAAATTAATGACAAAATTAATTTGCAAGTCTTATAGTTTTGTAATTGATTTTTAATAACATCATTGTAGTTTTTTTTTTTTTTTTTTTTTTTTTTTTTTTTTTTTTTTTATCAGGCCTATCTTTACTTTATACTTGATTTTTTTAGGGTTTGTTTGGTTTGGGGGGAGGGAAGGGATTATTAACTCAAAACTTTATTCTCCCTTCCCTCCCCTCCCGGCTCCCACTGCCTCCCTCCAAATCAAACAAACCCTTAATCGCTCTCTGTAGCAACCTGATTAACTAGGGACACCTATCAAAAATTCGGTAAAACTATAGGAACTTGTAGATCAACTTTTTGTTTTTTTGTTTTTTGTTTTTAGAAAAAAAAGTCTCGAGCCAAATGTATGTGTAGTTTAACCCAACTTGAATTAAATAAATGAGAATAGTGAAGTTTTTTAAGGGAAAATGATAGATAAAATTTTTTATCATACAATTAGCCATAGCAAAAAAATATGAGTTCTCTGTTCTTCCTTTTTATAACACCCTAGTATATATACTCCATGTCAGTAAGTCCAGGCTTTGCTCTGTCTTATTTAATCTCAACTCTCAAGAGTTTCTTTTTTATCTCACTCGTTTTAATGTTTTATATGTTACGATTATCTAACACGATAAATATGTTTTCGACCAAACAAAAAACACGACTAGCCAAATATCTGAATGTGATGTGCCCAGGAGTGATCCAGAAAATTTATGAAAGGTGACAACAGTGACGGGCTACCCCCGAATTTTTGTAAAGAAAATTTTAAATGCATTAATATATATATATATATATATATATAAACAAGAAAAGAAAAAATATTTATAAAATCAAGTAAATATTGATGATGTGATAAAGAGTAGTTATTTTACAAACCTGTCGTTTAGAAAAGCAAGACTAAATGTTGTTAGAAATGCACCTACATAAATTACTGATGAAGGGTGGGCATTTCGATAAATTAAAGTACATATATTTTAATAACAAAAGTGTATTACAATAAAAATAATTACAATGTCATCCTTCTAGGCCTTATTTTTGGAATTCCATCATAATTACTTTATTATCAATCTTTATCAAATACATCTTTTTGATATAAGACACTAAACAATCATTCAACCATTTATTCCCCATCCAGATTACGGTGATACTGATCTTGATGTATTCTTAGTAAACAGCATAATTTAAGGGTGAGAAAATCATTCAAATATGTATTTATTTTTTTATTTTATTATATATATATATATATCTCTCTCTCTCTCTCTCTCTCTCTCTCTCTCTCTCTCTCTCTCTAAAATTTAAGGGTGGGCACCTACCCCTGCCCCACATATAGAATGGAATTATTGATCTTGACAATATCCATCAACTTTCAAACTCCTGATTGATTACGTCTCTAATTAAATTAAGAGAAAGCAGCCAGCATTGTTGTAATTTAGATATGTACTACGAAATCCACTATTAATTAAATCGGATTGCACATATATGAATTAGGATTAAAAACTAATTTAGCAACAAACTATTACCTCAAGAAATTTTCCAAAGATAAATAACTTTTAAGTGGTAAAAATACCAAAAAAATTTAAAAATATGCAGTCAAGACAAAAATTGAGTAAAAGCGTTTTTTTCTTCGGTCTTTCTTGGAGTAAAACTTTTTTTGTCTTGGATGCTTCCTAGAGTAAAAGTTTTTTGTGGTGACTTTACATTTTTAAGAACTTTTTGGTATTTTTTATCTACTTAAAAATTATTAGGAAAATTCCAAATAAATACCAAATGAATTTGCAAAACCTCTAGAAGTCCGTCGAATTTGCAAAAAGACTTAGAGGTGACAAGGACTTTTGGGGGATATGCAAATTCACGCCAAATGACCATTTTGCCCTTAGTTCTAAATAATTAAAAAAGAAAAGAAAATACCCCCCACGGTGGGCCCCACCGCCGCCGGCCACTACCCCCGTGGCCGGCACCGTGGAGGGTTTTTTTTTTTTTTTTTTTTTTTTTTTTTTTTTTTTTTTGGGCGGAGTGAGTGTTTTGTCGAAAATCAAAAATATGTTTTGCGGAAATGTGGGGGGTGGGGTTGAACCCCCCCCCCCCACACAAAACCAAGTAACCAAGTAGCCCAACCGGTTGGTCTACTTGGTTCTCTTATTATATATATATATTAATAAATATATATATTCTTCAGCATTTGTTCAACGGTAATTACCATTCCACAAGTGAAAATTACCATCCAGTGAAGTGAGAATTACCATTGTTTCTTCGGGGTTCACTTTGTTTACTTGAAGCATGTTTTGTAAAAACCCAAAAAAATGAACTTTTACAAAACTGAAGTGAGAATTACCATTCGTGAAGTGAGAATTACCATTTCAGAAGTGAGAATTACCATTGTTTCTCCAGGGTTCACTTTGTTTACTTGAAGCATGTTTTGTAAAAAAAAAAAAAGAACTTTTACAAAACCTGAAGTGAGAATTACCATTTCCTAAGTGAAAATTACCATTGTTTCTAGGGGTTCACTTTGTTTATTTGAAGCATGTTTTGTAAAAACCCAAAAAAAATGAACTTTTACAAAACCCGAAGTGAGAATTACAAAACATGCTTCAAGTAAACAAAGTGAACCCCGGAGAAACAATGGTAATTCTCACTTAAAATGGTAATTCTCACTTTACGAATGGTAATTCTCACTTTAGGTTTTGTAAAAGTTCATTTTTGGGTTTTTACAAAACATGCTTTAAGTAAACAAAGTGAACCCTGGAGAAATAATGGTAATTCTCACTTCTGAAAAGGTAATTCTCACTTCACGAATGGTAATTCTCACTTCAGGTTTTGTAAAAGTTTATTTTTTTTGGGTTTTTACAAAACATGCTTCAAGTAAACAAAGTGAACCCTGGAAAAACAATGGTAATTCTCACTTCTAAAATGGTAATTCTCACTTCACGAATGGTAATTTTCACTTTAGGTTTTGTAAAAGTTCATTTTTTTTTGGTTTTTACAAAACATGCTTCAAGTAAACAAAGTGAACCCTGGAGAAACAATGGTAATTGTCACTTAGGAAATGGTAATTCTCACTTCACGAATGGTAATTTTCACTTGTAGAATGGTAAAATAAATAAAAAAACTGTCTTGGAGAAAAAACATAAAAAAAGTGTGAACCATTCTATGAATATCATTACTGAAGCAGAATTGCTGGGTTACAAAAGGGAAAATTACAAATAATTACAAGGTTCTAACAATGAATGCAGAACCCAAACATTAATGCACAAACCAACATAAAATCACGAGGAACCCAATTAATGCGAGAAAATTTGGATGATTTGTTTCACCAATTAATGCGAGAAACCAAAATTTGGCTGGCTGTTTCACCATTCTTGGTTTAAAGCCATGCTTCAAAACAAGAGAGGTACGGGGTTCGACATCTACCATTCCCAAAAACAAAACAAAAAAAACGCAGAGACCTAACATTGTACAAGTATAAAGTATAAATCTGTTTCTCCTTCCTTGCTGATTCAATCTTGGTCAATCCCTTAAATCTTGTTGTTCCGTCACTGTTCCAGCAATGAATGCAGAAAAAAGAGGTTATATAGCCAAAAATGAAACATTAAAATCGAATCGGGTACCTCTTCTTAGTGCTCGATCTCCATGAAGTCGGCGTCGTCACGCGGCAAGAAGAGCGGCGCCACGGCGGAAGCGGCGTCAAAGCGGCTTGAGTAGCGGTGATGGAGTGGGTCGACGAACAAGGAGTTTGGAAGGTTGAATCTATCGACAATTAATCTGTATAGGGTCTTCATAACTCTTAAGGGCATTATGGTCCTTTTCCCTAAATTTCCATAACCACGAAAGGTCCATATCACCTCGAGTCTTTTTACAAATTCGGAGGGCTTACGGGGGTTTTGTAAATTTATCTGGTATTTAAATGAAATTTTCCCAAAATTATTTATTGGCTAAATTACTACTTAACCCTGTGAGTTATGGGGCATAAACTTATCATGGTTTTGACAAACAAACCGAATCTATTTGTTGACTTGGATTATGTAATATGTGATCGGCGCCAACAATGACTTGGATTGGACCAATTGCAAAAATCTTTATATTTTATATAATATAAATATATAAAAAATAATATTCCGTCAGGCCTGAATATTAAGACCTATTTATTTAACTTAGAGGAATAAAATAAGCTAAATAAAATATTTAATTATAATATATGCAACATGATTTTCCTAAAATATACTTTTTTATATCATTATATTGTTATATGGTGTAAAAGGTTAATTTTGTTCCACAAGTTGTTACTGATGAGCAATTTTGTCCTAGAACTATAAAAAAGAGAACACTTTTGCTCTTGTTATTATCCCAGTTAATTTGGACTTATAGTTGATAAAATGTGATGAAGCGACAATTCACGTATTATCCATGTCATTTTTGTTAAGGTGTAAATTTACCCAAAAAATTTTAAATCTAATTTTGAAAACAAAAAATGAAATAGATGACAAATGGATTATTGGGCCAAATTTGTAACTTAACAACAATAACATAAATTACAAAATAGTCCCAGAACTTTTGGAAATTACAAAAGGCTCGAAACTCAAAAACAGTTCTAAACATGTTTGAGATCATTTTTGGGGTCTCAAAAATGCTTATTCATGTAGATCGAGATAAAACTTACCATTTTGGTCCTATTTATAAGTATTTTTTTACCACAAAATTTGGTCATATTTAGATGTCCAATTTTAAGGTAGTAAATGAGATTGTGACAATTTTTTCATATTAACTGCACAAATGAAAATAGAAAGAGAAGGAGTTAAAAACTACTCATTCATAAACGAGGGCGAAGTTTACCTCATAATCTTGAGCTAACTACCTCTTCTTGGTATGTGTGATTTAATTAAAAAAACTTATAAATAAGACAAGAGTAATATCTTACATACTTATCTTGTATACCATAAATCACAATTAAAAATCTCCTTTCAAAGGCTTCAATCATTATTCCAAATAAAATAATAAATGCAAAGTCTTCCTTAGCTAAAATGTGATTCTAAGACTGCGGAATCATAATCTTTTGGGGGAGAGCGAGTCGACACTATGAGCCTGTTTGAATGTAGCTTTTGGACAATAACTTTTGGGATTTACGAAATAAAAATGACTTTTAGATAATAACTTTTAAAGAATAGCTTTTGGGATTTACGATGTAAAAATGGCTTTTGAAGAATAATTTTTGGATAAAAATGATAGTGTTTGAATATTGTTATCGAATAGCTTTTTTAGGGTCAAATTTACCAAAAAAAAGACATTAGTTTTTGGTAAAATTGCATATAAAGGATAATGTTGTATTTTAAATATTATAAACATTATATTTCATAATAAATACCAAAAAAATATAAATTTGTGTACAAAATTAAAATACTTAAGGATACTTATTAGTATTAAAAAAATACTTCATGATCTTAAAAATTTATTTTAGGATATTAAAAAAATATTTTGAGTAATGATTGATCTTAAGAAAATATTTCAAGGTACTGATGGGTACTAAAAAGATAGTTAAGGATATTGAAAAATAATTCATGATCTTGAAAATTTATTTCACGGCACTAACGAGCACTAAAAAAATGCTTAAGGATCTGAAAAAGTACTTCATGATCTTGAAAATTTAATTTAGAATATTAAAAAAATATTTCAGGGTACTAACGGAGCTAAAAAAAGATATTTAAGGATACTAAAAAAATATTTCAGGATCTTGAAAATTTATTTTAGGATATTGACAAAATATTTCAGGGTAATGACTAATCTTGAAAAAATATTTCAGGGTAATAAAAAATACTTAAGGATACTGACTAGTATTGAAAAAATACTAATAATGGTAGAGGAGAGAGAAAAACTTTAAAAAATAGCTTTTTCCAAAAACTAGGTTTTGATACAAAATAGCTTCTGATAAAAAAAAATGGGGGTGTTTGGCAATAGGATAACTTCTGGTAAAAAGAAGAGTGTTTAGCAAACTTATAACAAAACCTAGATTTTATTTCTAAAACCTAGGTTTTGATTCCCCAAATAGCTATGTGTTGGGTTTGAGGGAAAAGGATGAGAGGGGTGAGAGAAGACCTCTTTCTTTCATTTGGTTTAAATTTTTAGGTGGGAGAGAAAGCAAAACTTTAGGTTAAATTCCCTTTCCTTCCTTTATTTATTTTGGGTTTAATTTTTTTCTCTCCTCGTCTCTCGAACAAACCAAAGGCAAAGAAGTAAGATACGATCTCCTCCCCTCCCCTCAAACTAAAGGCACCTGAGACAGAGAGGGTGGCAAATGAAGAGAGGAGAAGGATGAGACCATTACCATCACCATGGGCGGAGAGAAGAGCTTGGACCACACAGTCGACTTCTTCATCACTCACCACCATCGTTGTCGTTCTTCTGCGCTAGAAATCACTCCCCCACCACGTCCACTTTCCTCTTCTCCATCATAGATTCTTCTAGATTCTCTCTTCTTCATTCTCTCTTCAGTTTCAACTTATTCCTGCCAATGCCTTCACTCCCATTCCTCTTCTCTGGTTCTAGACTTGTTTCACATTCAAATCTCCACTAAATTCGTATTTCCTCCTTCAATTTCCATGGCAACAGTGAAGTTTCAGTTGGTGACAATTGCTAAAACCCCAACAAGAGGCTATGCTCCAACTATTGAAGAATGGAGATGTTATGAGTCCCACATCGAGGAGCCAAGCTCTTAGAGTGAGGTTTATAAGTCCATTAGGTTCTCCCTCCTCATAGGCTAGCTTTTGGGGATTGGGCTCTCCCTTTGGGCTTGTGTTAATTACATTGGTGCTTTCGTTGAGAGCCCATGTTCACGGAAAGGGCTACCCAGCGGAGGTTCCCGGCCAGGATAGGCCGAGTGAAGTGTCGTGGAGTGGAGCCGTAGGGGGACGTCGGCTCTTGAAGGGGTGACTATGTCATGAGTCCCACATCGGGAGCCAAGCTCTTAGAGTAAGGTTTATAAGTCCATGGAATTCTCCCTCCTCATAGACTAGCTTTTGGGGATTGGGCTCTCCTAATGGAATGACCACAAGCCCAAAGGGAGAGCCCAATCCCCAAAAGCTAGCCTATGAGGAGGGACCCAATGGACTTATAAACCTTTCTCTAAGAGCTTGGCTCCCCCGATGTAGACTCGTAACATAGTCACCCCCTCAAGAGCGACGTCCCCGGCTCGACTCCACGGCACTAAGACTTCACTCCTATCCGGTCAGAACCCTCGCCCGCGCACGGCACTTCACTCGGCCTATCCGGTCAGAACCCTCCGTGGGTAGCCATTTCCGTGAACATAGGCTCTCAACGAAAGCACACTAGTGCAAAAAAACATTTTAAGATCACCTCATTTAGACCGGAGTATCGACACGCCGGTCTTAAAGGTATGACCGGTGGCAATTTTGTAAATATAAAGAACTTTTTGAACCGGATCGTTTTTTCATAGGTCTTAAATATATTATTCAGACTGGCATAAAAAACAACTGGTCTTAAAAATGTTATTACAAAAATTGAAATATCAATTACATTATTAGAGAAATCTCGTACAGCCCGACTTATATTTTATGTGGTCCAAAAAAATAAGGAAAAATTTAAGTATAACTTTTAAAACCGGATATATATAAAAAGACAGTCTTAAAGGTCATACTTTTAAGACCGGAATAAATGGTGCCCGGTACTAAATATTGAATTTTTTTTAAAGACCGGACATTAATAAAGGACGGTATTAAATGGTAACCTTTAAGACCGTCGTTTACTTCATCCGGTCTTAAACATGTTATTAAAAAAATTGAAATATCAATTACATTATTAGAGAAATCTCGTACAGCTCGACTTATATTTTACGTGGTCCGACAAAATAAGGAAAAATTTAAGTATAACTTTTAAGACCGGATATATATAAAAAGATGGTCTTAAAGGTTATACTTTTAAGATCGGAATAAATGGTGCCCGGTACTAAATATTGAAATTTTTTTTAAGACTGGACATTAATAAAGAACGGTCTTAAACCTTTAAGACCGTCGTTTAATTCACCCGGTCTTAAAACTAAGGCGCCAAATATACCCTTCTTCGCGCGAAACCTTACCTTACGACTTTAACGTTGTTCTCTATGAACTCTGAAACCCCTGTTGTTGTTGCAAAACCCCTCTTCCTGTTGCATTACCTCTCTTCCTCGCCCACCACCACCATCTTTGTTACTCTCTCAGTCGTTCCTCTTTCGCACCACCACTCTCAACCTCTCTTCCTTTCTCGAAAATGAATAGAGAATACGGTTCTTCTCCTGTTCGTTCAATGCCAGTTACTAGTGTGACTGGTGTGAGTCAAAACGAACCCTCTTCATCTCACAATGAGCCTCGTAACCGCAGTGCACGCGGTGATAGAAGTGGCACACGAATGAAAGACGTATCTGTAAGTCAGACCTCTGGGTCAAAGCTCGAGATTCAGTTTGATGAAAAGTTGGCTCCTTTCGGTCCTAATATAGGCAAATATAATAGTTTTGTCGGCAATCTAGCAGCAGCAAGGCTAGCATTTTGACAGATGAGTGGAGAAATGTGGACCTTCGCAATGCAAAGGAACCTATTTGGGATACTATCCGGCTTACATACGCTGTCCCTGACTACCCGAAGTTGAAAGACAAGACATTGTCTTATTGTGCTGATCGGTGGAGGAAGTTTAAGACCTTTCTAGCTGAATTGAAAAGGGAGTAATTGGTATATCAAAATACTTGAGGTTTCATCATTGGGTGAACTATATATAAATGTATATAGATATAGATGTTTTGAGAGAAACCACGTGAAACATTAAATAAAATGCATTAAAACATAATTTTCATGATGGTTTGTATTTGTAAGCTCCTAATTTAAAGTGTTAGGATGACCTCTTAGAGTTTGAAATAATTGTACAAAAATAATAATTAGTAAAATAATAATAATAACAACAACAATAAAATGATTGAGTAAGTATTATTATTAGGAAAGGAAATAAGCAACAAAATAAAATAAATAAATAATAATTGATTATTAGAAAGGGGTATTATTAATTAGTAATAAATAGATAGGAAATTAATGTTACAATGGTTTCTTGATTTTTTTAGTCCGCCATAATGTGCCCATTTCAAGCATTCCAAATATATTAAAATTTGTACGTTTTTAGTTTTAAGAAATTAAAAGTTATAATTTTGATTATGTAGAGTTTTAGAAGAGTTTTTGACTGATAATAAATTGGTTGTGGTGGATTGGTTTTTGGCGTGTGTTTGAGCTCTTGGATTATGAGCAAAGTATGATTATAGTTAGCTTCGGTGAGAGGTAACCACTTTTCACTTATTATGTATATTAGTATGTTGTTTGTAAGTATTTTGTGAAATGCTTATGAATATCTTAATAAAAATTGCCTTGTGGAACCTTATGATTTGAATTGTGAATATATACATATTTATTTATTTATAAGAATTGAGAATTTTGATGTTATGATATTTATTATGATAATTATGGAAATGGTTGAATTGGGAAGAAATAGAGTAGTTTATTCCACCACGTGGTGAAGCCTCCATTGGTGCACAATAGTTGGCTTTCTATTGTCCCACTTTGTTCAATGAGGGGCCCGCCCACTAGTTCAATGAGGGCATACGACACCCTACTAGTTCAATGAGGGGAAAAGACCCATGGTGCAGGACATGTGCTATGAGGATTTTGGCCGGTCCTCATCACATGACTAGTGAGCTTTTGAGTAACCGATAATATGAATGTAACTTAGCTAATGGGTCTAGTCGGAGGAAATAAGGCGGTTCGGTTGGATTGATGGAAAGCATTTTGGGAATTGTGTTAATGAAAACTGTGATACATAATTTCTTATATAGCATTTATGATATGAAATTTTGCGATGTGGATATTAGTAAATTATATTTTTTAATACTTTGTTATATAAATTGTTCCACTTGGTACCTAACTAGCATATATTATTATTCGTAATAAGTTGGATTGATGGTTACCGCATTTTTCAGGTGATAGTTCCGTCCGGATCCATCAGGGAAGACTTCGGAAGCTTAGGCTACTTCGCTAAAAGTAGTGCTTGTCTTTTTGGTTTATGTTGGATGATTGTATATTGCCACGTTAGGGCTCATTCTACATACTTTGATTTATTTTTGTATATTTTGGTAATTATGGAGCATTACTTAGTGTTTGATCAACCCTTAATTAGTTATTATGTTAAATTAATTTTGACGACGTTACACACTACCTCGTAACTCCTCTTTGCTCCAACTGCTCAAACCATGGTTAGATACAAGAGAACCGCTCGTAGGGGTAGACTTACTGGTGATGCTCGTGCCTTCCGTAGATCGTTATACGATACGCCTCCTCCAGCGAGAGTGCGTTCTATTGTGATAGAAGAGTCTTGAGTCGTTGGACCCATTGTTATTTCAGATGATGAAGATGTTGCCGCACCCCCCGGCCTTCGGACCATGAAAAGGTTCCCGCTCCCCCTCTCCAACCTCTTGGCCCCGGTGCGCCTACTCGAGCCCTCTCCTCTTTCCTCTAATGATGCATTGTGGGCGATGCGAGTAAGACAGAACTTGCGATCTCCGGCGGAAGTTAACGCCGCGACGCCGATATCGCCAAGGCATTAGAGGATAATAAGCTTTAGGATGTTTAGTTAGATTCTTGTCGTTTATAATGTTCGGTTATTGTTTTTCTTTCTTTTTTTCTTGTGTACGTGCATATTCTCCATTTATGTATGGAAGCAAAAAGTAAGAACTAAGCTTGTGTCTTTCTAATATTCATATTCTCCAGTTTTCCTTTAATTTATTTTATTAATTCAGTTTCTGTTGTGCTCACCAAAGGCAAACCTCTTTTTTTAGTTTGGTTAATTAATAAATGAAGAGGTGTACGAGGGTAAAAGTAATATACTTTTAGGACCGGAGTTTTTATAAAACTCCAGTCTTAAAATTAAATGAATAGTAAAATTTAGGACCGGAGTATTCTTAACCGCCGGTCTTAAAAATTAATTAATAAATATTTGACTTTTAGGACCGGATGTTTTATAAAAATCGAGTCTTAAAATTAAATGAATAGTAAAATTTAGGACCGTACTATTGTTAACCGCGGTCTTAAAAATTAATTAATAAAATTATATCTTTAGGACCGGATACTTTATAATTAAGGTGTTAATAAAATCCAAAATAATAAAACATGTCTCCGTCTATGGGAAAATTAAATTTCCCTTTCGTAACTTTCTCTTGTTGGCGAAAGCGATTATTCAGTTCTATCTCCGGTGTTTGTGTGTTGCATTGTCGCTGCTTCGCGTTCCTCTCTCAACAATCACTTTCTTGTTCCTTAGCTAAACGTCTATAAACCAAGCTGTACGAGGTGTTTCGGTTATATAACTTAATGATTTTCCTGCTTATGGTTCTGGGTTTTTCATGTGTTGAACGAAATTGATGAAATGTTATTATGGGTTTCTCTGTTGTTAATGAATATTGTATTTTGAAGATTATATTTGCACTTTAGACCTACCGAACCCGACCAACTAGTGTTTTTAGGTTACTCTTCTTTGTCGCAACATCAACGTCGTGGCCGGAGAAGAAAGACTCAAAGCAAACACATTTGAATTTATATGCTACGGGTGAGTCCACAAGATCTTCATGCAATGCATTTAATTTCCTCGTCATGCATTTGCTTCTTGGATTCACTGTGATACATTTATGACCAAAAGTGATTCTTCATTCTACATTTAAAGGGCAAGTTTATCCGTAAAAAAAAAAAGAAAAAAATAGACATAACCGACATTTGAGCATATATATGCATTTGGAGTTGTCTTATTTTATATGCAAGTTTCAATTTTTTCGGATTACGTATGTTAAATCTTTCCGTCTATATATAGGAATTCTACTATGGATAACAGTTGGATAAATAATGCTTTACGGATAAGTGTTGAATATCAGAATGGGGTGAGGGAATTTATAGAATTTGCCAAACAAAATGCCCATGATGATAGTGAGAAGTTTTATTGCCCTTGTGTAGAATGTTTGAATGAGAGGCGACTAAGTCCTGAAGTTATACACACACATTTAGTTTGTGAAGGATTTTGTAAGACTTATACGGTATGGTCAGGGCATGGTGAAAAAAACCAAGTGGGTCTCAACATGGGGAAGTGGCATTTGATGATAATGACACGGATATGGATGATCGCATAGATGACATTATTCGTGATGTAGGAGAAGAGGCTTTTGAGCAATCACATGTATATGGTAATATGTGCAGTGATGCAGAGACTCTGTTATACCCTGGGTGTAAAAAATACCAATTGTTGAACGCTGTATTTAAATTGGTAAGCTTGAAGGCACGTCATGGATGGAGCGACAAGAGTTTCTCTGAAATGCTTGAGGCTTTTAAGGACATGCTTCCGGATGATAATGTGTTGCCGCATAGATACTATGATGCTAAGAAAATACTTTGTCCACTAGGGATGCAGTACAGAAAGATTCATGCATGCCCAAATAATTGCATATTGTATAGAAAAGAGTTTGAAGAGAAGCAGAATTGTCCGATATGTGAAACCCCAAGGTACAAGTCAAATAAGGGGCCTGCAAAAGTGTTGTGGTATCTTCCAATCGGACCAAGGTTTAAGCGATTTTTGCTAATGAAAATGATGCAAAAAATTTGAGGTGGCATCTTGATGAGAGGATTTCTGATGGAAAGTTTCGACATCCGGCCGATTCTTCTCAATGGAAGAAAATCGATCAATTATTTCTGAATTTCGGCGAAGAAGCTAGGAACCTTAGGCTTGCCCTTAACACAGATGGCATGAATCCCTATGGAAGCCTTAGCAGAATATATAGTTCATGGCCTGTACTCCTCATTATTTACAACTTATCTCCTATGTTATGCATGAAACGAAAGTACATCATGATGTCTATGTTGATTTTGGGACCAAAACAATCCGAAAATGACATTGATGTTTACCTTGAGCCCTTGATCGAAGACTTGAAGGAGTTATAGGAAGAAGGTGTCGACGTTTATGACTCTTTCAAGAAGGAGGTGTTTAAAATGCGAGCCATAATATTCTGTACTATAAACGACTTCCCAGCATATCGTAACTTGTCAGGGTATAGTGTAAAGGGCCATAAAGCATGTCCGGTTTGTGAAGAAGGCACATGCTATCATCAACTCCAACATGGAAGAAAGACGGTTTATCTTGGACATAGGAGATTTCTTAGACAGGGCCACCCATATCGTCGACTAAAGAAAGCTTTTTTTGGTAGCCAAGAGCATGAAGATGCTCTGGTGGCATTGACTGGGGAGCAAGTTTATGAGAAGGTGAAAAATATTAGTGTCATCTTCGGTAAGATAGCCAAGAGTAGAAAAGAAACAAATATATGGGAAAAGAGATATGTATTCTTTGATCTTCCATATTGACGCAATCTTGATGTGAGACACTATATTGATGTCATGCATGTGGAGAAAAACGTATGTGATAGTATTGTTGGCACGCTTCTCAACATACAAGGTAGTTCCAAGGATGGTGTGAAGGCAAGATTGGATTTGCAAGCAATGAGAATACGCGAAGACTTACATCCAAGCCCATATGGGAAGAGAACTTATTGTCCCCCGACTTCTCGTACTTTATCTAAGGATGAGAAACGAAGTTTTTTATGAGCGTTTACATGGCACAAAAGTTCCCTCGAGGCATTCTTCAAATTTTAAGAGGCTTGTATCGATGAAGGACTTGAAATTAGTAGGTCAAAAGTCTCATGATTGTCATGTCTTGATGCAACAGCTACTTTCAGTAGCTATTCGAGGCATCGCCGAATATGATCTTCGAGTCGTTTTGACTAGACTTTGTTTCTTCTTCAATGCGGTTTGTAGTAAAGTTTTCGAGATTGAAAAGTTGAATGAATTGGAGAATGAAGGATATCTTATCTTGTGCCACCTTGAGAAGCTTTTTGTTCCTACATTTTTTGGCATCATGGTTCATCTAATTGTTCATCTAATGAGGGAGATAAAGTTGTGCGGCCCTATCCATTTACGGTGGATGTACCCAATTGAAATATCTATGAAATTCCTAAAAGGGTACATTGAAAGTGGAGCTAAATCACCAAGAGGGGGGTGAATTGGGGATTTCAAAAACTTTTTCAAATGGCTCTGTTTTTAATAGCAAAAACATAGGTGAACAGATAGTGAAGAGAATAAGAGAAAGACACAGCAATTTATACTGGTTCGGTCCAACTCCTTGACCTACGTCCAGTCCCCAGACTCTCTGGGATTTTTACTATCTCAATTGATTACACACTCTGTACTCAAGAGTAATTCTCTCACTAGAACTTACTCCCACTTACAAGTTGCAATCAATAAACCCAATCACCAAGTCCCTAGACTTGTGATTCTTTACAATAAATGATTTACAAGTAGAAACTCTCTCTAAGAGTATATAAAGATAAACCACGAAGCTTTGTATATCAAAAGATACAATAGAGGTGGCGAGAAAATAAATGTAGACTTGAATGCAATTCATTTTCAGCGAGATGTGTTAGTTGAGAAGACTTGAATACTTTGCTCTATTTATACTAAGAGAGCATTAAATGACCGTTGTAATCTTTATTATAGCCATTGCCTTCATTAGACAAAGTTCTGGTTAAGCTTTGGTCTTCTTCTCTCTCTAATTTTCACTTAATCCAGCTGTGCAGAAGTTCAGAGTTGACTTCCTACAAATTAATCCGTTAGAGTAGCAGTTGCTGGATGTGGAAAACATTCCTTAATCCTTTGCAAAGCGTGTGCGAGACGGATTACCCAAAAGTATGCAACTTTCTAGGTTTTGCATTTGATGTGCTAACATCACTTTTTGCTTTTACTTTAAACCTTCAATAAACATTCTCTAATCCATCTGAAAGTCACCAGCAAAGTGGTTAAAAATATCTAGGAACATTAGAGAATAATCATAGGAAGTATTACAAATTCCTATGATTAAAGAATTTGAAACCTCGAGGTTTGTTCTTCAAACCTCGAGTTTTGGACTAATAGCACGTAAAGTCGATTTAAGTCCAAAACATCAAAACTGGAGATTTTCATCCAAAATCGAGGTTTTCAAAACATTAAAAACTTGAGCTCTCGGGTTGGTCAAACCTCGAGGTTTTACCGAAACCTCGAGTTTTCATTCAAATATGAAAGCTTTGAGAAATCGTGCTAAGCCAAAACTGGAGGTTTTCTTGGAAAGCTGGAGGTTTTCAAATCGAGAAAAGATGTGTGCTCTCTGGTTGCCAAAACCTCGAGGTTTCTCACCAAACCTCGAGTTTTTACTCAAATGTGAAAACTTTGAGTTTTTGCCCCAAAACAAAACCCGGAGGTTTTAAAGTAAACTCGGAGGTTTTGAAACCGGGAAAGCACTCGAGTTTTCTCTTAATTGTGGGAGCTTTGGGAAAACTGTAATGGACTCAAAACTGGAGGTTTTGAAAAACTGGCTAAAACATGAGTTTTCTCTGGCAAGGCAAAACCTCGAGGTTTCACAAAACTTGTGAAACCTGAAATTTTCATGATAAAATAGAAACTGGAGGTTTTAGACAAAAACTGGAGGTTTTCAAATGTTCAAAACTTAGGAGACTCTCTATAAGGCCAAACCTTGAGGTTTTACCGGAAACCTCGAGTTTTGCATTTTCCAGAAATTGCTGAGAAGTCTCTGTGTGATGAAACCTCGAGTTTTCTCTGAAAACCTCGAGTTTTTCTCAGTTCAGAAACCTTGAGTTCTTCTCTGTAAGGCCAAACCTCGAGGTTTTTGTGCAAACCTCGAGTTTTGCTCTGATAGTGAGTTTTTCAATTTTTGAAAGGAAAACTTCACATCTTGTTTACAATTGTTGGTAATCATCAAAACCCATAGAGAACTAACATACGTGAAGAACGCATACCGGCCGAAGCATCAATTGTTCGAGAAATATGTTTCTCAAGAAGCCTCGAATTTTGTCAAAATTATTTGGCCAAAGTAAGACATATTGGCCTTCCTAAACATCGCATCTTTGAAGGGGGTAGGCGAGGGGCTTGATAAAGAGTGTGGATCCCGATGAATTGTCACAAGTCCACTTATACATCTTGAATAATGTTGATGAAGTTCAAGACAAACATAGAAACACATAAAGAAGCTGTAAGGAAAGAAAATTATAGAATGACTGAACAAAGGTTGATTAGGGAGCATAACAGAACTTTTGCAAACTGGTTCAAACAAAAGGTCAAGGGAGAGGAATGTGTTTTTTATACCATCAAATGGTTAGCACGTGGTCTGGAGGTTGATGTCATAAGTTAGAATTCGTATGTTATCAATGGTTATATATTTTACACGAAGTCCCTAGATGATAGGAGCACCGTCCAAAACAGTGGTGTTATGTTAGAGGCTGAATCTATGCACTTCTCCAGTTCGAAAGGCAAGAGGCCTAAATTGGCAGTCATACCTTAGTATGGGGTTATTGAAGAGATTTGGGAGGTGGACTATGTTCAAATTAGATTTCCCATTTTCAAATGCAAGTGGGTTAATGTCAATAATAGTGTTTGGATCGATTGGCTAGGATTTACATTAGTCGATATCAATGGTAGAAGTTTTGGAGATGAACCTTTTATTATGGCAGACCAGGTGAAACAAGTGTTCTATATCACCGATCAGGAAAATAAGATGTGGTCTATAGCTCTCCAAGGAAAAAGGGTCATTGATATTGATGATGAAATTCATTCAAATTACGGTCTTCCTCAGAGTACTCCTTTTTCAAGGGGTTTATCGGACATGAACAAAGAAGATGAAGCGGATAATGAACCCGGAATAAGAAATGATCATCAAGAAGGGATATGGGAGGATATCCCTTTATAAAAGAGTCAATTCATAAGGTAATATTCATATGCAGAATTCTTTGAAAACTTTAAGGTTTTAACTTTATATATTCCTTCTATGTTCTTAAACAACAATGTCACTAACTGTGAAGCTTTTGTTCTTGTTTTATTTTTGTGGCAGGATCCGATATATATGTTATAAAAGGGGATATCATGTTACGTTGTTGGGTGGGATCAGATGAAGGCATGGTGCTATATTTGTAACTCATCAATGTATTTGTTATAAGTTATCTTATAGTATATATTTATTAAGGTGTTGTACCATAGCATAAATTAAGAGGCCACATAACTCATTATGGTGAATAATATTTGTATTCTTTTCCCAATTCAATTTATTCATGTGGATTGTTCATAGCTTGTAGATTAAAGTATCGAATTTTTTGTGCTGGATTGGGTGGTGGATGTGTGTATATATATTTGCTCAGGAAGAACAGAACAGGGAAAAATTCTGGAAAATTTAGACCGGGAAATAATAACACCGGTCTTAAAAGTTGAAATGTTAAGACCGGATGAATTTATAACACCGGTCTTAAAGGTCTATGCCGATCTTAACAGTTGGTTTTCTAAGACCATTGTTTATTAAGACCGGTCTAAAAAGTTGAATTTTAAGACCCGGATGTATTGATCAAGCGGTCTTAACTTTAATTAATTTTAGAACCGGATTAGTTATTCGTCTGGTCTTAGAAGTCGGTATTTTTAGACCGGAGTTTATTTATCCGGTCTTAAAAATGTGATATGTTTAGACCGGTCTATTGTTTGGTCCAGTCTTAAAATTTGAGTTACGGATTTTTAAAACCGGTTGGAACAAGACCGGTGTCTGGTCCAGTTTTACCTCTTTTGTCCGGTCTTAAACGCCTTTTTTCCACCCGTCGCACTAATGTAATGAATACAAGCCCAAAGGGAGAGCCCAATCCCCAAAAGCTAGCCTATGAGAAAGGAGAACCCAATGGACTTATAAACCTTACTACAAGAGTTTGGCTCCTCGATCTGGGACTCATTACAGGAGATTTGCATTGAGTGCAAGAGCCTAAAGAGGGAGATTTTCTTATGGATATGGATATTGTAATTCTTGGTTAAGACCAAAGTAGATTAGAAGAATGGAGATTTGCATTGAGTGCAAGAGCCTAAAGAGGGAGATTTTCTTATGGATATGGATATTGTAATTCTTAGTTAAGACCAAAGTAGATTAAGTGGGATTTTGTTGTGAGTTATTTGGACTCTATCTTGCTGAGTCAAGATTGTGTTTACATTGTGATCAAATTTGGATTATGTGATTGGATGATTTTCATTTATCTATTTTTTATTAAGTCAATGAGATTATGCATGCTAAATGATTATTAGTTTGTATGGTTTATTTGAGTTAATTTGAATGCCACGATTTCACATTTACATTAGAGGAAACATTTGTATTAATTCAATCCATGTCACATATTTTAGTGGTTCTTGAATAATATATTTCCTAAGCAATAGCTATGAATGCGATCATAGGAGTAGTTATTGATTTTGAGTGTTAAGTTCAATCGTGATTGTTTGGAATTTTTATTTAAGATTTAAAGAATTTCAAATTTTTATATCACTTATTAATAAGGATAGCGACTGAACTAATTTCTTAAAATAATTCACTCCATTCACATTTCATTCTATTTTATTCAAAAGACAAAAAATATAGTAGATTAGGACTTTTATTCATTTTTATGTTTACATATTTTCAAACAAAATCCCAAAATCAATTTCCCCTTGTTTTCTATGCATTTGCATGATATTTAGATCACTTAAAAAATCAATAAGAGCCTATTTGGTTCAAAGAAATGACTGAAAAGGAAAATAATGAAGAATATTTTATCACAAGAGGTGTTTGATTTATATTGGGAAAAGAAAATAGGTTGATAGGATTTTTTTTTTTTTTTTTTTGAAGAAAATGAAGTAGGAAAATAAGTTAAAAGACCACTTTGCCCGTGAAGTAAAATTGTCATTTAAATGTCTACAAGACTAACACATCTCACTAATATTTTTATATCACATCTAAGTGCATATCAAGGGGCTTTGATGTTTTGAAGCATTTTCCGTACTCACTTGAAAATTGGTTCCCACTAATTTTGGTGGGAGCACATTTTCAATTATATAGCTAAAAAATGGGTTCTGAAGGAAAATCATTTTCCAACTAAAAAATGTGAACCAAATGTCCACCATTTCCTTTCTTGCCCCCTATTTTCAGCAAACCAAGCAACTTTAAAAGGCTCTGAGAGTAAAAAGTGATCCTAAATTTGCTAGAAGCAATCCTTAGTTAATTGTTTGTTGTGAACTTCAAGGTTAACATCCAAAAGTATTCAGTACAATTAAACAAAATTTTATATAAATTAAAATTACAAGTAAATCAAAATCAAAATTTATCTGTTTGATTTGAGGGAAAGGGATGGGCGGGGAAGACAAATTTTTGGGTTAAATTCCCTTCTCTCTCTTTATTTTGCATTTAAATTTCTCTCCTCATCTCCCTTCTAACAAATCAAACAACGTAATAGGGCTAAGTAAGTTGCCCACAACTCGGTAGGATTGCCCACAACCCAGTAGGGTTGCCCACAACTTGGTAGGGTTACCCACAACCCGGTAGGCTAGCCCAAAACCATATAAAATTTGTTCCCTTAAGCTTGCCCATAAAAGACCCATGATGGGGCGGGTTAAAAACTGCTTCATTTAAGAATTAAATTAAATGGACGGGATTTCTGCCACGGAGCACACATTCAGCTACCCATGCCCACCCATCTAAATTTTTAAATTTTATTATGATTTATTTTTATTTGTGCATATTTGTATTTTGTAAGCAGACCCCATTACTTTGCCTCCTGTTAGTTTATTAATTTCTTGTTTATATGAGTACTATGAATTTTATGTTTTTTTGGTTTCCGAACTCGATCTTGGCTATTTCTAGTTTTTATTATGATAACTAGATTCCAAAGTGGGACTGTAGTTAAGATTATGACCTTTAATTTGTCTTAAGTATTTTTTTGTATAACATTGTCTTAAGCGTGGATTTTCATGTGCATTTTTTTAGAAGAAAAAATTAGTAAAGGAAGTAATTCATTACTGTTGGTTGCATAATGAATCAACAAGAGCCAAAGTTGTCTCAGGATAATTGTTATTGGCTTTATAGATTTGGTTTTATTTCATAAGGAGAAGAACAATCCTTTGTGGTGCATTTTGACAATATATTTAAAGGTGATTAGCTTTTTCATGATTGTATTTTGGGAAAATCCCCTCAAGGCCCAAGTAACCAAGATATTGTCAAAAAAAGCCCAAAGAAAAGTCTTATATCATAAAAGGTCAAAGTTGTTAACGTGTACTAATTTAGTTGTTAGTGTTGTACTGATATAGTTGTTAACGTGTAATGATTTAACTGTTAAGATATAGTTGTTAACATGTACTTATTTAGTTGTTAATGTTGTACTAATATAGTTGTTAATATTTCTGAAACAATACCCAAAAAGGCCCTAGAACCTTTTCTAACATATAACTTATCTTTAGGCCTTTTTGATAATATCTTAGTTACTGGGTCCTAAGGGGATTTTCCGTTGTATTTTTGCCAAAGGATATAAAATAAAAAGACAGTACATGCATGGGCTGTGCAAGCAACAAATTTGTATTTATGTGAATATTAGGTTTAATATAGGGGTATTTTATTTTGGAATTTTATCAACTAGTATTTATTTGGCAACTGGAGCTACATCCTCTTCATCAAGTGAATATGAAAATGATGATGAAGTATGAAGATCTAATGGAAACATGTCATCTCATAACTTTTTGAGCTTATAATTATCATTTAGTTTGAAAGTGGAAGTTTGAACATTAAAATGATGCTATGATGATATATGTCTAAAGTTAAGTTTCCTTGTGCAATATGTGATAATTGAACTTTGAAGATTTAAAATTTAAAATCATGATTCATATCTATATTATTTTTAAACAAATAGTTCAAAATTTAAATGGGTTACTCATGTAATCTTTTTTTTAACCCGCTCATTTATGTTGTTAAGTTTTTGTGCAATATGTGATATTAATGGGCATATTATATTATTTTTAAACAAATAGTTCAAAATTTAAAGTTAAGGTATATGTATGAGCTAGCCATTTATGTTATAACGTACTCGCTTACTCGTGTAACATTAAATAGGCAAGCTACAGGTTTAGGTACAGGCTGTCTAACCCACCCATTGTTCTGTCCTACAATGTAACATATATCCCCTTTTTTCCCCTCCCCTCCCCTCCCCTCCCCTCCCCTCCCCTCAATTCCTCCAGCCAAACACACTAAAAAAGTTGGAAAACAAAAGAACATAGAGAAAAGTAAAAAATAAAAGGGTTAAGGTGTAAAAATACACATGTGCTTTGGTGGAAGAAGGAGCGCCCAACGACAAGTGTTTTTTTGAGGTGCAAAAAATGACTACGTGGTTTCAAATGAGGTGCAAAAGTACCATTAAACCTTTAAGTTTGACTTTGAACGTTAAGTTTGATTTTTTTCTTTTCTCCGGACGATGACGTAACTTTCAAATATGTAAAAATACATATGTGGTTTGGCCAAAAAGCCCAACACCAGGTGATTTTTTAGATGCAAAAATGTCGTCTGACCATTAGTTTGACTTTTTTTGTTGACAGAAGGATGACATAGCTTTCTTTTGTTTCTTTTCTTTGTTTGAATTTTTTTATTAACAATCTTTGTAACATAATTAATATAAATAGAATATAATTATATAATTATTTATTTTTCATTTTTGAAATATTGAAAATCTGAATATTGATTTCTAAATTATTTATATTTCATTTTTATTTCTAATTAATTAATATATTTCTATATTGAAAGATGAAAAATGGATAATAAGAATATTTTAAAATCAAGCACAAGCAAAGAAAACACAGAAAACAAAAGAATAAAAAATATGATATTTTATCCTTTACATTTTGGATTACGTCTTGAATCGTTAGATAGGGATTCAAAGATGAAAAGAGAAACAAAGAATATCATTACAGTGTAAAAAAAACTTTTAGAGTAAACACTACACAATCTCAATTGATTCTAAAAAAGCATAGGCTTTAGGTAATTTCATGAAGAAAATACTATTTGAATAAAGAGGAGAGTTAATACAAATACAGACCAAACTAAAGATATTAACCATCACAAAATTTTGTTCTTTAAGATATTTTATTTTTTTATTTTTGTGAATTCAATAAAAAAAATTCAAATTAAGTTAATATTTTAAGTATTGAGATTCAGTTTATATTATTATTATTATTAAAAAATAAATAATGAGTTTTTCTTTTAATTAATATTTAAAAAAATTATTTAATTAATATGAAAAAGTAAATAAGAAATCAAGATAATAAAATAATAAAAAATCCAAAAAACACTTGGTATTAGGCACTCTTTTAGCGAAACCACATGTATATTTTTACATCTTTAAAAGCCACGTCATTATCAAATTAGCAACAAAAGTCAAACTTAATGATCAAATGGTATTTTTGCACCTAATTTATAACCACATAATCACTTTTACACTAAAAAAAAAAAAAAAAAAAAAAAAAAAAAAAAAGACTTCTCATTGGATGCTCCCCTCTAAACAAAGCACATGTATATTTTACTTTTTTACACCTTAACTTAAAATAAAAATAACTTTCCCCTTGCACACACTTCAACTTTACCATTCATTGAAGGGAAAATACTCCTAAGGTCTAATTAATCAAAAAATTGTCAAAAAGGACCCCAAAAAAGGGACATATAAAAAAAGGCTTTCGGGCATTTTTTCGATATTATTTTATAAACATTAACAATTATATTAGTATAATATTAATAACTAAAAATCGGTAGCGTTAATAATAATCCAAATAATAAAACAATTAAATATAATAACTACATCAATAACTACATCAGTACACAATAATAACTATATCAGTACAAGATTTTCTAAAACAATACTAAAAAATGTTCAAACATTTGACCTTTTTTAAGTATTTTTTAATAATTTTTTAGTTATTTGGAGCTGAGGAAATTTCCCCTTCATTGAATAGTAGGAAGAAAAATGGACGGTGATGGATCGATCAAGGGAACAACTGTTTCGAGGGGCGAAAGATCACGGGAAGAACTATCAAATTGCACAGCTGGAGGAAAGGACAACGTGAAAGGACTTTAATATTGTCAGACACGCAAGACAAGCAAGACTTTTGAATTTTAAAGGCACCGTTTGAATTATCGGATGGTTTCACGCAGCTACCTCCGCTTCACGCAACTGACATCTCCAACGGTTGATAAGGATAAGACAATTTTTAATTTTATTCATATTAATTATAGTAATAAAAAAATAAAAATGATAAATTAGTTGAAGTTAAATGGTTAAAAATTTATCATATAATTTTTGATTAATTATCTCTCCTCGACATATATAATTTAATTAAAAAACACTTATAAATAGTGATATACTGATTTGATGTAATTTTGGGTGTAAAGGATTTTCTTATTTATTTTCATCCTTAAAAATATTTTAAATTTGATCATTTAATTAATTAAGGCAATTTGAGTATGCAACTTTTTTTTATTAAGTTTTTTTATAATGAAATTAACAAAGTTTTTGAAATCACATCAAACAAAAATTAAGGAGGATAATACAAAATATTTTTGATAGGCACAATGTACCTCTTTAATCTTGTTTGAAGTATTGTTAATCATTAAAGTTAAAAGATTTACACCCAAAAAAAAAAAAAAGGTTAAAGAGATTGAAATTAAACCTACCACAAAGTTAAATCATGGTTGGGTTTCTTTCCTAATCATTTTTTCATTATCTCTCACCATTTTAAATTATATCCGTCAAATGAGTCACAACACTACTTTAATATTTCTCTTTTCTTCCAAATCAATGGCCCAAATATGATAATGAGGAAAAAGAGGAAAAAAATAAAGAAAAGATCATTCCGTTAAATCACTTAAAGTATACCTTAGCTAGCCTCTATCTCCCATTTAATATTATCTTTATTTTTAATATAAGATTTCAATTATCATTATAATTTATCCTCTAGACGGGATCATAGGAGGTAGTATCAAATTAATTCCGTAAAGACTTCTCCGTGATTAGTTTCTCCTTGGTCATTTTCACCTTTATCTACAGAAAACAAAAAATATATTCCCTCCGATTTTAATTATGCTAACTATTTATCATAATTTAGAAAAATTAAGGAGAAAAATTAAATTAGTTAATTATAATTATTTTCAAAAATATCCCTACTAAAAATTGTAAATTACATCAAAAACAAAAACAAAATTAGTTGAATCAGCACCCCTGCTGCTGAGAATGTAGAGATGAGGGAAATGCCCTGTCAAATCCTCACCCGAGGACTTGGTCTCCTCAAGTCTGCACTGCACATCAGACTAGTTGTTCACGATATTCTACCAAATTTTCAGTTTTCCTTCCTTGTTCCTTCCACAATTCACCAATCACTATCTAATTTAAATAGGGATATTATGGGGAAAAAATTGACAAAAGTAAAAACTTACTCTTATAATTAAAACTAAAACTAATTTAAAATGTATTCCTATAATTAGAATAAGAAGGAATATTTGTTTTCGCCTTCAGGGATACTCTACACCCTCAACCTCAACTTTTGCTTATAAATTTCTGAACGCTACGAGGTGCAAACACACACCCAGCAATATTATCATTGAACCATGGCTTTGGATTCTAAAGAGACTCATCGTCTCAATGATGAAGGACAAGATTCGTACGGCCTTTCTGCCATGCTTCAGGGTTGTAGCCAGGTCTACTGTGCAGTTCTTAAAGCTTCGCTTGAGCTCAACTTGTTTGAGATAATAGCTAAGGAAGGAGGAAGACACGTGTCAGCCTCTGAAGTAGCTTCAAAGCTTCCAAGTTCATCTCAACACAAAGATTTAGCTTCTAGAATCGATCGTCTCTTGAGGCTTCTTGCAAGTCACTCTCTTCTGAATTGTTCGGTTCGAGAGAAGGAAGATGGTGTCTCTGAGAGACTCTATGCAATTTCTCCTGTTGGAAACTACTTTGTTGGTGGGGACAAAAATGGTGGACTCATGACTCTTTTCTCATCATTCCTTTGTCACAAGGCACTTATGGATGCTTGGTACAGTTTTTTCCCCACTAATGAACAATCTATACATCTGTGTGTAGTGTTAAACTGCATTTTTGCTTTAGTACTCCCTCTCATCCTCAATATATATGAGCTACATAACAATTAAAAAATATTAAGAAATTAAAGCTATTTATTTTATAAATAAATATGTATTAGTTTTCTTGAATAACTTATTTGTTGTAAGATCTAAATAACTTATTTGTTTTAAAACTTCTAAAATGAGTTAAAATTAATAAATATGTAGGAAATGAATTTTTCCCCCTCTAAATATGCCAGTATTTATATGTAGGTAAAATGAGAGAGAAATTAATAATTTGAAAAATGATGAAAGAGAATGTAAAAGAAAAATTAATTAAGGGTAAAATTAATAAAAATGCATTTGATGCTCAGACAACTCTAAAGTGAATATTATGAAAAAAAAAATGAAGGTATTTAAAAATTTGGATCTTTTAAAAAAAGAATAAAGAAATTGCCCCTTAAATATTCCTATCGATGAAAACTCTCTTCAATATATACAATCAATAACCAGATCACTCTCTTTAATATATACAATCAATAAAGATAACTGGATAGGTTGGGAAAACATTTATAATTTTGGGAGCCAACCTAAGGTGTGATATTACATTTAGAAGCAAAGCAAACCCTTTAACTAGTTTCCAAATTTAGAATTTGAGTATCATTGTTTATTAAAGAAATGAAACATATACATGATCATTTGAAACCAGTGCTTGAGGGTACAAAAACTACATTGCATCATTTTTGAAACATTATGTGGTATATTACTCCACAATTTTCTTTGACATATCCATGGTTTCTTTAGAAATACTTTTGGGTTAAAAATGCCTTTTCAACTTATATATAATATGAAACTTATAAGAACCTTTGTTATATATACTTTATAAACAATAAGATCTATCTTAGATTTTGTGCAAAGCATGGGATATATAATCCTGCCATCTCACAAGATGAATTAGTTTAATTTTTACAAAATATACTTGTTAATTAATTGTTCTATATATATGTTTGGATAGGATGAATTTTAAGGTTGCCATTATAGAGGAAGACACAGACTTATTCAAGAAAGTTCATGGAATACCAATGTACCGATTCGCAGAGAGAGATCCAACATGGAACAACATTTTTAACAAAGCAATGGCCAACGTTTGCGATATAGAGATGAGAAGAATTTTGGAAATATACAAAGGATTTGAGGGAATATCAACACTCGTTGATGTTGGAGGTGGTACCGGCCAAAACCTTAAAACGATTGTCTCTAAGTACCCTTCGATTAAGGGCGTCAATTTTGATTTGCTGAATGTTATTCAAAATGCACCACCACATCCAGGTACATAATCTTCATTATAACAGTACATAATTTTATATTTGCATCAAGTTTAATTTCAATTCCTTAACTTTATCACTTTTAAATCTTAACGCCATTAGTTTTATCAAACAAAAAGTATTGACTCATCAAATCAAACTGATCGAAGTAATAATAGTGCAAATCAAATACTGATAAAGCAATAATAGTACAAATTAAATACTGGTGCTTGAATTTTAATCTATTTTTATATAATATTGTTTTATTTAATTCATTTAAATTAAAAAATGAAAACAACTATATCTTTATGAATGTTTTGTCAACATTTAATTGCAAGTTTATCATTCCTTTTTTATGAGTCGGCATTTTCCGTTAGATAAAATTAACAATATTAATATTATAGTAATAAAATTAAATGAGCTTAGAACAAACATAAAGGGTAAAATGTATAATTTGGCCCATTTTCTTTATTTTGACAAAAGCTCACATTTAGTATTTTACTTTTATATAAGAAATTTATTTTAGTAGCTCAATTTTATAAAGTATCTTTTCTGTTGTCTATAAAAATCCTAATATTAAGATTATTAGAATTATCATTTGAGGTTCAAATTTTATAGGGATCGAGCACGTCGGAGGGGACATGTTTGAAAGTGTTCCGAAGGGTGATGTTGTTATGTTGAAGGTTAGTGCCAAAACTTGTCATCCTAGTTTCAGCTTCTCAATTATTAAATCCGTGAATATTTTATGATGTGGTCTTTATCTATCAAAGTAAAAGGATATGTGATATTACAATCTTGTGCTCGTTTTGGTGTTTAAAAGAATCTCATAACAAGTACAAAACTTGAATCAAATAGAAATTCAGCAGAATAAGTAGTTTTCACATTAGTCATATAAAACCACCCTTAGTACCCGCAGATGTGTTGGTTAGGTCAAGTGGCGAGATATTTTCCAAATCCATATCATCAACTCTTGCAAGTGTGTGTCATCATGATGACTTCTAGACACATATTTTAGAATTATATGCCATCCTCTTACTCACAATGTGATGAATTTCAGGCAATACCAACATTACTACCTCCACTTCTTGATATAAGAACTGGTTAAAAAGTGATTTTTTTGTCATAAATAAAAGATATTTTTTCAAACTAATTTATATGACTGATAAACTGATATAAAATCTAATGATATCTTGTTTTAATTCTACTTATAAAGCACTTCCAATATATTTCACACAAACTTAAAAAAACCTTAAACTTTATTAATTCTATCATAAAATTAACAATTTTCAACTTTATTCGTATATAATATATATTATACCTCATGAGAATATAGTTAATACAATAATAAATGAAGGACAAAAATATACATTTGAATGGAAAATTTAATTAGGTGTCTTATAAATATGACAAAATTTTTTTTTCTCTCTACCCTATAAATAGGACTAGAGGAGTACATACATATTTCAAATAAATCATGTAATATATGCCATAATTATGTAATTTATTTACCTTATTTAATTTCCTCACATTAATCAACTAGCTCTTATATTATGTACAAGGTAGTATTATGTTCATGCTAGTATTGAAAATTTAATTAAGCGTCTTAAAATGTCATAAAATGATATTATTCTCAAGTATCACATATACTACAAAATAATCATGTGATTATGCCAAGTAAAATCATTTTAATCGTCATGACCTTTATATCAAAACACTTGTTCTAAATATTATATTATTTCCTTGAGTAATATATGAACTAAAAGTAACTACTTTGTAAACATTAAAGAAATTAATTTAGTTATTTGTATTAAAAAAAAAAAGTGTAAATTTTCCTTTTTTAATTATTTGTATGGAAACCCCTTCTAATAACATTAATGGTCTAGGAAAAATTTAAGAACTTGGAAGACAAAGTGTATTAGTATCTTACATTTAGGATAAAAGTAAATCCCTGAACTAAGTCCTACATGTAGGCCTGAAGAAGTATCATATATAAATGAAAATAGTATCTCATCTGGTTTTTTAAATGCAGGTGTTAGATAAGTAATTTACAAATATTAAGAAAATTAGTTCAATTACCGTAAGAAATGTGTGTCAAATTTTCTTAAAGCACCCATTTTGTAAGACAAAATGAATTGAGGTCTTACATTTAAGTTCAAAGCAAATTGTTCAACTAGTTTCTATATATTTGTGACTAAGATCAATCTGCAGGCGGTATGCCACAATTGGTCAGATGAAAATAGCATAAAAGTGTTGAGGAAATGCCACGAAGCATTGCCAGAGAAAGGGAAGGTGATAGTGATTGAGTTGATAATGCCTGAAGTAATTGGATCAACAGAAGAAGCCAAGCTTGTAGCAAGCTTGGACAATCTCATGTTCCTTCATGATGGCAGAGAAAGAACTGAGAAAGAATTTGAATCTCTTTGTCAACGTTCTGGCTTTTCTGCTTTCAAACTCGCTTCTCGTGCTTTCTCTGCATTAGGAGTTATGGAATTCTACAAATAAAAGGGGTAGATTACTAATCCTTAGGGTAAAGGGTAATTTTATTCTAAAAGTTTTGATAGAGGGGCCAATTTTGTCTTTGAAGTTTTTTAAGGGGCAATTTTGCCCAGAAGTGTAAAAGATGGAGCAATTTTGTCTTGGCCATTATCTCGGTTAATTTTAACTATTAATTGAGTAGATATCTTTGAATTTGTCGGTTTACATGTCCACGTTATTTTTGTTAATATGTAAATTTGTGACGGAAGTTCATGTGTTATTTATTTCATCATTTTTCAAAGTTAAATTTAAAACTTCCGGAACAAATTTACATCTCAATAAAAATTACGTAAATAACATGTAAACTGTTAGCTTAGCTATTTGATCAACAAACTAACAGAGATAGCTATCAAGGCAAAATTTCTCTTCTCGATACTTCCGAGACAAAATTGTTCTTTTTTTTTTTTTTTTTTTTTTTTGTATTTTCAGAACAAAATTACCCTCATTGAAAACTTATGGAACACAATTTCCCCTTAACCTTTAATCTTCTAAATTCTCTGCTTCAAGAATTTAGAGATTGTTTTTTACCCTTGGTCTTTGTTATAAATATAATAAGGTGACTTAGCCAGTCGAATTGAAGCAGCAGTTCGATTGAAGCAGGACTTCAATAAATGTCTGAAGTTTAAACCTTCTTGATGTTAATTATACAGACACATGGAAGAATAAAGTCTTTTATTTTTGTTGGGTTTTATTAAATTCAAATGCTTGTTATTAAGAACTCTTGGGGAAAAAATTTAACTCAGATTATGAGAATGCATGCCATCTCATGTTTTAATTTTATCAGCTAATTAAGATAATAATTTTCCTAATAAGCAGTAGTCAATGCCTTGGATTAAAATTTGCATGCCTTCTAATATTTGTGTGAACCTAAGTAATATATATGATAGCTTGTAGCACACGTGGTTAATCAATCTAAGGCCCCACGCCGATCAATAGGGACACGTCTTAAATTACAATATAAAATTAATGAAAAAATTAATTTGCAAGTCTTATAGTTTTTATAGTTGACTTTTAATAATATCATTATAGTTTTTTTATCAGGCCTATCTTTATACTTGATTTTTAATCAGCTCTGTGTAGCAACTTGATTAACTAGGGACCTATAAAAAATTAGGTAAAACTACAGGGACTTGTAGATTAACTTTTTGTGTAAGAAAAAACAAAAAACGAAAAACAAACTCTTGAGCCAAATATAAGTGTATTTTAACCCAGATTGAATTAAATACATGAGAATAGTGGAGTTTTCTAAGGGAAAATGATAGATAAAATTTTTTATCATACGATTAGCCATAGCAAAAAAATATGAAGATATGCACTACGAATCTACTATTAATTACATCGGATAGCACATATATGAGTTAACTTATGGAGCATAAGTTTGTCGTGGTTTTGACAAACAAACCGAAAAAGGGAGAATCTATTTGGTGACTTGGATTATGTAATATGTTATCGCCGCCAATAATGACTTGGATTGGACCAATTGCAAAAATCTTTGTATCTTTATATAATATAAATAAAAACATAATTAAAACAAACCTTTCCCTCTTCCGTAAACCCTAGCAGACGTGGCGCCAACGCTTCCTCCCCAAATCTAGCTGGCTTCTGTCTCACTGGCGGCAAGCCTCCTCTCATACCACATCCGCAGCAGAAGTACAGATCGAACCTCGAGAGTCAGGAACAGGCGAGGTTTTAGGCCAGAACAGAGATATAAAGCGGCGACCGTCCTTCTTCCTCGGCGTTGGCTCTCCTTTGGTGTCCGGCCTCATCGCCTCTCCAACTCCGGCGTTCCTCTATTTTCTGGGTGCAGCGGTGGTCCTCTCTCATCTCTGGCGGTGGGAGCTTTTGTCTGGACGTCTCCCTCAACGATGGCCTTCCATGCGACGGTGCTTTCCGGTTCGACGGTGGTCTCCGGCGGAGGGGATGTCTTTCCTGTTCCTTTTTTCCTGTTTTTCGATTATGTTCCTGTTCTTGTCATTCCTATGCTTTTGATTTTTTTTTTTTTTTTTTGTATGCTTGTGTGCTTTTTCTGATGTGGTTATAGATTTGGGGATTTATGGTGGTGTTTTTTGTTGTGTTTTGGATTTGTAATTTTGGGGGAAGGGTTTTTTCTTTGGTCAATACTGTTATGTGTCTTACATATGTGAGGACCATTGTTAGGATCGTTCGATGGTGGCAAATCCAAATCGCTAGTGTTAGCCAAAATTTGTTCGGTGGGTGGTCAACATCACCAGATTTGCTTCAATGGAGGAGCAAAAATATTTTTCAAGACTTCACTAGTCTTTCTTCTTATTCTGAGGTTGGGTTTTCTCTGTCCTATTCCCTAAGTCAGGGAGTTTATGTAGCTGATCTATGTGCAGCTTATTCTTATAAGAAGGTGTACTCGATAGGGTGGGTTTTACAACCAGCACTTTCTTTCACGTCACTTCTAACCTTGGATGTTCAGGAAGCTGTTGGAGTTTTTGATGTTACTTTTATTCCCATATGTTTTGTGGTGATTAGCTTTCCTTACATTTGTTTTGGTTTTGTTGTATTTTTTAGTTTTCTTGTTCTAGTTTGTTTTCCCAGTGTAATTGCCTTGTTTGTTTTCCCAGTGTAATCGCCTTGCTTTGTTGTAACTTTTAATATTAGTATTAATATAAATTTCCTTTTGACCAAAAATATAAATATAAATATAAATATAAATATAAATATAATAATATTCCTTTGTGGCCTAAATATCAAGAACTATTTATTTAATTTTGAGGAATAAAATATGCTAAATAAAATATTTAATTATATAACATGATTCTCCTAAAATATACTTTTATATATAATTAATTTTACTCTAGAAGTTGTCACTGATGAGCAATTTTATCTTGGAAGTGTAAAAAGTGGAGCAATTTTGTCCTGACTGTATCTTGGTTAAGTTGAACCTATAGTTGACTGTTATGCACTGAGTGGTCACATACCACGTGGTATTATATACACAATAAGTCCTACCACCACTCCACATCCACCACCGCTCCACATTTTGATAAACAATCATAAGCTTGGCATGTATATACGAGTTCCAAACAAGATTCATAAAAATGATGCATAGTTTCAATGATGATTAAGATGACAATACTATTTCAATTTACGAAAGCATAACAAAAGTACATTATCCAAAACATATAATATGATAATTTTTTGTTTCAACAACCATTTCAAAGTACTCATTGATATATTTAGTCAATATCCATATATTTTCATTCTCATAAGCATTTAACAAAATACTCATAAATAACATATTAATATATATAACATGTGGAAAGTAGTTACCTCAAGTTCTTAAAACAAGAACTAAACACCTGTTTGGAGGCACCCCAACAAAACCTAGGTTTTGTCTAAAGTCTCAAACACCCCTAAGTCCAAAAGCTATTATGCATCAAACCTACACTAGTGCAAAAAAGGCTTTTAAGACCAGGACAAAAGAGGGGTCGTAAGACCGGACATGTGACCGGTCTTGTTCCGGTATTAAAAGTCTACCATTTAACACCGGACTCGAACCGGTCTTAAAGAAACTCTTTTAAGACCGGACATTTAAAAACTTGGGTCTTAAAAGTTGTACTAAATGAAGCCAAAATATTTTTTGTTCGGTCCTAAAGCTCAACTTTTAAGACCGAGGCCAAAAAATAGGCCGCTCTTAAAAGATCGGAATTATAAGACCGGACAAGACACATACGGTCGAAAAATAGCGGCTTCTAAGACCAGGCGACTAATTATACACGGTCTTAAAAGACCGACTTTCAAGAGTGGATGATAAATACAACCGGTCTTAAAGATTTTGATTTAAAACCGGACATCTAAATATACCGGTCTTAAAAGACCAACTTTTAAGACCGGGTTTAATATCAAAACTCAAAAGTGGTCCTAACCTTTAAGACCGGTCATATAATTACATCCGGTCTTAACAAGTGAACATTTAAGACCGGCTTATTATTTCCGGTCTAAATTTTTCCGAATTTTTCCTATTTGTTCTTCGATTATATATATACACAAATCCACCACCCAATCAAGACATAAAAGTCGATACTTTAAGCTACAAGCTATGAACAACTATTTGAATAAATTGAATTGGAAAAAGAATACAAATATTATTCACCATGAGCTATTTGGCCTCTTAATTAATGATTATTATGACTACAACACCTAAATTAATTCATACAATAAGATAACTTACTTACAAATACAATAAGTTACAAGTACAACATACATGCGCCCAAAATAATATTCACCATGCCTTCATCGATTCCCCCACCCAACAACGTAACATCCTCTTATATAACATGCCCCTTTGGATCGGATCCCCGCCACAAAAATAAAACAAGAACAAAATTCATAGTCAGTGACATTAACTATGAACATAGATAGAAGGAATATAATATATATAGTTAAAGCCTTAAAGTCTTCAAAGAAATCTGCATATGAATATTACCTTATGAATTGACTCTTTTATAAAGTGATATCTTCCCATATCCCTTCTTGATGATCACTTCTTATGCGGGTTCATTATCGCTTCATCTTCTTCGTTCATGTCCATGTAGACCCCTTGAAAAAGGAGTACTCTCGGGAATACCATATTTGAATTCATTTCCTCATCAATATCAATGACCCTCTTTCCTTCGAGAGCTACGAGACCACATTTTATTTTCTTGATCGGTGATATAGAACACTTGTTTTTGGTACGCCATAATAAAAGGTTCATCTCCAAAACTTCTACCATTGACATCGACTAATGTAAATCCTAGCCGATCAATCTGAACACCATTATTGACATTAACCCACTTACATTTGAAAATGGGAAATCTAATTTTCACATCGTCCACCTCCCAAATCTCTTCAATAACCCCATAATATGGCATGGCTGCCAATAAAGGGCTCTTGTCTTTCGAAGCTGGAGAAGTGCATAGATTCAGCCTCTAACATAACACCTTTGATCGGTGTGCTCGTATCATCTAGGGACTTCGTGTAAAATGTATAACCATTGATCACATACGAATTCCAACTTATGACATCAACCTCGGGACCACGCTAACCATTTGATTGTATCGAAACACATTCCTCTCCTCGACCTTTTGTTTGAACCAGTTTGCAAAAGTTCGTTATGCTCCCTAATCAACCTTTGTTGATCATTCGATGATTTTCTTTTCTTACATTTGCTTTATGTGCAGCTATGCGGCTTGAACTTCATCGACATTATTCAAGATGCATAAGTGGACTTGTGACAATTCATCGGGATCCACACTCTTTACGAAGCCCCTCGTCTACCCCCATGACATCGACATTTTGGAAGCCCAATATGTCTTACTTTGGCCAAATAATTTTGACAAAATTCCATGGCTTCTTCGAAACATATTTCGAACAATTGATGCTTCCCAGGTATGCGTTCTTCACGTACCCTTTTAGGAATTTCATAGATATTTCAATTGGGTACATTCACCATAAATGGATAGGGCCACACATCTTTATCTCCCTCACTAGATGAACAATTAGATGAACCATGATGTTAAAAAATGTAGGAACAAAAAGCTTCTCAAGGTGGCACAAGATGAGATATCCTTCATTCTCCAATTCATCCAACTTTTCAATCTCGAAAACTTTACTACAAAGCGCATTGAAGAAGACACAAAGTCTAGTCAAAACAACCCGAAGATCATATTCGGCGATGCCTCAAATAGCTATTGGGAGTAGCTGTTGCATCAAGAAATGACAATCATGAGACTTTTGGCCTACTAATTTCAAGTCCTTCATCGATACAAGCCTCTTCAAATTTGAAGAATACCCCGTGGGAACTTTTGTGCCATGTAAACACTCACAAAAACTTCGTTTCTCATCCTTAGACAAAGTATGAGAAGCCGGGGGACAATAAGTTCTCTTCCCATCGGCCTTGGATGTAACTCTTCGCGTATTCCCATTGCTATCAGATCCAATCTTGCCTTCACACCATCCTTGGAACTACCTTGTATGTTGAGAAGCGTCGACAATACTATCACATACGTTTTTCTCCACATGCATGACATCAATCTTGTGTCTCACATCAAGATTGGGCCAATATGGAAGATCGAAGAATACAAATCTCTTTTTCCATATATTTGTTTCTTTTCTACTCTTTGCAGTCTTAGAAGACGACATTGATATTTTTCACCTTTTCATAAACTTGCTCCCAGTCAATGCCAGGAGCATCTTCATACTCTTGGCCACCAAAAAAGGCTTTCTTTAATCGACGATATGGGTGGCCCCGTCTAAGAAATCTCCTATGTCCAAGATAAACCGTCTTTCTTCCATGTTGGAGTTGATGGTAGCGTGTGCCTTCTTCACAAACCGGACATGCTTTATGGCCTTTTACACTATACCACGACAAGTTCCCATATCTTTGGGAAGTCATTTATAGTACAAAATATCATGGCTCGCATTTTAAACACCTCCTTCTTGAAAGAGTCAAAAACATCAACACCTTCGCCCACAACTCCTTCAAGTCTTCGATCAAGGGTGAAGGTAAACATCAATGTCATTTTCAGGTCGTTTCGGTCCCGAAATCAACATAAACGACATGATGTACTTTCGTTTCATGCATAACATTGGAGATAAGTTGTAAATAATCAGTAGTACAGGCCATGAACTATGTATCTTTGCTAAGGCTTCCATATGGATTCATGCCATCCGTGCTAAGGGCAAGCCTAAGGTTCCTAGGTTCTTTGCCGAAGGTCGGAAATAATTGATCGATTTTCTTCCATTGAGAAGAATCGGCCGGATGTTGAAGCTTTCCATCAGAAATCCTCTCATCTGCATGCCACCTCAAATTCTTTGCATCATTTTCATTCGCAAACAACCGCTTGAACCTTGGTATGATTGGAAGATACCACAACACTTTTGCAGGCCCCTTATTTGACTTGTACCTTGGGGTTTCACATAGCGGACAATTCTGCTCCTCTTCAAACTCTTTTCTATACAATACGCAATCATTCGGGCATACATGGATCTTTTTGTACTCCATCCCCAGTGGACAAAGTATTTTCTTAGCATCATAGTATCGATGTGGCAACACATTATCATCCGGAAGCATGTCCTTAAAAGCCTCAAGCATTTTCGAAAAACTCTTGTCGCTCCATCCATGACGTGCCTTCAAGCTTACCAATTTCAATACGGCGTTCAACAATTGGTATTTTTTACACCCACGGTATAGAGGGTCTCGCATCACTACACATATTACCATATGCATGTGATTGATGAAAAGCCTCTTCTCCTACATCACGGATAATGTCCTCATGTGATCATCCATATCCGTGTCATTATCATCAAAGGCCACTTCCCTATGTTGAGACCCACTTGGTATTTTTTCACCATGCCATACTCATCTTGTATAAGTCTTACAAATTCCTTCACAAATTAAATGTGTGTGTATAACTTCAGGACTTAGTCGCCTCTCATTCAAACATTTTACACAAGGGTAATAAAACTTCCCACCCTCATCATGGGCATTTTGTTTAGAAAATTTTATAAAGTCCCTCACCCCATTCTGATATTCAACACTCATCCGTTTAGCATTTATACAACTGTGATCCATAGTAGAATTCCTATATATATAGACGGAAAGATTTAACATACATATATATGCTCAAATGTCGGTTATGTCTTTTTTTTCGAATAAACTTGCTTATCAAATGCAGAACAAAGAATCACTTTTGGTCATAAATGCATCGCAGTGAATCCAAGAACCAAAATAAATGCATGACAAGGAAATTAAATGCATCGCATGAAGGTCTTGTGGACTCACTTTGTAGCATATAAATTCAAATGCGTTTGCTTAGTCTTTCTTCTCCGCCACGAACGTTGATGTTGCGAGACAACAAGAGTAACCTAAAAACATTTATTGGTCGTTGGGTAGGTCTAAAGTGCAATTATAATCTTCAAAATACAATATCCATTAACAACACAAAAACCCACAAGAACATTTGATCGATTTCGCTCAACCCGGGAAAAACCCGAACGATGAGCGGGAAAATCATAAAGTTATATAACTGAAACACCTCTTACGGCTTGGTCTATAGACGTTTAGCTAAGGAACCAGAAAGTGATTGTCGAGAGAGCAACGCGAACCGCGACGAAGTGGCGATTAACCCGAACCACGAGTAACACTTTAGGCGCGACAAGAGAAGTTCGAGAGAGGGAAATTTAATATTCCGCGCGACAAAGCGAGACATGTTTTATATTTTGGATTTTATTAAAACCGGAGTTTTATAACACTCCGGACCTAAATTGAGACAATTAAGACCGGTTCATTAAAAAGTAGACGGTTCTATATATAAAACTTTTTAAGACCGAAGTTTTATAATACTCCGGTCCTAAAAGTCCTCATTTTTGTGTTTTTTAAAAAAAGGATTTGGCGAGCGCAGCAACTGAATGAATAAAAATTAAAGGAAAACTGGAGTTTCTTTAATTACATATATTACTTGCGTATGCACGTACACAAGGAAAAATACAAAAGAAAAACAAGCGAGAAAATTATCAAAAACAAGAATCGACTAAACATCTCCTAAAGCTTATTATCCTCCAAAGCCTTGGCGATTTCGACGTGAACGGCATTAATTTCCCGCCGGGAGATCGGCAAGTTCTGTCTTCGTTGCATCAACCACAATGCATCACTAGAGGAAAGAGGAGAGGGGTCAGCGGGAGGCATGCTGGGGCCAACTGGTTGGAGAGGGGGAGCAGGATGGAGGGGGTGTGGCAATCTCTTCATCATCCGAAGAAATAACAATGGGTCCAACGACCCGAGACTCTTCTGTCACAATGGAACGCACTCTCGATGGAGGAGGCGCATTGTATAACGATCGACAGAAGGCACGAGCATCACGAGTAAGAGTACCCCTACGAGCGGTGATCTTGTATCTAACCATGGTTTGAGCGGTTAGGTGGGGCGAGAGGTATGAAGAGTTACTTAATAAAAGAGATTGTTTTCGGATAGCCACGTACGTAGTTTGGAGTTACGAGGTAGTGAGAAATTAATGAGTTATAGGTACGCAGTATAAAATTCCATTATTTAATATTTTTGCAATTCAATTTATTTTAAGACCGACCTTTTATAAAATATCCAGTCCTAAAAGTCTAAATTACTTTTAAGACCGACCTTTTATCATTAACCTGGTACTTCTAGGTATGCGGTAGAAAATTCTATTATTTTTTTCCAATTCAATTAATTTTAAGACCGACCTTTTATAATGTACCCGGTACTTATAGGTATGCGTTATAAAATTATATTATTTAATTTTTTTGTTTTAAGACCGACCTTTTATAATACGTCCGGTCCTAAAAGTCTTACTTTTAAGACCGACCTTTTATCATTTACCGGTACTTACACACTGTTCAAATGAATGATGCAGAGTCTCTTCGGCTTCCAGATAAACTTTCCAACTAGGCGTCTCCTCGTATTCAGATGAACAATGCGTCTCCTCATTAAAGTTTCCGGTGTTTCACATTGTTCAGGATGGGTTCTCTATTTAAACCCGTTGTTCTTGTACTTTCTTCACATTCTTCTCCATCACTTCTACACGGCCTCCTCCATTTGTAATGGCTGCTCCCCAGGTCCTCCGTTTCCTCCTCCTCCTCTTTAACCTCGGCCCCCTCCGCCACCGCCTCCTCCAAATCCGGCGTGAAGCGGTTGGTGCGATCAGCAGTGGCCCGCGTCGATCAAATCGATCGACACTTGGGCCAATTGGTTCAGCTTGCTCATACCATGAACAACAAGCGAACATGGTACTCCACGCCAATGACGTGGAGTACGATCCCGCCGAAGACGACTCGACGCCCCCTCCCTCTCCGACTACGAGAGGGATTAGTTTTTTTGTTGCTTTTTTATTTTGTTTTTTTTTTGTGATCGCTACCCCTATAGGGCGGGGTAAAAAAATTAGTAAATAAAATATTTTTAAATTTTGTTCTCGTGCGAGTTTAGTACTTTATCCATTATCTGAACCTGGAAAGCAATAAACAAGGCAACTATGAAGGATAGATAATGGCAAACTAAAAAACCTAAAATAAAAGAACGAAGACTTTTAGTTAGTAAATCGACGGTCCTTAAACACGCCATTTTTTGTCGGCTTTGGTTTCCATACCCGATTGCCTCTTGCCCTTTTCATTATCGTCTTTCTTTTTTCGACAAAAAGGAAACAAACAAAACATTGTCCTCGTGTAAATCAACAAAGAAATTCGAGAATACGGTTAAGAACATACAAAAAAAGAGGATCATTTACCTTATTTGAATAAGAACAAACAAAGTGACTATTCTTCTCAAGGTTGGACCTTCGTTATCGTCGGTTTTACCTCCCCATATTTGAAACAAAGTGTCCTTTTCATTATCTTCCTTCTTTTTTTTCGACAAAAAGAAAAAAAGACAAAATAAAAGGGACACCGATAATGCCGCTTTCAACACATGGAGAGGTAAAAACGACGATAATGAAGGACCTAGCTTGAGCGGAGAACGAAACATGTAACCTCGGTTGTCTTCAACCCTATCCATTTAATTTGTCCGAAAAGAGGTATTTAAAGGTGACCGACTTTTAAGATCGCACAAATAAAAATATACGGTCCTAAAAGTTAAGCAGAATTGTAAGCAAAGCACTTTTAAGACCGATTATTTATAATAATACGGTCCTAAAAGTTAAGCGGACTTTGAAGAGTGACTTTTAAAACCGACCTTTTATAATACGTTCAGTCCTAAAAGTTCATGCGGACTTTCAAGCTTTTAGGAACGGACACTAAAGCAATATACGGTCCTAAAAGTCTCATACTTTTTATACCGAAGACTTTGCGGACCTTTAAGGACCAGGACATGCGTTAATGTACGGGCCCTAAAAGTCTCAAATTTCAAACACTAAATTAAATAGCTATATCCACCATCCAATAATACATTCGAAACCCAAAATGGACACAAGAAAATTGTTCGAAAAATTAACTATATTTATTCATTGAATTTTACATTGCCTATGTATATTTACAAATGAATTGTTCAAAAAAATAAACAAATTTACGAAGATCGATTATTGTTGCTACAGAATATACTTACAAATGAATTTAGGACATTAATTATTGTCCTTTTTGTGACTCTAAGATCAGACCATACAGATATTCACAAAACACATTGCCTATGTGCTCTAGTTCATCATGAGAAAAGGGAGCAGGGCATTCAAACATCGTAACACAAAGGCAAAGAATCGAATTAACTTGCGTGCATATTTCATTTGTAACAAGAAGTTTCGTAAAAATGAATTAACTTGCATAATATGTAACATCAAATACATTTACCTTTGCAGTTAATTTAGTATCCTCGCATGGTAATATCATACATGTGTTTCATGACGTCATCGGCCACATAAGTTGGACGTCGGTGGTTCTTGTGGTCTAAAAAGAACAAGAAATATATATAAGAGCATATATATAGCTTAATGACCAATTTCACAAGGCAGTGTGCTACAAATATTGTACCAACCTCTGGTCTGTGCCATATGGGGTCTTTGTCCTGAGTACCACGCCTTTTCTTTTCTACTACTCTTTGGAAGGTCCTTATGGCACTATCATCAAAATCGCAAATTTATCAATGATTCACTGAAAATTCACAGCAGAGATTTCGACAAGAGAATCAATGACATGCTTACTCGTTGATGGTCTGCACCAACGTAGGCAATGGCTCACCGTGAGTGGACCATAAGAAGATAACTTTATGCTCCTCCATGCACATGAGGACCAATCGCCGATGGCGGCTGAAAATTCACGCGAGTAAACTATACTCGGTGATATATGTAGCGTAATTAAGTGAATTGCGGACAAGATTTTTGATATGTACCGTGGAAGAATGGCAACAAGTACAACTTTCTTCTCACTTCACACAACCTCTTTGATATGTACGTGCTCTCTCCTTCATGGATGTTTGACTTTAATAGACAGGGCACAAGAATCCAAAATCGTTGATCCTGCCCTTTTGAACCAATTCTTAATGCAAGACCTACAATAATGACATCGATCAAGGAATTAGTATATATGTATATATGTATGTATGTCTAAACGATGCATTTAAATGATGTACTCATAGAAGAAGATACTTACTTCATAAAAATTTTAACAACCGCATCAGAAGCTCGTCGAGGAAGCAAGCGGGGACTCAATATCAACGATGTCAACTTGAACTGGAAAAGCATGAGGGGCGCCTACTACTTCATTGGCAGGCCATGATTTATCCTTAAAATATCCACTCTTCATCATATCGGATATTTTTTCCCTGGCAGCAGCCAACTTAGCAGTAGGGGATAGAGCTTGAGGAGGGGATGGAGCTTGACGAGGGGATGGAACTTGAGGAGGAGGGGTTGAAGCTTCAGGAGCAGTAGAGACATGTACAAGCTTCACTGGCCAAGGGATGAAGGCTCCCTTGACATCACTCACAAGCTTCAGCTCATCAGTTTGGAGAAGGAGCGGTGCATCAATGATCACCTTTTCAACCGACACTCGACTTCATCATCGGGCATTTGTTGGTGGTGTACGGTTGATCCCAAGTTGTGAATACGGTCCTTTTGCAACCAATAATTGTCCATCATGATGATCGGGATCCTCCACATAAAGGTCACAAGGTTGCTCTAACCGTCCAACAATGCAGCTCCTCTAGTGCTCACGTACGCACAAAATAAGAAGTGAGTGTGTGAAGGAACATCGGTCTCTCGGACGATTGCTCAAAAGCAGCCTCATCTGACTCAGTTCCTCCCTCATCTGGCTCATCTGGGATTGAAACATTGCAGTCATTGAAGCTTCTTTGCAGCCAGCGTCTGTCCATCTTCTCCCAGGTAACCATACTTTGTCTATGGCGTTTGGATGTACCAAAGACTTGCTTTATGCCTACCCGTCCTCTAATCCCCCTTACACGCCCCGGTGATCGGTTTTTCTGGCCGCAACGGCCGAACATCATTCCTCCCGTCCGACACAAAAGATCCCTCTCGCTTCTTTCTTTTTAAGATCTTTCCGTAAGATACGATAACGAGAAGCTTAGTAATGAAACATGTTTAGTAACTAAAAAATAACAATAACGATACTTACAATTCTTTCAAAGAACTAGACGAGTTTGTTCACTCGTGTAGCGCCGCTTGGCTTTTGCCGAATATGCAACCACAACTCCTCGCGACGTATTGGAGATGGCGGAGCATGTATCACGCGAAGGATTGGATTCTCGCTTCATCATCCAATCTCTTCCGCTTGGCCGCCATCAAATCTTTTCGGCCTTTTGATATCCGCGAGAAGCCCTATAAGGGCAATCATTCTTTCTACCTATCTCCCGTGCTTGTTCCCTTCTTTTCTCGTGAATCGAATTGAAAACATATATTAATTATGAATTCCAACCATGCATGTCACTAACAGAAATTAGAGAACTCGCTTCATATGAACGTCAATCAAACAATAGTCAAATTCTTCACTTCATCAAGTTTCAACATTTTATTTAAGATGCAGAATTGTAGAAGAAATTGGAGCTATGTTTTGTAGTGCTAGCTAGATAGATAGGTTAAGAAACAAAAGAGAATTATGCTTGAGAATAATACAAACTTGATCCTTTTTAAGGCATCCAGTGGGATCGAAAGTCCCCATTAGATAGTAACAATTGGGTATATAAAGTTTCCCCCTTTTAAGACTATTCATTTCCTCCTTTGCAAGACAAACCATTACACAATTAATACCTTCTCATCGGTATTTTACCTTTCGTGGTTTACATATCGACTTGCATAGACAAAGGCAGGAAATGTATACTTCTATTCACACACCGAACCATTATATAACTAACAGGATTAGATGAACACAATAACATTCACATATCCGCACAGGTTAATAAGCAAACAAAACGGAAAACAAAACTAAATATAAACTCACTAGAGCTTCAGGAGTGGTCCACAGAAGAACAAATTGTCGCCAAATTCGTTCATCAATAAATGTGTAAACTTCCCAAGGATGTTTGGCGGCGGAACCTCGGAGAAAATATACGTGTTAGCGAGAAAGGTCTTAAACTTCCTCCACCGATCAGCACAATAAGACAATGTCTTGTCTTTCAACTTCCTCGATCGGGGACAGTTTATGTAACCAGGATAGTCTCCCAAATAGGATCCTTTACTTTCTTAGAGTCCACACTTTTCCACTCATCCGTCAAGATGCTAACCTTGCCGCGTGCTAGACAGCCGACAAAACTATTATATTTGCTTTTATTAGGACCGACGGGTTCCAACCTTTCATCAAATCGAATCTCAAGCTTTGACCCGAAGTCCGACTTAGGGTCACATCCATCATTCGTGTGCCTCTTCTACCACGGCGTGCGGGCGATTACGAGCCTCATTGTGAGATGAAGAGGGTTCGTTCTCACTCACACTTGATCACACAGAAGCGGCGTTGCCGTAACACTAATAGAATCGTTTTCACCGTCCATTTTCGAGACGGGAAGAGAGGAATGCGTGAGCAAATGAGAGAGTAACTGGGGGGCTGATGGTACGTGGGCGAGGAAGAGAGGTAATGCAACGGGAAGGGTTTGAACGTGAACAGAGATGTTCTCCACGAGTAGTAACAAAAGCTTTCATGCGAAGAAATGTATAACTTGCGTGGATTTTTAACACCGGATGCAAAAGAGACGGTCTTAATATTTACATTAATCCGGTCATATTAAAAGTCCGATCTTAAAAGTTTAACCTTTAAGACCGTTCTTTGTAAAACGTCGGTTTTAATATTAATGAACTTTTTTCATACCGGAAGTATCATATGTCCGGTCTTAAAAGAAAACTTTTAAGACCGTCTTTTTTATAAGTTCGGTCTTAAAAATTTAGACTTTTTATATTTAAATTTTTCCTTATTATGTTTTACCAGAAAATATAAGTACGGCTATATGAGATATATTTATAAAGTAATTGAAATTTCAATTCAATTTTTAAGACCGGTTGTTTTTTAGTCGGTCTTAATAATGTTTTTAAGAGCGGTGAAAAATTGGTCCGGTGCAAGAAGTTCTTTATATTTACGTAACGCCACTGTCATTCCTTTAAGACCGGGTGTCGATTCTCCGTTCTAAATGAGGCGGTCTTAAAGCCCTTTTTCGCACTAGTGCTAGGTTTTGCAAAATTTTGCCAAACACCCATTTTTATCCAAAAGCTATTTTTTAAAAATCATTTTTACTTCATAAATCCCAAAAGCTATTCTCCATAAGTTTTTTACCTCGTAAATCGTAAAAATTATTTTTTCGTTAGTTAGTACCACGAAATATTTCATGATCTTAAAAAAGTATTTTAGTATATTAAAAAATATTTTTGGGTAACAACGGATTTTGGAAAAATATTTCAGGGTACTAATAGGTACTAAAAAGATACTTAATAATGACTGGTATTGAAAAGATATTTTTCTTGGTCTTAAAAATTTATTTTAGGATATTGAAAAAATATTTTAGGGTAACAACGGATCTTGAAAAAATATTTCACGGTACCGACGGGTACTAAAAAGATACTTAATACTGACTAGTACTAAAAAGATACTTCTCATGGTCTTAAAAAATTATTTTAGGATATTGAAAAAATATTTCAGGGTAACAACGTATCTTGAAAAATATTTCAGAATACTAACGGGTACTAAAAAGATACTTAATCTTGAATTGATCTTGAAAAGATATTTCTCTTGGTCTTAAAATTTTATTTTAGGATATTGAAAAAATATTTTAGGGTAACAACGGTTGAAAAATATTTCATAAGACTTGTGGTACAAAAAAGATACTTAATATCTTGACTAGATCTTGAAAAGATACTTCTCTTGGTCTTAAAATTTATTTTAGGATATTGAAAAAATATTTCAGGATAACAACTGATCTTGAAAAAATATTTCAAATACTGACGGGTACTAAAAAGATACTTAATATTCACTGGTACCGAAAAGATACTTCTCTTGGTCTTAAAAATTTATTTTAGGATATTGAAATAATATTCCAGGGTAACAATGGATCTTGAAAAGATATTTCGGCAAGACTTGGGTACAAAAAAGATACTTAATATTGAATGGTTGAAAAGATACTTCTCTTGGTCTTAAAATTTTATTTTAGGATATTGAAAAAATATTTCGGGGTAACAACTAATCTTGAAAAAATATTAAGGTTATTGACAAGTACTAAAAAGATATTTAATGCTTACTAGTATCGAAAAGATATTTCTCTTGGTCTTAAAAGTTTATTTTAGGATATTGAAAAAATATTTCAAAGTAACAACGGATTTTGAAAAAATATTTCAGGGTACTGATAGGCATTAAAAAGATACTTAATATGATTGGTATTGAAAAGATACTTCTCTTGGTCTTAAAAATTTATTGTTATTGAAAAAATATTTCGTGGTAATAACGGGTACTAAAAAGATACTAAAAAAATATTTCCCGATCTTGAAAAAAAAGTTAGGATATTGAAAAAATATTTTAGGGTAATGACTAATGTTGAAAAAATATTTCAAGGTACGTAAAGGTACTAAAAAATATCTAAAAAATACTGATTAATACCGAAAAAATAATGATAATGGCATACAAGAGAGAAAAAGCAAAAAAAGTTGGTTTTCACAAAACCTAGGTTTTGACCTCAAAATCTAGGTTTTGATGTAAAATAGCTTTTGGAAAAAAAAAAAAAAAAAAGAGGGGTGTTTGGTAAGATTTTGATGCTTGGAAAAAAGATGTGTTTGGCAAACTTTTGGCAAAATCTAGGTTTTGGGCAGAATAGCTTTTAGACAATTTTGGGGTGTTTGGCAAACTTTTGTCAAAACTTAAGTTTTGAAGTTATCCAAATACTATTAAAAATCCAAAAGCTATTTTCCAAAAATCATTTTTACCTTGTAAATTGTGGAAATCATTCTCTAAAAGCCATTTTTATCTTGTAAATAAATATGTGAAAATTATTTTCCCAAATCGACTCCCAAATGAGCTCCAAAAAGGTCCACTCTAGGTTAAAAAAATAAATATGTTTAATTATACGTTAATAGAATTAACAAAAATACCAACTAATAATACAATAACAAACAATTAATTAACTTATCACCGGCTCACTTTATTTTTCCGCTTAGTAACCCAATTTTATCTATTCCTCAAATCCTTATTACAATCTCATTTCCTTCTTTCATAATTTATTTCCCACTTATTGTGATCATCAAAATATCACCACATCCTTAAGTAAACCAAAATACCCAATTTTTACCATAAAAGTTTCACCAAAAAATGTCATATATTCACATTTATAAACCTCCACTCCAATCCATCTAATCATTAATATAACCTCCAATAAATTAAAAATAGATTATAAACTCGAATATAAAATACCTATGATCACATATCTCAATTTTTTCAATCTAACACTAACCTATATAAGCATAACCTAATTTACTAAACAAACTTTCAAACCTCCACATAATCAAAATCATAACAAACCTTAATTTAAATCCTAAATCCCAACTTATAATTTCATATAGTTCAAGACTTAACAAAAATAAACCAATTAAACCTTCATTAATATCTCTAGTAATCCAAATAAATGTTTTAACCTCATTTAATTGGTAAACATATCCAATAAGACAAAAATCCTAAATTCATTTAAATAGAAAATTGATTTAAAATTCATACAACAACGAACTAATAAATCCAAATCGATTAAAATTACTTATTAATCATGCTCTAGATATATACAATAATCTATTATCAAAACTCAAAATTTTGTCAAGATTCTAACCCTAAAATTTTCACTAATCAATACTATATTACTTTCATTAGAAAGAGAAAAATGTGTAGAATAACTTTCATACAGAAATTTTATTAAAAAGAAATTAATTCATGCAAAAATTTTATTGAAAAGAGATTAATTTAATTACCTTAATGATCTTATAAAATAAATAACATACCTTAAAAATTAAAATAATATACTCTTAACCTCTTTCTGTTGTCTCACTATCATTTCAACGCACACACACAGCACTTCACACACATAAACACATTTATATATGTAAAGTGAGGCAGTGAGAGGAAATTATTACTCCCTCTCACTGTCATAAACTGTGTGTGCTGCCTACTAAATAATATATATATTATTATAAGGATGGCGATTAAATTAATTTCTTAACTGAATTCAGTTCATTCTATTTTATTCAAAAGACAAAAAATATAGTAGATTATGAATTTTGTTAATTTTTACATTTACATATTTTCAAACAAAATCCCAAAATCAATTTCCTCTTGTTTTATTGTATTTGCATGATATTTAGATCACTCAAAAATTAATAAGAGCATGTTTGGTTCAAAGAAATGTCTAAAAAGGAAAATAATGAAAAATATTTTATCACAAAGGTGTTTTATTTATATTGGAAAAGAAAATAGGTTCATATGATTTTTTTCCAAAAAAAAATGATGTAGAAAAATAAGTCAAAATACCATTAAACCTTTGGAGTAAAATTATTATTTAAATGTTTAAGAGACTAACGCACGTCACTAACATTTTTATATCACATATAAGGTGACATCAATAAGCTTTTATATTTTAAAGCATTTTCCCTCCTCACTTGACAATTGGTTCTCACCAATTTTGGTGGGAACACATTTTCAATTATATAGCTGGAAATGGGTTTCGTTGGAGAAATCAATGTGAACCAAACGTTCACCATCAAAGGGAAATTCAGGTTTTCCTTTTGTGCCCCTATTTTCAGAGAACCAAAAGGCTTTAAAAGGCTCATTGAGAGTAAAAAGTGATCCTAAATTTTCTAGACGCAATCCTTAGTTAATTGTTTCTTGTGGACTTCAAAGCTAACATCCAAAAATCTTCATCACAATTAATCAAAATTTGTATATAAATTAAAATTACAAATAAATGAGAATCAAAATTTATCTGTTCGGTTTGAGGGGAGGGGAGGGGATGAGAGAGGACCTCTTTCTTTTATTTGGTTTAAATTTTTTTGTGGGAGGAAAGACAAAATTTTGGATTAAATTCCCTTTCCTAATCTTTATTTTGGGTTTGAATTTTTCCCCTCATCTCCTTCTAACAAATCAAACAATGTAATAGGGTCGAGCAAGTTGCCTGCAACCCAGTAGGCCAACCCAAACCCATCTAAAATTTGTCCACTTAAGCCTGCTCATAAAAGACCCATGATAGGGCGGTTTAAGAATTAAATGGGCAAGTTACGAGAATACATTTGGGCTATCCATGTCCGCCCATTTAAATTTTTAAAATTTATTATGATTTATTTTTATTTGTGCGTATTTGTGTTTTTTTAAGCACACCCCATTACTTTGCCTCTGGTTAGTTTCTTGTTTATATGAGTGCTATAAATTTTATGTTTTTTGGTTTTTGAACTCGATTCTGGCTATTTCTGGTTTTTAATTATGATAACTAGATTCCAGAGTGGGACTATGGTTAAGATTATGGCCTTTAATTTTTCTTAAGTATTTTTTTTATAACATTGTCTTAATTGTAGATTCCTATGTGCAGTTTTTTAGAAGAAAAAATTAGTAAAGGAAGTAATTCGTTAGTGTTGGTTGCATAATGAATTAATAAAGACCAAAGTTGATTTAGGATGATTGTCCATTGGCTTTATGAATTTGATTTTATTTCATAAGGAGAAGAACAATTCTTTGTGATGCATCTTGGCAATATATATATATAGATCTTGACAATATATTTAAGGGTAAAGGAGCAAAAATACCCATGTATTTTCCCCCGGGAGCACTCAGCACCATGTGTTTTTTAAAGGAGCAAAAATACACATAAGTTTTCAAAGTTGGAGCAAAAATCCAACAATTGTTAAAAGAGCCTAACTCTGTTTGTGGGACCCATGTTTTTTACTAAAAATAAATCTAAATTTTCAAAATTCCTTAATTACCCTCCATCGTACGCGTTGAATTCGTTTCTTCACCCCTTCATCGAAACGACTCCAGATCTAAGCTCCAGGTTTGAGCTTTCAACGCCGCAACTACGATGGTGTGAAGCTGCTGAGCGTCGAGGCTGTATGGACGACGAAGGTCCGATTCTGAGCTCTCTTCGAAAAGTCTCTCATAGTGCATCTGGATCTGGACAGTGCGATTTCTGATCTAAAGCTTCGATCCGAATAAAGTGCGATTTCCGGTAGTCTCTCACAGTTCATAGTGTTGCCGGTGACTGATCAAGGTCTCTCTAGTGGTTCGAAGGTTTTCCGGCGATCTTTGAAGGTCTCTCACTGGTCTTGATTTGGGACCTGCGTTTTTGCTCGATTTGGGATCTTGTGCTTCTGGCGAATCTAGACTTGTGAAGTTGGATTTCAAAATTCTGTTGCTTGTTTCGATCGCCAGAACTCGCCATTGTTGAGTTTCTTGAATTTCTCATTCTACTCTGGGAATTCTAGTCGGTGGATCGTAACTAAAACTCGGTTTGTTCGTTCTTCAATCACCGGTTTTCGCCATTATTCGTTCTTGAAAAAATTGTCTTTCGCAATTTTAGGATAAAAATCGATTTCTCCATATCCTTCGGGATTCTTATTCTTCCTTCATCATATATGCTCTAGTTTTATTTTGTTTTTTTCTATATTTTCGAGTTGATGATTTTGTTGATTTGGGTTCGGTTTTGAAGTTGGATTTCAAAATCTTTATTGATTATTTTGTTGATTTGGTGAGCGATGGTGGTTGTTGATTTGAAGTTGGATTTCAAAATCTTTGAAGTTGGATTTCCGACTATTTGGTGAGCAATGGTGTGAAATTGAAGTTGGAGTTGGATTTCAAAATTAGTTTTGAAGTTGGATTTCACACGACAACTCTTCAATTTTTCTATATTTCGGGTTGGTGATATATTTTCGGGTTGACGATATATTTCGGGTTGGAGAAGAAGATGCGAGTGAGAGGCAAATGTCGAAAGGATTGAGAGGCGGGGGTAATTTGATATTTTCGGACTATAGTTAACGTCTACGTTAAATGGATTTAACTCGATGGGATTTTTGCTCCAACTTTGAAAACTCATGTGCATTTTGCTCCTCTAAAAAACACATGGTCTTTGTCAGGCACTCCAGGGAAAAAACACATGGGTATTTTTGCTCCTTTACCCTATATTTAAATGTGATTAGTTTTGTCATTGTATTTTTGCCGAAGGGTATAAAATAAAAAGACTGTACATGGGCTGTGCAAGTAACAAATTTTTGTTTATGTTAATATCAGGTTTATATATTATAAGGATATTTTGTTTTGAAAATATATCAACTAGTATTTATTTATTTGACAGCTAGTGCTACATCCCCTTCACCAAAGTGAATATGAAAATGATGATGAAGTATGAAGATCTAATGGAAGCATGTCATATAATAAATCTTTGAACTTATAATTGTCATGATTTAGTTTGAAAGTTGAAGTTTGAACATTAAAATGATGTTACAATGATCTATGTCTAACATTAAGTTCTTTGTACAATGTGATGATTGATCTTCGAAGATTTTAAAATGGCGATTCTTACCTATATTGTTTTTAAAAAAATAGTTCAAAATTTAAATGGGTTACCCATAACATGTTTTAACCGGAGTTGGCTCTCATCCACTTCCCTTCCCATTCTCTTCCTATCCTCTTCTTCATCTCAACCGTTAGATTAAAAGATTAACGTTCGCATTTAATCTTTTTATAAAAATATTAATAAAAAATTAAATTATTAATAAAATATTTAAAACAATAGTTTTATAAAAGATTAAATCGAACGGTTAAGATTTTAATCCAACTGCCGATTGATAAAGAAGAGGATGGGAAGAGAACAGAAGGGAAGATGACCGTAACCAACCCCGTTTTAACCCGCCTCTTTATGTTTATAACCCATTTAACATGAGCTCAAACTAGTTGAAGTATAGATATGAGCTAGCTCGTACCCCTATAATATTGAATAGGTGGGCTACAGGCTATGAACTACTCAATCCACCCATTACTTTGCTTTTCAATATAATATAATCTCTTTTTTCACCAAACCAGACACACTATAAAATTTAGGCAAAAACACACAAAGGAAAAAAAATGAGAGAAAAGTGAAAAATCAAAAGACTAGCAGGCACTTCAACTTTATCATTCATGGAATAATGGAAGGTAATCTTCTCCTTATCTTATTTCTTATTTTTTTCATTGGTTTTATTTGGGTCCTTGATTAAAAAAATGATAGAAAAATTAAATTAGTATTGTATTGATTGGGACGGATGTGATTTAGAGATTATGTGGGTTGATGAAAAAAGATAATAGAAAGAAAAGTGGACAGTGATGATGGGTCAATCAAGGGAAGAACTGTTTCGATCAAAAAACAAATCAAGGGAAGAACGGCCAAATTGACCCGCTGGAGGAAAGGACAACGTGAAAGGACTTTGATATTGTCAGACACGCAAGACTTTTTGAATTTTAAAGTCACCGTTTGAATTATCGGTTTCTTAACGTTATTGATATTTGATGAGGCTTGCTAAAAATGTTTATTTATAATCTTGCTATAAGTATAAGTTCACTTTGATCAAAAAATTTAGTCCTATTTATAAGTTCAGTTTGACCAAATAAATGAGATTGTGACAATTTTATCCATAGTAATAATGATGTGAGAGATTGACTAGCCATGTTGAAAAGAGAAAAAGATGAGAGAGATTTAACAATAAATTTTAAAAGGTACTCATTCATAAATAAGGATAAAGTTAGAAATTTGTCTCATTATCATTGAGATACTTACCTCTCATTGGTATGTGAGATTTGGCCAAAACTTATAAATGGGACCAAAATGATAGTACTGAATTGTTGCACGCGGCTGGTTTCCCTGCGCTTCACGCAACTGACCTCGCCTGCTGTCAATGGGCTCGTTGCTGTCCTTTTCTCAATATTGCACTGGTTTGATGTAATTTGGATGTAAAACGGTAGGGTTATTCTCTCTCTCTCCCCCCCTTTGAAAAATGGGGTATAGTATTTTAAAATAATTTAAAAGTATTTAATATCTTAAAATATTTTTATAGTATCATGAAATACTTTTTAATGCTTTTAATCCTTTAAAATATATTTCCAGTCGTACCGATGTCTTAGCAGAGTAATTGTAATTTTATCCTTAATGTAATTTTTTCAAACTTTACTTTAAAATATCGAAAGCTACTGAAAAAATATTTTAAAGTAGGTGGAAATCATAAATCATTAGCCTAAGTTTTAAGTGCTAGCTATGACAGAGATTATATAGGAAATTGTATTCTGATTTATAGGAATCTCTGATTTGTAGGGATTAGGAATAATCTTCATTAATAATCATTATTAGTCATGGTACCCATTACTATTGAGCGCTCTCTTCTTTTATATATATATGTAACGTTTGTATATGAAATAAAGGACACAACATTCTCATTCTTTCTATTTTGCCAAGTTACATGGTATCAGAGCCCAAGGTTGTGTCCTCTTTAAGATATTTTTTTTCTATACACATTTTTTGGTGTTTTCGTTCTTCCCCCGTCACCTCCAATTGTTTTTCTTCTCATTTTCTTGAGCCTATTCTCTCTATCCTTTTAGTTTTTCCTTGTTTTCTCGAGTTGAGACCTATTCTCTCGATCCTTTTAATTTTTTCTTGCTTTCTCGAGACCTATTATCTCGATTGATCATGTTTTTTTTTCTCCTCGTTTTCTCGAGACTATTATCTCGATTGATTTTTTTTTCTTGTTTTCTCGAGACCTATTATCTCGATCATCCTTTTTTTTTCTCTCCTCGTTTTCTCGAGATCCCTTTTTTTTTCTCCTTGTTTTCTCGAGATCTATTATCTCGATTGATTCTTTTTTTTTTTTTTTTTTGAGTTAACTTGGTCTCCTTCAAGAGAAGTTAACATGGTCTCTCTCTAAGAAGGAGTTAACATGGTCTTCTTCATTTTTTTTTCTCCATATTATTTCTTCTAATCACCTCTTTTGTTTTTGTATTCTGATTTATCTTCTAATCACTTTTATTAACCATTTGGTGTTGGTCCTTGATGAGACCTTTGGAGTATTTTTTACTCCCCGATGAGATCTTTTGGTGTTTGTCTCTGACGAGACGTGTGAAGTATATTGTTACGTCGAGACGTGTGAAGTATATTGTTAGGTCCCTTGTGAGACCATTTGTTGCTTGCATATTCACAAAGCCACTTCATCCTACTCGGTTTCATGAACTCAAGTCCAAACCGGGCATCCAAGACATCCATGCTCCATTTATGGGATGGTAGGGATTACATAGGAAATTGTATTTTGATTTATAGGAATCCGATTTGTAGGGATTAGGAATAATCTTCATTAATAGTCATTATTAGTCATTATGAGCCATTACTATTGAGGCTCTCTTATCTTCTATATATATGTAACGTTTGTATATGAAATACGGGACACAATATTCTCATTCTTTTTATTTTTCCAAGTTACAGGTTACAACTGAGAAATTACATTAAAAGTAAAATTGTAATAAGTTTTTTATAGTGGTGGAACTAGAAATTTTAATAACGAGGTGAAAATAAAAAATACTATATCATCAATAAAATTATTTTAAATACAATACAAAATATTATAAATAAAAGTATTTGAAATACAATACAAACCTAATATACAAAAAATTAAAAGAAATGTACTATAGAAATTAAGATCATTTTACTTGACTCTTACTCTCCTAAAATTTTTATATTGTTAAACTTATCTATAATTAAATTCATGCTAAAACTTCAAACATTTCATTCTATGTCAAAATTTGTTCTTGATTATTTTCATAGTAGATAAAGATCTTTAATAGTTATTATAGAATTTGAAAAAATGAGTATGGTCTAATCACTCTATCAATAAAAGAGTAAATGATGAATTTTCCAGGTGAGAGGCGAGTCTTTGAGTCATAACCTGCTATTGCTTTCTCGCTTTGTAATTATCTCCGGTGACCTGTGCCCTTCAAAGTTCGTTGTAAATGCCTTGCGACGCAGTGACCACAAATTATATAATGGCGAATGACAGAAGCCTAGTTTCTCGGAGGGTGCAAAATAATGATGGGGAAAATCTATCTGGGGCCCAAATAATAAAGAAAAACCCAAAAAAGACCCTAAAATTCTGAAAATCCCATAAAAAGCCCCAGGGCCTTTTCTGGTATAAATTCATTAAAACGTGAGTTATTAACGGAAAGGCGATATAGTTGTTAATGCGGAGATCGATATAGTTGTTAACAGTACTGATTTAGTTGTTAAAAAATTGTTGTTAATGATCTTGATTTAGTTGTTAATGACTACCCGTTAATAACTATATGTTCCATTAACAACTCACGTTTTAATGAATTTATACAAAAAAGGTCTCGGCCTTTTCTGAGATTTTCAGAATCCTAGGGCATTTTTTGATTTTTTTCTTTGTTATTTAGGCCCCCATATGGATTTTCCCATAATGACAAAGTCTTAGCTGGAAAAGTGTACTGGAGCTTAGTTAATGAATTCATGTGCAATAACGTTGGGTAGGGATCATATGATATTATTACTGGCAGATAACAAATGGTGTTAGATGAATTTATTGAATCAAAGCCAATGAAAAACAGTTAGTTGGTTAAGGCGTCAACCATCACTCTAAAAGGAGGAGGTTTGATACCCACTAGTTGATATGAGGATTTCTTTGGTGGGTGATCTGTAAGTACCTCTTTTAGTGCTCTTTAAACCTAAAAACATACCCTGATCTTGATGGGTCATCGATGTCCATCCTCACCTAAACTTTTTTTCATATAAGAAAAAAATTTATTGAATCAAATAGCAGTTACCAGCAATAGTTTGTCAGGCTTTTTTTCTTTGTTGGTACAAAGACAGGCTTTAATTTGAAGGAAGAACAAGCCCAGATGGTAAATGGATGCACCGAAAAGCTTAGGTGTTAATAAGGCCCAACTCAAGGCAGTGTGGTGGCGGATGATATTTTGATTTTGGTCAAAGGGTGGAGGATGATATGAGCGTATTGGGTGTTGCTGCAGTAGCTTTTATGGTGGGCACAGAGATATTTTTCTTTGGGTAGGTCAGCCCTCTCATAAGATAGTGGTACAACTAAAAAAAAATTGGGAAAATCCTCCTTATCGATGACTAAGATATTCTAAAAAGAGATTTAAAGAAAAGTCACATATTAAAAAAGATTTTAGGGTCTTTTTAAGTATTATGAAAATATTAAAACTATATCAATATAATATTAACAACTAAATCAATACCCATTAACAATTATACCTTAACAAATAAATCAATGCATGTTAATAACTATATCAATACAATATTGTAATTTCATTTTTTTTTTTCAATAATACCCAAAAGACCATATGGCCTTTTTTGACATGTGATTTTTTTTTTTTCATAGAATATCTTGATCACTTGAGCCATTAGGAGAATTTTCCCAAAAAATTTTTAAAGATTAAAAACAGAAAAAATTATTTTAGGATATACTTAAAAAATATTTTGAGATCCCAGATACATGTGGAAAAATACTAAACAGTATTTTCTTTTGAAGAATTAATTCAGCACCATCATTTTACACCTTAACAACAGCCAAAACGGTGCCGTTTGGAGGAGAGGATGGCAGCGGACCAAGTTACAGCAGAGAGAAGCCAGCTCCTTCTTTCTCTGACCCTTATCCTCTTCTTGTTCCCTTGTCCACTCCTTGTTCCTCTTTCAAGCTTCGACTCTTCCTCTCAGCGAGAGAGCTATAAAACATCTTAATCAAATGGATTTGTTGGATTCGAAAGAGAAACGTAAAACCGTGAAAGAAGAAGAAAACGACGACGTTGATTCGTCTGTTCTTTCAGCGTTACGTCTTCGCAGTAGTCAGATCTTCTCTGCAGCTCTGAACGCTGCCATTGAACTCAACTTGTTCGACTTCATCGCTGAGGAAGGAGGAAGACACGTGTCAGCTTCTGAAGTGGCCTTTCGGCTTCCAAGTTCATGTCAGCACAGAGACTTGGCTTCCAGAATCGATCGTCTCTTGAGGCTTCTCGCCAGTCACTCTCTTCTCGATTGCAGGTTTTGTGAGAAGAAGGAAGAAGAAAAAGATGGTTCCACTGAGAGACTTTATGCCCTTTCTTCCATAGGCAGGCAGTTTGTGAGTGGATCCTTGGGATTCGTACCAATCTTCTCTCATCCTGCACTCATGCAAGCTTGGTAAGTGTATTTTACTCTTTGTGAACTCATTTATTTGCTTTGATTCGTGATTCATTTGTCCTGAAATGTTCCTGAAGTCACTCTCAAGTCTTAACTCATATCTAAACCGTTACTCCTTTCCATGTTAAGCTAGTTTAGTATGGAGAGCTCATTGAATCTGGACTCTTAGGATATGTATGGTTTGAGGAAGGGGGAGGGAGAGGGAAATAAGGAAATGACCAAATTGCCATTAATAAAAGGAATATTTTTTTTGTTGAGAATATGTTTTTGGAATATTAAAAAGTTTCCAAGGGTAATTTAGTAAAGGTGAGACCAAAGATCTCCCCCTCCCCCTCCCTCAATCCAAACACTCCCTTAGATTTAGATTTGATTTGGATGGTCCAAATAGATTTGATTTGGATGTGTTTGAAACGTTTTTTATTAGAAAATTATTTTAATCGATATAAAATGTAAAATAAAGATGCATTAAATACTTTTTTTTTTTTTTTTTTTTTTTTTTTGAAGAAAAACACTCAGATTTAGATTGTCTAAAATCAGAGCTGGATGATCCAGATAGGACAAGATCTGATAAACTTTCAAACAAAAAGCTTAATAGGAAAATTGGGTCCTATCTAAATCCTCCCTAAGTCATTCTCTTTCATATTTTTTCTCACTATTTCTCTATCTTTCTCACACACTATTTCTTAATTTTTACTATTTTTAACAGAATTTTAAAACAACTGAATTCAGTTATTTCGTCCTTACTAAAAGGAGAACTATAAGTAGTACCACTTTTGTTTTTAGTTTTTACCATAAGTTTTGTTTTAACTAATTTTCAGATTTTGAGGAATGATATTGATAATTGAGTCATTAAAAATGTTTTAAGTTCATAAAATGTTCTAAACTTACCCTATTTAAACATTCTTCATGATTTCTGTTAATTTACAATTCATTCTCGCTTCACCTCTCTCTCTTTTCTTTTTCTAATGAAAATTAAATAAAGGTAAAATTAAAAAACACTAACTAATTAACCTCTAGACTAAAAATTTCTTCTACAAGCAATTTGTAATAAGAAGTAGATTATCAGATGGTTATTTGGTCTTACCAAATTATAGAGTTTATTTATGAAGGAAATGCATCCGGAATTGCTTGCTTATTGAACCATTCTTAAACTTTGATCAGACTATCAACTACCACTACTCTTGGATTTTAACTTATTTACTCATCGGCGCTCTTATATGATCACTCAATGATCTTTTTTTTTTTTTTTTTTTTTTTTTAATAATAAAATTTTAGGAAAATGGTTAGATTCACTTACAATTGCAAAATCTCCCCCTCCTTCAGGTGATCGATAAATGCCCTATTACCCTGAGCGTTTGACACCAGAAGTTAGGATCGCCTGGCCAACTCCAGGATCAACCCCCTCCCTTTGGTGAGAGTATCCGACCCCTTTACCAATGAGTAGAAAGGGCAAGGGGTTCAATGACCATTTATTGCTTATTCATAAGGGAGAGAGTTAGTCACATATGAGGTCTGAAGATTATATCAAGGCACCAAGAGAGCAATTGAATCTTAGAAAGATAGTGGAACTCTAATACTACCTAAGCATTAAATGTGACGTATGAATTTGACTAAACCAGTATAAATTGAGTATGCTTTCTATCTCTTTACTTAATTATAAACCAACAATTATATATTTTCTTCCATATCGAATTTTGTTATTAATTTATTTGCTTCAAGTTTACATTTGCAACAAATTTATTACTTCTATGATCATTAATATACAACATATTTGAGAAGTTGATTTTGGTCCTTAATTTAAGACATAATTTTTGTATTTTAATTTAAGAGATAATTTTCATATTTATCAAGGTTTTCCTAATTTTCCTTGATTGACGCTCCTTCAACAATAATCAAAGAAGAGAGGGAAGGAGGAGGACGACTAGAGTATTTTAGAAATACATGTCATCTTAACTAACTTCTTTATTCTATTCAAATTAGGTAAATAAATTTTATATTAACGCTGAAGAAATACCACCAAATCCCCCTCCCTTTAGGACCTAGGGTGACCTCCATTCTAATATATTTTGCTCATAATTATAAGATCTTAATTTCCTTATCTATCGTCTCCCACAATTAAGTGTGTAATAAATAAGGTAATTTCTCATGTAAATAGAGCTGTCAAAATGAGAGCCACGCTCATTGAGCTGGCTTGTTTAAATCAAGGTCCTTAAATCCAGACTTGAAACCAACGAACCGGCAGGAAGACCGGTCTAAGTTAGGAGTAAACCCGGAGTCCCTCGGCCTAAACCGGATGAGTTGGCCGAGTTAGAGTGAAAATTTTGTTTTTGTTTTTTTTTTAAAAAAAAAATCGACAGAAGGAGAAGGAGGGGAGAGTTTCGGCGGTGGCTGGCGGGAGTTTCATACCAGTGAGAAAAGAGCGAGTGGAGTAATGGGTGATGGAGAAAAAGAAGAAGAAGGTCCGAAGGGAAGACGTCGTGGCCGCCGGTGGTGGCTGGCGGCGAGGCTCATACCTCCATGCTTCTCAATGTCGATGCTCTCCACTAGTAGGAAAGGCGCTGACGATAGTATTGTGGAGGCCGAATGGAGAGAGATCCAAAATGGTGAAGAGGGTGAGAGCGATCTGAAAATAAAAATGAAGTTTGAACTGAAGACGCTGTGTCTGTGCGCCTGACGGACGGTGTGAGAGAGAGATGAGACGAAGTGAGGCTTTGTTGATGAGAAGGAGGAGTGAGTAAAAAAATCAAATGACCCAATCTCATGTCTTATCAAAATAAATGAAGAAAAAGAAGAGGCCTGGGATGAATCACGTGACCACCCAGAGATATGACGCAGTGCTTGTCAGGGAGTATGTGGCATTTTTTTAAGTTTTTTAAAAGATGAAAAATGAAAGGTTTAGGAGGGGGGGGAATCAATCTCTACCGGTTTGACTTCGGTCGACCTATTGACCTTAATAAAGTATTTGACTAGGTTTAGTGACCGGTCCAAGTTTAAGAACCTTGGTTTAAACCCATCTAAGTAGAGGGTTAGACTTGTATTTTTGCGGGTGTAAAAGGAAATCGGACTTTAAATGAACTAGTTTGTTAGGGCTCACAAATGAAAAGGCCAGCACGTTAAGGTCAAGGGCCCAGCCTGTTAAAGGCCAACAATTTTACACTTAATTAAATAAAAGTACTCACTGTTGTAACGTGACAGCCCTTGCTTGGGGGAAAAAAAACTAGGTATTTCAAATCTTACACACTTGTGCCCTCATCAAACTTTCCAGGTTCAAGCTGAGGTTAATCTGTCTAGCCCTAAGCACTTCCCATACATTTGATGATATTGGACACATGTTTTGCTTTGATTCACACACACTTTTTTTTTTTCCTTACTTGATTCATGCATCCAATACACATAGGATAATCGAATTCTGAAAACAAGAGAGCATAGTATTTTTCTTTAAAAAATATTAAATTTTATTATATAACTTTTCTTAATCTCTTTTCAAGACTTTCTGTGAGTAAAATTTAAATTAAATAATATCATAACAAAGAAAATTTAATAACCATTTCGTAAGTTTTTATATATATATAATAACCATGAGATTTTCTTTATCTTTTTAACAATTAATAGTTTTTTATATGTGACTATAAAAAAGGAGGTAAGTTATTTATTTTTCGTATTTTTGAGTTGGGACAATAGTTTATTGATGTTTTAAGTTTGATTTGTATTAGTTTTTGAAATTTAGACAATAGTTTGAATCTTTATTTTATTTTATTTATACACAACATTTTATTTTTCGATATATATGATTTGAATTAGAAAATTTAAGAGATTTATTATTTTATTTTTAGATTTTTTAAAATAGTTTTAAAATTTGACATTTGATTTAAAAAAACATGAAAGCTTGCAAGCTAGCACTGAGCATACATGTTTGAGGATAGGGTTTGATTAATATGATGGTTTTATAGTACAAGCCTTTTCAAGTTGGGCTCTTTTAAGCCCTAGCCTATCATGAGACGACCCTTTAAGGCCAGGCTAACTTGTCTTGACAGTTCTACACATAAATGATCAAAAGGAGGGTCTTTTAAACAATATAGAGTTACTATAGCGGTGTCAGGCTTCACTTGATCCCTTTGGATCTCAAGTTTGACTTTTAGAAGAAACACTTGTATTGGGAGGGGTTGTTATAAACCCCAAACTGGATACCAGATAGGGTCTTGTAGGAAAATCATTATAAATTTTCTACAAATAACTAACTTCACTAGCTTTCTTAATATGTATGAATTGATATGTATCAGTCTTGCTCTTATATTTAGGATTGTAGGAAATATTTTAATATCTTGTTCATTGATTCCTTCGTATGTATGTGTATATATATATATATGTATGTATGTATATGCGTAGGATCAACTTTAAGGATGCAATAATAGATGAAGACAGCGACTTGTTCAAGAAAGTTCATGGAATGCCAATGTACCAATACGCAAAGACTGATCCAACATGGAATAAAACTTTCAACAAAGCAATGGCCAATTTTTGCAGTATGGAGATGAAAAGGATTCTGGAAATATACGAAGGATTTGAGGGAATATCAACCATTGTTGATGTTGGAGGCGGCACTGGTCAAAATCTTAAAATGATTGTCTCTAAGTATCCTTCAATTAAGGGTGTCAATTTTGATTTGCCCCAAGTCGTTCAAAATGCACATTCCATTCCAGGTACAATAAATTTCAATCAAGAAAGAAATCAATTATTTTTGTGTGGAGAAGACCTCTTTTTCACATAGGTTGTTGATATATTTTCAATTTTGTAAAGGGATTGAACATGTTGGGGGAGATATGTTTGAAAGTGTTCCAGAAGGTGATGCCATGATATTGAAGGTTAGTTTCCTCTTACTTGAAGCTTGAAATTTATCTGTAATTAATTGAGTTGTCTTTTGAGTAAAATATATTGTTTTATATATGTCCAGGGTTAAATTACATATAAAAGTGTAACACCGCCCTAATTCAATACTACCCATTATATACATTAATGAGTATTATATAAGAATATCATTAGAGTGGAGCGATTAAGCATATAAGTTGGATTGCGCGGATGAGTAACTGATACGTGGTTATCACTTAAACCGTTTGTGGTGTATCTGGTCGAGAGAATATCAATACAGTTATCCAAAAATATAGATACAAAGTATCTAACAATATCAATATAGCCTAGAATATCAAAACTCCGGCTGAGTCATTACGCGTGCTGCTTACCTTTTTCACCGTCTCTCGATCCTCCAAATCTTGAAACTAGGGTCAATTTTGAGATTCAATAATTGAATCTCAAGTAACAATTAACCTCATGCTTAAATATAAACAATATATATGACATAAATTCATTACATATCAGCATCAACCATACATAGCACATAGTAGATGTAAGGTTACAACAATATATAGCTCCCAACACACAGCAAATGTAATCTTCACAACGTTTGCATTCAACTAGTGCTACGAATCCATGTGTTCTTAGTGCTAGAAAAACAACCCCACGGTATTATTATGATTATAACCCGCACAAAGCTGAATATATATAAACAGGTGACCTAAGACCAGTCTTAGCCATGGTGCATGACCCAAGACTTAGTCTTGTTTATGACTCTATGAATCATTCTATCACCTATAAACATACAAGACACACAAGAGTTAGAGTTACGACGTGTCCAGTAGCTTGTTTGTGTGTATTTGTGTACGTTCTCCCTCCGATCGATCACGATTTCTCAGACATCCTATAATGTTATTACCACATTATTTTCTTTACAAATAATATTCTAAGAGATATATTTGCCACTATTGACCTTTATAGCCTTGGTGGATTTGTTATTCCAACTATACTCTCACATTTCCTTAAAAATAGAAGTTCAAGCATTTTTACCCATATTTTTTTGGTAACTTTGATAAATCATAATTAATTGTACAAAAATCAAATTGATGTGATTCTAAAACCAAAATGACCCTTGACAAGTCTATTTTCTTGGAAAAATAACGTCTCAAACTTCGAATACCCAAATCATTCCCAATTTTTATTTCTGTCATTGTTGTTCTAGTTTTACTTTTAGAAAAATGGCTTAACTCCAAAAATTTGTTTCTCCTTGTACAAAATTCAAAACATTACTAATTTTAAATCAATCGAAATTCCTACATGTCTACTTTAACGCTGTAAAATTTCATGATTTTAGAACTTCATTTGATACATAAAATAATGACCACATGGTGACTAATTCGAGAAAATCTGAAATCGGGATTTTTCCCAACTTCCACCATTTGGGTCTTTTGAATCCAAATTATTTCTCAAAATGTTGTTACCTCATTCAATATTTTTTCAATGCAACGGAGGCCTAAAAACAAGAATATACTTACCATTTCCTAGATTAAACTGTCATTTTTACAAAAATCTAAAGCTAGAACTAGAGAACTCACCCTTGAAGAATCTTGTTCCTTCTCTTTCTTCTCTTCTAAAATCCCACCTCTCACCCTCTCAATCTTAGGATAAGAGATGTTTTTTCTTTGTGTTAGTGTGAAGAATTGAGGAGAGGTTGATGGCCTATTTATAGGGAAAGCTTCAAGATTAAAATGGTAATCCTCAAGGTTATCTAAAACTCCATCTTCCTTTCAACCATAGGATCCAAAACCACTTTTTGAAATGTCATCTCCTTCCATTAGGGCTGTAGACATGCCTCCCTTTCTTTAGTCATTTAATGTGTTTATTTAATGATAAATCCCATTTGAATCCTTTCATGTGCTTTGCGCCCCTTTTGTTGACTTTAGGGGTAGTTTATTTAAACTTTAATTAGCTTCCTAATGAAGTGGTTAAATGCCTTTTAATTACACTTTTTATTGGTTAATCTAATTACATAAAGTTTTGGGCTTAATTACTTGAGATATTATCTTGAGATAATTGGCTCTCATTGCTCCAACAAGGCCAACTGAAATTGTTAACCTTTTGGGCTGATTTGTTAAGTTTAATTATCACCTTAAATAAGAGCTTACTTGTCCCTTGATTACATATGCTATTGTATAATTGGTTTGTTAGCTGATTATAGTTATTAGTGCTTTATTACTCAAGCTTTAATCCTTTATCTTTAGCCCTTAATTTTTGAAAATAATCAGCCTTTTATTGATACTTTTAATTTGCCCTTATTTAATTAGGGAATTTATACAATTAATCTTAATTAATTCAAACTAATTTGCTCATTAACTTTTGCTAATTTTCCTTAATTTGATTAGGTGGCTTCTTAGCATTTCTTGCCTTTTTTGGTTATAAAATAACCTTAATTTTGTGTGCCTAATTATATCACATTTTATGATCCCTAATCTTAGTCTTATATTTTGCATTTTGTTTATTTAATTCGAAGGAAAATTTGCCTAAAATTAAAATCATCAAACTTTAATAATTTGATACACATATTCACCTTTATTTTATGCTAATTATTCATCAAAATAAAATATTTATTATGAATATGAATTTTGAGGTATTACAAAAAATCCCTTAAATTTTTAATCATGTATAAATAATCCCCTTAAAATAAAAAATTTAATAAAAAATCTTCCTAGGCTTTCAAATATGTGCAAATAATCCCCAATTATCAATTATATATATTGGGGAAATCATTTTGCATTTACTTGAGAAAAACTTTTGTAGCAATGCCAAAATGAGGTCGTTCCATTTTTTTTTCCCTCTTTCTATCTTTAACCTTCCTACACCGAGGACCATTGCGAGTTTACGAGGCGGCTAGCGAACACAAACCAGGCAAAGACCTCTCCTTTTGACTCGGGTCGCGCGGGAAAATTTAAGCGCCAATAGTCTTCAATTCTATTCGAACTTCCTTGTAAATCAACTACATAAATAGCTCTCCCTACTTCATCCACCGGCATTTTCATTGCTTCCTGGTACCAATTATTTACGTCCTTCCCTCTATTCTTTCGGAGAAAATTTGCACCATCATATCTTGTAGATGTATCTCCATTGGAGAGGGAAAAAACGAGCCTCGCGAGAAAAATGCTTTACTTCGGCTTGTTGGTCGGAAAAATGATATTTACGTGCGAGCAAGTGCTTTGATGCTCTAAAGGCCCTTTCATCAAAGTCAACTAAGGCAAAGAAAGCCATTGTCGGTGCATATGGTGTTCCAACTCTCATTGGGGCTATCGTTGCTCCTTCTAAAGGCGTATGCAAGGAAATGAATGGCTAGGATCTGCGGGAGCATGCTACTCAAGCTTTGGCAAATATCGTGGTGGCAAATTTTTGTTCATTGTCATCGGAAACGTCCTTCCAAAAACCGAAATGAAGTTGCTCGAGCCCCCATCAACAACCTCGGTTCTTGATCCATCAAAGGCCAAAGCTTTTTTTTTTTTTTTTTCGGTCAAAAGTTTGTGGGGCCTCATAAAATAATTTCTAGTTTTGCATAACAAGACCGACTCAAAGATTAATTAAAAAAAGAGAAGAAACGGTGTAGTTTTGAATCGCTGCGCAGAATTTTTTTTTTCTACGGTAAATACAAAAATGATTTCCCCATATATATTCCCATAAGTATTTTTTGTCCTCCTATGATCTTAAACTTTGTAGATAACGTCCTAAATTTTAAGCTACATTGTAGCGCCTGAAATTTGGAAAATATAAAACCGCCACCAAAATTTTAAAATAGGATTTTAGAAACCTTTTTTAGAAAAATGACAAATGGTCTACAAAAACCAGACTGGATTTGGGAATCAATTGTACATGGGGAAGGTGTCAGGCACTCCACAACTCTCGTTCATAAGAACGGTTACTCTAAGTCAATTATTTAAAAATGAATATGGCTTTGTAAAATATCCTAATTACCTAAAAAATGTTTACAAAAAGATATAAAATGAAACTAAAAAAAAAATTGTGTATTTGCAAAAGGAAAATAAGGAACAAATATATTTATTCACAAAGTTAAAATTGACCTATGAACAAGGCCTAGGGCCTACATGACTAAAGCTCACATACTTCATGGGTATAAATGCGTGTCATTTTGATGGTGTTTTTCTTAGGAAAATTTACATTTAATTTATTTGAGAAAATGGTTTTTTCATTGGTTTGTGTGTTTTTTATTTTGTTTAAAAAACAGTTTTTTATTTTCTTTTTTGAAAAAGATTTTGAATTAAACTTCTTGTAGAGGTTCCAATAATCTCACACGAAAAAATAATCATTTTTATGCTTGCGGAGGGTCCAAAAAACCTCACACAGTATAAAAATACTATTGAAATCTTATTTTCCTTTCCATATAATAGAGAAACTTTTTCATTATGAAAAATGGTTTTAAATAATATTTTAAAAAAGGAGCAACCCACAAAATAGGGTGTGCACATGTATCCAGATAAGTTATGTGCAAAATCAATAATATGGGAGTTATCTGTATAAATGTGAGAGTTTATGGAGTTCACATCAAAGTTTTAAATGTCAAGGAATTTATCTATACATGGTCCAAAGTTTCAAAATATATAATAATATTGTAAACATTATAGTATATATGCAAGAAATACTGAATCAAACATTACTATCATGTCAATGATAGTATATTTGTAGGCTGTATGTCACAATTGGTCAGATAAATATAAGAGTTTAGAGAGTTCATGTCAAAGTTTCAAATGTTAAGGAAATTATTTGTACATAGTGCAAAGTTTTGTGTGTGTGTAATGTTGCAAACATTATGGTATGTATGTAATATATTATGGTAATATATTTGCAGGCTGTATGTCACAATTGGTCAGATGAAAATTGCATAAAAGTGTTGAAGAAATGTCATGAATCATTACCAGAAAAAGGGAAGGTGATGGTGGTGGAGTTTATAATGCCTGAAGCAAATACGGCAACAGAAGAAGCCAAGTACGTGTCAATCTTGGACAACCTCATGTTCCTTCATGATGGAAGAGAAAGAACTGAGAAGGAGTTTGAGTCTCTTTGCAAAAATTCAGGATTTTCAAGCTTCAAAGTTGCTTGTCGTGCTTTTTCTGCTTTAGGAGTCATGGAATTTTGCAAATAAATGTCAACTAGCTAGCCAATCTCGTGCCTGTGCTCCGCACAGCCCTAATAGTGTGATAATGAGAAAATTACCATGCAGTTCTACATAAACAATTTAATCAGTGAAAAATTCTACGAGTAAGTATCATGTTAGTGGCAACATCTGGTGCAAGAAATGATAATTATATTGGCCACGGCATGTTGACAGATCAAAGAATTCTTTAAGGTTTAAATTGCTGATGTGGGACTGCATAATAATTTTCTCTAAATAAGTAGCATTCTATTTGGCGAAAAAATAATGTGACGGTATGGACATACAGTGTTTTATGGGTCAAGGAATCGATTGTTTTCCAAAAAGAATGTTAGAGATGTGTGTTATCTTTTTATTTTATTGGTTTAATTAAAATATCCATATTGTGACCCGTTGGGACTGGACATAGTCCAGGTAGGGTTTTTACTTAGACGTTTTAATCACTTGTAATTTTGATGGGAGATGACGAGTGAGATAAAATGAATAAGAGCGAATACATGATATATGGCTATATATGGTTATGAGGGTTTTCTGACTGGTGACAGCCATTCAACAGGCATCATTATCTTCTCGTCATAAGAGACATGCTGCTTTTTATTCATATTCTTCAAGCAAAATCCTAACTAAATATGCAATATTTTAACGTTGTTAATTCAATATCTCTTTCTTACTATCATAATTATTTATCGCACTGTTTTACAATTAAATATCAATATTTTCTGTGGTGGTGTTCAGGCAAAGCTCATTTTGTTTTTGTTTTTTTGTTTTTTGTTTTTTTTTTTTAAATTTAAAAATTGAGAGTAAAATGATAAATTCACAAACATTTTAAAATCCTAATTTGATCCTTGTCATATTTATGTTATTTCAAAATATGTATAGACTTTTTGGGGTTTAGGAATTTCAAATGGTATTTAATCATCATTTCTCAAAAATATATTCAAATTTAAAATTAAACTGGCCTTTTACTTTCACGAATGATTGTAATTATGCTAAGAGTTTGGTTTCAGCAAATTGATATATTTGTTAATTGTGTTAAGAGTTTGGTTTCAATAAATGGTATTTTATCTTTCAAGTTATTTCCATTACAATATTTGTTAATTGTGCTAAGAGTTTGGTTTCAGCAAATTGATATATGTTCCCCCTGATGAATACACTTGTTATTCCCATTACAAATTGAAATTTGTTAATTGTCATCATATTTTGGTTTCAGCAAAGTGACATCACTACAAAGAAAAGGTCAATTTGCAGCGGTTAAAAATAAATGCTACAAATATGCACATTTGTAGCGGTTTATACCGAAACCGCAACAAATTTGTAGCGATATGACTCACGCCAAGTGGAGCGCTAGTTCGTGAACGACATTTGTAGCTGTTATCACAAACTAACCGCTACAAATGCTTGACGCCAAATTTGTGGCGGTTATTTTGTAGCGGTTTATTTATACAAACCGCCACAAATATGGCGCTAGTTTGGCGCCTTATGGCGCGCCATTTAGTGGCGGTTTATTTGTAGCGGTTTATATCAAAAATCCGCTATAGAATCTTAAGAGTACGAACTTTTGTAGCGGTTATAGAAAACCGCTACAAATTTTCATTTTGTAGCGGTTTTTTTAGTTAAATCGTTACAAATGTGAAGTCTTTAAACACGTCACAAATAGAAGTTATGAAAAAAAAATATTTTTAAAAAATTCGTTCATATTTGTAGCGGTTATTGAGCTAAACCGCTACAAAATGTGATATTTTAAAATTTATTATTATTTATTTTTTTAAAAATACTAATGAATTTTTGTAGAGGTTTTTTTAACCGCTACAAAAAGGAAAAAAAAAAAAAAAAAAAAAACCACTACAAACGTTAAACCGCTACAAAAACTGTCACATCAACCGCTACAAAGTGTGTAATATTAAAATTTGAAAATTTCTAATCCCGCCAACGTTCATTAATTTGTAGCGGTTTTTAGTATAACCGCTACAAAATGTATATTTTGAATTTTTTTTTAAATACCAATAAATTTTTTTAGAGGTTTTGTAACCGCTACAAAACAAAAAAAAAAAAACCGCTACAAAAAACCGTCACATCAACCGCTATAAAGTGTGTAATATTGAAATTTGAGAATTTCGAATCCCATAATGTTCATTAATTTGTATTTGTTTTTAGTATAACCGCTACAAAATGTAATATTTTGATTTTTTTTTTAAATACCAATGAATTTTTGTAGGGGTTTTATAACCGCTACAAAACGAAAAAAAAATCGCTACAAACGTTAAACCATTACAAAACCGTCGCATCAACCGCTACAAACGTTGTTACGCATATCCCTATAAATACCCCACCACACCTCATTTCACACACTTTCATTCATTTCTTCTCACTCCTTCTCTCTCGTTTTTCTCTCATTTCTTCCCACCGCTTACAAATTCTTTGTTTTTAATGTTTTATTTTTTTCCTTCTTATAATATTAATATTTTTTTTTTCTTATCGAACTTTAAGAATATTTCCTCAATATTCCTTCTATCATCATCAACATTCTTTCCATAATCAAATATCATCTAATAGACAACATAATTTTTTTGCTTAGAGGTGGACAACCCAATAAATCCGTATTATCTACACATTCTCCGTATTATACCTACATAATATTTATACTTATCTAACTTAAGTTAATCATTTTTTTAAATATTAACTATTATCATTTAATTTGTCACTTAAATAATAAAAATATTTAACAAAATATTATAATAATGGACTCAAATTATGATTTTTTTTTTTTTTTTTTAAAAAAATTGTAATATTTTGTAGCGGTTGTAAAACCGCTACAAATTTTAATTCAAATTTGGCTTAAATATTTTGTAGCGGTTTTACAACCGCTACAAAATTTTGGCACCATTTTTTTTGAAATTCGTCATCTGTAAGCGGTAACTCAAAACCGCTACTAATACGATAGCGGTTTTAAAAAACCGCTACAAAACATCTTGTTTCGGTGTATTTTGTAGCGGTTCTTTAAACCGCTACTAATGTCATTTGTAGCGGTTAAAACCGCTACAAACACGTAATTTCAACCGTTACAAAATGTCATTTTTTTTGTAGTGCATGTGTACAATTTGACGAATACACTTGTTATCCCCATTAAAGAACTTGTTATTTCCACTAATAAACTTGTTAATCCCATTACGACTTTTGTTCATATGTTAGGTTTCTTGTTCTTCTTCTTCTTCATCTCTCCTTCCTTTCCTTCCAACAATGGAGTCCAACCCCAACAACCACCACATCTCAAACCCTTCCAACAATGGAGTTCCTTTTTCTCTCTCTTCACACTCTCTTCCTCTCCCTCTTCTTGGTCCTTCCTTTACTCCCTCCATTGGAAAGCGGCGTGACGGCGGACACGAAGGAATGTGAGGGTTGACAGTACAGTTGGAGGCATGGAGCTTCCTTGAGGACCATCAATGGCGGTCACCGTGGGTGAACAAAGCATCGTAAGGATTGAAACAGTATAGAGCAATGAGAGATGCAAAGAAGTATCCATGGTGAAGAGAATGAGAGAAAGAATCAGAGAAGTGTTTGCAAATTTCAGAGAGAATGCGAAAGATAATGAAAGAAGCGAGTGAGCAAAGAAGAATTTGTGCATGAAATAGGGTGAGCAAGCGGTTATGAGATCGTTGGTGAACGTTGCAGCACGCATTGAAGAAGCACACAAGAGCTTAGCGACGACGGCTTGAGGACGATCATCACCCTCCTCACTTTCTAACATGACTAAGGAGTGACGACGTCTTCTCCCCCCTCAATGAGAAGGTGAGGAGAGAGAAAGAGTGTGAGGGCATTTTAGTAAAAACAATTAAATTTCAAAATACCAAATTCCTCCCAATCACCTATGTGTCCTTTTAATTTTTAAACAGATATTTTGGGGTTTTAGAATTTCATATGGTATTTAAAGGGGATTTTCCCTTGTGTATAAGAAAATGCCAATAATTTACACTACAAAAAAACTTTGAATCAAGGACGGAATTACTAACGGAAAAAATTCCGTCAGAAATTACCTACGGAATTCGGTCAGTAAAGTCTTCTGCCACCATTTTTTCTACGACAGACGTTTTCGGTCAGAAATTCAGTTACCGATGGAATTCCGTTGGTAATTTCAATTACCGATGGAATTCCATAGATAATTTCCATCGGTGATTTGACACTTTTTTTGTAGTGTTAAAAGCAGTTAGTTTTACTTAGAATATTATGTGAAAGACATTCGATGTAAGTATGTGAGAGGAATTTTGTTTTCAGCATGTGAAAAATGCTTAAAAAACCACTTATTTTATCTAGCACTAATACTTGAAAATATATAGATATTTTGGTACGTTTGATTAGCTGGATAAAGGTGGAATATTAAGTAATAGAAGGCTTGATGGTTTCCCTTATAAATATTAAATAAGTATATTCAAATCAATAAGCTCTTAGAAGAAACTAGAACCTAACCTGTAAACTAAATAATCTGAATATTGTGTTTCTATTTATGTCCATATGATGTGTATTTATACAATAAGAGAGACCCTTAGTATTGATGGCTCTTAATGATAATTTATGATGATTTCCTCTAATTCCTGATTGTTAGGGATACTAATTGACTATGTACTAATTACAATATATTTCCTAATAATGTATTTCCTAACACTCCCCCTCAAGTTGGAGCATAGATGTTAATCATGCCCAATTTGTTACAAGAAAACATAATATAAATAAGGGTGAAGGTGCAGATTTGTCAACCAACTATTACCTGAGGAGCGCCTGGCACAAATAACTATTGAGGGGACCAAAATGGCCAATCAACAATTAAAAAGTGAAAACAAAAAAACCAAATAACTATTAAAAGTGAAAAAAACACCAAATAACTATTAAAAAAAACCAAATAATTAAGTTAAAATATGATGCACTGGCATAGGACGGTGGCAAAAACGCTAGAAAAAAGAGCGGTTAAGCCTTCTTGTTGGAAAAACAAAGCACCAACAGAGATGGGACCCATGGGAGCGAGCATTGTGGCGGCGGCGGTTCTTTGCTTGTGGCATCGGAGGGATGGAACCAGGGTGCAAGGTACGTGCCAGTCGAATTCTGTGGACTACTGGATGAGTTCAAGAGGGTGAGTGGAGCACCTAGCAACAATAGAAGCTTTGAAAATACCGACGTCGCCGACATTGTGATAGTCAATGGAAGACAGAGACACCAAGGCAGTGACGGGGTAATAGTTCGTTGGCGAATCTGCTCCAAATTGTGTTTTTTTTTTTCACTTTTTAATTGTTGATTGGCCATTTTGGTCCCCTCAATAGTTATTTGTGCCAGGCGCTCCTCGGGTAATAGTTGGTTGGCAAATTTGCACTTTGACCCTATAAATAAATCCAAAGAAAATAATCTTCTTCTTCATGAGATCTTGAATCCACCAACAAATTCCGCTACATCCAAGAATAGTTCAACCAAATGTCACATCAAGGACATTCAAAAGAAATGGTCTAACAACTTCACCAAGAGTTCGAATAACAAAGAGTACCAAACCAAAGTAGATGCTGTAGCAAACGGTCTCACAAGAGACCAAACAATACTCCAAACGTCTCACAGAGACAAAGCAACAATGAACATCTCATAATAGACGAACACCAAACGGTCTTACTAGGGACCAAACAATACTCCAAACGTCTCAACAGAGACAAACACCAAAGAAACACTTCACCAGAGGCAAAGAACAGACGGTTCACACAAGGACCACCAAACTCCTCACCGAGAGGACGCAAAGCCACGACATTCAAGACATAATAGCACTTCACGAACGTCTTTGGAAAATGTAACAAACGAAGAACCCCACTAGAGACAAGTGAACGTGCACGAAACAAAATGACGATTGTCTTTGAAATAGTAGAAATCCAATCTCACAACGCAACCTTCAAGCCACTTGTAAATATAGAATTTCTTGTTGTAAATCGCCTCTAGACCTTAGAATTGAAAAAAATCCAGGTTTTCAAAAGTTGTTGTTAAAATAGGAATTTCTTTGTTGTAAATATAGAATTTCTTGTTGTAAATGGCCTCGAACCTCAAAATTGAAAAAATCCGGTTTTCAAAAGTTGTTGTTAAAATAGGAATTTGTTGTAAATATAGAATTTTTTTTTGTTGTAAATGGCCTCTCGGACCTCGAATTGAAAAAATCCAGGTTTTCAAAGGTTGTTGTTAAAATAGGAATTTGTTGTTGTAAATATAAAATTTCTTGTTGTAAATCGCCTCTGGACCTCAGAATTGACAAAATCCAGGTTTTCAATTCCTATCTTCAACACTTGGGTTGCTGCTGAATCTTTGCCAACCAAGATCGAGGGCCATCAACGATTCCGATTGTGGTCGACTTACCACCATGTTTGGGCTTCTTGGTTTGTCTCGGAAACTTCGGATTTTTCCCTAAAATTTGTTCTTCGGTATGTTTCTTTGGAGTTAGGTGGATGTTGCGATTTCTAGTTTAGTATTTCTCAATTTCTTCCTCATTTGGTGGTGCAAGCTTGATCTCGCGTTTGTCGAAAGAGAAGAAAATGGAGAGAGGAGAGAGATAGGAGAAGGAAGAAGAATATTAGATTAGTAATTTTACTTTCACAAATAATTACACAGAAGTCCCTAAGGACTTCTGTGTAATTTTGTCATTTAAAGGGACCTGTGCGTAATTATGTCTGCTCCTTGGGACCTGTATGTAATTATCCCAAAAATAAATCAAAGCAAAAAAAAAAAAAAAAAAAACATTTAATTCTATATATTTTAACGGAAACTTTAATTTTATGAAGAGACGTACGAGTTCAGACATTAATTGAACCACGTGGATCATGTTGTCCTTGCGAACCTTTCACTGAAAAAGAAATAAACGGAGACTTTTATTTTATGAAGATATGTGGGACAATAATTGAACTATGTTTCCCCTTTTTATATTTTTTTCACCAAAAAAGGAGATGTAGGATAATAATAAATCATTGAATCGTGTGGGACCATATGACATATTTTTTTTTTTTGCTCCACACATTATGACATAAATCTATAATATTAATATCAATTTTTACTCAAAACAAATAAGTTTGCTCAGAAAATTTGCTTCCTTGATATTCTCGACCAGTTTGGTTAATAGGTGGAGGATGAACAAGGAAGTTAGGTCATGTAGATTTTTATATACAGTTGATCAGGAATGGATCCAGTTTGGTTAATAGGTGGAGGATGAACAAGGAAGTTAGGTCATGATGATTTTTATATACAGTTGATCAGGAATGGATTCAGTTTGTATTTTTTTTTTTTTTTTAAAAAAAAAAGAGTTAGAGCAAAAAAGAACCCTAAAACCTCATCTGCTTGAAGTGTAGGATAGTTAGTTACACACAAGGTATCTATTGTCGTAGCAATGACTAATTCCCTTACACCATAGACTTTGGTCTTAATGGGGTTTTTAGGGCTAACACTGAGACTTTCTCCATACATACAACCATGGATCAAACCCTTGATTATATGCTTAAAAAATCCAGTTAAGTGCCAACTATGTCAAATTTTGTGGTTTGTGGCATAGTCTTTTTGCTTAAACAATATGTAATGGGATCCTATGTAGTTTAACAAAAACTAGTTGGAAAAATCCATATGGGGCCCTTTTAACAAAAAAAATCCCAAAAAAGACCTAAAGATTCTGAAAATCCCAAAAAAGGCCCTAAGACATTTTCTAGTATAATTTCATTAGAACTTTAGTTGTTAATAGGGCTAATATAGTTGTTAACGACCTATCATTAACAACTATATCAGCCCCGTTAAGAACTATATCTTAATAACTATATCAACCACGTTAACAATTATATTAGTACATGTTAACAACTATATCAGCCCCGTTAACAACTAACATTTTAATGAAATTATACCAAAAAAGGTCATGGGGCCTTTTTTGAGATTTTCAGAATCTTTGAGCCTTTTTGAATTTTTTTTTCTATTAAAAGGACCCTAATACGAATTTTCCCAAACTAGTTTCAATAAGAAAAGACAGTTTTTATAAAAAAAAATGCATAAATATAAATTAAGAAAAGCCAAAAGGAAAAATTTACTATCAAATTTAACATGGTTTATCCCAGTTGACTTTTATAAACTGGATAGGCTTTTATAGAAAAGGGTGTTTCACGTAAACCTCTTTAAACCATTTATTAAAAAGTCAATTTCATAAATTAAAAAAACAAAACAAAACAAAAGATAGAAAAAAAATTGTTTTCAACTCTATCCTGATTTTTGATCTAGAAATTAGTTTTCTCAAAAGTTATATCAAACATCAATGAGGCTTTTTTCTTCTCAATATAGGTTCCCCCCCCCCCCTTCCCTTCTCAACATGATGCTAAACTCATCGGTATTAAATTATTTGAAGATGTAGCCAATGAGAGTTGGCATAGATGGTAAAGGATCCGGGATTAGGCCCTTGGGTCGTGGGTTTTTTTTTTTTTTTTTTTTTAATGTTGCTAAACTCATCGGTATTAAATTATATGAAGATGTGTGACTTGGATTTTTTTATCTCATACTTCATGCTAAAATAAGACATAAATGGACAACTCTAGGGACTCGTTTGTTCAACTCCTTTAATTCTTTGGTAATTACGATTTCATTCCCATGTCTAGTCGATTTGGTTTGACCCCTTTATGTTTTTTTTTTTTTGGTATGAATCATAATAGTCATGAAAATGCTAACTATTGAATTTCGTAGTGCGTAATACCTTTTAAAAATATTCAAAATTTCAAACCCCTCTTTATTAACCTTTAGAGTATTTTTTTTTTTTTTTAGTACAACAAGGTTAAAGCATATATAAATGTGAAGATTATATATAGGACAATAATTGATCCGTGTGGCGACTCCATAGCTTTTTGAAAGAAGAGTACTCAAGTTGAAGTTATCAAGCCAATGAGAAGTGACATAGTTAGTTAAAGTGTTGACTTTCACCCTCAAAAGGAGGAAATTTGATATCTGCTGGTCGATGTAAGAACCTCGTTGATCGGCGATCTGTAAGTACCTTTGTAAGCGTTCTTTGAGTAGGGAGGGATACCCTGATCATGATGGGATATCGGTGTCTACTCCAACCTAAACTTTTTCTTGTAAAAAAAAAAAAAATTGAAGTCATCAAGCATTGAGTCCTGAACACGCTGAGTTGGCCACTGTGTTTGGACAAGCTAGTCAGCATTGATATTAGCCTTTATGAACGTAGAATATTAGTTACCCTATAAACGGATAATCTGTTTTCAGGATTGGAGAATCTGTTCTTAGGATTGGAGTTCTGTGACCGCTCAAGTCCTATGATGGTAACATGTATCGATGTTTATATGACTCACCCTCAACTTTTATGAACACATAATTATAAGAGCCAATATCTATTTCTAATTTTGTGAATTCTCATTTGGACATTTTCTTTCACCACCCTTTTCTTATCCAGATTGTTCGTTCTGTCCTTGAGATATTTTGGCACACTCAGTTTCTTTTTCATTTAATAAAATACTAAAATTAAATTTCTTTCCCACATTCTTAATATTACATTCCAAATAAACATCCCATTTCATTATAGCTTTAGCCTTCGTAGGAACCAAATGGGCTCTAAATACAATGACTTAATCTACATAATACTAATAGTATCTTTTAGCGATAAGGGTGGGTCTAGTGGTTGAAAGAGACTAATTTCTCACAACGTGATGAATTAATATATAAATCCTTAATAGAAAAGGTACCAACATTCAGTACTAAACACTAACAGCATCTCAAACATAATTATCTCTAATAATATAATACATGTGCTTTAAAAAAATCATCTTTTACGCAAAACCACGAGTAGGGAGTTACATTTTGAAAAGGTTCCCCAACCTCATCTAGCTACGTGAAGTCTCGAGCCAAAAAAAAGAAAAAAGAAAAAAGAATCTAGCTACTTGAAGTGTGAGATCGTCTCTTTGCTACACAATGTGCAATGAGATCCTACGTAAAGTCATGGACTTTCTTGGCCCAATAGAGTTTTCAGTTAGTTTCAATTGGGTCGAAATTCTAAAGGTCCATTTATTGGGCATTTAAATGTTTCAAGGACTTTATCTAGTTCAGCATGTTCAATAAAAAGGCACGCATCAAATCGTTTGTTTAATTACGATTAAATTAAACGACTTTTTTCCTTCCATATTTAATTTAGTTCTAAAAATTAACTCTTACATAGTCATTTTAATTTTATAAGGAAAACTATCAAAAACAGAGTTTAAAGTCTCTAGATATATGAAACAAATTATATTGTTAAAAAGAACTAAACACAAGTAACACGAAAGATAGTTGCAAATGTCGTTAAATACATACAAAATTTTCATCATTCGAAGTGATAAAAATAATTATTTTTTGCCAACCTCCAAATCATCAAGTAGCGACACTAAGTTCAAACAAAAAATGCTTGTAAAACTTAATTAGTTACTGAAAATCACACCCGATTCTGTTATAAAAACAATTGTTTGAAAATATATATAAAGATAAAGTCAATGAATTTTTTTTTTTTTTTTTTTTTTTTTTTTTTTTTTTTGAATATATCTCATATAGGTAGTCGATTAAATTGTAAATTGTAATTTGAAATTGCAACGAGGGAGTGACAACAGGTACCTTATGGACAATGTAAATTGTAACTTATAACGCGTGCATATATGATGGTTTGGAACTGTTATATATGACAGATAATAACCATTGTATATCAAATTTTTGTAGTAGTGAAATTGGCTAAAATATATCTTAGTACTTAGTACTTGTATCTTTCTATGTCAACACCCCACGACCACAGTAATATCAAACCTTTAATATGCTTCTCCTCCATCATCCTTGCATTATAGGCTTCTTTCCATTCTTGATATTAGCTAATTTACTAATTTTAATCCAACCCTTCAAATTTGAAATTCCTCCCATTCCTCTAATTTGGGTCTCTTGCTCTTTGCCACCGATGAAGTCACTCAAAAATTGTAAAAATAGAGGAAATCTTACTCTAAGTAGTTTAGAATGTATCACTCCGATACTCGCTTATCTCTTCCTTCCAGAGTTGACCTACAATGTTTTCCCACGACTCGGCTTGGAAAATTAAATATTGATATCTGACCACTTGTATCACCGCTATTATCGTTGTGAGGTACCCTTCTCCATCTTGATATAATTTAGGGGGTAATGGTATGATGTAAATTTAGTGGCCTCTTAGACTAGATATGCTTCAACGAAAGATCCTTCAATGTACCTTTGATTTTTTATCTTGTATTTAAGCGTGCCTAAAAACCTATAATGGACAATCACAAGGTATTTATAAACTATAGTACCATGTGGTTAATTAATAACTGCGTGAAATAAATATATATTATCTCTCAAATGGATACATCCACAATATTGTTACGGACCTCCTACCCTTGCTTCGTAGGCCAAGTGAACAGGCAAATATTTCATTAAGTCAAATAAGCTAGGAGGAAACATCATCTCTAATTTGCATAGCGTTATTGTCATGCTCTTCTCCAGGTGCCATAACTTTTCAACATTAAGCTCAGAAGCACAAATTTCTCTAAAGAACATTGAAAATTCTATCAAAATAGTCCATATATGCTTCGGTAGTCTTTGAAGGCTCATGACAACAACCTCTGGAAAAAAACATGACAATCATGACTCTTCATCCTGAATAACTTCATCTCGTGCATTTCAACACATCTTGACGAGTTGGATGCATAACCATCCGGGAGTTTCAAATCTTTAACACATTGCAAAATTCTAAATTTTGTTCTTTGTTCAATGTGTATGGCACTCTAGGTTTGGAAGTCCGGCCTGTGGCATACTCCACCAAATGCAAATCAAGCCTTCTACAAATCGCTTCTATGTCCTGTCTTGCTTTGACTGTATCATTTGTCTTACCCTTGGTGTCCATCACGGTGTACAGAATATTGCAAAATACATTCCTCTCAATATGCGTGACATCGAGGTTGTGTCTTAACAACTGATCTTTCTAATATGGTAGTTCCCAAAAGATGTTGTGTTTGTTCCAATGATGATCAACGCCATATCCCTTAGGTTCATTGGAAGTAACTCCCTCTTCAAAACTTTGAATGTGCTTCACCCTGTCCTATATTTCTTAGTCATTTAAATGATGAGGTTTATTTGATCGTTCAACCACATTCCGCCTGAAATCTTTTTTATTTTTCCTAAATGGATGGTCAATGGTCAGGAATCGCTGGTGCCTGTCAAACCAACAGATCTTGCGATTGTATTGCAAGCTAAAATCCACGTTTTGTTCAAGACATACTAGACATGCAAGCTTCCATGACGTTTGCCAGCCACTCAACATCCTATATGTAGGGAAATCATTTATCGTCCACATTAAGGCAGCCCGCATGGTGAAATTCTGGCTCAATGATACATCGTACGTAAGAACCTCTTCACTCCACAACATCTTCAACTCATCTATCAAAGGCCTAGGGTATATATCTATCTTCTTTTTTGGGTTGGATGACCCAGGGATGAAGGCGTTAAGAAACAAAAACTCTCTTCTCATATACATGAAAGGTGGGAGGTTGTACGGAGTCACAATCACAAGCCAACGAAATAATTATTGCCCGTCTTTTTTAAAAGAGCGAACCCATCTGAACATAAATCAAGACGGACATTACGGGGATCCGCTACAAACAAAGAATCGCCTCATCAAATTTAAGCCAAGCTTCGGCATCGGATGGGTGCGTCACAAATTTTTCATCCCTGTAATGCTCCTGGTGCCATCTCATGTGAGCAGTTGTTTGTTTTGATGAATACAATCTCTGAAGTCTAAGCACGGAGGAAAGTACCACATCTAGCTTAATGCTTGAAGGGTCGTTTTCCTTTCATTCCTCATAACTTTGTACCTGTCATGTTCACATAATTTACAATTGGTCCACTCAGCATCATTCTTATAATAAAGCATACATCCTTTGTAGGGGTGGAAACAGGCTAGGCCAGGTCAGGCTTGTTATGCAGGGAAAGGGCTTGAGCTTGGCTTGTGGCTTGTTACAGGCTTATATTTTGTCCGAGCCGGCACAAGCCTAAGCCCGGCGTCCCGTGCCTATTAAGAGCCTGTATTTTTAAAAATCCTGTACTTAGCCTAACAAGCCACAAGCCCCAACGAAAACAGGCCGAAAATAGGCCTCCTATTTATAGGCCGAAAACAGACCTCCTATAAATAGGCCGAACACAGGTCTACCTTAAACAGGCCAAAAACAGGCCTACTTTACAACAACATAACAGATTCTACAACAACATAAAAATTGAAATGAATTCAACATCCAACATCCAATATACAGATTCAACATCCAACATCCCATGAATAAAGTTTATAACATTCCATCAACATACAACATCCAACATACAGATTCTTCTTTTCTTACCAATGTAGAGCATCTTCCTTCAATTGCGCTAATGTAAAGCCACTGGACATTGAACATCAAATCTTTAATATAATTTCTTCTTCGGCTTCAAAGACCTTGAAAAAAATTAATCAAATATATAGAATTAGAGCATAACACAATTGAACAAGTAATATGTATAACAAATGATATTATTTTAACAATGCAAAATTTATATATTTTGTTTCTTTTTTAATCCATACTTGTTGCAAAGCCAATCCCCACCACAAATAAGTGCTTCAATTGATTTTTCATTCAATCTAGAACGATATTCATCAATAACTCTACCTCCAGCACTAAATGTGGACTCTGATGACACAGTTGAGATTGGAATAGCTAGTATGTCAGCAGCCATCTTAGATAAAATCTTATACTTCATACTATTATTTTTCCACCATTCTAGAGCAGTAAAGGAGTTAGAATTGCCATCAGGTATAAAAACAGACTCCTCAAGATAAGCTTCCAATTCTGATTTCATAGGGGGAATTGCTTGCTTTTCACGAACAATGTTCATGATTTGATCAAATTCAGTAACTATAGAAGAACTAGATACATTGGAAGAAGAGTTGTTGCCAACATTATGATCTTCATTACATGCCTCTCCCTTATACACAACAACGTAGCCATCATATATTGAGTTTAAAGCTTTCACCACTTTATCTATATTCTCAGAAGCAACATAATCAGGCTTGTAAATCAAAGGAAAGCAATAATTAATCACATATAATTTGCACCTAGGATCAAGAATACTAGCAAGAGCCATTACCATGTTGCATTCCCCCCAATATTTGTCAAACTTCTATTTCATTGAGATTGCCATTTCCACCATGAAGAAATCATCATCATCAAAGGCATTGTCAATTTCTTGTTTCACTCTCCAAATTTCAGCAAGGTACAAATTTGCAGTAGGATACTCATTGTCTGATATGATATGAGTGGCTACATTGAACACTTCTAAAAGTTTGCAAATCTTCTCAACCTTCTTCCAATCCTCTTCTGATGGTGCATAGTTGTAATGTGGTTCTCTTTCCTTATAATCGGGAAAGACAGCCTTGAACTTCAAAGCAGTAGATAACATCTTATATGTAGAATTCCACCTTGTTGGACAATCAAGAACGAGCTTCCTTTCCTTCAAGCGTTGCTGGTCAACAATGTCACAAAATGCTTTTAGCCTTGAATCATTGTAGTTGATGTATTTCACACTCTCACAGACATTATTTATAATGTCCTTAATTCTACCAAGGCCATCTTGCACCAACAAGTTTAATATATGCGCACAACATCTAATGTGAAATAAGTTACCACCAAGAGGTAAAGAATCACTAAGTGATAAAGTGTCCTTAAGAGCCCTCAAACAAGAATCATTATAAGAAGCATTGTCCACTGACACAGAAAATACTTTTTTTTCAATTCCCCAGGCCTTCAAACACTTGAAAATAGCATCAGCCACATCAATTCCTCATCTAGGGGCATGAACTTTCACAAAACTCAAAACCCTCTTTTGAAGATTCCACCCCGCATCAATGAAATGCCCGGTAATAACCATGTATTCATATCAGTAGTCAAACTAATCTTGCTCACCTTTTGTAATAAGGCCTTCAATTGTTTCTTCTTTGCCTCATATATGGCCAAACAATCACTTCTTGCTGTCTTGCGAGAGAATTTCTGAAATTCAGAATTAGCATATTGGAAACCCCACATCCAAACTTCATCCTCAACAATGCTAAAAGGATGCTCATGCACCATGATTGCGTATCAATTATTTCCCTCATCTTCTCATTAGAATATCTAGCACCCGATGCCAAAAATGGATTAGTGCTAGAAGGTTGAAATGGAATGGTGGATTGATTGTTTTTTGCAGCAATGAGGAGCCTCCTTGTATCGCAGATTTTGAGATGTCTCCATAGATGGGTAGTGCTAGCTCCCTTCCCTGAGTATGAAAATGGATTTTTGCAAGACTTGCATTTAGCTTTGAGCCCATCATTAGTTTCAACTTGATCAAACTTGTCCCAAATAGCTGAGGTTTTTCGCCTCTTCTTCTTAATAATATCATCATCACTACAAATTTTCTCACTAACATCATTAGTTTGTTGAGTAAGCTTGTTCACTTGAATCTGTTGGTGCTTGTTGAGAGACCTCAATAGCAGTAGGAGGAACTGAATTAGATGAAATTGTTTAACTCTGAAAAGAGATGACATGAACTAGAACTGAAACATAAAAAATAATTTAGTTTTAGTTTAACAATTCTTATATCTAAAGACTAAACTGACAAGATACTTTTTATTGCAAGGCATATATATTATTTATACAATACAAGTCTAACAAAACACAAATTTTCATCAGCAAAATAACAGAACAGCAGCTATGGATGCTAGAGTATATTGAACAGCAGCTGTGATGAGAGTTATGATTTTTCTTCTTTGCATTGTACTTCTTCTGGGCTTAAATATTAGTTCTTGTTCCAAGGCATCCCTGTACTCTTGGACAGCCTTAGTTCTGTATGCAATGGGCGTAATGAAACTTACATATGGGCAACATATAAACAGAAATTTTCATTCTATTAGTGTTTTTAATTGGTAAGGTTTTTTGTTTTCTCCGATTGAGTAGAAACAGGCTAACAAACAGATAAACAACATTACTATGAAAAGTAAAGTAGGAGTAAGCCAACGAAAGAAAAGATAATGTAGGTGACCATGAATTTGAGTTTTAGAGAAGCCATGAATCTCATCTCTTACTAAGATATTTGGTAGTATGAACCAAAATAGGATTCGGATACTAGTTTAAAACATTAAAAAAGGGTGATGTAGGTGAAATATGATGACACAACATTAGTAGATAAGGTTAGTTATACTCAGACAGATAGGTTTTATAATGTGTTGTCTCTTTATTTCTATTCATTTTATTGAAATATGATAACACAACATCAGTAGATAAGGTTAGTTATACTTAGACAAATAGGTTTTATGATGTGTTGTCTCTTTCTTTCTATTCATTTTTTCCCAACTCTAGTATAAGAGTAGTTGGTCATACATATTTTTATATTTATCTACGCAGCCTGGCGAATAGAGAATCCTATATCAGATAAGTTTTTTTTTTTAACTCTCTTTCTCAATTACACTTAACAAGACTGGTATGAGGTATCTGATGTAGTAATCAAATGATTGAAAAACACGAAAACCTACATTAAGCCCAAAAGAAAAAAAGATGTAAACCTACTCTATACTTACCAATTTGTCAATTAGAGGGAGATCTGGCCGAACACGAACCAACACAGGTGAAACACAAGTGGATGAACACTGAACCACCACCACCACAAGCAGCCGCGATTGAGACTCTAAGAGTATGAAATCGATGAGGCTGAGAGAGTGAGATCGAAATCGATGAGGTTGAGAGAGGATGAAATCGACGACGAGACTGAGAGAGGCTGAATCGACGATGACGAGACTGAGAGAGGTTGAATCGATGACGAGGCTGAAACTTGAGAGAGGGAGAATGTGAGATCGATGAAAAATTAGGATTACAAGGGTCTGAGGGAGGGCGGAACCAAATATACATTAATTACTAATAATTACATATTTACAGTTTTGCCCTTCTCTTAACAATCCGCCTGACAGGCCTAACAGGGGTATTTCAAGGCCTAGGCCTGGCCTCTTAACACAAATAGGCCTTAAAATAGGCCTTGGTCTGACCTTTTAGCCTAACAGACCAGGCCTGACCAGGCTTTTAACAAGCCAAGCCACAGGCCCCTGGCCTATTTCCACCGCTAATCCTTTGGGGGCAATAATGAATTTTTTCACATCTAAGCTCAAGCTCTTTCACTTTTTTCTTTGCTTGGTAAAAATCCTTTGGCAAATTATTGTCATTCAGAACAACCTTACCCATGATCTGCATCATTTCATTGTAATTCTTCTCACTCATATGGTGATCACTCTTCAACCTTAGTGTTGTTAGGGTAGCCGATAGCGATGAATGTTCACTATTTTCAATGTGTTCACAACCTTCCCATAATGGTCGTTGCACATCTTGAAGCATTTTATAGAACCGATCGGCTTCCGGATTAGAATCCTGTCCCATATGTGATAGTTGAATATGTGTATCGGTCTCCTCTCCCATGTATGATGGTTCAGCATGAGTAACGGGATCAAAATATTGGCTGATTGACAATCTCGTGGCATCCATAACCAACTATTCTTATTGATTAAAGTTGTCTCGATGACTACTATCCCGAAATAACCACTCGGTGTCTGTTGGACTTCCCTATGACATTCCCAACATTCATAATTTTCATGAATCCCTTTCTACACAAATGGATTTTGACCGCATCTTGAAATTTTAAACACTTACATTTCATGCACGGACAACTGATCGAGGTACTTAAGTTAGTTGCATGCGCTGAAGCAATTAGATGAACTCTTCCAAACCCTCTAAGAATACTCGAGTTAGTTGTTTTATCTGAGTTAGACCATTGTACATCCAACTCTTATCATAATCGCTTTCCATACTTCCCTAACCCAACCCTACACAAATATATCCGGTGAGGACATACCCTAGTCCACAAAACAACATGTCACAAACATAAGTGGCAAATACAACTGGCCGCTTATGCCAACCAATTGTCACTTAATCAAGAAAATGAGAAACAAACACATGCATTGAACTAAGAACAGATCCCAACAACCAACCAGAGAATGAGGATAGTACACTAAAAGATGGAGACATGCATGTGGAGGGGGCAAACAAAGAATAGGAAACTAGACATTAATTTAAGGAATGAGCAAACCATTGGCATTTCAACATTATCAATTAATACAATGTTATAACATGGCATAGGATGAATTTTAGGTTTTCTAATATATATGGGGCAAATCCATGTGATTATTTTAGAAACTCTACCATAAATAATCAAATACAAAAATGTTGAAATCAAACTAATTAATAGTATATATAAGACTTAATCAAATTTATATAATATACAAAATTCACTTGATCTTTTGTATTTATAATTACCTTTTAATCAAAACCGTATTTATAATTTGTTTTTTCAAATTATCCATGCTTATTGCATAACTTATTGAGGAAATTATCACAAACAAGTAGCTTCAAATCAAAAAATTAAATGAGATATTTTTTTTATAAAAATTATGAGACATTTTTTTAAGAGACTAATTCAACTAGCTAGTTTCACTAATTTTTTAAATACATACAAATTTCAGGAAGGTTAAAAAAAATTCAAGCCAATTAATATTCTCATTAATCACATCCAATCAAAACGTCCAACGTAAATGATTTAATTCACCAAAGGAATACTCATTATTATCAAAAACAACAAAACCTCCAACATTGGCGTTCAGATTTTTCGACAAGACAATTTTACTAATTCAACATGTAAACACTCATGTATCATCACATTATATTACCCAATCAAACTAAGAATTTAAGTTTAATACAAAACGCACATACATATATTGCACACAACAATAGGGGTCATGGATAAATAGCTAGACTAATACATATACAAAATGCACATACATAAAAAGAAAAACTAATACATAAATAAAAACTTGCATTCATATCATTCAATTTATCAAATATCTGTCGGACCTAAGCCAAAAAAAAAAAAAAAAAAAAAAAAACCGTTGGACGAGAGAGGAGGGAGGTTCTTGGGACGGACAAACAAAAGGGACGGGGGAGGCGACGAAAATCAGCATCGAACAAGGATGAGGCAACGCGAGGCGGCGGAACCAATGAGTAGAACCGGAGAAAGGAGGAGACAAACAAAATCAAAGGGAGAAGAGGCCAGATGATGGAGGAGGGAAGGAGGACGGCCGGCGGACACGGGAGGATGGAGGCCAAACTAAGAGAGAAGGGCGAAGAGGAGAGGAGAGGAGAGGAGTACCGGTCAAATGAAGAAGGGGGAAGTTAAAGTGGCACGATTTGCGACGGAAACAATTTTTCGTCGTAAAACATGCCTGTTTGCGACGGACATTCCTTTAGACCGCCAGTTTGCGACAGACTACCCAGTTCCGTCGCAAACCAATGGTCCTTTAGACCACCGATTTGTGACGGACCTCTTGGGCCATCACAAACCGTTAGTGCGTTGTGACGGACATCCCAGGTCCGTCGCAAATCGATAGTCACTGCCGGTTTGCGATGGACTTATTTAGCCATTGTAAAAAGGCAATTTTTGTGACAGATTTACAAAATCCGTCAACAAAATTTCTTTTTTGTGACAAAATTTTTGAATCCATCGCAATATCGACAAAATTTGTGACGGAAAAAAGTCCGTCGCAAATTCCATCGCTATTTCATTGTTTTCTAGTAGTGGGTTGTGTGTGGGAATAACCATACAATCTAATGCGATCCTTATAATTTAACATTTCCCCTATTTTTCTTCATATTGAATGATTAAATTAGTTTGGATATAATACATTACTATCGATTGCCGTCAAAACACGTGATTAGGGTAGGTTGGACGCTTATATGTCTTTCGTATTATGCTACCATTGGGATAATTAATGTGGTTAGTGTTGGAAATTATGCCCTAGGTCAAGTCATTGTTCTCCATTAAGTTATCACTTCATTCGCATGTTTACAGTGATAACTGATCCCTGGATATATCTTATAGATGATATCCTAAATGTCTCGATCGGTCATCTACGCGGGAGCGAAGATAAGGTAAGACGTATGACTTTGATGACGTATGGAGATACGAATCAAAGTCATGGGCACTTGTAAGAGTACAAGGTGCTGGACCAACCCACTATGAGAAAGCTGCATGGATTTAGTCATAAGCTTATCTCATGTATAACCGCGTCACAACGCCCTATAACCTGAGACCATGATGGATTCCTACATGATAAGTCACTGACCTTTGACCTAGTCAAAAGTCACCTTTGATCGGGTGATGATAAAGGCTGGGATCGGGATCAGTGGTTTTCATGCGGATGAATGTGAATGGTCAAGATGGAATTTGTCCCTCACATTTGTAGAGAGATAATATTGGGCCCCTCGATGAGTGAGTCTAAGAAATGTACGGCCGTACTGTGATGGAAAGGAGTTTGCATTTTCACTTATTAGACTACTTGAGAATCGAGAAAGTAATGGTCAAGAAAAGGAAGTTGACATTATCCATGCCTCATCCTTGACCAAATTATCGCGTGACAAAAGGGACGTGACATGGTTGTACGATAGGTTGTATCATGTCATCGATCCTCATGTGAATTGGGTAGTCGCAATGTCTTGCTAGAGGCCGCTTGCGACTTTGTGGGCTGACAATGTGTTGGCCCACGCCAATCTCATATGGGCCTGGTGGTCACACACAAGAATAACTCAACACGAGCAAATGTGTCAGATTCATTGAATCTTAGATACGTCTAAGATTTAATGAATACGAATTTAATCTAGGATATATATATATATATATATATGTATATGTATATATATATATATATATATATATTAAACTCGAAATTAATATATGTTAATATTATTAATAGAGATTATAATATTAATATATATAAATTTGTTTTGTATTTAATTTATTTGATAAATTAAATATCTAAAACAAATTGAGATATTGTATCTCATTTAATTTTCGAATAAAGATATCGTATATCTATTTAATATTAAATTGAGATATGGTATCTCAAATTTAAATTAAATAGATAGATATTATTTCTCGGATTTAATTTATAGAGATAAATTAAATCAAAAGGCTTTTAATTTGGATTGAATAAATGGATTTGATTAGATCTATTAGATGGATTTAATTAATACATTTATTTTAATCAGATTCCAAATTCGAATTTCAAATTAGCTTTTAATGCGGATTAAATACGTTACATCGAGATTTGATTGATGTAATTAAAGTATTTTAATCCATATTTGAAATTTGAATTTCAAAATTAATGAGAATTAATTTTATATAATGCGCCGAACGGGTTTAGAAAACTCACGGGACATTTTGTCGAGCGCATTCGTAAAAGCCGCGAGAAAAACCCTAGAGTGGAAAATCAAGAGACACGCACAAGAGGCGCTAGCACGCCGCCGTAGCCGTATTCGGGAGTTGTTCGTATGGATACGGTGGAGGAAGACGATTCTACAAGTCGTCTTTCGGCGATCGAGGAGGTAGCCCACCTCTTCAACGAAGAACAAGTTGCAAACGAATTCTCCTAAGGTAATTTCGGATTCACTAGCCTAGGTTTAAATACACCTGAGTGATCCTCGGGACAGGATTCGCAAGTTTTTTAATCCGCTGCGTTGTACGGATCCCAACAGTTAGTTAGTCAGAGGCCACAGAAATTATTGCTTGCAACTTTTATTGTGGATCCTCAATATTAACTATATATCTTTAATACATTAGAAAGTTATTGTGTGAAGGTTTATGTGATGTGTACAGTGAGCTTGCGTGGTGTGTAATGCATTTTTGCCCTAAGCCCCATTGTATGTGATTATTGTGCTTAGGAATGTTTGGAGATGCATGCCTAGTTGTGATGTTGAAAGTTTTCCTAACCATGCATGGTAGTGTGACTGTGATGGGTTGGTTTCATTCTTTTATATCGTGGTTAGTTTTATAATTGTGTTTAGCAAATGACTTTGAAAATTGTATGGCGGGTTTAATATCCTCTTTTAAACTATGATAATTCCTTTTGCCGTTGAGCCTTGTAAAATACTACATTATGTCTTTAATATAAGACATATTTACCTAATTTAATTAACTTAAAGAAGTTAGTTAATTAGTAAATATGGCATGTATAGTTAAATTAGTAAATATGACATGTATGTTAGAAAAAAGCCCAATCATTTTTCCTTAATTCCTTCTCCTTCTTGATTACAACATTAATAGGTAAAAATAAGGAAAATATTAACAAATATGAAAAAATATTTTTATATTTAAGATCAAGACCAACTCGCTAAATATGTTATATATTAAGGACTAAAGGAAATATTTTAATTCCTTTTAACCATGATAATGTCTTCTAAATGTTAACATTGTGTCTTTTCTATATGGTACAATCAATGTTATCAAATATGTAGTTGTTTCTATTAATTATATGTGGTAAAAAAATTTAGTGATTAGTTAAACTTCACTTTCTAACATGATTAGCCTTTCAAATTGTACTTACTGTCTATTTGTTTTAACTTTTTAAAAGTGGTTTTATGATTTATAAAATAAATATGTGAGATGAGTAATATCCTGACTTGTGAAAAAACGTTTTAAAAAAACAATTTTTATAAGTACCCAAACGAGAACTTATCTTCCACTATGATAGACTTTTCAACTGAGTTTTTCTTCCTTTATTGTAAATTATATGTAATCATCAAGTGTATGGTGTGTGTGAAGAGTGACTGTTACACATGTGAGCTTGATCGACAGACCAAGTTGCAAGACAACCACCCTTTCCATCCACTTTCATGGTATGTTTCTTATAAGGAATTGACCATTGCAGTGTGGAGTTACAAAGCATGGACCTGATCAATTTTCTTTTACCTGATTGTCTTTGTATGTTTTATATTTTAAGAGGAATAGAGGTTAGGAGAATTGATGCCCTGCATCTGGACATTGTAGATCAAGTGGCTCTTCTTCTCTGTGTTATGTTGTGTTCTGGAGGTTGCAAAGTTCTTCTAAATGTTTCTTCTCTTGTTGAAAGGGAGAGTTATTTAACGCTGCAAATAGAATTGTACGAATCCTGTTGTCAAATGAACTATCCTAATTAATTAACGATGAAATTTCGTCGCTAAGTTAAATTAGCAACAGTATTATATCGTTAAATTTCATCGCTAATTAACTGTTCTTTATAATAAGGAACTGGCCATTGTGTCGTGAAGTTGCAAAGCATTGAGCTAATTTTTTTTTTTTTTTTAGGTTTGATCGCCTATGTATGCTTCATAGTTCCATTTCAGTTTCAGTTGATGGATTATGAATGTTTAGATGGTCTTGTTGTGGATAGTTCTCAGGATGATTTAGTTTTATCTGATTAATATTATGAGCTTCTTTTGGCGCGCCAAAAAAAAAAAAAAAAAAAAAAATATATATATATATATATATATATAAGTAAAATAATTGTATCGTCGCTTACCTTTTCTCGAAAACAGCTCTTATCTCATATAGTTCACGTCGAATGACTAGTTTTCAAAAATTACACACACACAGACATATAAATATATACATACATATATATAAATATAAATATAAGTTTTATACTTTTTGAGAACTATGGTGTCGGCGGTCGCCAGCTATATGAGATAAGAGTTGTTTTTGAAAAAAGGTAAGCGACAATAAAATTATTTTACCTAAATTCTGAAATTATTTTTTATCCAAGACACTAGTGATATTTTATGATTTTGGGAGATGAGTTTTAACTTAATTTAGAGATATTTTATTATCTTTTTTCCTCTCAAAATCAAAATTCAAAGAAACGCCCACGTGAAAAAAGTAATAAAATAAAATAAAAAAATTGGGAAAACCTCGTTGAAATCCCAAAATCCATATTCATGTATACTTACACTTCCTAAATATATTCCTGAGTTTTTTTGGTTTTTTTTTTTTTTTTTTTTTTTTTTTTTTTTTTTTTGTTTCTCATTACTTTTCCTGATTGGATGGTTCTTCAAGCATACCAAAGTGGTGGAATGCATGCAAGATGTGATCAATGAGCCTTTGGAACAATATTTGCTAGTGTAATCTGAGAGCATCGATCCATTCAGTTATTTATTGAATTTGTAGTACTAATGACGGAGCTATAGGAGAGCGAATTGATAATTTTCCCCCTCTTTTTGCCAATTTGTTGATATTAATGCTTCTAAAGTACAGTAGGTCCAAATTTTGTGTATTTAATAGGAGTGGTAAAAACTCTTCACATTCTAAGTAATTATGCCCTTATCAAATTCAAATTAAGAAAATATATTTAAATTGCTGATGATTATAATAATCAAAAGAATTGAATTGTTGCTGCTAAGAAAATGGGCATTTTGCCTTCTCTTTTCTTTTCAACTAGACTGAGGCATTCTTGTCATTTAAGAAGATATAGGAATTTCTAATTAGTTTTTTCAATGAGATTTACGGTATATGGGATAAGTTTATATGAAGAGTTTTATCTCAATTTATATGAACGTGTTTTTCCAATGCCAACTCAACCGAGACCTAACCTTTTAGCTGTATTAAGAATTTTTTAAAGATATGTGTGGGAATTTAAATTTTGATAGTTTTGTTGGATTTAATTTGGAATCTGCTTAAAAACATTTGATCCCAAGAGTAAACGAAAAAATAGAAGAAATAATCGTCAGTGCAAGAAAGGTTCTGGAGGAACTGTTAGAAATATAAGGTGAGATTTAGTTGATTAGTTAGATAGTTAATTAGTTAGACTTAGTCTATATATTGAGGGTCTTAACTATTGTAAAGAGTGTGTTGGGTCTGGAGCCCTCACCATGTGTGTGGGATGTGGAGTCTCACAAGAGAAGGAGTTAACATGGTCTCCTTCTAGGTTTTAAAGTTAATCCAAAAAGGTTACTCATTGTATGAGCTTAGTGCTCTTTGTTGTTAATAATACATGATTCTTCGATTTTGTGAGTCTGTGATTGTGAAATGACACCGTGACTGTCAACAGAATTCCTCTCTTTTTTTCTTTTGCTATTCTTTTTTTTTTCTTTTTTTTTTTTTGCTATAAGAAAGTTTAGGTGGGGGTAGACACCGGTACCCCACTAGGGTCAGGTCATGCCTCTAGGCTCAAAGAGTACTTATAGACGTACTTATAGATCGCCCACTAATGAGGCCCTCACATCGATCAGCGGGTATCGAACCTCCTCCCTTTTGGGGTGAAGGGCGACGCCTTAACATGATATCTTTTGCTTTTTTTTTTCTTTTTTTTTTTTTTTGCTATAGCCTTTTGCTATTCTTGAACAAACACTGTGAGATGCCTTCCCTCGGGCTGAATTCTTGGGCCAATTCTTGAATTGTGGGCCGTGGATAAGTAAGAAGCAGATGAATATTGGGCTTTCAACACTTACACTAAGAGTTTGTGTGTAGATTGGATCTTGATTACTAGGTTGCTAATCCTGAAAAATCAATCTTATACCATGTTAACAAATATAGTTGGAAAAGCAATTAGAGAAACAATATGAAGAAGTTGAAGAATCTTGTATTCATCTCAATAAGAGCAACATGCTCATACAATATAACCCACTTGGGTTTAACAATGATCATCCCTCACTTGAGGGTGATTAACAATAAATCCTAACTCTAAGGATCTAGGAGGGATTCCCTTTCTAGGGAGAGACTCAAATTAACCTCTCTCTAACATAGTAAAAGCTTCACACTCAACACACTAATATCATTAGTTAAGGTCCTCTATATATAGACTAGGTCTAACTAACTAACAACTAATTCCTTATATTTCTAACAGGGACTGCATCCACAGAAACAAGAGGCTGCCTTCCCCATCGCTGGCAAATTCTCTGACCGATGGCATTCACTTCGAGCTTCTTTCCAGTGAGGTTTCATTTCTCTATTGTCTACTATTCCACTCAAACCCCTTTCACTTCCCGAAGGCATTCTCATTACACGTATTCCTCCATACCCATTTTCTTTTTTCGCTTTATCTGACTTCTTTGTCTATTCTTGTGATTGTTGAATGCCAATTGATATCTACTGCAATTTGTTTTTCACGAGAATCTTTTAGTAGAAAATGGTTGCCAAGCATAAGAATGCGCTAAGTTTTATATGTGAGAAGAGAAAAATATCTAATCACGTAGCTCTGAATCTTGGTCCTATTAAGTTTGTATAGAGTATTGCTTCATAGGGTTTATTTGAATTGACCTACCAATAAGCTATATAACATGGGCCCACCTGAGAATGAACCAATGTTTCATGAATCTTGGTGCTATTAAGGTAAGGGAGGGTGTAACATCCTAAATTTTGGGATTTAGAATTAGAAAAATTGTATGGAAACTTACGATAAAAATTTGGTTAAAAATAAGGGAAAAATCCATTTAAATACCAAATGAATTTGTAAAACCCCCAGAAGGCCGTCGAATTTGCAAAAAGACTGAGAGGTGACAAGAACTTTTGAGGGATATGCAAATTCGAGCAAAATTACCCTTTTGTCCTTAGGGTTAAATAATTTAAAAAAGAAAAAAGAAAATACCCCCCACGGTGAGCCCCACCGCCGGTGGCCACCCCGCCGCCGACCACCGCTGCCATGCCGGCGACAGCGCCATCGCGCGATTCTTGGCCCTCGTCGCCGATGGTGGCGGTGGTCGCCGATGGCCGGCGGTGGGGCCCATCGCGGGGTATTTTCTTTTTTTAAAAAAAATTATTTAACCCTAAGGGCAAACCGAATTTTGACCCAATTAACGTAAAGGTATCGTGTCGATCCGTCTTATGATAGTGAATTTTGGCAACCTGAATTAATATTCAGGGAGCCAAAATTTCAAAATTGGCGACCTAAATTTAAGTAGGTCGCCCAAATTCTACAATTGGCGACCTAAATTAAATTCAGGCGCCAAAATTCTCAAATTGGCTGAATTTATTTCGGGTCGTCAAAATTCTCAAATTGGCAACCTGAATTTATTTCAGTCACCACAATTTCCCTTTTAGGCATCTTAAATATATATTTTTTATTTCTTTGATTTGATTTGATTAGTATTATTTTTGATTTCTTTGATTTGATTATTTTTAATTTCTTTGATTTGTTTAGTAAAAGTTTCGATTTCTTTGATTTGATTGGTATTATTTTCGACTTCTTTGATTTGATTTGAATATTTTCAATTTCTTTGATTTGATTGATAAAAGTTTCGATTTTTTGATTTGATTAGTATTATTTTCGATTTCTTTGATTTGATTTGATTATTTTCAATTTCTTTGATTTGATTAGTAAAAGTTTCGATTTTTTTTATTTGATTGGTATTATTTTTAATTTCTTTGATTTAATTAGTAAAAGTTTCGATTTCTTTGATTTGATTTGATTATTTTTTATTTCTTTGATTTGTTTAGTAAAAATTTCGATTTCTTTGATTTGATTAGTATTATTTTCGATTTCTTTGATTTGATTTGATTGTTTTCAATTTCTTTGATTTGATTAGTATTATTTTTAATTTTTTTTTGATTTGATTAGTAAAAGTTTCGATTTTGATTTGATTTGATTAATTTCGGCACCAAAAAATTCTCCTAATATCTTAAATTGTGCAAAAATGTTGATTTTAGGCGTCCGAATGTATTATTACAGGACGCCAAAAATAATTTTTGGACGTCTTGAACCTATTGCAGGACGCCAAAAAAATTTCTGGGGCAAAAAAATTCCCCAAATATTTCAAATTGTGCCAAAAATACTAATTTTAGGCGTCTGAATCTATGTCGGGACGCCAAAAAATTTCTAACGCCAAAAAATTCCCCAAATATCCCAAATTGCACCAAAAATATTGATTTTAGGCATCTTAAATGTATTTCAGGACGCCCAAAATAATATTTTGACGTCGTAAATTAATATTTAGGACATCTAAAGTCTCAAATTCAAGTAAATAATTACAATAATGCCACCGCCCTCACTCTTTAAACCCTTTTTTTTAAAAGGACGTCTCTTAGGGTAGTAGTATTCATATTTTGTAGTAGTGAGATGATTGAAAGAGTTTTGATGAGAACCATGCAAATAGTTTTCTATTTTTAGGCGTAGACAAGTAGCTCCCTCTAACAAATCTCGTATATGCATGTGTGCATATGCAGTAATGTCCGTGACAAAAATCCCTTTATACGGTCTTGCATTAGTGTATAGAATGATAATGAGACGATATGTTGAAAAGGATAAGAGTGTATAAAGGGATTTTTGTCACGGATTACAGCGTAATATGCACACATGCATATACGAGATTTGTTAGAGGGAGCTACTTGTCTACAGCTAAAAATAGAAAACTATTTGCATGGTTCTCATCAAAATTCTTTCAATCATCTCAATACTACAAAATATGAATACTACTCTCCTAAGAGACGTCCTTTTTTTTAAAAAAAGGGTTTAAAGAGTGAAGGCGATGGCATTATTGTAATTATTTACTTGAATTTGAGACTTTAGATGTCTTAAATATTAATTTAGGGCGTCAAAATATTATTTTGGGCGTCCTGAAATACATTCAAGATGCCTAAAATCAATATTTTTGGTGCAATTTGGGATATTTGGGGAATTGTTTTACGCTAGAAATTTTTTGGCGTCCTGAAATAGGTTCAGGACGCCTAAAATCAGTATTTTTGGCGCAATTTGAGATATTTGGGGAATTTTTTGGCGCCAGAAATTTTTTTGGCGTCCTAGAATAGGTTCAAGACGTCCAAAAATTATTTTTGGCGTCCTGTAATACATTCAGGATGCCTAAAATCAACATTTTTGACACAATTCAAGATATTAGGAGAATTTTTTGGTGCCGAAATTAATCAAATCAAATCAACATAATCGAAACTTTTACTAATCAAATCAAAAAAATTAAAAATAATACTAATCAAATCAAACAAATCGAAACTTTTACTAATCAAATTAAAGAAATTGAAAATAATCAAATCAAATCAAAGAAATCGAAAATAATACTAATCAAATCAAAGAAATCGAAACTTTTACTAAACAAATCAAAGAAATTAAAAATAATCAAATCAAAGAAATTGAAACTTTTACTAATTAAATCAAAGAGATTAAAAATAATAACAATCAAATAAAAAAATCGAAACTTTTACTAATCAAATCAAAGAAATTGAAAATAATTAAATCAAATCAAAGAAATCGAAAATAATACTAATCAAATCAAAAAATCGAAACTTTTACTAATCAAATCAAAGAAATTGAAAATAATCAAAGAAATCGAAAATAATACCAATCAAATCAAAGAAATCGAAACTTTTACTAAACAAATCAAAGAAATTAAAAATAATCAAATCAAAGAAATCGAAAATAATACTAATCAAATTAAAGAAATTGAAAATAATACTAATCAAATCAAATCAAAGAAATCAAAAATATATATTTAAGATGCTTAAAAGGGAAATTGTGGTGACCGAAATAAATTCAGGTTGCCAATTTGAGAATTTTGGCGACTTGAATTTAATTTAGGTCGCTAATTGTAGAATTTGGGCAACCTAATTAAATTGTGTCGCCAATTTTGAAATTTTGGTGCCCGAATATTAATTCAGTTGTCAAAATTCACTACCATAAGACGGATCAACACGCTAACTTTCGTCATTTCCCTCTCTTGAAATCGCACACACTTCACTCTCTGCCTCCTTCCCCAAATCTAATATCCCTTTTCGCCGACGTCTCCGCCGTACCTCAAGCTGCTCCATCTCTCATACTCCCCAGCACGTCTCCTCCGTCTCCACCACGCTTCCGGTTGTTCCGTCGTCTCTCATACTCCCTGGCTCTCTCTCACTCCGCCTCCTTCCTAAAACCCAAAACCAAGCTCGTGGGTGCCGATCGTAATACCCAAAAAAAAATCCCTAATTATTTTAAATACAATATTTTGGTAAATAGTGCCTATTAAAAATAGGTGAATATGTGGTCTCAAAATTGAGTAACATATTTATGTTAATTTAGGGAATTTTCTCTAAGAATTGATGTAATCAAAAACCAAATTCTCTAATTTTATTTTGGGATCATAAAATACCACAAAATTCATATTTCTCTTGAATATTATTGTTTGGAAAAAATAATACCTATTTAAAATAGGAAAGTATGTTGTCTCTAATTTTAGTAATTTATTTGATTAGTTTCCTTGAAAATTAAAGAGGCAAAAATCCAATATTATATTAAGGACCATAAGTTGCCCTATGATTATTAAATTAATGCATGGTGCATAAATGACCAAGGTAAACCCAAAAGTTGTGAGGAAATAATTAAGCAAATTAAAGAAAATTGCCAACAATTAGTAGATAATTAAATCTACATTAATTGAATTAAATTCATAAACTTTCATAATTAAATTGATAACATGTGATTATGATTAATATTGTAACCAATCAAATAAGCCTAATAATATTTAAGAACCACTAGTGGAAAAAAGGCTTTTAAGACCGGACAAAAGGGGGTCGTAAGACGGATATGCGACCGGTCTTGTTCCCCGGTATTAAAAGTCTACCATTTAAGACCGGACTCGAACCGGTCTTAAAGAAACTCTTTTAAGACCGGACATTTAAAAACTTAGGTCTTAAAAAGTTGTACTAAATGAAGCCGAAATAATTTTTGTTCGGCCCTAAAGCTCGACTTTTAAGACCGGTCAAACAATAGGCCGCTCTTAAAAGATCGTAATTATAAGACCGGACAAGACACATACGGTCTTAAAAGACCGACTTTCAAGAGTGGATGATAAATACATCCGGTCTTAAAGATTTTTATTTAAGACCGGACTTCTAAATATACCGGTCTTAAAAGACCAACTTTTAAGACCAGGTTTAATATCAAAACTCAAAAGTGTCCCGACCTTTAAGACCGGTCATATAATTACATCCGGTCTTAACAAGTGAACATTTAAAACCGGCTTATTATTTCCGGTCTAAATTTTCCCGAATTTTTCCCCTGTTGTTCTTCCCGATTATATATATATATATACATAAATCCACCACCCAATCCAAGACATAAAAGTCGATATTTTAAGCTACAAACTATGAACAATTATTTGAATAAATTGAATTGGAAAAAGAATACAAATATTATTCACCATGAGCTATTTGGCCCCTTAATTAATGATTACTATGACTACAACACCTAAATTAATTCATACAATAAGATAACTTACTTACAAATACAATAAGTTACAAGTACAACATACATGCGCCCAAAATAATATTCACCATGCCTTCATCCGATTCCCCCACCCAACAACGTAACATATCCTCTTATATAACATGCCCATTTGGATCGAATCCTGCCACAAAAATAAAACAAGAACAAAATTCATAGTCAGTGACATTAACTATGAACATAGATAGAAGGAATATAATATATATAGTTAAAGCCTTAATTAAAGTCTTCAAAGAAATCTGCATATGAATATTACCTTATGAATTGACTCTTTTATAAAGTGATATCTTCCCATATCCCTTCTTGATGATCACTTCTTATGGGTTCATTATCCGCTTCATCTTCTTCGTTCATGTCCAGGTAGACCCCTTGAAAAAGGAGTACTCTCGGGAATACCATAATTTGAATTCATTTCCTCATCAATATCAATGACCCTCTTTCCTTGGAGAGCTACAGACCACATTTTATTTTCTTGATCGGTGATATAGAACACTTGTTTTGCCAGTGCGCCATAATAAAAGGTTCATCTCCAAAACTTCTACCATTGACATCGACTAATGTAAATCCTAGCCGATCGATCCGAACACCATTATTGACATTGACCCACTTGCATTTGAAAATGGGAAATCTAATTTTCACATAGTCCACCTCCCAAATCTCTTCAATAACCCCATAATATGGCATGACCGCCAATAAAGGGCTCTTGTCTTTTGAACCGGAGAAGTGCATAGATTCAGCCTCTAACATAACACCAATCGTTTCCGGATCGTGCTCGTATCATCTAGGGACTTCGTGTAAAATGTATAACCATTGATCACATACGAATTCCAACTTATGACATCAACCTCGGGACCATCTCGCTAACCATTTGATTGTATCGAAACACATTCCTCTCCTCGACCTTTTGTTTGAACCGTTTGCAAAAGTTCGTTATGCTCCCTAATCAACCTTTGTTCGTCATTCGATGATTTTCTTTCCTTACAATTTGCTTTATGTGCAGCTATGCCGGCTTGAACTTCATCGACGTTATTCAAGATGTACAAGTGGACTAGTGACAATTCATCGGGATCCACACTCTTTACGGAAGCCCCTCGTCTACCCCCATCGCATGCCGACGTTTTGGAAGCCCAATATGTCTTACTTTGGCCAAATAATCTTGACAAAATTCCATGGCTTCTTCGAGACATATTTCGAACAATCGATGCTTCCGTAGGTATGCGTTCTTCACGTACCCTTTTAGGAATTTCATAGATCTTTCAATTGGGTACATCCACCGTAAATGGATAGGGCCGCACATCTTTATCTCCCTCACTAGATGAACAATTAGATGAACCATGATGTCAAAAAATGTAGGAACAAAAAGCTTCTCAAGGTGGCACAAGATAAGATATCCTTCATTCTCCAATTCATCCAACTTTTCAATCTCAAAAACTTTACGACAAAGCGCATTGAAGAAGACACAAAGTCTAGTCAAAACGACCCGAAGATCATATTCGGCGATGCCTCGAATAGCTATTGGGAGTAGTTTGTTGCATCAAGACATGACAATCATGAGACTTTTGGCCTACTAATTTCAAGTCCTTCATCGATACAAGCCTCTTAAAATTTGAAGAATACCCCGTGGGAACTTTTGTGCCATGTAAACACTCACAAAAACTTCGTTTCTCATCCTTAGACAAAGTATGAGAAGCCGGGGGACAATAAGTTCTCTTCCCATCTGGCCTTGGATGTAACTCTTCGCGTATTCCCATTGCTATCGATCCAATCTTGCCTTCACACCATCCTTGGAACTACCTTGTATGTTGAGAAGCGTGCCGACAATACTATCACATACGTTTTTCTCCACATGCATGACATCAATACTCGTGTCTCACATCAAGATTGTGCCAATATGGAAGATCGAAGAATACAGATCTCTTTTTCCATATATTTGTTTCTTTTCTACACTTTGCAGTCTTACCGAATACGACATTGATATTTTTCACCTTTTCATAAACTTGCTCCCCCAATGCCACCGGAGCATCTTCATACTCTTGGCCACCAAAAAGGCTTTCTTCAATCGACGATATGGGTGGCCCCGTCTAAGAAATCTCCTATGTCCAAGATAAACCGTCTTTCTTCCATGTTGAAGTTGATGGTAGCGTGTGCCTTCTTCACAAACCGACATGCTTTATGGCCTTTTACACTATACCCTCGACAAGTTCCCATATCTTTGGGAAGTCGTTTATAGTACAAAATATCATGGCTCGCATTTTAAACACCTCCTTCTTGAAAGAGTCAAAAACATCAACACCTTCGCCCACAACTCCTTCAAGTCTTCGATCAAGGGTGAAGGTAAACATCAATGTCATTTCCCGGTTGTTTCGGTCCCGAAATCAACATAGACAAGCATGATGTACTTTCGTTTCATGCATAACATTGGAGATAAGTTGTAAATAATCGTAGTACAAGCCATGAACTATGTATCTTTGCTAAGGCTTCCATATGGATTCATGCCATCCGTGCTAAGGGCAAGCCTAAGGTTCCTAGGTTCTTCGTAAGTTCGGAAATAATTGATCGATTTTCTTCCATTGAGAAGAATCGGCCGGATGTCAAAGCTTTCCATCAGAAATCCTCTCATCTGCATGCCACCTCAAATTTTTTGCATCATTTTCATTCGCAAACAACCGCTTGAACCTTGGTATGATTGGAAGATACCACAACACTTTTGCCGGCCCCTTATTTGACTTGTACCTTGGGGTTTCACATTTCGGACAACTCGCTCCTCTTCAAACTCTTTTCTATACAACACGCAATCATTCGGGCATGCATGGATCTTTTTGTACTCCATCCCCAAAGTGGACAAAGTATTTTCTTAGCATCATAGTATCGATGCGGCAACACATTATCATCCGGAAGCATGTCCTTAAAAGCCTCAAGCATTTCGAAAAACTCTTGTCGCTCCATCCATGACGTGCCTTCAAGCTTACCAATTTCAATACAAGCATTCAACAATTGGTATTTTTTACACCCACGGTATAGAGGGGTCTCGCATCACCGCACATATTACCATATGCATGTGATTGATGAAAAGCCTCTTCTCCTACATCACGGATAATGTCCTCTATGTGATCATCCATATCCGTGTCATTATCATCAAAGGCCACTTCCCTATGTTGAGACCCACTTGGTATTTTTTCACCATGCCATACCCATACCGTATAAGTCTTACAAATTCCTTCACAAATTAAATGTGTGTGTATAACTTCGGGACTTAGTCGCTCTCATTCAAACATTTTACACAAGGGCAATAAAACTTCTCACCCTCGCATGGCCATTTTGTTTAGCAAATTTTATAAAGTCCCTCACCCCATTCTCGATATTCAACACTTGTCCGTTTAGCATTTATCCAACCGTGATCCATAGTAGAATTCCTATATATATAGACGGAAAGATTTAACATACATATATATGCTCAAATGTCGGTTATGTCTTTTTTTTTTTCCTTTTTTTTCGGATAAACTTGCTCATTAAATGCGTAACGAAGAATAACTTTTGGTCATAAATGTATCGCAGAGAATCCAAGAACCAAAATAAATGCATGACGAGGAAATTAAATGCATCGCGTGAAGGTCTTGTGGACTCACCGTTGTATCATATAAATTCAAATGCGTTTGCTTAGTCTTTCTTCTCCCGCCACGAACGTTGATGTTGCGACGTAAAGAGTACCCTAAAAACATTTATTGGTCAGTTGGGTAGGTCTAAAATGCAATTATAATCTTCAAAATACAATATCCATTAACAACACAAAACCCACAAGAACATTTGATCGATTTCGCTCAACCCAGAAAAACCCAGAACGATGAGCGGGAAAATCATAAAGTTATATAACCGAAACACCTCTTACAGCTTGGTCTATAGACGTTTAGCTAAGGAACCGAGAAAGTGATTGTCGAGAGGTACAACGCGAACCAGCGACGAAGTGGCGACGGTAACCTCGAGTTACACTCTAGGCGCGACAAGAGAAGTTCGAGAGAGGGAAATTTAATATTCCGCGCGATAGAGCGAGACATGTTTTATATTTGGGATTTTATTAAGACCAGGACTTTTATAATCCTCCGGACCTAAATTGAGACAATTAAACCGGTTCATTAAAAGAACACGGTTCTATATATACAACTTTTTAAGACCGCCGTTTTATAATAGTCCGGTCCTAAAATTCTTTTTTGATTTCGAAAAAGGATTTGGCGAGCGCAAAGAATCGAATGAATAAAAATTAAAGGAAAACTGGAGTTTCTTTAATTACATATATTACTTGCATATGCACGTACACAAGAAAAAATACAAAACAAAAACAAGCAGAAAATTATCAAAAACAAGAATCGACTAAACATCTCCTAAAGCTTATTATCCTCCAAAGCCTTGGCGATTTCGGCGTGAACGACATTAATTTCCCCGGGAGATCGGCAAGTTCCGTCTTCGTTGCATCGCCCACAATGCATCACTAGAGGAAAGAGGAGAGGGTCACGGGAGGCATTTGGGGCCAACCGGTTGGAGAGGGGGAGCAGGATGGAGGGGTGTCGCAATCTCTTCATCATCCGAAGAAATAACAATGGGTCCAACGACCCGAGACTCTTCTCGTCACAATAGGACGGACTCTCGATGGAGGAGGCGCACCGTATAACGATCGACGGAAGGCACGAGCATCACGACTAAGAGCACCCTACGAGCGGTTCTCTTGTATCTAACCATGGTTTGAGTTAGGCGAGAGAGGTATGAGGAGTTAATTAATAGAGGAGAAGAGCTGTTCTCGATAGCCACGTACGTAGTTTGGAGTTACGAGGTAGTGAGGAATTAATAAGGAGTTATAGGTACGCGGTATAAAATTCCATTATTTAATATTTTTGCAATTCATTTTATTTTAAGACCGACCTTTTATCATTAACCCGGTACTTATAGGTGTGCGGTATAAAATTCTATTTTTTAATTTTTTAAGACCGATCTTTTATAGTAAGTCCGGTCCTAAAAGTCTTACCCAGTACTTACACACTGTTCAAATGAATGATGCAGAGTCTCTTCGGCTTCCAGATAAACTTCCCAACTAGGCGTCTCCTCGTATTCTGATGAACAATGCGTCTCCTCGTTAAAGCTTAGGCGTTTCACATTGTTCGGGACGGGTTCTCTATTTAAACCCGTTGTTACCGTACTTTCTTCACATTCTTCTCCCCAGTCCTCCGTTTCATCCTCCTCCTCTTCAACCTCGGCCCCCACTCTAATGGCTGCTCCCCCAGTCCTCCGTTTCCTCCTCCTCCTCTTCAACCTCAGCCCCACTCCGCCACCGCCTCCTCCAAATCCGACCGTGAAGCGGTTGGTGCGTCCATCAGGTGGCCGCGTCGATCAAATCGATCGACGTTTGGGCCAATTGGTTCAGCTTGCTCATACCATGAACAACAAGCCGAACATGGTACTCCACGCCAATGACGTGAACTACGATCCCGCTGAAGACGACTCCGACAACTCCGACGACTCCGACGCCCCCTCCCTTTCCGACTACGAGAGGGATTAGTTTTTTTTTGTTGCTTTTTTATTTTGCTTTTTTTTTTTTTTTTTTTTTGTGATCGTCGCCCTATAGGGCGGCGTAAAAAAATTAGTAAATAAAATATTTTTAATTTTTGTTCTCGTGCGAGTTTAGCCCATTATCCGAACCGGAAAGCAATAAACAAGGCAACTATGAAGGACGGATAATGGCGTAACTAAAAAACCTAAAATAAAAGAACGAAGACTTTAGTTAGTAAATCGACGGTCCTAAAAACACCGCCATTTTTGTCGGCTTTGGTTTCCATATCCGATTGCCTCTTGTCCTTTTCATTATCGTCTTTCTTTTTCCGACAAAAGGAAACAAACAAAACAATGTCCTCGTGTAAATCCAACAAAGAAATTCACAGAATACGGTTAAGAACATACAAAAAAAAAGGAGCTTTTACCTTATTCGGACAAGAACAAACAAAGTGACTATTCTTCTCAAGGTTGGACCTTCGTTGACGTCGGTTTTACCTCCCCATGTGAGAAACAAAGTGTCCTTTTCATTATCTTCCTTCTTTTTCCGACAAAAAGACAAAAGACAAAATAAAAGGGACAACGATAATGCCGCCTCTACACATGGAAAGGTAAAAACGATGATAAAGAAGGACCTAGCTTGAGCGTAACGCCGTAACCTCGGTTGTCTTCAACCCTAACCATTTAATTTGTCTCGAAAAGGAGTATTTAAAGGGGAATTACTTTTAAGATCGCACAAATAACAACATACGGTCCTAAAAGTTAAGTGGGGGACTTTTAAGACCGACCTTTTATAATACGTCCGGACCTAAAAGTTCATTTATCTTTTAAGCTTTTAGGAGCGGACACTAAATAAATATACGGTCCTAAAAGTCGGGATACTTAGAAAATAAAATATTTTTAATTTTTGTTCTCGTGCGAGTTTAGCCCATTATCTCGAACCGGAAAGCAATAAACAAGGCAACTATGAAGGACGGATAATGGCGACTAAAAAACCTAAAATAAAAGAACGAAGACTTTAGTTAGTAAATCGACGGTCCTAAAAACACCGCCATTTTTGTCGGCTTTGGTTTCCATATCCGATTGCCTCTTGTCCTTTTCATTATCGTCTTTCTTTTTCCGACAAAAAGGAAACAAACAAAACATTGTCCTCGTGTAAATCCAACAACGAAATTCGCAGAATACGGTTAAGAACATACAAAAAAAGGAGCTTTTACCTTATTCGGATAAGAACAAAAAAAGTGACTATTCGTCTCAAGGTTGGACCTTCGTTGTCGTCGGTTTTACCTCCCCATGTTAGAAACAAAGTGTCCTTTTCATTATCTTCCTTCTTTTTCCGACAAAAAGACAAAAGACAAAATAAAAGGGACACGGTAATGCCGCTCTACACATGGAGAGGTAACAACGATGATAATGAAGGACCTAGCTTGAGCAGATCACGCGTAAGAACCTCGGTTGTCTTCAAATTTATCCATTTAATTTGTCTCGAAAAGATGTATTTAAAATTGACTTTTAAGATCGCATAAATAAAAACGTACGGTCCTAAAAAAAGTTAGGCGGGCGACTTTTAAGACCGATCTTCTATAATATGTCCGGACCTAAAAGTTCATGAAGTTTTTTAAGTTTTTAGGAGCGGACACTAGAGAAATATACGGTCCTAAAAGTCTCATACTTTAAGACCGAAGATTTTGTGGACCTTTAAGACCGGACATGATGTTAATGAACGGTCCTAAAAGTCTCGATTTCAAACACTAAATTAAATAGCTATATCCACCATCCAATAATACATTAAGAAACCCAAAATGGACACAAGAAAATTGTTCGAAAAATTAACTACATTTATGTATTGAATTTTACATTGCCTATGTATATTTACAAATGAATTGTTCAAAAAAATAAACAAATTTACGGAAGATCGATTATTGTTGCTACTGATTATAGTTACAAATGAATTTAGGACATTAATTATTGTCCTTTTTGTGACTCTAAGATCGACCATACGAGATATTCACAAAACACATTGCGTATGTGCTCCGGTTCATCATCGGGAAAGGGAGTTTTGCATTGAAACATCTCGTAACATCAAAGACAAAGAATCGAATTAACTTGCGTGCATATTTCATTTGTAACAAGAAGTTTTAAACTGAATTAACTTGCATAATATGTAACATCAAATACATTTACCTTTGCGTTAATTTAGTATCCCCTCGCCTTGTAATATCATACATGTGTTTCATGACGACCGCCCACATAAGTTGGACGCCGTTGGTTGCCGACGAGTCTAAAAAGAACAAGAAATATATATAAGAGCATATATATAGCTCGGTGACCAAGTTCACAAGGCGGTGTGCTACAAATTAAATATTGTACCAACCCTGGTTTGTACCATATGGGGTCTTTGTCCGAGAAGCACGCCTTTTCTTTTCTAGTCTTTGGAAGGTCCTCATGGCACTATCATCAAAATCACAAATTTATCAATGATTCACTTAAAATTCACAAGCGAGAGATGTCGACAAGGGAATCAAAATGACATGCTTACTCGTTGACGGTCGCACCAACGTAGCTAATGGCTCAGTGTGAGTGGAGCATAAGAAGATAACTTTATGCTCCTCCATGCACATGACGACCAAGCGCAGTGGCGGCTAAAAATTCACATCGGTAAACTATACTCGGTGATATATATATGTAGCAGAATTAAGTGAATTGCGGACAAGATTTTTGATATGTACTGTGGAAGAATGGATAAAAGTACAACTTTCTTTTCACTTCACACACCCTCTTTGATATGTACTCCCGTCTCTCCTCCATGGATGTTTGACTTGAATAGACGGGCACAAGAATCCAAAATCGTTGATCCCGCACCTTTGAACCAATTCATGATGCAAGAACCTACCATAATGACATCGATCGGGAAATATATATATGTATGTATGTCTAAACGATGCATTTAAATGATGTACTCATAGAGAAGATACTTACTTCATAAAAAGTTGAACAACGCATCGGTAAGCTCTGTCGAGGAAGCGGCGAGGACTCAACATCAACGGTGTCAACTTGAACGGGCATAGGATGAGGGACACCTACTACTTCATCGACAAAGCCACGATTTATCCTTAAAATATCCACTTTTCATTAGATCGGATATTTTTTCCCTGGCAAAGAAACCAACTTAGCGTAGGGGATAGAGCTTGAGGAGGGGATGGAGCCCGATGAGGGGATGGAACTTGAGGAGGAGGGGTTGAAGCTTCAGAGAAGTAGAGACATGTACAAGCTTCACCGGCCAAGGGATGAAGGTTCCCTTGACATCACTCACAAGCTTCGGCTCATCGTTTGGAGAGGGAGCGTGCATCAATGATCACCTTTTCAACCGACACTCGACTTCATCATCGGGCATTTGTTGGTGGTGTACGGTTGATCCCAAGTTGTGAAGTCCCTTTTGCAACCAATAATCGTCCATCATGATGATCGGGATCCTCTACATAAAGGTCACAAGGTTGCTCGACTCTCCATCAATGCGCAGCTCCCTCTAGTGCTTTCTTTGCGGTTGCACGAATGGTGAGTGTGTGAAGGGAACATGGTCTACGGACGATTGCTCAAAAGCAGCCTCGCCGACTCGGTTCCTCCTTCATCCGGCTCATCTCGGATTGAAACATTGCGCTCATTGAAGCTTTATTAGCAGCCCGTGCCTCGGTCCATCTCCTCCCGGGTAACCATACTTTGTCTATGGCGTTTGGATGTACCAAAGACTTGCTTTATGCCTACCCGTCCTCCAATCCCCCTTACACGCCCCGGTGATCCGGTTTTTCGGCCGCAACGGCCGAACATCATTCCTCCCGTCCGACACAAAATATCCCTCTCGCTTCTTTGTTTTTAAGATCTTCCCGTAAGATACGGATAACGAAGCTTAGTAATGAAACATGTTTAGTAACTAAAAAATAACAATAACGATACTTACAATTCTTTCAAAGAACTAGACGAGTTTGTTCACTCGTGTAGGCGCCGCTTGGCTTTTGCCGAATATGCAACCACAACTCCTCGCGACGTATTGGAGATGGAGGAGCATGTATCACGAAGGATTGGATTCCGCTTTATCATCCAATCTCTTCCGCTTGGCGACCATCAAATCTTTTACGGCCTTTTGATATATCGCGAGAAGCCCTATGAGGGCAATCATTCTTTCTACCTATCTCCCGTGCTTGTTCCCTTCTTTTTCGTGAATCAGATAGAAAACATCTATTAATTATGAATTCCAGCCATGCATGTCACTAACGAAATTAGAGAACTTCGCTTCATATGAACGTCAATCAAACGGTAGTCAAATTCTTCACTTCATCAAGTTTCAACATTTTATTTAAGGAAGATGTAGAATTGTAGAAGAAATTGGAGCTATGTTTTGTAGTGCTAGCTAGATAGATAGGTTAAGAAACAAAAGAGAATTATGCTTACTGAGAATAATACAAACTTGATCCTTTTTAAGGCATCCGGTGGGATCAAGAAGTCCCATTAGATAGTAACAATTGGGTATATAAAGTTTCCCCCTTTTAAGACTATTCGATCATTTCCTCCTTTGCATAAGACAAACCATTACACAATTAATACCTTCTCATCGTAATTTACCTTTTCAAGGTTGACATATCGACATGCATAGACAAAGGCTTACGTAATAATACAAACTTGATCCTTTTTAAGGCATCCGGTGGGATCAGCTGATCCCATTAGATAGTAACAATTGGGTATATAAAGTTTCCCCCTTTTAAGACTATTCATTTCCTCCTTTGCAAGACAAGCCATTACACAATTAATACCTTCTCATTAATTTACCTTTTCAGGGTTGACATATCAGACTTGCATAGACAAAGGCAGGAAATGTATACTTCTATTCACACACCGAACTATTATATAACTAACAGGATTAGATGAACACAATAACATTCACATATCCGCACAGGTTAATAAGCAAACAAAAGGGAAAACAAAACTAAATATATACTCACCAGAGCTTCAGGAGTGGTCCGCAGAAGAACAAATTGTCGCCAAATTCGTTCATCAATAAATGTGTAAACTTCCCAAGGATGTTTGGCGGGCGGAACATCGGAGAAAATATACGTGTTAGCGAGAAAGGTCTTAAACTTCCTCCACCGATCAGCACAATAAGACAATGTCTTGTCTTTCAACTTCGCATTGATCGGGGACAAGGTGTATGTAACCCGGATAGTCTCCCAAATAGGATCCTTTACATTCTTATAGTCCACACTTTTCCACTCATCTATCAAGATGCTAACCTTTGCCGCGTGCTAGGCAGTACCGACAAAACTATTATATTTGCTTTTATTAGGACCGACGGGTTCCAACCTTGCATCAAACCGAATCTCGAGCTTTGACCCGTAAGTCCGACTTAGGGTCACTTCCATCATTCGTGTGCCTTTTCTACCACGGCGTGCGGGGCGATTACGAGCCTCATTGTGAGATGAAGAGGGTTCGTTCTCACTCACACCATCACACCGAACTGGCGTTGCCGGAACACGAATAGATTCGTTTTCACCGTCCATTTTCGAGACGGGAAGAGAGGAATGCCCGAGCAAATGAGAGAGTAACGGGGGCTGATGGTACGTGGGCGAGGAAGAGAGGTAATGCAACGGGGAAGGGTTTCGGAACGCGAACAGAGGTTCTCCACAGAGTAACAAAAGCTTTCGCGCGAAGAAATGTATAACTTGCTTGGATTTTTAAGACCGGATGAAAAAGAGACGGTCTTAATATTTACATTAATCTCGGTCATATTAAACGTCCGATCTTAAAAGTTTAACCTTTAAGACCGTTCCTTTTAAAACGCCGGTCTTAATATTAATGAACTTTTTTCGTACCGCAAGTATCATATGTCCGGTCTTGAAAGAAAACTTTTAAGACCGTCTTTTTGGTAAGTTCGGTCTTACAACTTTGGACTTTTTATATTTAAATTTTTCCTTATTATGTTTTATGAGAAAATATAAGTACGGCTATATGAGATATATTTAGAAAGTAATTGAAATTTCAGTTCAATTTTTAAGACCGGTGGTATTTTAGTCGGTCTCAATAATGATTTTAAGAGCGGTGAAAAATTGGTCCGGTGCAAGAAGTTCTTTATATTTACGGAACTGCCACCGGTCATTCCTTTAAGACCGGGGTGTCCGTTGTCCGCTCTAAATGAGGCGGTCTTAAAGCCTTTTTTTGCACTAGTGAACACCTTGTTGGAAATAATTAGCCAAAGGTTTAAATTAATTACTTAAGTTAAGGCCTAAATCCAAGTGGTAATTCATGAACCAATAAGAGCTAAAGATGTGGAACAATGGAAACAACAAGCAAGAATGCATGGAGTAAAGGGGGAGATTTGGCAATTTTGTGTGTGTGTGTGTGTGTGTATGTGTGTGTGTAGTGATTAAAGGAGAAGAGCCTTGTTGGCTCAATGAGTGTTCCATAGATAAATATGAGAAGTGGGAAGGGCCAACAAGGCAAGTTAAGAGACAAGGACAAGAGGTGGTGGAACATGGAAGAGCCAACAATGCAAGGTCAAAGGGAGTAAAAGGTGATGATTCATCCTCCCTTCTAGCCATAGAAATATTGTTTATGTGGCATAATAGAAAACACAAGTCCAAAGCTAAGAGGGAAGAGAGATAGCTTGTTGAAAGGGGTTGCTCGGGGCCTATAAATAGAGAGCAAACCTCTCTTCATTCTTCACACCAAACAAGCAAGAGCAATATGAAATTAGAGAGAAGTGAGGTTGAGTGGGAAGTAGCTTGAAGGAGTTCAAGCATAGGTAAGCAAGTTCTTGAGTTTTGAGTTTTAAATTCATAGATAGTTGTGTTTTAATCTTAAAAATTCTAGAGTAGTTTTATTTTCATTTTTTTATGGTTAAAAATAGCTTTATTTAGAAAATTTTATGAAGGAAGGGTTAGGGAAAATTTTCTGAAAGAAAAACACCGAAGTAACGAAGTTTCGCGAAATTTTGTCGGTAAGCGATTTCTGAAATCAGCGATAGAAATGCCAATATTTCTTGTTCAAAATGATGTTAAAAAATTCTGGGAAAATTCATGGTGAAAGTAGACATATAGGGATTTTCAAATATGCCAAGAACATGTTGAAATGAGTTTTGTACAGTGAGAGAGAAATTCTCACAATTTAGCTACGAATTTCTGGAAAAATTCTGGGCAGAGGTTCAAAACTTAAAACCTGGGAGTGAATCGTGTAATCTGGGCAAATTTTATTATTTTTACTTGAAAATAGACATCCTAAGGATTCTAAGGAATTTTACAGATCCTCATTTCTATTTTTCTAGAATTAATTATGATTTTTCAAAGTTAGACGAAATGCTGCCCAGATTTGTACCAGCGTTGTTCTACGAATTTTGAAGGAATGAAGTGAAAAATAAATGTTGCAAGGGCAAAATAGTCATTTGTGACTAAGATATCTATTAGGATATTGTTTGGGAATTAATAAATGCGATATTACCCTCATAGGATATCTGTGAACGCATTTTCGACCAACAAACGTACCGTATTCATCAACGAAGGTACGTTCGCGTACTGTAACACTAACTCTGATGCTTATTGTATGCTTATATGTGATAGATAACTTTACATCTGCTGTGTGCTTATGGGATACATCTGTTGTGTGCTTATGTACTGTTGGGATACATCTGCTGTGTGCTTATGTACTGTTGGGATACATCTGCTGTGTGCTTATGTAATGATTGTTACTGAAACGCCATGAATATTTTTCATACATATACTGTCATATTTAAGCATGAGGTTAACCGTTACTTGAGGTTCAATTCCATTGAACCTCAGCTCCTGCTATAGCCTCAGGATCCGGAGGGTCGGGGACCGAGGATAAGGGCAAGCGAGACCAGTGAAGACCCAAATAGGAGAATTTCTTTTTGGATATGTTTTAGTGTATTTTTGAATATTCGAATAAATGTACCGCTGTAAAGCAATCGATACACCAACGGTGAAAGTTTATCAGATACTCGCTCTTTTAAATTATTCCGATGCTCTTCTCTGAACAAACTATTTGAAAACGCTTTAGAAAATTGGGATGTTACACCGACGGCAAAACACAACGGGATTCAGGTACGTCGGTCTCTAGGTTGTGTAGATCGACAGATTTGGGTTGAGAATGAATCTTCGACAGATCTGGGTTGCAGATCGACGTCCATCTCTTCCTCCGATGGAGGTTCAAATGAATCTGAAATTTGAATTGATTATGAATCTAGATCTTTTTTTTTTTTGGTTGAATCTGCTAATGACATTTGGAATGTGCTATCGACAGATGTATTGTCTTGTAAAATTTGATTTTGAATATATGATTGTAGATCTTTTTTTGTTTGGTTGGAACTGTTAATGACTTTTGAATATATGCTATCGACTGATTTGCTTGGTTTTTTCCATGCTTACCACTGTTCCTCCGTCTTCTGAGGTTGCTCCTCCTTCTGGAAGTATTTCCGGAATTTGACTATTGATTTTTTGATATGCTCTTCTTCCGCGGCCACCCCAAACTGGGGTTTTTTTTTTATTAAAAAAAATGCAATGTGGCGTCCTGAACTGAAATTTATTCAGGACGCCAAAAGTAATTTTTTTTAACTACCTCTCACGAGACGTTCCTAAAAAAAAAGGACGTTAATTGGGTCAAATTTAAGTGTGTAGCTTCAGCAGTATGCTCGAGTGCAAGTTGCTTCAGTTCCTGTACCACCTGAAAATGTGGTCATTAGGCTCCAACCGTTCGCAGTCTACCTTAATCCAATTCCACCAATGCACACATTGGCATGTCCATTGGTTCGTTGTAGTTGTGAATAAACTTGACACTTTTGACAGTGGCAGACTGACCAATTTCAGCTATCAAAACAGATTTAGTATCCTGTGGTGATAGGTTGTCAATGGAAATTGTCCTTTTAACCATCTCTAGGAATGCCGCATATTCTTCTTCTTCTTTTGCTGAAGATCCCATGCATTATTACTGTGTGATAGAAACCAACACAACAGATAAATTTTCTTGATATCCTGTAAACAAGCAACCATTAGCAATGTAAGTCATATATCAGATGCAGGATAGCTCAAAGATGTCTATCAGAAGATTTAGATTCATGATGGTGTAAGAAAAAATTATCTATCCAAAATGTGAAGCAGAATCTGTTACATCTGAAGTACAACTTGGCAAGTAATGGGAAGATCAAACCAACCATATAGGAAAATTGATCTATACAAGAAATCTTCTTCCGCTGCTCAGTGAATTAAATAAGAACAAGTAACCTATCATAGTCATAAGCACGCACACCAAAACATCTTCCACCATACACTTCATAAGCACATAATTCATGGGTAACTTGGGGCTCAGCGCCTTATTTTCATAGGTTTTCCCCCCAATTTTTTCCTTCCATTCTCATGTCCAAGGACCAAACATAATAACATGAGAGCCCACCTAGTTACTGATTTTATTCTCATGATTCTTGACATTACATTTTCCTTTTACGTTATAATTTAAATTTAACGAAACCCCAAGGCCAAAAGAATTGTTAAAGAACGTTAATGATTCAACCTCGGTAGCTGGGCAAAATAACATAAAGAGTCTCTCTATTCAATTGATGCTTCTTTGAATTAGCAGTAGAAGTTATTTTTTTTGACGTGATTTACAGTATAGAAGGTAAGTGTTTTAGATGTGTTTTGTCTATAAATGCACTTTTTAACCTTAACTCAAAGAGGCCATGATTCCCATGAAACATTTGTTCATTCTCAGGCGGGCCCAAGTTACAGCTTATTGGTAGGTCAATTCAAATAAACCCTATGAAGTAGTAGCCTATACTTAATAGCAGGTTAGATTTCTCTCATAATCATTTTCTTATATATTATCCCTCATCATCTTTAAATCATATCCGTCAAATTAATCACAATACTACTTTGACCTTTCTTCCATCTTCCCAATCAACAGCCCAGATGGATTGATAAGGGAAGATGAGAAAAAAGATTAGGAAAGAATCATCTTTGTAACGCCCGTCCTAAATGTGCCTTTATTTATCAGAGGTATAGCGCACATGCATTGAAATAATTTGGACGACTTAATTGCGGAATAAAACTTTTATAAAATAACTTAGTTTGAAAATATAAGGATAAATCTTCTCGCGATTCGAATCTATCCCATAGTAGGATGTTAATACAATAATCCAAAATAGACAAATGATAAACGATAAGGTACAGTCTAACTACTCATTTTTTTCAAAAAAAGTTTCATTTGTTGTAACCCTTACAGCTGCGTCTTTCCTTTTGATCCTGATCCACTATCTATTTCTTTGAGGCGATCTGGAGTTCAAATAAATGAACCCCAGGGGAACTGTTAATCTCATATGCAGGTATGAAATATAAATCACAATATAACACATATATAAGCATAAATAATTCACAGTAAACAAGTCGCACCGTAACCACAGTATTGGCTAAGGACTGCAGCCCTTTAGGACACGCAGCCCCAAATCCATAGCTAGGAAAACAAACATGTAAATCATCTAGCAAACATGATCAGTCATACATGATTACTTACATACAGGCTAATAAGATAACAGTTACTCACCTCAAGCTTGAATCCTTAATTCGTCCAAAGGTGTTGGGACCAGTAGAGGTGTCAAGGTATGCCTATAAACGTTTACTATTGTCATTAGTCACTTCTTTTTCCTAAAGTAACTAACCACGCAAATTAATTTTTAGAGGATTAAAAATGGATTAACCCCTAAAAATTGCCTTACTAATAATACCCTTTTTAATTATCATTAATTAATAATAACACTCTTTTATTTATTATTAATTAATAACTCCCTTTATTATTTATTCACTTTTTACTAATAAATGATAATAACATTTTTTATTTATCTATCTTATTACTTATGCCCTTTCCTATTAATAACAATATTTATTTATTTTATTATTATCATTATTATTATTTTATTAGTTATTATTATTTATCTACAATTATTTTAAACTCTCGGTCTCAAAAGTTTTTCCAATAATAGTTAGTATTACTCTCATATACATTAATCAGTCAAAACATACATTTCTACTACCACTTTCAGCTCTCAACTCAACAAGCTCATATCAATTTCCTTTACTCTCAATTTATTTCCTTAACCATATGAGGACTCCCAAATATACTCTTATTTATAACATTAAAGTACTTTCTTGACTGTCCTTATATACCACGTGGCCCTAACTTGAAATATCTAAAAGTTTCCAACTCTAAGATACTACCTTAGTCATTAGATTATTCTTTTTCCTCATTTTAGTATCCTAATGCATGCTTTTTAAGTCTTTGAGTCCCTTTTACTACATTTAAGAATTCCAAAACAGCAAACTATAATCAATTGTTAAGCTTCAACAATTAATTATAGTTTCTAAGGAGGCATCCATCAAAAGCTTTAACCCTTAAAATAGCTACTAGACATGTAGAGGTAAAAACTAGTAAACCTTTATTAAACAAATGGAACTTAGAACTATCATGGAACTTATAATCAATTGTCTTTCATTTCTTATTGTGAAGTCTAATGCTAATATTCTAATTAACAAAATCCCCTATTTTGGTGTATTCCTTCTAGACCAGTGGCAATAACACAACATGAAATAACTTAATAGACATCTATACATTACCCATAATTCACTGATTTAGCATATCAACAAACGATTTTGTTTTCCTTAACCTTATAGACACCTTCTTGCCTTTTGATAGTAACTCACCAATGACTTTATATATATACATATAAGAGTGAGGTTTCTTATATATATATATATATATATTTATAGATTCACTAACATATCTATTTGTTTTCTCTTTCACGTGTAGAGGCTTTGGTTCCATATCAATAAAGCTTTATATATATACATAGCATTTACAAAACACTCCTCCTATCATTTCATGACAGAAAGTTATCCATGTGCAGCGTATCACTGTTCCTTCTTTCTTTTATATGTAACTATATATATATATATATATATACACTTTCTCAAATAAACAAACCTACGTGACTATGCCTGATTCATATAGATACAAAACAACAATGTATATATATATGTATGTATGTATGTATGTATGTATGTATGTATGTATGTATGTATGTATGTATGTATATATATATTCCATTTGTAGCATTTTGATAGTAAGCTTATGACAGTAAATTTCTATCATGACAGTGATTAAATTAGTAAGCTATGTATTCTTTCTTTCTTCTCATGCCGCAACTTTAAAAAGCCCCTGTTTCATTCCTATATGGCACGTATTAATTCCTATATGGCACGCAAGGGAACGCAAGATATTTTGTGCTCAAGACACTCTTGAAGAGGTTTCTAGAGAATTCCACATTGTTGTAGAACTTTGTACATAAAGCTAGAATTGTGTGGAAAATTCTAGAGACTCCTTTGTAAATATAAATATCTAGATATTTCTAGGGAAGGTTCTGGAGAACAATTCTCCACCGTTAGATGTAATCGATCTTAGCCGTTCGTTGAGGAGGTGGATGCCTATAAATAGGAGGTGCCACCCTCATTTGTATACATCCAAGTGCAATACAAGTTCTTTCATTCTTGCATTCCAGAGCCTCTCTCTCTAGAACTCTTACTCTCTCTCTCTCTAAAGTTCTTTTTGTCTTTGTGTTCTTTGCCTACTTGTGAGGGTTTGGCTGACTTAGCCAAGATCAAGGGAGTGATCAAGCTAAGGGTGGCACGGTTTTGGGTGGATCTTGTCTAAGAACGTGACAACATGGTATCAGAGCTTTGGTTCGAAGCTTTGAGCGTGGTTCGTGGGAGCCATTGTGTAGGCAAGGATGTCGGGCACTATTGAGGACATTATGGTTGGAGATGAGAGGGGTAGGGAGACTCAACCTTCTCACCAACCAAAGAAGGTTCGGGGCACAAGCAAGTCTCACCAAGCCGCGGATGTTGCCACCTTGATGGTAAAGGTGGAGGCTTTAGAGGAGGGCTTGCAAGAGGTGGTTTCTAGGGTGGATAAAGTGGAAGGAGACTTTGCAACTCTCAAGTCTCACACCCTAGAAATATTAGACAACCTGAGGTCGGATCTTGATTCGCACCTTAATGTCGAGGAGGAACGGGCCGAGTCCATGAGGAGACTCGAGGCGAAGGTGATGGGTGCCATCACTGCCAGGATCAGCTTAACTCTCTTAAGGCTTCTTTGGAGAGTCAAGCTAGAACTCCGTTGGGAGCTGGGACCAGTGGAGCGAGGGAGGTAAGGCTGGACCTCCCTAAGACGAAGGAATTCAAAGGTATCCGTGATGCCAAAGAGGTCGAGAAAATGGAGCGATATGCTGAAAGCATGAACTTGGCCAACGACATGGACAAGGTACGCACTGCTTCCTTATTCCTTACTGATAATGCTATGTTATGGTGGCGTAGGAAGCTTGCAGATATGGAAAAAGGCCTTTGCACCATTGCAACATGAGAAGATTTCAAGAAAGAGCTGAAGAAGCAATTCTATCCCGAGAATGTGGTCTATGAGGCCCGAAAGAAGTTGAGGGAACTCAAACACAAGACCACGATTACCGATTATGTAAGGGATTTCACGACTCTCATATTTTAGATCCCCAACTTGATCGGTGAAGAAACATTGTTCTACTTCATAGACGGTCTTCAGAACTGGGCTAAACATGAGCTTCAGTGTCGTGGTGTGACAAATGTGGATGAAGCCATTGCCATTGCCGAAAGCCTTACCGAGTATCAAAGGGGAGAAAAAGGTGAGTCTTCCAAGCCTAAGTCTTACAAACCTAATCAAGGAAACGGTAGGGGAGACAAAGGCAAGGGGATTACCAAGGGAGGACCTAGCAAATCCTTCCATAAGAATCAATATGAGGAGAAGAAGAAGAACAAGAACTATACAATCACCGCTTCGTGTGCAAGGGCTACATCACATAAGCAACCTGTCCCAAGCTCGGTACCTTGTCAGCCATTGTTGAAGGGCAAGATGTACCCAACGAGGAAGGGCCAAGCTCTCAAATAGGTATCGTGTCGATCCATCTTATGGTAGTGAATTTTGGCAACCTGAATTAATATTCAGGGCGCCAAAATTTCAAAATTGGCGACCTGAATTTAATTAGGTCGCCCAAATTCGACCACAATTGGCGACCTAAATTAAATTGGTCGCCAAAATTCTCAAATTTGAATTTATTTCAGGTCGCCAAAATTTCACTTTTGGAGACCTAAATTAAATTCAGGTCGCCAAAATTCTCAAATTGGCAACCTGAATTTATTTCAAGTCACCACAATTTCCCTTTTAGGCATCTTAAATATATATTTTTGATTTCTTTGATTTGATTTGATTAGTATTATTTTCAATTTCTTTGATTTGATTATTTTTAATTTCTTTGATTTGTTTAGTAAAAGTTTCGATTTCTTTGATTTGATTTGATTATTTTCAATTTCTTTGATTTGATTGGTAAAAGTTTCGATTTTTTTAATTTGATTAGTATTATTTTCGATTTCTTTGATTTAATTTGATTATTTTCAATTTCTTTGATTTGATTAGTAAAAGTTTCGATTTTTTTTTATTTGATTGTTATTATTTTTAATTTCTTTGATTTAATTAGTAAAAGTTTCGATTTCTTTGATTTGATTAGTATTATTTTCGATTTCTTTAATTTGATTTTATTATTTTCAATTTCTTTGATTTGATTAGTAAAAGTTTCGATTTTCTTGATTTGATTAGTAAAAGTTTCAATTCTGTTGATTTGATTTGATTAATTTCTGGCACCAAAAAATTCTCCTAATATCTTAAATTGTGCCAAAAATGTTGATTTTAGGCGTCCTGAATGTATTATTACAGGACGCCAAAAATAATTTTTGGACGTCTTGAACCTCTTTCGGGACGCCAAAAAAATTTCGCGCCAAAAAATTCCCAAATATCTCAAATTGCGCCAAAAATACTGATTTTAGGCGTCCTGAACCTATCTCAGGACGCCAAAAAAATTTCTAGTGCCAAAAAATTCCCCAAATATCCCAAATTGCACCAAAAATATTGATTTTAGGCATCTTGAATGTATTTCAAGACGCACAAAATAATATTTTGACGTCCTAAATTAATATTTAGGACATCTAAAGTCTCAAATTCAAGTAAATAATTACAATAATGCCACCGCTCTCACTCTTTAAACCCTTTTTTAAAAAGGGACGTCTCTTAGGATAGTAGTATTCATATTTTGTAGTAGTGAGATGATTGAAAGAGTTTTGATGAGAACCATGCAAATAGTTTTCTATTTTTAGTTGTAGACAAGTAGCTCCCTCTAACAAATCTCGTATATGCATGTGTGCATATTACGCTGTAATCCGTGACAAAAATCCCTTTATTCAGTCTTGCATTAGTGTATAGAATGATAATGAGACGATATGTTGAAAAGGATAACATGATATAGAATTGCTATAACATATGAATTCATACTTCAACTTTCTCATTTTATTGAGATTGACTTTTGGACAAGAATAGTTGTTCTTGGGGTGCAGCTTTGGTCCTTGTCGAAGCCAGAACTGATGAGTTTTGGCCAAAAGTCAAAACTTTAAAAAAAAAAAAAAAAAAAAAAAAAAAAGGCCAAGAATTTTGGCTTGTAAGGGGTGCAGCGGATGGTCCTTGTCAAGGACCAAAGCTGCGCCCTTGTTCTTGTACTGTACTGCCTCTGCAATATGAAACATCTACAAGCCAACAGGAAATAAATTTGACTATCCTTTGTCTGTATAGTATAGATGGTCCTTCTATAGTTTTTCCTCACTTTCAATCAGTAATAGCTGCAAAAAGCAGTTCATTCTAATTCGCGGAAGATCTATATATAGAATGGTCGCTAGAGTGTTGAGTTTTTAGAATAATTCTTTATCCCTTCTATTGTATTGGTATTTACGGTTAAAAGGAAGGGAAAATCTAGATGGGGACTCTTTTAACAGAAAAAAAAAAAAAGAAAACTAAAAAAGGCTTTAAGATTTTGAAAATCCCAAAAAAGGTCCTAGGGCCTTTTCTGGTATATATTCATTAAACGTTAATAACTAAATCAGCCTCATTAACAACTAAATCAATACTCGTTAACAACTAAATCAGTCGCATTAACAACAATATTATAACAACTAAATCAGTCACATTAACAACAATATCAGCCCCGGTTAACAACTATATCAGCCTCGTTAACAAACTAACGTTTTAATGAAAAATCTTAAAAAAGGCCTTGAGGTCTTTTTTAGGTTTTTCAAAATCTTAAGACATTTTTAAAGTTTTTTTTCAGTCAAAAATGCCCCATTTTCCCTAAGGGTATGTTTGTTTGTGGGGGAGGGGGAGGGGAGGGAAGGGGAGAGAAAATGGAGAGAGAGAAAAAGTTATTTGTGGTGGGGCCCACAAAAATTTTCTCCCCTTTTAATATTTTCCCTCCATTTTCCTCCCCCTTCCCTCCCCTCCCCCCAACCAAACATACCCAAAAAGGAATCCTTAATAGTCAAGCTTGGGACACAGATATAGAAACACTCTCCAAGGCAATAGTCCAGCTTTTAATCTGGCCTTGAAGTTGATGGATGATTGAACAGCTAGTACGGAGTTGGTCCATCTGCGAGACTGTTTTCATTTTTTCCCCCGAAAATCAGGAAAATACATTTAAAATAGAGAAAAAGCAAATCAGGGAGTGCAATATGGCAAATGTCAAGTCAACCCCAATGGAGGAATCTTGAATTTAAAAATGTTTTCAAATGAGTAACCTGTCCATGATAGCATTTGAGAAACTCAAATTATTAATATGTATATTGAAGTTGTTAGTTGTAATTATTAAATTGTTATTTTTTATATCTAAGTTGATTATGCATCACAATTAACAATTTCACTATATATATTGATAATTTGAGCTTCTCAAAACCAATAATATTATAGATGATATTTTGAAACCACACATGTCATGCTTTTATTGACTACTTAAATATAGAGAATAACAACCTTAGAATCACAATTAACTTCAATATACATATTAACAACTTAAGCTCCCCAAATGTTGTTAAAGACAAATTGGTCATTTGGAGACATTTGCAAATCTGAGATTCCTCCTATAGGTCTAACTTGATATTTATGATATTGGACTCCTTGATTTGTCTTTTTCCTACTTTAAATATATTTTTTCTGAGATTTTCCTTCTTCTTTTTTTCCTGACTTTTTTCATAATAATAGTTCTATACTTCTATGACAAATGGTAAAAAAAGATGGAATATAAAGCTTCTATCGATGGAAAGGTGAGGTTTGTTCACATTGAGGGGAAAAAAGTGAGCGGCAATGTGGTTTTTGCCCTAAAAATAAAAATTCAAGTTCATGCTCCCAACAAAAACAGCTAATAAAGTAAAAAATAATGGGAAAATCCCAATCAAATCTTGTTGAAATCTCAAAATATACCGCTTAAACTTCTAACAAATTTTTAATAAGGTAAAAAAGCCTAATTAGATGCTCCACTAAATTCAGAATCAAAAAATCCCAATTGATTGGGATTTTCTTAAAAAGAGAAAAATCCAAAATTTAAATTAAGGCAAAAAAAAAAAAAAACCAATTGGGATTTTCTTTAAAAAGAAAATCTAGAAATTTTCTCTAAAAAATGTTTTTCATATACTCTTTTGGGGCCACACCCTAATCATAATCAAGAAAGTATTTTCCGTATTTTCCAGGTTTCTAAACAAGTCTGTTTTTTCTTGCGGTTATAGTACATTGAATGCTTTAAAAAGTTGGTGGAAACTATGTGTCTGTTTCATTGTATAAGTCAAGATAAAACTTATTCTATACACTTATCTCATACCGTAAATTATGTTGAAAAAGTAGTTTCTGCCACTAACTCAAACGGGCTCACGTGCTTCTTCCAAAGCCATTGCACTCTTCTTGAAATCTAAACAATAAAAAATTTTTTTTTTTTCCCAGATTTGATGGCTTCCTCTTCAAGTATTCGTGATTGTCCTTCCAACATAAATGATTCTTTTGAGATTCAAACTCAAGGGCCGAAAGAATCTAACATGACCTTACTCTATTATAGAGCCGTCAAAACGGGCGGCCGGGCCGTCGGCCGGCCCGTTTAACCCCGGCCCGTTACGGCCAGGGCCTCAAAAATTGAAAGAGAGGTGACTTCAGGCCCTGTAGGGCCAGCCCTGCAGGGCCACGGGCTTTTACGGGCCGGCCCTGCGGGCTACGGGTCGGCCCGTTTAGCCCGTTATATATATATTTTTTCTTTTAATGTTGAATTTTGAATGCATTCTCCAAAAATCATGAGGATAGTAATCCATAAGAATTAAGAACATAATTTGTTTTTGAGAACATAATTTGTTTTTGATAGTAAATTACAACAATTAAGAACTTAGATGCTTTTTATATTTTATGTAAGTTATTTGAGAACATAATTTGTTTTTGATTATGAATTAAAGGATTGCTTATTTGTTGGATAATTGTGTTTTTTGGATATAAATGTTGACAACATTTATTTGATAAATTAGAGCTTTAATTGTTGTAATTTACTAATTATATTTCTTTGAGAAAAAAAAGAGAGGAAAAATAGTTAAAATTTAAAATAATAATTTCGGGCCGCGGCCGACCAGCCCGGGTGTTTCGGGAGTAGGGCTTTAAAAACAGTGTTTTTCTTACTCCAAGGTCTGGAGGGCGGCCTTGATGGGCCCAGGCCCATCACGGGCCCGGCCGACGGCCGGCCGGCCCTAATTGACGGCTCTACCCTATTATACTAATTCTATATTGGTTTTCAGAACAATACTTTTGCTAGAGTAATCTAAAAGCATTCTTTCAATTATCATTGAATTTGTAGAAATCGGGCGCATTGATTTTTTCCCCACTTTTTTTGTCCAATTTGCTATGGTCTCATAATTCTTTTAGAGCTGAATAAGTTCGAATCCCAAGAATACAATTATTGGGATAAGCAAAAAACCTTTACACCCTCTAAACCTTGAAAAAATTATATGCTTAGTTAAATAAAAAAAATGTACCACTTTGGTCCTATTTATAAGTTCATTTTCACTAAAAAAAATTGGTTCTATTTATAAGTATAGTTTTATGTAATAAATGAGACTATGACAGTTTTATCTATATTAATTGTACTTATGATGATAGAGAGAAGAAATAGTTGAAAAACACTCAATCATAAATGAGGGTAAAGTTGAAAATTTACCCCATAATCATTGAGTTAACTACATCTCTTTGGTATGTGAGATTTGGTCAAACTGCACTTATAAATGAGACCAGAATGGTATAATATACCAATAAACGGTTGATTGACGTGATAAATGACCTTACACATAAAAGAGGAAAAATATAAATTCAAATATCTGTAAGCACACTTATTAGGAGAAACAAAAACAATTTGTGTTCTAATTAGTCAAATTAAAAAATGTATAATATACCAATAAGCAGTTGATTGACGTGATAAATAACGTCACCCATAAAAGAAGGATGATATAAATTTAAATAGCTAGAGCCGTACTTATTAAGAGAAACAAATACCATTTGTGTTCTCGGTCACAGAAGCGAAACTCTGTCCATATAAAAAAAGTTACTGTATAATGTGCCGTGGGTCATAATAATCAAAGAATTGACTTGTTGCCGCGGGAAAAAAGGCATTTTGCCTGCTCTTTTATTTTCAACTTGACAGGGGCATTCTTGTTATTAAATAATATTTCGAAATGTCTAATTTTTTTTTGATATAATCGAAATGACTAATTAAATCTCTTATCTTTATTAAGAATTGGTTAGTTTGTTAAAAATGTGGGTATGGTAGTGAAAAATCGAAATGATTTTTATCTTTATTAAGAATTGGTTAGTTTGTTAAAGATGTGGGTATGGTAAAAATAATGAAAAAATCGTAGTAAAATCTAGTAAAATCGTTTAAAAAACTTAGTAAAATCGTTTAAAAATAAAAAATCGTAAAAACATAAAATCACAGTAATAAAATAAGTTTTTAACTAATATGAATGTGGTCCTAAACTTAATTTTTGATAGTTTAATCGGAATTTGTTTAAAATTGACCCCACAAGAAAACGAAAAAAACAAAAGAAATAACCGTCACTACAAGAAAGGTTCTGGAGGGACCCATCTAAGCAGGAAGCTGCCTTTCCCGGCCGCCGGCGAATTCTCTTACCGACGGCATTCATTTCTTGCCGCTTTCCGGTGAAGTTTTCGTTTGTCTCCTGGGTACTATTTCATTCAAAACCCCTCTCACTTCCCGAAGACATTCTCATTACACATATTCCTCCATACCCATTTTCTTCTTTCGCTCTCTCTTGCTTCGTCCCTGGCTTTCTCTCTTGCTAGTTGCAGGCGCTATATTTTGCTCTGTCTTGTCCATTTCTTACATTTGTATGATTTTCCCCTCCCCCTACATCGCTGCAGCCAAATCGGAACTGTGTCTCTTTCGGTTTTACTTTTGTCTGTTCTTTCTTATTTTTACTCTAGAAATCACATAGTCTGTTTTGTTTTTATTTCTACTTTGTCTGTTCTTGTGATTGGTTAATGGTCCCCATGATATTGACTGCAATTTGTTTCTCACGAGAATCTTTTGGTAGAAGGTTGTTGCCTAGGACAAGAATGCGCTAAATTTCACAAGTGAGAAGAGAAAGGAATTCGAAGCAGAAATATCTAATCACGTAGCTCTAAGTAACTTGGTGCTATTAAATGTGTCTAAACTATTGCTTCATAGGGTTTGTTTGAATTGAGCTACAATTAAGCTGTAAATTGGGCCCAACTGAGAATGGACGAATGCTTCGATTGGATAAAGAGATTCTGTATGTTTAATTGCTATTCAGTATTTTATGTGTTGTTGTCATCATTCGAGGTTGAATAATAACGGATAAGGAAAATGTAATGTCAAGAAACATGAGAATAAAATCAGTAACTAGGCGGGCTCAAGTGTTATTACGCTTGGTCCTTGGACATGAGAGTAAAAGGAACAAAAATTTAACACATACTGTGAAAATAAGGCACTGAGCCCCAGTAATCCATGATTTATGTGCTTATGAAGTGTATGGTAGAAGAAATTTTCCGTGTGCGTGCTTGTGTGATAAAATCTTAAACCATATGATAGGTTACTTGTTCGTATTTGATTTATTGAGCAGTGGGAGAAGATTGCTTGTGTAGATTAATTTTCCTGTATGTTTGGTTTGATCTTCCCATTACTTGCCCAGTTGCACATCAAAAGTGACAGATTGTGCTTAACATCTTGGATAAATAAATTGTTAACACCATCTTGATTTAAATAGACATGAAATAAAAGATAAATCTAGATCGGCTGATGGACAACTATGAGCTATCCTATCTCTGATATGACTTGCATTGCTAATTGCATAGCCTGTGATTGCCCTAACTTTGAATTGTGGTTATTCTCAGGTTTCTATCACTGTAATCCATGGGGTCTTCAGCTGAAGAAGAAGAATATGCTGCATTCCTAGAGAAGGTTAAACGGACAATATACTTTGACAACCTTTCACCACAGGTTACTGAATCTGTTTTGATATCTGGGATTGGTCAGTTTGCAACTGTCATAAGTGTCAAGTTTATTCGCATCTACCATGAACCAAGCGACATGCCACTGTGTGCATTAGTGGAATTGGATTCTCCTGCTAAGGCCCAAAGAAGTGATATCGGTGATATCACAACGTCCTTTCATGATGTGTGGGATGCCAAGGCCTGTAAGGGCACACCTAGCTGAACTGGAAATGTTCGATGATCGACCCAAGAAGCCTGGCAGGAAGATAGAATGCCGATGGTTGAAGTCTGATGACCCTAATTTTAAGGTGGCACAGGAACTGAAGCAACTTACTCTCAAACATACTGCCGAAGCTACACGCTTTATGGAAGTGAGTTCATTCCTCTTTACTTATCGCTAATTCCAGCCATACCAGAATTAGCCTACAGGAGTAAATATCAGGAGTATCTTATTTACCAAATTAAGTTTTTTGCTTGTCATATGTCATTGATACATATGGTAGTTTTCTAGGTTTTCTCTAGATTCTCACTTATGTCAACGCTAATATATTATTTTAGTGTCCAATTTGTTTCTGTAGTTTCTTTGTCTATGAAGCAATTAGCAATAACTTAATTGTTGGATGATTGTTTTAGTTACTTGCGATTCTGTGGGAAATATCACTGGAGATGGTGAAGTAATGTGATTCTTACGGCAGTTATTTATAATTTTACTCAACCCCTACTGATGTATATATTGGCGACTTCAGGTACTGAAGTGAAAGTAGTGAAAATTCCAGGACTGAAAGAATTATCGAACATTAACAAAATCTTCTGGGAACATAGTATTCTTGTTCCCTGGGAATTTAGAAAAGAATAAAATTTTTTTGAGACACTGGTTGATATTGGTGCCCATTGTACAGAAACCTTTGATACTTATGTTAACTGTACTCAAAACATGTAACCAGCATCACCAGCTTCTGTCACTGTGTTGATTGCCATATTCCTTAGTTGCCTTGTCCTTTAGTCTGCAAGTTGGAGACTACTCATTTTCATGTTCAAATGACCGCATTAACTCTTATCACATAATGCCAAATATATTCCCTCTAGCCCCATTTTCCAATTAGTGAGAGAATATGATTGAAAGAGAAACATGTCTGTATGAGAGTTGAAGAGTTCATACTACTCATTTGATAGAGAAAACATTATGTTAGTTTATATGCAGGCTAACACATTTATTTTTGGCTGAACTCTAAATCATTCAGTTGGAAGATCTCTATAAATCTGTGGTACCGTTTCTACAGCATCAAAGAGATGCTTTAACCTATGGCTGGATAATAGTTGTTATAAATGTCCATGCAAAATACTTATAGTGAGAAACAAAATATTCTAAAGCATGTTTCATTTTGTAGCTACAACTAAAAGAAGAAGAGGAGCTTCATAAGCAGCAGACAGACAAAGTTAATGACCAATATGGCAAGTTAAAGAGAATCAAAAGCGTTATGGCTGATGGAACTGTCAAACGTTTGGCACGCTACTATAATCTGCGTCTTCCAGATGATTGAAGGGGTTTTGACGAGAACCATGCAATTAGTTTTCTATTTTTAGCTTTAGACAAGCATCCACCTCTAAATCTGGGTAACAAATCTCATATATGGGTACATGTTATGTTGTAATCCGTGTCAGACATCCATTTATACGGTCCCGCATTAGTGTATAGAATGATGATGAGATGATATTTTGAAAAGGATAGAACTGCTACAACATATATAGTTCAACTTTCTCATTTTATTGAGACTGAATTTTTGACAAGAATAGTTGTTCTTGTAGTGTACTGCCTCTGCAATATGAAACACCTACAAGCCAAAAACTTGTCCATTATCACTCAATCTATATTCTATGTTTTGGAGGCCAACAGTAAATAAATTTGACTATCCCTGTCTGTATAGTTATCCCTATTGTCCCTCAATAGTTTTTCTTCACTTTCAATCAGTAATAGCTGCAAAAAGCAGCTCATTCCAGATATCTGTCAGCCCGGCAACGCACCAATGGGTACAGTCCATGCCTTTGAATCCATTGTAAGAACTAGGGTGTGAATCTTTTCTGAGCTGTGACAGAGTTGTTATGTTAAGCAGATGAACAGGTTTTGTGATTTTCTTCAACACATCCATCACCACAAATGCTGCGGGAGGCAAACCGCCCGGGTAAGTTGATCCACTCATTGGCTCAGTTTCCTTTGCACAGTTTGTCTCTTCTGGGTGATTCCAATCTGATCCACTATATTATATGTCGCATGTTTAGCACAAGTAGAGTTAGTATGTTGCTTATAAAACTGATCTTGCAACTTTGAATTAGGCTTATAATAAGACATAGTGTGAAACTTACTTGTAATGAGAAGGTGAAACCCCTTGATAAAGTACTTTGGTTTTGGTTGTGTCTACCTCTGAATTCACCCAATTAGCCCAAGTTGTCAGACCCTTCTGAAATGCAGCCATACGATCCATGTCCTTGAGTATCTTGCCATCCACTTGAACGTAATCCCATCTGCATCAGATAATATCCATATCACTAGTCTTATTTTTACATGTTGATATAGGTTATGTGTTTTCTCAACTTCTCCTGAACCTAAAAGTTATCTGTGAATTGGCTGGGTGTATTTGGAATTTTCTTTTACTTGTTAGAACACAGTTAAAAAATTATCTTTGTGAGTTTTTGGGTAATATCCAAACCACGGTTTCAGAAGCCGTTTTCTGCAAGCCGAGACAAAACTCATCTCACATCTTTACTTCGTAAATCGTAAAAGCTATTTCCCAAATAAAGAGGGGTGTTCCTTTTGCTCGGATCCTTTTTTAGAAGTCATAGTCTTATGGGGTATTAAGTTATATAGGAGTTTGTAGAATCATACGGTTGCTTTGGTCCTCTACGGTACCACCAGTGCCAAGTGTTGAAGACCAAAATGTCCATGTTCTTCCATATATCTCCATTCTTGAGTGAGTCAAGCTTTAAGACTCGACCAATCTTCTCCTCTTCAATGTCAACCAAGTACAGAGAATGAAATACACTCACAGAAACACCATATTCCTGCAGGAGAAAGCCCCAATTGCTTCAAATTGTAACATAAAAACTCTGACCCACAAATATAAATGACGATCCTGATTCATGAATATGTGGTAATTCTGCATTTTTGTAGTTCTGAAAGACAAGGTAAACTATCCAAACATCATTTTAAGTGTTGTTGAAATCACACATATACCACCTCTTTAATTTCATCATTTCAAAATATATACAAACTTATCTTAAAAATAAAGTTTGCATAATTTCAATAAAACTTGTAATTTTTGCTTGTTTTTAGGAAAAAATTGTTCAGGTTTTGGAAATAGATATAAGTTCTGACATTGCAGCAGAACTCAGGATGAGCCATTGTAAGTTATACATTTAGGCTTTGAAGAGTGCTTTGCATAATTTGAAATATAAAAAGAGGTGGATTAGAATTTACATATCTAGGATGTATCTCTAGTTATGGAAATAGCTTAGGAACCTGGAAAGTAACATTAGTGATAGGTTCATTGGTCTGCTGTAGTGTTGCAGATTGAGGTACTGCAGAATGAAGCAAGCAGACTAGTGATTGCCACTGGTTTAGACTCAGAGAGTCACCAATGAACATTATGTTCTTCCCCTTCATTTGCTCCAAGAAACTTTTCCCATCAAATCTGTAAAAATCAGTACTCTACATTAGCAAACAAAATGCTCATGTATCTCAGACTATTATTACATTTTAACTCAAATCTTCCTCAGAGTCCTGATTACAAGTTGGAGCTGGAGGTTTCATAGTTAATGAAATTATTTTGGGTTGGGGCAGAATAGTTAATGTTAATGGTGTATCTACACAATCTCTTTGGTAAAATATATCTATATATGTTGTTATAACAACAATAACAACAAAGTCTTATTCCATTAAGTAGAGTCGGCTACATGAATCGTATGATGCCACCGTACTCTATCAACAACTAAATCCTCAGATAAGTTGTTAACTTAGGTCCCACTCAATGACTTTATTGAACGTTCTCTTTAGTCTTTCTTTGCTCGTTTTCATAGGATTTTATGTTGTGTAATCCACATTTCTCACTAGTACCTCTAACAAGAGGAGCATAAAAAAATAAAGAGATTTGGACCAAGAAATTTATTGCATATTGTTAAAACATATAGTAAATTTACGAGTAATGAATAGCAAGGGACTTTGATGTTTAAGGACCACATGCAGTTTAGTTGGGTTCAAGCTGTGAAGAAGATATAAGTTGTTGTCGTTAGTTGTACAAGTTGTTCATGTCGTCTCAAGACAAGTAACAAACCAACAATATTGACAAAGTGGCTTGATAGTTGTGTTTTTTTGAAATTAAAAAGGGCAATTAGGTTGGTCGGTCATGATTCAATCTATATGTTACACGTATTGAGGAACATAGCATAAAGACACTCCACCAATCCTACCTATTTTGACTTAAATTGCTCCGTATCTTTCTGAATATTTACAGATAATACTGTGACCTTTTAATGATTTTCTTAAGATTTTACGCAAAAGAATATATAGAAATCCATTCTATTTATAAGTCATGAACAATGCATTTTATCTTTGTGAAATAGTAATTCAATATAGCTATAAAGTATATTCAAATAATCCTCAAATCCGATTTAATAGTATATGTACTGTACATAATTAGGCTTGCATATAATTATCTGCATAAATTTAAAAGTCCAAATAATTTATTATTAAATTTTTAAGGTGAAGTTGAATTATAAAATTCTAAATTTTCAAAAGTTTCATGCAAGTCATTTAAAATAATGTATGCAAACACTTTTTCATAAGGATGAGGGACCATTGTCATAAGTTATCAAGCGGGGCATTAATTATATTTTTTTAAAATATTTCCCTGTTTAAAGCTTAATGCAATTTTGCTGTTTCGCTTTTCAAAATATAGTTCATGATTTTAAATATGGGTGAATGGGTTTTTTTTTTAAAAAAAATATTTTTATTTAATGATCTGACCACCTCTTCTAAATTTCAATAGGTTTAGTGGGGTAATTGGAAACGCTTTGTAATAAGAAGAGGGGAAAATCAGTTCCCAAAATAGCAAAAAAATGTCAAAAAGGCCCAAGAAAAAGTCACATGTCAAAAAAAGGCTCTATGACCTTTTCGATATTATTTCATAAACGTTAACAACTAAATCAGTCCATTAACAATTAAATTATTACCGTTAAAAACTAAATCAAGTAGTATTAATAACAATATCTTAAGAACTAAATCATTCTTATTAACAACTATATTAATAGGAATTTATATATATATATATATATATATATTAGGAAAGGGTTAAGCCGCAACCCAATCTAACGTTTTTATGGAGTCTTTTTTGTTAACAACTAACGTTTTTTTTTAAGGTTTTTTTAGGCGTTTTTTTTTTTAAGTCTTTTTAAATATTTTTTTGCTAGTTTGGACTTGAGATGAGAAACACAAGTCATCTTGCTTTTATGCAATTAAATTAAAAGCACGTTCGGATTAGGAAGTGCTTTCGGCTTTTACTTTCCTATCATTTTCTTCTCCTTTACCTTTCATCAGTATTACATATTGACATCAAAATTTAATAATAAATAATTACATGGAAATAAATTTATAGAATATTATCATAAAAAAATCATTTGTTTTTCCTATATTTGTAAACTATTCAAATTAAATTTTAGAAATTAAATTTATTTATGAAAAACCTCAGTTGGTTTGGGCCCCACCGGCCATCAGCATTGTGTGTGTGTGTGTGTGTGTGTGTGTGTTTTTTGAGGTGTAAGGATGTTGGGGCATCATGTGAACCTAATCTTTGTGGTCGCTTTAGCATATAAAGACAGACACGTGATACAACCAAAGGATGTTCCAAGCACAAAACTTTTTTGTCACGGGACAACCACCAAAACGCTGTTTTATGTATTTATTAATTATTAAATTACTAAATAAACTTGTTTCACTGATTGTAAATAAATAAACTACAATATTTTATATTTTATACTCACTGATGATTGGTAATTATTAGTTAAAGGGTATCACATGGTATTATTGATTATACCACCAAGCTATAAAAAATGGGGTTCACATGCTTTGAATTTGCAATTCCTAGTGACAACTAATCACTCTATCGCAATCTGTGGTCAACAAATTAATAAGTGTCTTCAACTTCTCTCCTCTTTTTTTTTTTAAAGGGTGATTTTTAAAACATGATTTCAAATTTTAAAATCTTAAATATTTTATTTTTCAATAAAACAAATTCTCAATTATTTTAATGTTCTTATTAATCCTATTACTGTTGGTGTCAATAAGATTTTAAAGATCAAGTAGTATTTTTCTAATTTTTTTTTAAAAAAAAATCTCATCATAACAGCTTTTAAATAAGGGAAAAGTTTTATAATCGCTGGAGATAAGTTATCTCTAATAATTTCCTAAAATATGTTGTTTTAGATTAATGAGGGTGTATTTGTAATTTTAGATGAATTAATGAATGGTGCAAAATTACAGAAACACTCTTCATTAATCCAAAACGACGTAGTTTTGGAGGTTCTTGGAGATAACTTATTCCGATGGCGGAGAAATCCTTTACCCTTTAAATAACTTGTCTCCATAATAAATACTCTAAATAATTAAAAGCATGGCTTTTGATTATTTTTGAATTATTATTTTTTTTTTCATTTTGGACATCAAATAAAACTGGAACGATAAAGAGAAGATTAACATGACCCCGGTGTAAAGATGACACACCCTAATTGAGAACTTTTATTTGTAAAATTTTTTTTAAAAAAAAAAAAATTAACCCAAATTTGCAAATTCTTTAATTAAAATTAGGTAATTTTACTAAAAAATGTAGTCCTGAACTAATACCTGGAGACTCCACAATGATTAAACCATTTTATTTAGATTAGAGATTTGCAAATTTAGTATAGTTTCTTGCTTTTATATTTTAAAAGAAAAAGATAAAGGAAAGAGATAATTAAAGAGATGGAAGAAAGAGTGAGTTGGCGGTTACCTTGGCAAGTCGCAGTGAGAAGGTTGCCACCGGAAACTGAGATAGAGCCGATCGGGACGGCCATACTTGACGCAGTCAAACTCGCTGCGAATGTGACCACACTTGGTTGAGTCGTACAGAGGATACGATTCATCCTTCACCCATTCTCCTTCATATCTATCACACGAAGACGAAGACGAAGCTCTTCGTCTCCATTGATTCTGATAATGGTGGCGGTAATGAAGAGCAACACCACCACCACCACCACCACCTTCTTCGGTGCTCTCCACTAATAATAATGGCCACACCCAAATGAGGCCCACCAACCCCACTATCAAAATCCTTCTTCTTCTTCTTCTTTTTTTCTCACTACCCATCTTTCCCTCTCTCTCTCTCTCTCTACAGAGAGTTGTAGTTTAGCCGGTGGGAATTGAGAGATTTATAGGCTTTCTTCTTCCATAGATACTCCTCTGGTCCTGTATACTCCTCCAGTTTCATTTTTTAAAAATATTGTTTAATATTTAATGAGTTTTTTTTTTTCATTTATACCCCTCATTAATTATAAGATTTGTGATATTTATGTTTATTTTATTTCTCTCTCTTACTAACTTATTACTTGAAAAAAAAAAAAGTTTATTTCAAAAAATTTATTTTTAATTAATTTTTAACCGATTTGGTTATCGAACTCTTATAAATAGGATTGGAAAAAATATAAAAAGAGAGAGAGAGGAAATTTTTTTGGTCATATTTATAAAGTAAAGAAAAGCTTTTTATATAAATGTACAATTTTATTCATTTATTATTTATTATATATATATATTTTTTTTTTTTACTTTAACCTATATTAAATAGGGGTGAAACTAAAAAAGTTATTGAATTTTATAGTATAGTTGATGAAATTATATATTTTTCTTAGTCAATGTTGAGATTATGACTATAGGAGTAGTGCCTGTTAGCTTAGCTGTCTGTGTATTTATAAATGTACCAGGTGAGCCGTGCTTGTTAGCTTAGCTGTCTGTGTATATATAAATGTCACATTTGACTTGTTATGTTAAGTTTTGGGTTTATTCATTGTCATATTTATTGTTCAAGATATTACCAATAAATTCATTAATTAAAAGTATGCTAAATAAATCCTACTTAATGAGAAGCCGTTTAGTTTGTTTCCTTCCCTTATTTATCTATTTTCTTTTTGGTGCATGCACTTCCCTAAATTAATTTAATTCTCTTAATTTAGACACTTTTTATTTTCTGAGTAATATCTTGGGTTCATTTTCAAGAAAAATTTTATATGAATGTATGATTTTTCCCTTCATTTATTATTGTATTGACTTTGTTCTCATAGGGTATAATGTTTTTTATTTGATCGAACGTTTCTCCTTCAAGGCTCTAGCGTAAAGGGTTCTCACATTTCCTAACAAATGTATTCTTCGCTATTCGGACTTGTATTTTCCTCTTACGGAGTGATACCTCTTATCATTTTAATCAACAACTTTTCAATTCTCATGAAGTATAATGTACCAGTATATTAAATAGAGGTATAGTTAAATTTGATGGAAGAGTTAATGAAGTTTAATATCTTTATTTATCCATAAAAGAGGCCAATCAATCTCACTATCAAATAAAAAAGATTTATTCCTTATATCAAGGACCACCCCTATAAAAAAAATTGTTTTTCATAAAAATGACCAGATGAAGTATTTAATGATAAATGTATATTTGGACAAATTAAAATATTTACTTTTAAGACATTAAGGAATTATTCTCTTTGCTATTATGAAGCATTTTTAAGACATTAATTAATTATTCTCTTGGGTTTTGCTTGCTCTACTTTCATAATTACAAATACAAAGAGACAACAATACATAATAAATTAATTAAGACAACACAGCAGACCAGTACATAGTAAAAATCAGATTCCACACACTTATACATATCAATGTCATTTATGTATCTGTATATATTAAAGCCAAAAGTTTAAAACCTACTTGAAAACTATATATATATCGAAACATCGAATTGGTTTTGAAATTTAAACCAATTGAACAAGCAAACCACAAAATGTACTAAGCTTATACCATTTGAGCCGAGGAAGTCATGTATGCGTCACCCACTGACGAAGCATAGTGGTCGCCAGCTCTTCAGCGACTTCTTCCATTTGTATGTAAAAGCAAACAATTGACCAAGTTTGATATATATTGTATATATGTTTGACTGAATATATATATATATATATGAGCAAATGCGTTTATATGCATATTCAACTTACTGCTTGAAGGTTTTCATCATGAATGGTCGATTGCTTGGTTCTCTGCTAAAAGGATCATAGTGCCAAATCTTTTTTTTTTTTTTTTTTTAAACAGGGATTTAGTACTATGAGCATTCAATGTGCCCCAAATACAATAATAGATCACAAAATGATGACAATTAGAAATAGGGAGAATGACGAATAAATACTAAATGAAATTTCAAAACCCTCAAAAAGTATGTTAAAATTTGTAAAGGATATAAAGGTGACATGGATTAAGTTGGGATTTTAAAATGTTGATGAATTTATCATTATGCTCTCTCTCTCCCTCTCTTCCTCCTCCTCTTCCCACCGCACCACCACTCACAAAGACCACACCCTCTTCTTTTCTTCCCACCATAGTGATCGTGAGACCTCCGTCTTCAACCTCAATCATCGTCTCATCATCTTCAACCTCCCTCGTCAAAAAACTAGATCAAAAGCCAAATCTGCAAAAACACCATATTCATCTTCAACCTCAATCGTGTCATTTGTATTCATACTTTCCTTCCAGATCAATTGCGCACAACCTTCTTTTTTGTCTGTTACATCTTTGCGAACTACCCCCTCTTAAGTTGAATAGTATTTGGGTTTCGAAGAAGAAGAAGAACAATAAATGTGAAATTTAATAAAAATTGTAATGGGATTAATAAATTCATAAAAGGGTTTCAAAAACTTGTAATGGATTTAACAAGTTATTTACTTAGGTCAAAACATGTCAGGATGTATTCTCAAAAGCTTCGTAGTATGAACAAAATTCGTAATGAGATTAATAAGTTTATGTATAGGTTTCACAACTCTCTTAATGGGTTTAACAAGTTCATTCATTAAGTGAAAAACATGTCACTCTGGTTAAACCAATATATGAGCAATATTAACAAAACTTGTAAGGGGATTAACAAGTTTATGAATTTGTTTCACAACTCTCTTTATAGGTCTAACAAATTCATTTTCCACATTATAGAACATGATCATTCCCATAGACATAACTTTAATTACATTGTATATTAGATAAATAACTTTAAATACATTGTATATTAGACACATAACTTTAATTACATTGTATATTATATACAGAACTTTAATTACGCTTTCTATATTAGATACATAACTTTAAATACATTGCATATTAGATACATAACTTTAATTACCTAATTAAAGTCTAATCAAAGTTATGTGTCTAATATACAATGTAATTAAAGTTATGTATCTAATATGCAATGTATTAAAGTTATGTATCTAATATCCAATATAATTAAAGTTATGTATATGGGAAGGGTCATATTCTATAATGTGGAGAATGAATTTGTTAAATCCATTAAAAGAGTTGTGAAACAAATTCTTGAATTTGTTAATCTCATTACAAGTTTTGTTGATATTACTTGTATGTTGTTTTCACTAGAGTGGCATGTTTTTTTCTTGACGAATGAACTTTTAAACCTATTAAAAAAGTTGTGAAACTCATTCATGAACTTATTAATCTCATTGCAATTTGTTAAATTTTACATGTTTTATTGTTCTTGTTAAACCATTCTTGAAATTATTCAAAACTTGAAATTATTGCAATTCTTGTTAAATTTTACGATTATTGTTTTTTATGGTCAAAGATATTATTCAACTCAAGAGGAGGTAGGTTTGAAGGTGGCGTGGGGCATGTTCGATGGTGGCACAAAAAACCAAGAAAAAGGTTGTGTGCAATGATCTTGAAGGAGAGCACGAATACAAAAAACACACGATTAAGGTTGAAGACGTATTTGGTTTTTTGCAGATGTGGTTTTTGATCTAGTTCTTTGAAGAGGGAGGTTGAAGACAATGAGATGATGATTGAGTAGAGCTGGGAAAACGGGCCGGGCCCATCGGGCTAGCCCATTTAAGCCCTGGCCCTTTAAGGGCCGGGTTTGGAAATTGGAAGAGTGAAGTGAAGTTTGGACCTGGAGGGCCAAGGGCTTACATGAGTGGGCCCTGGAGGGCTACGGGCCGACCCTGGAAGGCCCTTCAATTTTTTTATTTTTTATTTTAAGTTGAACACTTGTTGAAGTTGGACCCTTCAATAATTTATATGTATTTTTTATTTGTTATAGAGTTATTTATCCATTTAGGTACAAATACATAATAACTATACTTTAATTTTATGATTTGATTTATTATTTGTTGTAGATAAAGATTATAGATGTGTTCATGAAGCGGGAGAAGAAATTCATGATATTTTTACACATGAATCAAAGCTTAATACTCAAAGTGAATAACAATCAAATGTCGTTAAAATTGGTGATAGTGGTAAAGATTACAACAATAATAGTCATTGTACTAATATCGCTTAGTAGTTAGTAATATGCTTCTTATATTTTATATTAGTTATTTGTGAACATAATTTGCTTTTGATTATGAATTAGTAACTGTGTTTATTTGTTAGATAATTTATGTTATAATTTACTAATTTCTTTGAAAAAAAACGAAGGAAAAATAGTTAAAATTTGGAATAGTAACTTTCGGGCCCTGGAGGGCTGGCCCTGGTGCCCTCGGGCTAGGCTTTAAAAAACAGATGTTTTTCTTACCCCGAGCCCTGGAGGGTCGGCCCTGTTAGGCCTTGGCCCGTGAAGGGGCTAGGGCCGGCCCTGATTCCCGGCTCTATGATTGAGATTGAAGACGAAGGTCTTGCGATCACTGCGATGGGAAGAGAAGAAGAGGTCGTGGTCTCTGCAGGCGGTGGTGTGGCGGGAAGAGGAGGAGGAAGAGAGGGAGAGGAGAGAGAAAGAGGAATAGAGGGTATAATGATAAATTCATCAACGTTTTAAAATTCAATTTGATCCCTATCACCTTTATGTCATTTACAAATTTTAACAGATTTTTGAGGACTTTGAAATATCATTTGGTATTTGTTGGTCATTCTCCCTTTGAAATAATTGTCCATTAAATTTAAGAAAAATAAGTCTTCCCACCAATGTTTTAAAAGTTGGATGGGATGCCGAGCCGTAAATGTTAACAAATCATTGTTCAAACATCGGATCGGTCTGGCTGTTTGGTTGGACCTATGATGTAATAATTAAATAAAAATTTAATTAAAAATAATTATATCCATATATAATAATATATTAAAAAATTAAATCCATAAAAAGTCTAATTGTCAATATAATAACGCCATAATAAATTTTTTTAATTAAATAACACCATATAATCAATGCTTAAAAAGTTGGACCAAACATCAAATAGTAAATATAATAATTAGATATAAAATAATATTATATAAATCTATAAAAATATATTTACAATAATAAAATATCATATTATTAAATAATTTAAAATTAAACTCAAATAGTTGAATTAAATAAATTCACATGATAATAATGTATTTCCCATCTCATACATTATTAAAATAGTAATAATATATTAAAAACAAACTGCATATTAAAAATTGAAAAAAGATAATCAGAAAATGATCAAACACAAAAATCTAACGTCTAGTGGAAGATTAGACCTAGAAAGTAACCTTAGCAAGATAATATCATTGCTCCTAAGATTATTGGAAAACGTGAAGCACAGAAATATCAATTTCTTACTTGTTTGAGATTATGTTTAAGATTTTTATGTTTATGATTCTTAAAATTGTTTATTTACGATTTGACTAATGAGGTTGTTGGTGTTAGTAGTTATATCAAATTTATGGTCAGATTTTGATGAGAAACAATAAGAAAAACGCCAATGAGAGGATCTGGACGCGTGTTTATTTAAGAAAACGCCAATGAGAGGATCTAGACCCGTGTTTGATATAAAACTCATTTCACATATTTAGTTTAGAACTTTTGAATAACAATTCATAAAAATCAATTTTTTTGGGATATATAGTTCTTTATTGTGTCAATTTCCAAATTTTGGTCATTGAGATTCATGGGCAATACATATTAAGGATTTATATATCATTTCTCCTTTCGAAAAAAATAAAAATGATTGAATTTTTTCTATTTTTAATCGTTACTTTTGCTGGACTATGGATAGAAGTTTTTTATGAAACCTATAGTTTTGATGCATAAGTATGGATGGTATCTTGATACATTCAATTTGTAATTTGGAGCATAAATGAGCATGTTGATGTGCCCCAATTAGTGAAGTACTGTCATTGTTTCTTTGTATATTTTTCAGAGAATGCAGGCAAGTTAGACATTAAGGCAAACAAAGAGAGGCTTTGTAGCAAAAGTCCCAATACTCAACTTAAGTCAACCATGCTGAATGTGCAAGTCTTGATATAATTCTCGACACTATATACTCCTTAAGTAAAAGGCTTTATCATGGTGCTGTATTGAATCACCTGTTTATCTGTAGATTTTTCTGGATATTGGAGGTGTTGATCAACAATGACTTAAGCATTGTCCTTTGTCATATGTTGATTTCATGGCTCTTTATAAATAATAATTGTCGTTATCATCATCTTGTCCTTAATATAAATCTTAATTGAAGAGTTGATCTTAATATTAAATATAAGGCTTATCTTCTATTGTTACTTTTTCTTAAAATACCTATATTTTGATATCACGTTAACAATAATTAAATAGGGAAAATCATAGTGTGGTCCAAAGAACAGGAAAAATTATAAAAAAGTCTCAATATATGACTCATTATCTAAAAACTCTCAAAGAACAATAGTAATATAGGTTTGAATTATGAAATTACATGTGTTCCTCATTGACAAGTCATAGTGTTACTATTAACAAGTATATGTGCCATATTGACAAGTCATATTGTTACCAATGATAATTGTTTGTGTCATATTAAGTCAAGATGTGCCAAGATTCTTGAGAGTTTTTAGATAGTGAACTATATAATAGGAATTTTTTGATATTTTTTTTATTTTTTAGGACAATATTGCAATTTCCCCAATTAAAGAATGCACCCCATCTTATAAAGTAATGAATGCTAATACAAATAAATGGTAGCTTCTCATGGTTAGCTAATTGAAAACAAGGGCAATTTAGAAAAAAGTGTCATATTATTATAATTATTTAACTTAACTAAAAAATGTGTCATATTTATTATAGTTATTTAACTTAACTAACTTCTTTAATTTATCTAAATTAGTTAAATAGTTCTTACCTTTATTAAAGACAAGATGAGTAATCAACACCAAACAAATACTCCCTCCGGTCCTAATTATATGAGCTATTTACCAGAATTTGGAGAGATTAAGGAGAGAAGTTAAATTAGTTGATTATAATTATTTTCCAAAAAATACTCCTCTAAAAATTAAAAATTACATAAGGCAAAAGTTGAATCGTAGCCCACGCATCCTCGCTTGATTTCTCGAGTCCATGCACAATGGTTATATATATTTGATGTTTGTGAAAAATGAATTTTTATGATTGCGTCCTAGTGTACCAGATGTAGGAGGAGGATAATACTTAATCAAGCTTTTTATGTCCATTATGTCAAATTCTCCTGTTAGGTATACTCATATATATATCCTGCTTTTTAAATATTACTCCTATTATGTCAAGTGGAGTATTATTTAATTATAAACATCAAATATATAGGACTTAAAATTTTAATCGCTTTGAACGGATAGTTACAAAAAAATATTTTTAAAGGAATATTAAAATTATTTTATTTAAAAATAAAAAATAAAGTAGAATCTTTCACTTTTGATAGAATATAGACGTGTTGTTAGATTAATTATTATGGAAGAAGTATTAGTAGGGGTAATATGGGAAAAATATAACAAAACTTGTTCAAAATTATTTTATAAGAAAAAAGTATAATTGATGTGTATATAACATTAATGAGTTGCAAACATTATTTACTTTATAAAATATATAAGTGTATTATTAGATTATTATTGTCTTTAATTATTGTTGAGAAAGTATAAATAGGGGTATTATAGGAAAAAATTGACAAAATTTAAAACTCGCTTTCTTATAATTGGGGCCAAAACCAACTTCAAAAAGTGTTTTTATAATTAGGATCGGAGGAGTAACAATTAACACCAGCCCATTGTTCGTCCGAAAAAAAAAGCCCATCTTTTTAAATGGCCCACTTGGCAAAAACTAAAGGCTAACCCGTCTGGTGCAAAATAAAGATGGACTTTTTTTCCAGTTGATTTGGATCACAAAATGGCCTTCCTTAATGGATCCCAATTCAAGTTGGACTACCCCGACCGTGAAATATAGGGTTTTGATGGGAAAAAAGGTCCATGGATTAGCTGGCAATAGAAGTAACTTATTTTTAATTTGATTTTTATAAACCTAAGATAAAATAAAAAGTCAGATGGTAGCCTCATTGGGAGACTCTCTCACCATAAGTCAGGTGCGTGACGTGGGTCGGATCCGAATTAGTGAGGCAAGCTTAGGATCTCGGATGGACAACAACAAAAAAATCAGATTGTAAAATATGATTTTTTGGAAGCTGTAGATACGGAATAGACAACTAAAAAAAATGTTAGATTGTAAAATGTAATTTTTTGAATTGATGATGGTAGGAATAACTTTTTTCAACTAAAACTTGTTTGGATTATTATTTAAAACCTTAGTTGAGATAAAAAATGACTGAAAATGTAATATATATATATATATGGGAAAAACACTTCTCATGTTGTAGGAGAAATGTTTTCTCATGTCACATACACATAAAATGGTGAGACCCACACATATATATAGTGGGTCCCACTATTTCATGTGTGTAAGAATCTTCTTCTTCTCATGCAACATGAGAAGTTTAAACCCTATATGTGTATATATATGGGTAAAGGATTTCTCCGGTCACTGGAGATTTGGAGATAGAGTTATCTCCAGTGACTCTAAAACTACGTCGTTTTGAATTAATGAAGGATGAGTTTGTAATTTTAGGTGAATTAATGAAAGGTACAAAATTACAAAAAACACCCTTCATTAATTTACCTAAAATTACAAACACACATTTCATTAATTCAAAATAACGTATTTTTAGTGTCACGGGAGATAACTTTATCTCCAGTGAATCGGAGAAATACTTTTTCCTATATATATATATATATTGTGATAATTGAAGAAAAGAATTTAAATTTAAATTTGATAAAAAAGTTAAATTATTATTAAAAAAATTAAAAATTATTAAGACATAAAATAAAATAAAATACTTCATCGTCTTATCTACAAATTGAAACCTTTTTGTTAAGTAACTGATTTAAAATATGATATCTCATGTTTAAAAATACAATAAAAAAGATAATAATCCCCAAACCATTTGTGGCCACAATCCCTAACTTATTTGAATAGATTCTAAATAATAAAATAAAAAATATTAACAGATCTAAATTGTGATCTCTATTCTCTCCTATTTAAATAATAATAATTAAAAAAAAAAAAAAAAGGTTAGCGATTGCGATCTCTCCTAGGGTTTTTGCTGGTCTCGCTATAAAAGAGATAGTCCTTGCCTTCTTGCATGGCTGGCTGGCTGCCTCTTCCATTTCAGCGAGGGATCCATCTTACTGAAGATTCAAACCACTGTTTCTAAAAAATTTAACGAAAGGTACAAAATTTTCTGCTCGATTTTATGCTTCCGATGTCATTTCATGTTATTGATTTGACTGAGAATTTCTTATCACTATCGGTGCATATCTGGCGTTGAGTTGGCGTGAATTGGCTTTTGTCCATTGTTTTTGTGATGGTTTTGGTAATATTTGGGGTTGCCTGTGTTTCTACCAGAAGATGGGGTCTGTTGATTCCCTCGTCTTTATTTTGGGATTTTGGAACCGGTCGATATCTAGAAGTTAAAATACACTCGTATCTGGGATTTTGGATTTGTGTTAGGTTTCATCAGATTATAAACTTGAAAATTTATTACCGGCTAACACTTATAGTATGGTGTATTAGTGAAATGCTGAGCTTGGGAGCTGCTTAGTCCATTGAAGCTAATGAACTTATCGTGTTTTCCATTGAGAATGCAGTTGGTGATGTTTCTTGCAGAAACTTATCTGGGGCCTTAACTGAAGTAATTTATGAAGATTCTTTATTTTCTTGTGTGTTAATGAGTCTGGACCAAATACTTCATCTTCTGCGGCGTAATAGGTTTTAAAATGCAGACCAATGTTTTCAAGTGTTGTTAATTATTTGTTGATGATATGGTGCCTGACTGAAGCTCAATTAAGCTTCTTGGGAAACTAATTCACTGAGGGTTACTTCTTGTTCCTGTATTGAAGAATTTTTTTAGATGTTCTAGATGGTTATGTCCAGATAGGACGATACCCACATTCACCCTCGATTGTTTTTGTTCTTTTGAAGCTTTTGAGACCTACATTAACAATGTTACACTGGTCATTTTGAGATTTTATAATACCTGACTTCTCATCCATGATATACCTTGAACTATGTTAAGCATAATTTTCTGTGGGCCTTTGGTAATTTTTGCTTCATTGAATTTAGCTATTGAAAATTTGTGTGAGAAAGCACTCACCGAGTCCCTTGAGATTTAATTTCTCATATGTAATTTTTGATTGAAAGGTAGTTTTAGTAGAAATTGAAACTAAAGATGTTGTTAGTGTAGGCTTCCTGAATTTTGGGGGAGGCTAACGTAATGTACTCTCCTATGTATACACGTGCATGCAATATACCTGTGATTGTATCAATTCGTAATTTTTGTGACAATGTATTAAACCAATGGAAATTTATTGGAAGTTCACCTATTTTCAGGAGAACAAAAGGTGAAGTCAGGGCCCAAACTGCAGCAGCACCATGGTTCTCAAGTAAGTTGGACTTTCCCTTCCTTTTCTTCGTCATCTCTTGTGTATGCGCGTGCGCCCTGCATTCAAAAGCTCTTCCTGAACGACAATCTCTAGGCATACGTTTAGTTGATACTCTTCTCTTGTTGTTGGGTCATCTTTTGAAACTTTTATAGGAAAAAGTAGATTCCAGATGAACTCATCAAGCCAAACAGTTAACAATAAGTTCTGAAACTCCGTGTAATGCCTTGGGATTATTAGCTTTTGCTGCCTTCAAAGTATTGCTTTTGGCATGCTTTGAACCCCTAAATCTGTTTCATATGATTATGTTAGGATAGTTGTAGAAGTATAGAGGCATTGGGAATAAGAACTCAGAGGGGTTGAGAAGAGAAAGGTCCTGCTATTCATTCATACACAATGCAAAACTGATTTACAATAGGACCGTATTATATATAGCCTTGGGCAGATATCAAATATAGTAAGCCACCCGTCATTTCCCAACGGCTAGTTCCTAACTAACTCTTTTAATCCAAACTGTTAATTTCCTAGGTGAGGCCTCATAGTATTAATGTTGTGCCCACACTAAATCCCTAGCTATATAATCCTAACTATTTATTTACACTCTACATAGCAGTTTATTCTGCATTATACCAATATTATTGGCCATATAGACGCTGAAATTGGTCACCTAATGGATTGATATTGTGGAAAATTAATCCAACTTAGTTAGAAAATAGTATTTCTGTATTGCTGGCACTTGAGGCATCCGTAGACTAATTGGGAATTCCATACAAGCAAGTCTGACATTTTTCTGATCATAACAATAACAAGCAGTCATTTTTTAAAAAAAAATAATTGCTTCTTGACAAATTTGGTAACTGGTACTTGATATTGGCATATCAGGACGGAGCTCTGTCGTTTTAGTGGGGGCAAGATCTACCCTGGGAAGGGCATCAGATTTGTTCGTGGTGATTCTCAGGTGACTCTAATTAGGTCAATCTTCCATTTCCAGGGATATTATTGTGACCTATTAGGCACTAAATGGGTTCTTTTTATATTTTTATCAGGTCTTTTTGTTTGCCAACTCAAAATGCAAGAGGTACTTTCACAACAGATTGAAGCCTTCAAAGCTCACCTGGACTGCCATGTACAGGAAGCAACACAAGAAGGTATTGCTATTATCAAAATTACCATTAGCTTTAGTCAACCTTAGCCGATATTATCCATTACAAGGCCTGAATTGGATTAAATTTGTATGTAAAATTAGCTTTCGTTTTGACTTAGGTGATTACTTGCTTGTTGTACTAAATGTTTGTTGCAATGAAAAGTCAGAATTAAGTACATATTAACAGGATGCATGTATCTACTGTACAGTGAAACTGTTTGAAATGCCCGTGATCTCATTGTTCATATGCACAATTTTTTGTGTGTATCTGCTTTGTGTAGGACATTGCCCAAGAAGCTGTGAAGAAGAGGCGTCGCACCACCAAAAAGCCTTACTCTAGGTCTATTGTTGGTGCTACATTGGAAGTTATCCAGAAGAAAAGAACTGAGAAACCAGAGGTTCGAGATGCTGCCAGAGAAGCTGCCCTCCGGTGTGTATGCCCATCTCTCTCTTCCCAGAGAATCTTTGGTTGTCATATCATGTTTTGGATGGCATAATGTTACGTTGCCACACACACATTATCTAATTATCTGAATGAATGTTGCAGTGAGATTAAGGAGAGGATCAAAAAAACGAAGGATGAGAAGAAGGCGAAGAAAGCAGAAGTGATGGCCAAGACACAAAAAGCACAAGGAAAAGGAAATGTTCCTAAGGGTGCTGCCCCCAAAGGTCCTAAACTTGGTGGAGGCGGCGGGAAGCGCTGAACTATTTGTATTTTTAACTCTTTTTTGGCTGCCATATAAAGGCTGTTTGAGACATTTGGATATGTTATTTGTCGCTTGATTAATCTGTTATGTGGAGGCTTTGGAGCACCTAGTTGAATTTGAATACATTTTGCTAGCAGAGTCGTTGTTATTAGTCTTTTACTTTAGTTGATGAAACAGATGATTTGCCAAATCCCCTTCAAAAGTATTCAGTATGCACAAAGGTTACATCATGGGTGTGGGTTTCTGGGTTTATTGAATTTGTTTCTGGAGTGCTAACTTGAAAAATGTTGGATATTTCGCATGAAGCAAAGGGGGAAAAGATTGTGGGATATGGGATAAGTAGAAAATGGAGTGATAAATATTATTGGAAAATTGCTATAATGCACAATAGAAAGGTACTTTGTCGAACCATTGCTTCGATGGATACCTAGTATTCCATTTTACACATTCTCCAACCTTTTACATCGGACTTGAGAAATAAACATGAAGCATGTTAATGACTACTCCTATATCTTGATCAAATTGCCAAATTTCATATTAAAATGTAATATCGTATTATTTTAAGAAATATGGGCACATTTGATGGACAAGTAGGAACTTTCTTGTCATCTCTTGTTGAACCATAGAATGATCACTCTAGATATGTAGATTCGTTTGGTAAGTAGCATAATTCACGATCTCATCAATCTTGGTCAACTTTGATTCGAGTGGTATTGAGAGAGGCGGAGATGCCAATAGACGTTAGTAAATTTAATTGGTGTTCCAATTTTAAAGAGTCTGCGAAGTTGCACTGTCCCAAAATATAGAGGTTGTCAACTAATTCACGCAAATGTTGGTTAAATCATTAATATGCTAAGTCAGTAAAATTTACGTATTTAACCATTATTAAAGAATGTGATTTTCAAATACTGCTCATCCTATTCACAAGTCACGTATAACATGTTTTACGCAGGTGAAGGAAAACGTTGAACTTTGTTAATTTTGAGTTAAAATTTAACAATTTTCTAACTTTATCCCTATTTAATATTATACTATACCTGATGAGAATAAAGATGAAATTGTATATTCAAATGAAAAATTCTTCCTTCTGTACTATAAATAAGACCAAAAAAATTTCAACCCCTCCCCCCACAATTTAGGATAAATGGGGTCATCTCTCTCTTACCAGGCATAGAAGTGGGGAAAAAATAATTAATTATTTAGAGCAAAATATCCTTCGACAATCCATTCTCCATGAGCGGCTCGTCATCGTATCAAGCCTCTACATGCTGATGGTTGGACGTTGTTAATGCCGAACAGATCCATCGACATCGACATGATCGGTTTCCATTGATAGGGGCTCTAAGTCATCTCCTTTATCCCCATAAAAAAATGAACTTGCACCTCGACATCCATAGGGGCCATTGCACCTCACCTATCAATATCTTCAAGAATTCTACAACAAAACTCTCAACGTGGCTTCGATTTTCCACTCTTCTCCTCTGTTAGTATACTCCGAAACTATGGCTGGAGATCTTGAGGGTCTAGCATTTCTCTCCACGGCTCTTGAGGTCGCTTTTCATATATTGGCTTCTACTGACATCATTAACTATTTCCAATCAAGAAGGCTCAAGGATAGCTTACTCAAAAAGCTTTGTAGCATCCTCATTTCTATGAATCAAGTGCTTGATGACGCAGAAGCGAGACAGTACTCAAACCAGATGTTAAGAAATGGCTTGACGAGCTTAAACATGCTGTGTATGTGGCGGATGACCTCTTACATGAGATTGCTACAGAGGCAACAAAGTTGAAGATTGGAGCTGAGACTCAAACTGCTATCAGTAAGGTATTTGGGTTCTTCACTGTTTTTGTTAATCCATTTGACAAACAAATTGAGTCTAGGATTCAACAATTGCTTGATGACCTGGAGTTACTTGGAAAACGGAAGGACCTCCTAGGATTGAAGGTAGGCTCTGGTGGTGGTGGTGGTAAAGTTGGAGTTGTTAGGAACGTATTGAACAGATTGCCAACTGCATCTCCTGTGGCTGATGAGTTCAGAATATATGGTAGAGATGGTGATAAAGAAAAAATAGTTGAGCTTTTGCTTAATGATGATTTGAGTAGGAACCAACTAGCTGTCATCTCTATAGTTGGAATGGGTGGGGTGGGCAAGACTACTCTTGCTCAATTAGTGTACAACAACAAGAGAGTGGAAAATGAGTTTCAACTCAAAGCCTGGGTTTGTATTTCAGAAGAATTTGATGTTCTTAGGATTACAAAAACAATACTTTCTGCATTGGAATGTTCAATAACAGGACATGAAGATCTAGATCAGCTTCAATTGAAACTAAAAGAGAAATTGACGGGGAAGAAATTTTTGGTAGTTCTTGATGATGTTTGGAACGAGAACCATTCCAATTGGGAAGCCATGCAAGTTCCTTTCTGCTATGGGACTTTAGGAAGTAAAATACTTGTGACCACACGCAATGCAATGGTAGCATCAGTCATGAACTCTGTTAGAGTGCTTCATTTACCCTTACTAAGTAAAGAAGATGGTTGGCAATTATTTGCAGAACATGCATTCAGGAACAAAGATGCTAGCATGCGTGCAAATCTTGAGTCAATTGGTAAAAAAATTGTTGAAAAGTGCAAAGGCTTGCCTTTAGCCCTAAAAACTTTGGGTGGCCTCTTGCTTACAAAATTATCAGAGAAGCACTGGAATGAAATTCTTCATAGTGAGATATGGAAGTTGCCAGATGGAGAGAGTAATATAGTGCCAGCTCTAAGATTAAGCTACCATTACCTTCCTTCTAATTTGAAGAGGTGTTTTGCATTTTGTGCTGTATTTCCTAAAGACTATGGAATTGACAAGGATTCTCTAATCCAAATGTGGAAGGCAGAAGATTTGCTGCATTGCCATCAAGGGAATACATGTGTGGAAGAAATGGGCAATGAAATTCTGGATGAATTGGAATCAGGTCGTTTCTCCAGAAATCAAGAATTGATGATAACAAATTAATCATGCATGATCTTGTAAGTGATTTGGCAAAATCAATCTCTGAAGGATTTTGTTTGAGGGTTGAAGGTGGCAAGGTGCAGAATACTTGTGATAGGATTCGGTATTGTTCATACTCTGGTTTAATTTTGAGCAATGAAAAATTATTAGAACCTATTTACAAGTGTAGGCAGTTACATTGTTTATTGCAACTGGCACCATCAACAACCTTCATTATGGAGGGTAAGGATGAGGGTGAAATATTGTCAGGATTTATTCACTTGCGTATTTTGAGTTTGAATAGTCTTCATTATATTACTAAATTGAGTGATAGTATAAACCAATTAAAGCACCTTCGTTACTTGGACCTGTCTCGAAACAAAATTATGAAATTACCAGATTCATTGTGTACATTGTATAATTTACAAACTTTGAAGCTGAGTTCATGCTTTGCCTTGGTTGAGTTATCTCTAGATTTGTACAAATTGATCAATCTGCATTATCTAGACCTTTCTCACACCCAGATCAGCAAGTTACCTGATTCAATTTGTAAACTGATTTGTTTACAAACATTGAAATTAAAAGGGTGTCAGTGTTTGGTTGAATTGCCTCCAGATTTTCAGAGTCTCATCAATCTCCGCCATCTTAATTTGATTTGGACTTCTATAAGGGAAATGCCAATGAACATGGGAAGGTTAAAACATCTTCAAATATTGACTGACTTCTATGTGGGAAGGCATAGTGGGTCTAATATTTCAGAGTTGGGGAAAATAAATAATCTTCAAGGCTGTCTTGAAATTTCACAATTGGAAAATATCAACAATCCGATGGATGCGAGGAAGGCCAATGTGAGAGAAAAGAAGTACTTAAGTAAACTAAAATTGCAATGGAGTGGAAAAAATGAGGATTCACAAAATGAAAGGTCCATTTTGGATGCTCTCCAACCTCATGTCAACTTGAAAAAGCTTTCTATTAGAAACTATGGTGGCACAAGGTTTGTAGCCTGGTTTGATTCTCCATTCCTGCCCAATTTAGTATCTCTTGTGTTGCGGGCATGTAAATATTGCTTTTGTTTACCGCCACTCGGACAGCTACCCTCTCTAAAGTCACTTGAGATTAATGGATTACACGGAATAAAGAAGATTGGATCAGAGTTTTATGGGGATAATTTGTCAATTGTTCCCTTTCCATCCCTTGAATATTTAAAATTTGAAATTATGGTGGAATGGGAAGATTGGATGCATTTTGAAGGTGAATGTTTCCCTTGCCTTAAGGAAATATATATAAGAAGTTGTCCTAGGCTAAGAAAGTCCCTACCTACACACCTTCCATGTTTAGAAAAGCTGCAAATTGATGGATGTGAAGACTTGGAAATTGAATCATTCCCTATGAAAGATATCTCTTGTCCAAAACTTGAATCTATCTCCCTTTCTGCAACAATCCATCTAAAAGCACTGCATGAAGACATGCATACACTACTTCCTTGTCTTCGCCATTTATCGCTATCTCATTGTCCACAGCTGCAATTAGTTCATGAAACAAGTTTGCCTTTGAGCCTTGTTGGAATCTCAATCCATGGTTGTCCCAAACTCATTGCTTCTCGCATGAGCTGGGGCTTGGATAGACTTTGCTCTCTGAAGGAGTTCATTGTGAGTGATGATTTTGAAAATGTGGAGTCTTTCCCAGAACAGGGACTGCTGCCGACGGGTCTTACAGTTCTTGAATTTTGGGGATGTTCAAACTTGACAAAAATAAATGGTGAAGGCCTTCTCTTCCTCACATCTCTTCAACGTCTAAGGATTTGCCACTGTCCAAACCTTCAATGTTTACCAGAGGAAGGTTTACCCAACTCACTCTCTCAATTAGAAATTTTAGGAAGCTGTCCATTACTGAAGCGGCGGTACCAAAAGGAGAATGGAGAAGATTGGCTTAAAATTTCTCACATTCCTCGTGTATATATTAAATGAAACTACATGCGACAAGTTTTATGGGCTTATAATATGGTCTTACACAGGTACTTCTTCTACTTTATACTAGTACATTATTTTCTTAAGTTCATGTTTCTATGCTTCCTATCTCATGTTCATTTGAAGTTAACAATAATTTGTGGAAGAGAAGGAGGACTAAATGCAAATGAGAAATACATTTATTGCATTTTTGTTGTAAAATATTGAAAATTTAGTTTCAATCATGTTTGAGAATAGAATCCGTGGCGATTTTGGCTGATTTTCTCATTGCTATTTATTTGCACTAGCTTCTGATGTATTACTAGGCCTTCAAGTTTTGCTGGTTGTAGGTTAGTTCATAATCCACTAACTGTTCAGACTTTGATTGGCCATATCTTACTCCTTTCTGATACAAGACGTAAATTTCAATTTTAATTGTCCTATGAAGGAAGAAGATATTATATACCAGTCAAGGGAGTTGAATTGCGTTCAATAGTTCATTTTCTTGCAGCCATTTATGGAACAAGATGCCTTTTTCCCTCAACAAAAGTTGTCCAACCTCCTAATTTATTCATAATTGGCATTTAACATTTGAAGCTTCCTTTATGCATATGCTCCCCCTATTCATTAAGTGGTCTTCGGGGATTTTTTTTTTTTATTTTTTTTTTCATTTTTTCATTTTTTTCTCTGAAAAGTTTTTGAAAATAGATTTTAGCCCCTCTCCATGTTTTGTTTTCAATTTGACCCCCCAGTCATCAAGTTTTAGATATGACTCTTGTGGCCAAGCCTGTCAATGTTACGAGTAGAGAAAATCTGGCTGATAGAAATCTGTGAACCAACCCACACACTCACTCAAAGTACAGTCTTGTTACTTTTCATGCTTCCTCTTGAAATGCAGCTATGCCAAAACTGATCGTTGGGCTTTTGAGATTCATTTATATTTCATTTTAACTGCAGTTTCTGTAAAAGTTTGGTTAGGGTGAAAATCCGATATTCTGATCAAAAGGACGAGTAAACTATGCCAGTTGCAGATCAACTCATCGATGGCGCCGCTTTGCACGTGGTATTGTCCTTTATGGATGGATACTCTGGCTACAACCAGATCTTCATAGCCGAGGAAGACATCCCTAAAACAGCTTTCAAATGCCTAGGACAGATATTCATAGCCGAAGAAGACATCCCTAAAAGAGCTTTCAAATGCCTAGGACAGATATTCATAGCCGGAGAAGACATCCCTAAAAGAGCTTTCAAATGCCTAGGGTGTTCATTGGAACTTTGGGATGAACAATTCATAAAAATCTGTCTTTCTGGGACATTCAATGTATTCCATAGTTCCTTACCGTGTCAATTTCCAATTCTTGGTCATTGAGATTCATGGGCAATATATATTAAGCATATATATTACCTCCCCTTTCTCCTTTCTGAAAAGTAAAAATGATTGAAGTTTTTCTATTTTGAATCATGTTTGCTCTAACTCCTATTACTTTAGCTGGATTATGGACAAAGAAGTTTTTTATGAAACCTGTAGTTGTGATTCTCAAGTATGGATGGATTTTATCTTGATACATTCAATTTGTACTTTGGAGCATAAATGAGCATGTTGATGTGCCCCAATTGGTGAAGTATTGTTACTGTTTCATTGTATATTTTTCTGAATATGTAGGCAAGCTAGACATGTTAAGGCTAATATAGAGAGGCTTTGTAACAAAAATCCCAATACTCAACTTAGTTCAACCATACTGAATGTGCAAGTTTTGATATAAGTCTTGACACTACATACTCCTTAAGCAAGACGCTTTACTATTGGTGTTATACTGAATCACCTGTTTATCTGCAGATTTTTCTGGATATTGGAGGTGTTGATCAATAATATTATTTTAGAACATAGTGGGATTATGTCTCATTGCGATCGCCAACAAAGGTTTTTCTTAGGATTGGCTAAGTAGTAAGGTTGCTAATATGTGATCTAGAGATCAAGGGTTTAAATCATGCAAATAACCTCTTTGATTGTGGGATGAGGGTGCATATATATATATCCTTCATGAGACCCTAACCTAGTGGAAGTCTTGTGCACTGCCCTTTACTACCTTTTGGTCTGAAAAATTATAATAAAGCTAAAATTCATGTATGAATTCTCTAAAAATTTAACCACCATTTAGTCGTAGCCTGCCATTTGGTTAATTCCTTTTAGTTGATATTTCTATACCCATAAACACCAAGCAGAACATGATGAATAAGTATCAAAATTTACATAGTGCTACTTTATTCCAAGATAAAAAGCTTTCTTTTGGCTGAGAATTATTTGATCCAAAACATAAGCATGCTAAATAAAACAGAAGAGACAAGGTGAGCTTTCCCAATATAACCAAGTTAACTAGCAATGGAGGTGCAACTCAGCCGAGGGATGATCTGGGTCGTCGAGTTTTCTGAATTTGGGTCTTCTTTAACGGAAAGCATGAACGGTGGAGCATCAAAACAAAACATTATCTTCGATATGCAATTATCACAATTTAGTAATTTAACCCAAAAAATAAGTTATTCTGATAAAATTATCTAAACATTATCATTTTATCAAACTCACTTTTTTCACAGAATCTATTCTGAAAAAACATTTTTACTACTTTTTCTCTAGAAACCATTTTCCAAAAACTAATCCAAATCCTCTCTTAATGCAGCAAAATAGCCTCACAGCAAGCTAAGCAAAAATGGGTTTGGGTAGCAAGTAAAGCCATGGAAAAAAATGTAAATAAGCAAAATTCATTTCTACCTTCAATTATGATGAACATACAATGGGGCAAAACTCTAGAGTAGCACAACATCTATTGGTTTGGAGAAAACCAGATTTTAAGAGTACGTCAGTTAAGTATGTAACAGAAAACACCTTAAATGCTTAAATTTGAGAAGGAAAAAAAAAAAAAAAAAAAAATCCTTAAAAAACACGGGAAATATATAGATAAGGAAAAGGTAAAAAATCTAAGATGCGGCAGGGGGAGTCTCGTCAGCAGCAGCTGTCTCGAAGGTTTCCCCGGCAACAAGATCTGGGACTTCATCATCATCCTCCTCTTGTGCGGTAGTTGCACCACCACCTGCTTCATGGGCCTGCTTCTGATATTGCTCTGCTAGCTTCTTCAGGTTCTCCAAGTTATCTGGTCCTGCAGGTTTTATTTGGTTAAACAAGAGATTATTCAGTTAAAATGGGATCAAAGAGACAAACAAATAAATCTATTAAGATGAGAGGATGCAAAGTATACCTAATTGGTTAATAATATTAGGAAGTATATCTTGCAACTCTGCCAATTGCGAAGATAGAAAATTGAACGTCAGTCTAAATTTCTATCAGGATATAAATTCAAAAGAAAGAACAACCAACTTAATAAATCTTCAAACATTAATAAATGGTAACTCAAATGAAAAAAATGCTCACGTCCTTAATGCATTTAAGAGATAGATAATATATAACTCCCATAGAGTGCAAGTACGATCACTATTAAGGCATTAAAAAAAGGTACATACTCTTAGTTTGAGGAACACCACTGACAACCCATGTGTTAGCAGCAATGGATGCTTGGACTGCAACCAAAAAAAAAAAAAAAAAAAAAAAAAATTTAATAATAATAATTTCATATTGGCGCACTAAAATATAGGATAAAATAATATTCAAAGTACCATCAATATATATTACCTTTAGGGTTTAGAAATTGGATGACTACATCATCCTTGAAAATGTTGACCTCCTCAATTGCAGGGATCGCATTCACGCCTATTCTCTTCAAAGTGCTCTGAAGCCTTTTGTCATCTGTGGTAGTTGTCTTGTGGACAGCCTTCTTCTTTCTATAATTGACAGAAAATACATCAGAGAACAAATATATATTCCTATTACTCAGCATCCTCATAATATGCAATAAGCAATCAAATATTACAAGGCATCACTCAGACAATCATTCAACAAAAACTGATAATAACATACTAAATCCAGAAAATATAAACAAAGAATTTGCAAAAGCGGTTTGTGTGTAGAAGGATATGCTAGAAAATATACAGATGAACATATGCACATATATTACTAGTCTGGTGCGGCATACAAAAACAAGGAATTGATCTTAGTCTTATAGCAACAGAAATCAAGAAATAATTATTTCTTTTCATAATTAGAAGAAACATCATCAGAGATCAAGATGAAAGCCCACCTCCTCATGGTACCCTTCCCACCAGTTCGAACTGAACCAGCCATCTTTATCAGCTTTTCACGATTCATCTGTTTGAGGGAATAAAAGCATAAAATACTGGTAAATAATATTTTTATTCTGTTTGAGGGAATAAAAGCATAAAATACTGGTAAATAATATTTTTATTGAACTTTATTTTCACTGTTTAGTTTATTAGACTTAGTTACATACAATAGAAAAAGATAATTTAAAAAACAAAAGAAAACGAGGAAGAGGGCGCAGGGTGATCAATGACAATCAAATCTTAAGAAAACAGCAATATCCTGTCATCAGGTGTTACACACCCCCAACCCTGGACACAAATTGGATGCAAGGATCAATTAATACACTCACGCACAGAGGAAAAGAATCAATAGACAAACAAGCACACATGCAAAGTTTATATAAAAATTACATGATAATTGTGTGATCAATTAATTAGTCGGTAGCCTTTTACATTTGAAATGCATATTGAATGCTAGCTCTCTAGGGACTAGGTGAACCTTGCCTTCCACAAATCCCAATAGCTTAATCCATGAAGCAAAAATTACCAAAAGCCGACAGAATACTCTAAATAGATGAGAAGTTAGGGTACTACGAAATCTCAAAATATGGGCAATTAGTGTAACATTGGGAAATAGGGAAGGAAGCTAGTGGAGGTCTCAAACTTATTAATATGCATTTGACTTTACTTCAAAAGGGGAAAAAAAAAAGTTCGCAAACTTCAAAAGAACACAAACAATTTAGAGTGAACGTTTGTAACCGGACATAACCATCTAAAACAACTAAAACAACTCATCAATACAGAAACAAGGATGTAACCCTCAATACATTAATTTCCAAACAAACTTAATGGAACTTCAGTCTCAGGCACCGTATCATCAACAAACAATTAACAACACGTGCAAAACTGAGACTGCACTTTAAAATCTATTCTGCCCCTTCATGTATTTTAACATCTATTCTGCAGCAAAAGATGAAGTATTTGGCCCAGACTCTTCAACACACAAGAAACTAAAGAATCCTTATTAATCGATTCAGTTAAAGCTCCGGATAAGATTCTGCAAGAAACATCCCTAATTGCTAATTCTCAATGGAAAACACGATAAGTTCATTATCTTCAATGGACTAAGCAACTCCCGGGTTCAGCATTTCACTGATACATCTTACTATAATAGAAGTGTTAAACGATACTAAATTGATGAGCTTATGACATGATGAAACAAACTCAAATCCAAAATCCCTAAAACTCGACGGATTCCCAAAACTCAAGATATGAAGAGAGAATCAATACGCCCCATCTTCGATCGGGAGCTCAGAAACAGACCCAAATATATACTAAAACCATCACAAAAACAATCGACAAAGCCAGTCCAAGTCAATTCAACGCCAGAGATAAGACCGACAGTAATATGGAACTCTCAGTCAAATCGATCACATCGAAGCGATATCGGAAGCATAAATTTGAGCAGAAAGAACTGTACCTTTCGTTAATTTCTTATAAACTCTGGTTCAAGTCTTAGTAAGATGGATCCCTCACAGAAATGGAAGAGCTAACCATAGAAGAAGATAAGGACTATCTGGTTTTATATCGAGACCAGCAAAAACCCTAGCTTTTTATTTTATTTTGTTTGTCAAAACCCTACATTTATGGGTCGGGTTGCCCGACTTGAATGAGAATCCATTATAAGAAAAAAGTCCATCTTTTTTATTGGACTTCACCGGTTTGTCACTATTTTTGACATCCAAGTACTTGGCCGTTTTTTGTCGAGTGGACCAGCAGGTGGACTCGTGTGGATGGTAACGCTGCTACTGATGTTGTTGTTGTTGTTGTTGTTGTTATTATTATTATAGGATTAAGGAGCATTTTTGCCAACAAACTCCAACATAATAAACTATTTTGTGGACTTTAAATACAAATGAACTTTTGAAAACATTAAATTTGCACAAAGATGTTAGTCACTGTGCAACGTCCGTCAGATGGAAATAGAATAAGGGAAATAATTGATAGCTCACACAACACGTGGCCTCTGAGTCAGCCAAAACCGAAGGAAATAAACTGATTGAAAGTTGAAAGAAGCAATTAGGGCTCAGTGTATGTACAATTAATCTCTTAAATTGTCAAAGAAATCAAACACAATCTTGAGAAAGAAAGTTAAATGAACTGAGAGATTTTGTTGATTCATCAATTAATTACCGTCAATATTTTTCTTGAGCGATTGGCCTATTCCGGTGTTGGTCGTGTACAGAGTATCATCCAAATCTGTGTTCGGTTACAAAATGAGATGATCAAATCTCACCGAAGAGGATGCAGTCGAAAGGAGAAGCAGAGTTGCAAACAGATTTGCTGTAAGAACCCATGACTGAAATGTGGCGAGGCGAAGATAACGAGGAGGAAGAAAACCAAGGGAGAGGGTTGAATGAAACGACGTCGTAGCGACTGATAACGCGGTGAGCTATGGAGAAAACTGGCTTTGGCCTTTGAGTTTGACGGAGGAAATTTGGGTAGAGCAGAGGAGAATATATGGAGGGCCGTGAGAAGGGAAGAATAGCTCAAAGAAAGCACGTGTCCTGTGTGCATATCCGACTGGTTTCGCTAAGACCTTCGATTTCTCCCCAACTCTCCTTTTTTCCCCAAATACACTGAGCGCTAATTGCTTCTTTCAACTTTCAATCAGTTTATTTCCTTCCGTTTTGGCTGACTCAGAGGCCATGATGTTGTGTGAGTTATCAATTTATTTCCCTTATTCTATTTCCATCTGACGGAGGTTGCACAGTGACTAACGTCTTTGTGCAAATTTAATGTTTTCAAAAGTTCATTTGCATTTAAGGTCCACCAAATAGTTTATTATGTTGGTTGCTCCTGGACCAATAGTTTGTTGGCAAAAATGCCCCTTAACTCATTATTATATATATAAATAATGTTTTATTTCCACCGCAACTTTAGGATTTTTTTTTTTTTTTTTTTGGAATTAAGTTTCTTTATTAATTGACAGTATTAACCTTGTATGTTTAAAAAAAAAAAAAAAGAAGACAAAATTCACCTCCAATGCATTATATCTAGGAGTGGAAACACGTCAGGCCAAGCTTTTGCCTTAATAGGAAAAGCTTGTTTTTTAACAAGATGGCCTAAGCCCGGCCTATGATCTGTTAGAAGCATTTTTTTTTTTGAACCTAAGCCTGGCCTATATACAAGTCTAGTCTAAGGCCTATATTTTTTAAAGGAAAAATTATAATAAAGGACCTTAGATAAATAATATTAATTAAGAAGGACCATAAAAATAGTAATTATTTTGAAGGACCAAAAATTAAAATATTAAAATAGAAAGACTAAAGCGCCCTATGTTATTTCCACATTCTCTTGTATCCAAGGTTCTGAAAATCGGATCGATCACTGAACCGGTCAAGGTACTGGGTTAAGGGTTAATGGGTCAGACCGGAGTCAAACCGGAGTTAAACCGGTCAGGGTACTATCAAGACATATAAGATAAATAATAATAAAAAAAGAGAGAAGATAAATTGAGATAAATGCAGCAAAATAGGAAGGGAGTAATTACTGATTAAACGCCAAACTCACCTTTCCTCACATCACATCACGTCCCATTCCGCCTTTTCTTTTTTTTTTTTTTTTTTTTTTTTCTCAAAGCATTCCAGCTTTTCCTCAACCACTCCCAACCTCAAAATTGAAAATTCTAGATCTACCTTTTTCCCTGTCGTGTATCACTGTATCTCATTTCTCTTTCTTCTTCAGAAGTCTTTCGTCTTCCCAGCTCCCTTTCTAAATAGCAATCAATTTCTCTTTCTCTTTGAGAAATGGCCTTTACTGGTAAATGAGTGAGATAGAGCTTCATAAAGACGGGAACCATAACCTTCCCCTTCTTCGACGAGATAGCAACCATGACTAGATCTCTCTGTGTTACTGTCTCTGATTTCTTTCCTTTCTTGCCTCCATCGTCTACCTTCTTGGTTTCTTCGGTATTGGCTTTCTCCACCCTCTTTCTTCTCCTTCAAATCTCTAGATCTTGGTGACTTTTCAGATTTCTCTCTTTCTCCTTTCTTTTTTCTCGCCGTCGGGGTTTCATTTTCAGGCGACAATTTTTTTTTTAAAAAAAAACGACTCCGGCTCAGTAACTCGGCCGAGTTGACTCCGGTCAATGCGTAACCCCAGTTTTACCCCTAACTCGACCGATTTTCTGGCCGGTTCGCTGGTTTTCTGTCTGAACCGGCCGGTCCGGTCTGGGTTTCAAAACATGCTTGTATCCCCTCTCCTCATACGAAATAGATTTCACTATGCTATTCGCGTCGTCTTTCGATTCCAAACCTATCTTATTGATTTTCATCTATTGTATTGGAACTCTTTAATTTCTATCAGACCCGATCCTGTTGTTCCTTTTTCGAGGAAGATGCTAATGTTCGCTGCTGTATGCCGTGGGATGCAAAGGCACCACATGAGGACTCAACTAGAATAATAGCCGAGAGATCCTCAAATGTCAACCCAACCCACCGAATTGGTGAAGCTGCCTTCCTCGAACTTGATATATATGGATTCCCATGGCGCTTTAGATTTATGATACAACCAATCCCATCAACAGACATCACCATCCTTCTAGTGTAACCATGATAAAAGAAAGCCTGCACAACCAAAAGAAGCATATTGCAGTGGATCCTCTGTCCCTGAAAGAACAAGAACTAGCAATTGTTCCGCCACCATTACAGCCTCCAAAGTCCAAGTTCTTGAGCATCAGCCAACCCAATTCCGCCACCTCCTCCCCCCTCCCGCGCTTCGCCTCCATTCTCTCCAAAAGGAAATCCAAATTTGATAGCCTAGAATCCCCGCCATGTCCTGCTCAATTTCACTTGCACAAGAGCAAGTTGTGTGGCGAAGGAAGAACATACACACCCTCAGATGAGTTTGATCTTTGGTTCGTAATCAAACACGATTCCACCAATATATTCATCATCATGCTCTTGGCAGCTTCTCACGAGTAGGTTCAACCTGAGGAACATTAACATCTTCCTCGGAAAGGGAACAACAGGATCGAGTCTTATATATATTAAAAACTTCCAATAAAATAGATGAAAATCAATAAGATAGGTTCTGAATGGAAAGAAGATGCAAACCAGTAATGAGATTTGCTTGATACGAGGACAGAGAATACAAGAGGATTTGAAGATAACACAGGGGGCAATTTAGTCTTTCTATTTTAATATTTTAATTTTTGGTCCTCCAAAATAATTACTATTTTTATGGTCCTTCTTAACAAATATTATTTATCCTAGGTCCTTTATTATAATTTTTTCCTTTTTAAACTTTTTAAGTAAGCTAATAAATTATAGGCCTCACTACTAAAGCCTCTTTTAAATAAGCAAAAAGCATACCTACTTTAACCAAGATAACAAGCCATAGGCCTCACCGCAAAAAACATAGGCCTTGATACACCATCTGTCATGTTTTCACTTCTAATTATATCCCGTACAACTAGTTCAATAATTAGATAGTTGGTGTTGAAAAAACATGTTTACATAAGTTAAAACAAAAATCATCTTACAAACTTACTTCGTATACCATAAATCAGGTTTTAAAGCTAATCCAAACAGTGTAATACCTACTCAGCGTTAGCGTGGTGCCCTCATTGCTTGCTCTCTCCATCTTTGTTAGTATTTCCCAACTACAGCGACGATCAGGGAGGAGTACAATCGACGGGAGGGAATAGGCAGTATAATCGATTTTGGTGAAGAGTGACAAAGAAGGAAAGAGTGATTAGCTTGTTTCAGTTTTTTGGGTCATCTTTGATTGGTGCATGAGTTATATGAACCCATTGAAAATTTCCCCCAATTTTTCTGGTCCATAATTGATGATAACTGGATCTGTGTTTGGGGTTTGTTTTCTAGGTTATTTGCATTATCTTTTGATTAGCTGGAAGCATTCAAGTAAAGAATCAACAAATTGGAATTATTATATGTGTTGTTCCAATTCACTGCAGGTATCAAATCCAAGCGAAAAAAAATATTGGGGTTTATGAACGTATGAGCCGTGACCGGTAAGAAATACTCCATCTGATCTTAAATATAAGACAGAGTTGAATTTTTTTAGAGAGATTAAGAAAGTTAAATATTGATGCTAATAATGAGGTGTTAAAAAAAAATCTAGATGACACTATCTAATTTGTCCCCTGTCGGCAGCCAAATATCAAGGCAGTTTGAAAATTTATTTTATGATTAAAAAAATTTTTAATTTGTCACAATTTTAAATTAGGTTCATGTTGTTTATTTTGTTTTAATTTGGTCCATATTGTTTTATCACATAATTTAAATATATAGCATTTACGAAATTTCATGTATAGAAATGCACATGTGTTGAAATAGAGTTAAATTCACTACTACAAATTTGCTCATTTATAACGCGTAATATATAATGGTTACAGCTAATAAATGTCATATATGTCGAGATGGAGGTAGCGCAAGGATATATAACGCTTAAAAGTAATAGTTAATTATGTGCATTGTCACATATTGCTAGACGGAATTTGTGAAATCACAAAAATAGCAGTTGTAATTAATAATCGTAATTTATATTTAGTGACAAAAGTGAAGATTCTTTCGAAATAACAGTCATGTAGTACTTACAAATGATTTGACTTACAAGCTATTACGGACCGGCCCAAAAGCCCAAGTCCATGGCGCGGCCCAAACGGAACCAGGAGGTATGATTCGCTAATCATGGGGTGAGATCCGGAATCTTGGCTAGGCACGATCTACCCATATCGTAACGGCATTCCGAGACCCTCGCCCCTCGCCCCAGAGATAGCGCAGCCCGGATATGGCGCGCCCAGGATATCGCACCTGGCCGAGATATCCGCCCCGGACACCTCTATAAATACAGAGGTCAGGTAACCAGGTGCACAGATTCTAACTCAGACTATTTACATACAGTCTCACTGTGCACACACACCACCCCTTTGTCGTGTACAGTGATCCCACGCTCTCCTAATTATCTCCTTCATAGATATTCAGGCAGAGCCCTGTTATCCAAGATCAAAGTACTAGCCCTTAGCTGGACATCTGTGTTCTACACCAGAACATTGGCGCCGACCGTGGGGAACCTTAAATTTCTATCCCCGAGACCACTAATGGCAAACACCAGAAGCCACAGGCGAAGCCAGCAGTTAGACCGACCGCAGGATGAAAGCAATTTACCACCGAATCAACCTCAGGCCGGACCGAGTCAACCGTAGACTCATGATCAACCTCCACGAGAAAAGACTCTGGAGGGTCACGTTACTGACGCGGCAAGCACATCTCCTTCAACAGACGAACCTTCGCAAGAAGAGCCGCGAAGAGTCCAGCTCCGATAGTCCTAGCTCCAGACGCTCAGGTACTAGACATCGACATCCGCATTTTGAGGAGAATGCAGGAGTCGATGTTTCAGAGGTTCGAAAACAAGGAAAAACGAGATCAACTCCAATGACAAGAGGATTTTCACGCTCTGGAGTTAATGATCGAGGAAAAGCTCGAAAACATGTTCCAACGTGGAACCCATAGAAGTTCTCAGAAGGGAAAGGAGGTTATACGCCCGGACAAGCAGAGTCCGCGTAGCAGCCCGCAGTCAAGTCAACGGGCCCGTGGCAGAAAAAGGGGAGCGAGAAGGGAGCAAGAATGCCACCGACCTCCACACGAAAAAGGAGAGGCAATTATGGATCCGGATGTCGAAGACCGAGGCCGAGAAGATCGCCATGACGGTTATAAAGACCGAAGCCCATGATAGTTATGAAGATCGAGACCTCGACGTGGATCAGTACTCGGACGAGATTCGAGAGGTAATCACGGCGCCTCGGGCACGTGGGTCACCGCGGCAATATAAGATGAAGTACTTAGCAGGCTCTGGTGGGACCCCATTCTCCAGAGCAACGGCCACGGCCCCCTACCCGAAGAATTTTGACCTAGCCGATCTTCCCAAGTACGATGGGACCCGGGATCCACGCCACCACCTTGAGATATTCAAAAAGCCGATGTGGGTCGTCGATAGAGGTCCGATCATCTTACGGCTCTTCTCGGCCACATTGACCGGACCGGCCCACAAATGGTTGAGTTCGTTACCTAATAATTCCATTCGGAACTTCAAAGACCTTGGGCGCAAGTTTGAATTGCACTTTGCCACCGAAGAAACAACCTAAATCTCGTTCACTTTGAGTAAGGTAAAACAAAAGAAGGGTGAAACGCCGCAGAAGTACTCGGATCGGTTCGTAGACACAAAGAATGCAGTACGCTCATTATCTGAAGAGGTCCACGTACATTGTCTCGTCAACAGTCTGGACCCAACAACACGCCTGGCCAAGCATCCGTGCAAGAATCGAATCTATTCACTGATTGAATTCTACACCGAAGCGAAGAAGTACCTGGATGTCGAGCAGATGGAAATCGCCAATGCAGACGAACCTGAGAAGGCCAGGAATGCATCGCCCAAAAGAAGGGATCCGATGGACAAGCAGAAGGTGGAACCCCATAGACGCGGCAGAGAGAGCCGACCCCGACAAGAGAGGACGGATAATAAGGCGAAGTACGGCAACTACACCCCCTAAATATTTCGCGATCTCGTTATGGAAGGAGGTAGCTCGGGACCGAGATGAAAAGGGTTGCCAAGCCGAAGCCTATCGAAATCGGTCCACTACAGATCGGGGAAAATTTTGTACTTTCCACGATCGTCCGGCCATACAACCGAAGAGTGTTATGAACTTAGGGATGCTATTGAAAAGTTCGTGAGAGAAGGAAAACTTCGCCAATACGTCATCAAAACTCAAGGGAAAACAAGCAAAGGCGGAATAATGGCCGCCGAGCGGGTGAGTCCGGCTACGGACATCCGGAACCGAAGAAGAAACGGAAAACCGGCCCGTCGATGGTTTCCTAGAGATCGATTTCCAATGCAATGGCATTAGCGACGGGTTCGGAGGAGGTGGAGATACGATAAGCCGCCGCAAGAAATACCCGCGGGAGGTGCTGACAATGAGAGATATACCAAAATTCAAAGGCGGCTCATCGAAACCGAAACCACCTCCGTTAGTCTTCACAGACGAAGAGCTAAAGGATGTTATTCCCGGCCACCAGGACGGACTGGTTATCACCGGAATCCTAGTAAATTGCCGAGTCAAACGGATCTTCGTGGATGCAGGGAGTTCAGCCGACATCATAAGCTGGGACGCATACCAGAGGATGCACCTCGATGTTGAAGACTTAAAGCCGTGCAAGTCAACCCTTATCGGGTTCAGTGGAGAGCGTTCCTTTCCAAAAGGGTATATAGACCTCAGACTGACGCTAGGAACCAAGGAAGCTTTCAAATCGGAACGTGTAAGGTTCGTAGTGGCCGACTTCCGCTCTCCCTACAATATTATATTGGGCCGACCCACTATACACAATTGGTGTAAGTGGAGCTATATACCCAAGAGGGGGGGTGAATTGGGTATTTTAAAACTTTTCAGAAATTGCTCTGTTTTGAAGCAATGAAAACAAAGATAAACAGAGTGAGGGAAGAAGAAGTCTGAACACAAGGATTTATCTTGGTTCGGTCCAACTCTTTGACCTACGTCCAGTCCCGAAACACTGGGATTTTCCACTATCACTCAATTACAATTACACACTCGTACTCGGGATGATCCTCTCCCTAGGACTCACTCCCCTTACAAGTAATTGTAAACAATCGATACACACTCGTACTCAAGAGTTATCCTCTCCCTAGGACTAACTCCCCCTTACAAGTTGTACTCGATTACAACCAGATACACACTCGTAAACCAAGGATGCTTCTCAACCTAGGACACACTCCCTTTACAAGTTGTACTCGATTTTCCCAATCTCCAAGTCCCCCGACCGAGATTGTTACAATGAATGATATACAAGGAAACAAACTCTCTCTAAGAGTAGATAATGATAATCACTGAAGTTCAATGTATCACAAGATACTATACAGATAAAACTGAAGAAATAGATATGAGACTTGGATGATTTTTGTCTTCAGCAGGTGTATCTGCTTGAGAAGAAGTTAATGCACTCTATTTATAGGTAGAGAACATTAAATGACCGTTGCTTGATGAATCCAACCGTTGTAGGTGATTAGCTTAAGATCTGGTCATCTTTCTCTCTAAACTCCAACTAATCCAGGTGCTAATATGATCGATGTGGAACTCGAGGATTTGCCGTTGGAGAAGAGTTTACTTGATGAAGAAAGCATTCTTGACCGTTGAGAATGCGTGCTCGTGTGGATTATCCAAAAGAAGGTTGATTTGCGAAGTGCATTAAATGCACCGAGCACTTTTTTGCTTTTTGCCTTGATCTTCATTAATCTTCATCTCGTGCTAACCGAAATTCACTCAATAAACTTGTTAAACATATCCGGGAACATAAGTGAATGATTTATGAAAGCAATAAGATCAAACAAGAGTGATTTGCAAATTCGTGTAATTCAAAAATCAGTTTTTATCGTTGTAAACGCAAGTATGTTCATGCAAACTGCAGTTTAGCATACTTTCACTTACAAACTGCAGTAAAGGCGGAAGTATTGACTTAGCTTGAAACTCTTGGTTGCTTTTACGGAAGTCCAATACTCGAGTTTGGCTACGCAACCTGCAGTATTGACTTAGTTTGAAAGATTCTTTAGCTCTCGGGAAGTTCAATACTCGAGTTTGGCTAGGAAAACTGCAGTATTGACTTCATTTAAAAAACTTGGTTCGCTTCTCGGATGTCCAAAACTCGGTATGCAAACCTATACCGCAGCTTGCACTTAAGTTCAACAAGTTTGATTGCTTTCTTGAAATTATCTGTCAACTTTCGAGGGCCATATCTCCCTGGTCTGAACTCCGTTTTGGTCCGTTCAATGCTTGATGGAAATCTCTTTGAGTCTATTTTCATATTCCACTGATTTGAGCTCAATACGATTTGTAGATTGAGAGTTACACTCAAAATACCGAAGGTGGGTCTGGACTGTGACGTTGATTCTTATGGAAACTTGTAAAAATCATAACTCCTTGATCTTGAAACCTTTGGACTTGATTTATATATCAAAATGACGCTTTGGATGTCTAGTTTCAAATGCCACTGGTTTCACGTCAATCCGAGTCCTGGTTTGAGAGATATCATCGAATTACCATACCTCGCCTGTGCTGAAACGTGAAACAGAGAGTTGCTTGAAGAGCGATCACGCCGCAAACTCGAGTTTACACTTGCGTACTCGAGTTTAGCTCTTCCTTACTCGAGTTTAGCACTTGCATACTCGAGTTTTGAGTCCCAAACTTGAGTTTTGTGTTCCAAACTCGAGTTTTGAGTCCCAAACTCGAGTTTTGTGTTCCAAACTCGAGTTTTCACTTGTCCAGACGCGGAGAGGTGTCGAAGACACTACAAACTCGAGTTTTGAGTTGTATACTCGAAGTTTTGAGTCTCAAACTCGAGTTTTGTGTTCCAAACTCGAGTTTTCTCATCCTCGAAGTTGATTTTTGCTGACTTTAACTTCAAATTGACCCATTCCATCTTCCATATGACCTTGGAGACTTCTAGCATCAATCTTAGAACTTGAATAACGATATCTTCACTTCATTCAACAAGTTCTTCTTTCTTTCTTCTTCTCTTGATCATTCTCCATAACTCTAACTCTTTCTTTCTTCTCTTCTCTTGATCAATCTCTATAATTCATCTTGGATTAATCTACATTAAATACGTAGTTAGTCAATGTAGGAGATAACTATATTACTCAATCTTTTTGCTTTCAATAATGACATCCATATAAGACATCATCAAAACTAATCATAACTAACAATTGGGACATGCTAGCATCCACTAAGCACCAGAAACTGAAGATGATCAACGATAAAAATCAGGTGGTCGAAGTGTCCGGGGACCAGAAGGAATCACGGAAATGCTACTTCGAGACTCTCCGAGTCAAGGAGGAAGGACCTTCATCCCCGCCACGACTCTGAACCAACGAAGTTATGGCCGAAGTCAAAAATGATAGGCAGCCTCGGTGGTCGGTTAATATGGTAGAACTGGATCTCCGTGAACCATAAAATCCACGCCCAGAACCGGAAGGGGAGCTGGAGGAGTTGACCCTGGGGACGGATCCCTCCAAGACAACTAAAGTCGGCAGAGATATGAACGGAGACTTAAAAGCATGACTAATCAAGTTTTTAAGACAAAATCAGGACGTCTTCGCCTGGACGTCAGCCGAAATACCCGAGATCGACCCACACTTTTGCTGCCACAAACTCGCCATATGGTCGGGGTCGAAGCTAGTGGCCTAGAAGAAGAGGAATATCGCAGAAAGCCCTTGAAAGTCACATTGAAGAGCTCCTTGCCACTGGATTCATCAGAGAAGTACAATATACAACTTGGCTCTCGAATGTGGTCATGGTGTTAAAGCCAACTGGCAAAGGGAGGGTGTGCACTGACTACACCAATCTGAATAAAGCATGCCCGAAGGACTCCTACCATATGCCTAACATTGATCAACTCATTGATAACTTGGTCGGTACCGTTGCTTTCCTTCATGGACGCTTACTCCGGCTATAATCGATTGCCATGCACCCAGCACGACCAAGAGAAGACCGCCTTCATGACCGACAAGGCTAACTATTGCTACAACGTCATGCCGTTTGGATTGAAGAATGCCGGAGCTACATACTAGCGAATGATGAACCGCGTCTTTGAGGACTAAATCGGGCAAAATGTGGAGGTATATATAGACGACATGATCGTGAAGTCAAAACAACCAGAAAAACATATGCGGGATCTAGAACAGACATTTGAAAAATTAAGACGACATCGAATCAGGTTGAACCCGGCCAAATGTGCTCTCGGAGTTCCCGCCGGGAAATTCCTAGGTTTTATGCTGACTAATCGAGGGATTGAGGCTAACCCGGACAAATGCAAGGTCGTCCTAGACATGCAGGCCCCGAACTCTAAGAAGGAAGTTCAGCAATTAATAGGTTGCTTGGCTGCCCTGACAAGATTCTTACCCAGATCGGCCGAGAAGGCGTTACCTTTCTTTAAATTATTGAAGAAAGAAACTCATGGAGGATGAAATTCGGATTGTGAAGCAGCGTTTGAAGAAATTAAGCGATGTTTGCCAACCCCTCCGGTACTAATGAAGCCGGAGCAAGGGGAGACCTTGTTCTTGTACCTGTCTGTGGGAGACGAGGCGGTAAGTGCCGCCTTGGTAAGAGAAACCGAGGCCGACGACACCCATCTACTTTGTGAGCAAAGCGTTACAAAACGCCGAACTCCGATATCGAAAGCCGGAAAAGATGGCGTTTGCATTCGACGATCGCGAGACGGATTCGGCCATACTTTCAGGGACACCGGATAGTAGTCCGAACCAGCCAGCCAATCCGGCAGATATTGCACAAACCTGACTTGGCAGACGAATGACGAGTTGGGCGATTGAGCTATCCGAGTTCGACATCACTTTTGAAGCCCGGCATGCGATCAAATAACAAGCGCTGGCCGATTTCATCAGAGAATTGACTCCAATTATGGCTAGCGAGGAATTCTGGAAGGTATTTGTGGATGGATCTTCCAATCTAAAAGGCAGTGGAGCTGGAGTCATCGTTGAGAGCCCCGAGGGGTTCGCTACTGAGCATTCCCTCCAGTTGAAGTTCCCGACCTCCAATAACCAGGCCGAGTACGAGGCCCTCCTAGCCGGATTGTTTCAAGCAAAAGAAAACGGAGCACGGCGAGTTAAGGTGTTCACCGACTCACAACTTGTTGCTGCACAGATCGATGGCAGCTATCAAGCAAAAGGCCCCTATTGGCTAAGTACTTGAACAGAGCAAAAGAAGTAATGACCGAGTTCGAAGAAGTAATTGTCTCTCATATCCCGAGAGAAGAGAATACCAAGGCCGATATCCTCTCCAAGCTAGCAAGCACCAAAGGTCCGGGGAGTCATAGAACTGTGATCCAACAGAATCTGGCCGAGCCCACCGCATCATGACTATCTCGTCCGCCACGGATGGAGAAAGCCAATCGAAGATTACCCGGAAAGGGGATCATCCCAACAGATTCCATTGAAGCAAAGAAGCGATCGAGAAGCCGCCATCTACACCATGGTCGATGATCGCCTATACGAAAAGGAGTGCACCGCCCGATGATGCGATGCCTGGGTGAGTCCGAAGCAAGGTACGTGTTGACCGAGATACACGAGGGATGCAACGGCCAACACATGGGGGCAAGGCTTTGGCAAGGAAGGCGTCACACGCTGGTTATTATTGGCCCACCATGAAGCATGACGCCATGGAAGCCGCTAAGAGGTGTGACAGTTGCCAGAAACACGCTGGGATCCTATGGCCACCACCGACGGAGTTAAAAGGTATGCCGGCCCCCTGGCCCTTCTATAAATGGGGAATGGACATCCTCGGACCATTCAAACCTAAGCACCGGACGGTACCGAAATGGCTCATCGTCGCGGTAGACTATTTCACCAAGTGGATTGAAGCGGAGGCATTGACTACAATCACCTCGTCTCGAATTATGAGATTCATTCATCATAACATCTTTGCTCGATTCGGGATACCGGCTGAAGTCGTCACTAATGGGACCCAGTTCACGGACCATAGATTCCAAGCCTTAATGTCCAACTTGGACATCCAGCAACACTTCTCCTCCGTTGAACACCCACAATCTAATGGCCAGGCCGAGTCAGCTAATAAAATCATTCTGGACGGATTAAAGAAACGCGTGTTAAAGGCCGACACCAGCTGGACCAAACAGCTCTACAGTGTTGTATGGGGCTATAGGACGAGTGTGCAGCCCTCGACCCTGGAAACCCCATTTTGGCTGACCTACGGTTGTGAAGCAATTATCCCGGTCGAAATCGGACAGCCATCATGGAGAAAGATCAGAGCCAGACAGGATGGGTAGGCGTCAAATGATGACACCCTAAAGACAGACCTGGACCTAATTGATGAGATCCGAGTCACAGCGCATTGCCGGGAACTTGTTGCCAAGCAACTCCTCGCGGCAAAGTATAATCGGAAGGTTTGACCACGATCCTTTAACAGAGGGAACCTTGTACTTCGGTGGGCCGACATCGGAAACAAGAATGCCCGAGACGGAAAACTGGCGGCAAATTGGGAAGGCCCCTATCGGATTAAAGAAAAACTCGATGGTGGGGCATATGTTCTCAAAACCCTAGCAAGGAAGCCGGTTAAAAGAACATGGAACACCGACAAGCTAAAGATCTATTACGGCTAGGTCTAGGCTCGGCCCCGTAGACACCGAGGCTACTTGTTCGGTTATTTCTTACCTTTCCTTATGTTTCTCCAAACTTCAATTGTTCTTTATTTTTCATCTGAATAATTCATGACCATTTGCAAGCTCTTTAGAGCTGTTTTATTTAATGAAGGATTCCATCAAGGAAATTCATCAATGTGTACAATTACTTGTTTAAGCGTGAAACCGAGGCCATTAAGCCCGGTCCAAAACCTGACATCGAGGTACTTACACTCGGTCATTAACAAAAACAAAAAACATCTAGATGTATGACATCGGTCGTTGTACTCCGATGTGCATTGGTAAGAGCTCGGCGAAAATGCCATACGTGGCCTTCGCAAAATTGACGCTTCAACGCTCGCCCGATTTAAGAAAGCGTGCTGTCATTCCGACCCTGATCAAGTCAAAATGTTAGATTAGAGGTGATAGACACCTCGGTTGACATGTGACGGCCTCGCCCTTAATTCAGTTACTATCAACTTTTCCGACTAGTCAAGCTGGAACGAGGTAGTGCGGTTAAGTTAACACCCTTAGAGGTTAAAACATACGACCCTGCCCCACCCTCCCACACGTCAATGTTGGTCGAGTAAACAGACTCGTATCTACTACAGTCAATAAATTTCAATGCTAGAATTTACAAGATGGCAGAAGGGTGAAGAAATAATTCATCCATTGCCATATCAAAAACCAAGTTTGTTTACCAGGCACGGCGACAACCTTGAAGAACGCATTTTTGAACCGCTTAAACGACTCGGAGAAGGGCTTCATGAGTTTCCAATCTGGATTGCAGCGGAGAGATACCAACCCTATTAGCTTGTTGCTTTCTTTGGGAGGGCCGGGGGTAAAGGGGCCGAAGTAATAGAAGAAGAGATTGGTCGAGCAGGGAATCGGAACGGGGAAGGAGCGACACAGTTGCTCGAACGCAACAAGATAAGCCCACCCATTCGGATGAAGTTGAGACGGGGCAAGTCTCAGGTGCAGAAGGGCCATTATCTGGAACTGGGTGAAAGGGAAGCAAACACCGACGCGAGTAAGGTAATCCCGGTAAAAGAAAAAGAAATTGGGATTGCCTACTTCCCGTTCCGCACAAATAGGCTCGTCGGCCTCCGGACGGCGTATAATGCACCCCTCCATGACGGGTAGATCTAAACGTGCAATGTCGATATCCGACATCGATGACCGGGTCTTCAAGACCTCATGGGACACCTAGGGAAATCTATGACACAAAGCCTCGGGAGGACTAGAAGAGTCCGATTCCTCAACCTCGGTCCTTTGCTTGGAGGGCAGAGATTTGGGAGCCATTAACCTATATGCAAAATAAAATGAAATTAGCAGAGTTGGAAATACCGGTAAAAGCATGTTAGAAGGCAAAAATAGATGGCGGACTCGGACGAAAGGGTACGCCGAAGAAAGGCCCGAAGGTTGCCGATGCCGGCAAGAACCAAGAATCGAGGAGGCTCGGAGTCTCCGCCGTGCGTAATATGGAAGGCACCCTCGGCCCCCAAAGCGGGGGGTCGAGGTAATCCTCGGGATAAGGATCCGAGCTCACAGAAGGTGGACCCTCACAGAAGTTGAGTGGTTGGGCCATTAAGGCAGGAGACCTGGAGCCGGCGACGGAACCGATCCCGGCCTGAACTGGCGATGACATAGGAACGTTGTGTGCAGAAGCTCGGGCAGGAGGAGGAGACAGAGCTCTAATAGCAGTAGGTCGGGGCCTGACTCGTCTTGACTGACCGACCCCGCCTCAGAGTAAAGGGGCTGACCTCTCCGCTTCCGAAAGCTCGGTTCCAAGAACCCAATAAGAAGCTCGCGGGAAGCGAGTGCGAAGAAACTCTTCTTCCTCAGGGGTTAACATTGATCTGGGTTTAGGAAAACGCCTATCTCTATCCATAAGGAAGGAACTAAGAACCTAAGAACTAAAGGTCTTATGTCGAAAGAGAGATAAGTACAGACGCGGATGTGTCAAAAGCAAGCAAAACCCAGAAAATGGTCCCAAAAGCTTACTCAGAAAACCAGAAAGGAGGAGGAGTAGGAACGCAGATAATGGACCAAAGGATATATAATCGGTAAGAAGTACGTTATGCCGTAAAAAAGTAAAGAAGAATAAGGAAAATACCTATATGAGTAAGAAGAGGGAAACTCGAACGATAGAAATGGAGAACAATGGAGTTTTGGCAGAGGAGATGATTCTACAAACCCAGAGCAAAACCAGAGAAAGGTTGTAGCGGGAAAAAGTGAGGAGCCAAACGCAGAAAAATTACTTCATAGGTATGACAGGGAAATGGAACGCCGGGGGTAATTCGGTCTTTGAACCTAGACACGATGGGAAATGCACAGAATGATGTAGGAGCATTAAATGTGCACACAAAGAATGCCAAGCGATTCTTTCACAATAATGAACGGAAAGAATGCCAAGCGATTCACTAATAATCACGTAAGTCCGAGGCCGTTCGAGACGCCCGGTCAGCGCAACCCGAGGACACCACCCGGACTGTTACGACAGGAACAAGCCACGACGTTAGAAGCCGGTCCGGATGAAGCATAAGCCCCGAACCTCAACAGGGGCCGGGGGCATTGAACATCTCGGCCGCCCAGAAGCCTGAACAACAAAGCTGGGGGCAACTGTTACGGACCGACCCAAAAGCCCAAGTCCATGGCGCGGCCCAAACGGAACCAGGAGGTATGATCCGCTAATCATGGGGTGAGATCCGGAATCTTGGCTAGGCACGATCTACCCATATCGTAACGGCATTCTGAGACCCTCGCCCCAGAGATAGCGCAGCCCGGATATGGCGCACCCAGGATATCGCACCTGGCCGAGATATCTGCCTCGGATACCTCTATAAATATAGAGGTCAAGTAACCAGATGCACAGATTTTAACTCAGACTATTTACATATAGTCTCACTGTGCACACACACCACCCCTTTGTCGTGTACAGTGATCCCACGCTCTCCTGATTATCTCCTTCATAGATATTCAGGCAGAGCCCTGTTATCCAAGATCAAAGTACCAGCCCTTAGCTGGACATCTGTGTTCTACACCAGAACACAAGCTATTATTTCAACGGGGACAAAACATAACGATCTTCATAAATAACCGTCTGGTAACACTTTTCTTAAGTCATAACCCTTTGTAACATCTATTAGACCTCTATTTAAACTCACATATTCCTCTTGATTTTTACTACTTTTTTTTTTATCTATCTCCTCCTTCTCTCCATAATGTCAACATCCCAGTGAGCTCTACCCCACTTCCTCCTGCTGAAATGGAGACTCCCATGCAGCTATTGGCAGGCTATGACCACCACACAAGGCGTCTTACAACATACGCCAACAGGCTGAACAAGAAGTTAAAGATCAAACTTCATCATAATAAGGTTAAATATGACTTGCAGTTAGACATTTTATCTTTTTCCTCTGATGAGAGAATGAAGAGGAGGATGAGGACAACAGTAGTGGTGATGATTGAACACCACTATTGTATTTTTAAAATATTTTTAAGAAATAAGTTATTAAAAAAATAACTTCATACTTCACGATTATTAATTAATAACCATAAAGTATTATTATACCATACTTAACGGTTCTAACTTAATAAACGTAAATTAAAGCTTTCAAAACCTTTCATCTTCCCCGCGCTGACTTTGGGCGCCTCCTCATTACCCAATGATCGACTGGAAAACCAGGTATCCTTTTATTACGTCTTATTCAACTTCTAGTTAATGCATGCAATGATGGTTTTTTTTTTTGTCCCTTCTAGAGTTCCAGACGTCTATTTAAACTCACCACTTTTATTTGTTTTTCGTACACTTTCTTCATCGTCTTCCTCTTTGTTCTCTCAATTGCAAAGATGATACCCTTATAGAAGAATTGCCAGAAAGCTCTCGACGTCATCCTCCACTACTTCCTTCTCCTCCTCCTCCGTATCCTTCTCTTCCTCATCCACCTCCACATCCTATGCTTCCACAATTGGAGGCAATGTTACGGTATACAGAACACAATGAGCATTGTCCTTCATCTAAGTACTCTTAAACACTGCCTCAATGATATTTAGCACATCTTTCATCAAGAACTCCACCAACACATCTGGCCTCCATTGTCCTTCATCTGAGTACTCTTAAACACTTTTCTCCAAATATTCATGTTGAGTCCACATAACACATCTCTCTATAAATGGAGCACCTTTGTCAATCTACTTATTCATCCAAAATCTCACCTTCCTTCCATTGTTTACCTCCCATGCTACATTAATAATCTATGTCCTCAATCCTCCTAACTTCTTCCATAAAACATACATTTTTCTGACAATACAACCCTCATTTAAAACTACTTCTCTCCCATATTGTCTGACATACATATTCTTGTGATTTGTTTTTGTGCATACAGAGATCCCTGCTGTTATCTTGAATAATTTTAGGAGTTGGGATGGATAATTCATTTTGTATTTTGATGACACAGCACACGGTCAAGAATAATGATCCCTCCAAATGTGGAATAAAAGGTCTTTCAATTAAGTCAAAGATGGATGACACTACTTTTAAGCTTGATGCAATTTTAGATACTCCTTTATTGATGTACAGAGTATATTCTATGTTGATGTAGTTACATGTTCCAAATATGGAATAAAAGGTCTTTCAATCAAGTCAAAAATGGATGACACTACTTTTAAGCTTGATGCAATTTTAGATACTCTTTTGTTGATGTACAAAGTATATTCTATGTTGATGTAGTTACATGTTCTAGATTGATCAGTAAGTGTATATACAATCTAGGAATGTTCAAGATTGTTGAGGGGTTTATGAGAAGTTCCTATATACTGCATAAAGACACTATTTTAGTCTTTGATGGGATGAAATATGGCCTATTGCAGTGATATTTGTTTTTTATGTACACATTTTTTTGGGGACAAAGTTATGCACACATTTGCAAAGCCTACATAATCACCTTTTATGTGTTTAATGCTAGCTTATTTATTTATTTTTGTAAAAATGAATTTTTTATAGATTCAAAATTATTTTTTACTATCATGAAATGCTGGGTTGTAGATTTAAAATGAATTTTAAATTTATATAAATATTTTTTGTATATTTTCCATGAATTTTTTCAAAGACAAATTTTTTCTATCAAGAGTATCTATTTAATTGGGCATAACAAATGCAATTTTATTTTTTTATTGTTGGAAAAAAGATAATGAAATTAATGTTTTATTATGTTATTTTAGGGAAAAAAATTAATCACTTTAGATAGATAATTACAAAAAAAAATATTTTTTAAGGAATATTAAAACTATTTTATTCAAAAATAAAAATAAAGTAAAATCTCTCACTTGATAGAATATAAACGAATTGTTAAATTAATTATTGTGGAAGAAATATTAGTGGGGGTGATATGAGAAAAATATGACTAAAATTGTTCAAAACTATTTTATAAGAAAAATGTATAATTGAGGTGTATATAACATTAATGAGTTGCAAATATTATTTACTTTATAAAATATATAGGTGTATTATTAAATTATTATTGTCTTTAATTATTATTGAAAAAGTATAAATAGGGGTATTATAAGAAAAAATTGACAAAAGTTAAAACTTGCTCTTATAATTAGGACTAAAACCAACTCCAAAAAGTGTTCTTATAATTAGGATCGGAGGGAAAAGTTTATAATTAAAAATAAAAATCTCGCAACTGTGGGAGACAGGAGGGGAGTTGCTCAGCAAAGTCGTTTTTACTTAACCTTAGTTAATTAACCAAGAAGAGTTCAAATAAGGGTATTTTGGAAAAACAAGTATAATTAACTAACTTAACTATTATCCTTAATCTCTCCAAAATTATATAACCCATCGAAAGGAGTCACATATAAAGGTTAAATGGTAAATTAATTATTATCTCCCTTTCCACCTAGAGCCAGGAAATCGAGCCGAGCCCATTTAAGCCCTGCCTTGCTGGGCCCGGGCTTGAAAAATAGGCTAGAAATTTGAAATTGGCCCTGCAGAGCCGGCCTATACAAAGCCGGCCTTGTAGCGCCTCGGGCTTAATCCAGACCGGCCCTACGGGCCCTTTTAATCGTAGCTTTTTAAAAATAAAAAAAAAAATTACTTAGACTTCCACTTAATGGATGTGTTTATTTGTAATTACCTTTTTTTTTTTTTTTTTTTTTTAAGTTTAAACTATAACCTTTTTTTATGTTTATTATTATTTTGTATTAAAACATATAATTAGTTATAATAAATTTTAAAGAGGGATGTTTTCATATTAAATAAACGCATACTTTAGTATTACAATATTATATAAGTAATAAATTATAAATATACTTTGTCTAAAATAAGTATAATTATTTTTACCGTAAGAAAAATCATGCATGAACCGAAGTAATGTAGACACACACAAAATTACGAGAGGAAATGGCATTTTGTCGTGGGCATACATAAAGCAATTCCTTTGTTTAATATTTTTTGAAAAAAGGAAAAAAAAAAACATATTCTTTGTATTTTTTTTATCACAATTAATGAATGTGTTTATTTATTAAATGATTTATATTGTTTAGATATTAATGTTGATAGCATTTATTTGATAGATTAGAACTTTAATGGTTGCAATTTACTAATTATATTTCTTTAAAAAAATTAAAGAAAAAAATTAAAATTTGGAATAGTAATTTCAAAGCTTAGATCATTTCCACGACCCTAAGATTATCGGCCAGATTTTGAAAAACAGATATTTTCCTTACCCTAAACCCTATAGAGTCGGCCTTGTCGGGCCAGGCCGGCTCTGATTCCCAGCTCTACTTCCACCCCTCCCTAAACCAAACAGGATCATTAAACATTCTTCAATCCTCCTCTAACTAAACCAAACAAGCTAAACCCTATCTTTCCTTCCATTTCTTCCCCTCAACCCAAACAAGTCCTGACAGACTTCCAAGCTCGGGGAAATTCACCTCGCGGATCTAGTGAAACCGGCCCGCCCGCGCGCCCGCAATGCCCCGGCTTAAATGGAAGCATAAACTTGGGCCAAGGAGGCGGGAGTAGAGGACAAGACTCGAGACTCGAGAGTTTCGGTTGCCGAGTCGGATTCGTAGTTCGGACGATGAAGGTGGCCCAGTGAGTGAGAGGAGGACAAGAGCTTGCGGTAATCGGAGATGGGAGGGTGGAGCAACAAAAGCGGTTCTAACAGCGGAGTTAAAAAAAAAATATAAAAAAAATGGGAAACGTCATTTTCTCACAGCATATATGTATTGTGTATATACCAGTATAAGGATGAATAAATGATGTGCTTTGCTTGTGAGAGAAAAATAGCAAGCCAACTCTCACTGAGATATCCCAATCATGTCCAACGACAACGTCAATGCTCAGTCGTCCCTTCTATCCCAGAGGTAACACATGATTGGCTCTAAGAATTCCTCCCTTGTTTGTTTCGATTTCTGGTATTAACATCGTAACTCTGCATGCAATATCTTAAATCCTCCTTGCAACTATTGAAATCTGTTTTTGGATTAAGATCTGCTTGAAGCAACTGAAACCGAGCAGTGGATTTCGACTTGTATGCTATCAGGTTGGGCGGAGCCTATATTCTGATTTTCCTGCTTGAGTTTGACTTGCTTTGACGCTTCTGAACTTACTTCTTGCTAGAAGTTTTTTTGAGTCCCTTTTGATTATACAATAATATACCTCAATTTCAACTATGGAGCTATCCGCTTGGGTTCCAGCTTAAAATTATCGATTAGTGCTTATCTATCTGTCCCTATTTTTCTTAAGATGACTCCAGTTTGATCGAACGCTCTCTATTTGTTTTCCAGAGCAGTTATATTTTCTTTCCTGAAATTGTAGTCCTCCTTCACTGCTCTAGATATTCTATCAAACTCTTAAATCGTCCTCCCTAGTTGACTTTGAAATTTAAGTCTTAAATATAGATATATATAGCTGTGAGTATATTGAATTATGCTTGTTTTCTTGTTTTCATTGGGCGTTGGCTCTTCCTGCTTCATTGAGAATAATTTTTTGTTTTGTTATCTGTTTTCTATTTTGTTTTTCTTTGTTTTGGAATCTTTAAAGGTTAATCAACTAACTTCTCAGTTTGTTCTGTAGTTTTACAAATCTACAAATTTTCGTTGAGAAGAAGGCAGAATGAAAATTTTCAATTGCAAGTGTAATTTTAAACACAGTGCCAGAAAAACAAAAACACTTAATTTCTATCTTTCATATGAAAAATGATTGTCCTGAGTTTCTTCAAGCATTTCATGACCAAGTTCATATTAGAAGATTTAGGGACTTCCACCACAACTTTTTCTGGCACATCTTTCAGAAGTTTTGCTGAATCTTGCTTCCAGTTCAGTTCTATGGAATCTCCATCAGCAGCCTTTGAGGCTTATCATCTTCTTGTGAAGCAGGAACAAACTCCTTTGTTAAGAATCAAGTTTTATAATGTTGAATTCACAATGCATTCTGTTGTTCTGGTTGTACAGCTCCATTATTGTCTTCCTCTCCTTAAAATCTTCCTTGCAACTATAGTGAATTGACAAATGCTTGTCGTACCGCTCTTTCACCCTTGGAGTTTATTGTGGGTTGGTCTTGGTGGACACTTGTGCCAACACCCAAACTGGTAGAGAAACTTCTATCCTTATGGTGAAACCATTTCTATATGTGATATTTGAGTGTTTAAGCGTTAGGTGAAGTGAGAAGCTGAAAGAGATTAAACATTCTTCCTTTTTTGTTTTGTTTAATGTTGTGGGGAAAGATGCGTTGATAAAATGGAGTGACTTGTACATGTCATTTTATTACTTGTTTTGCATGCTATAAAGTTATTGGTAGACCCATAGGCGTACATGACAGAGGTCCACACAGAAAAAGTGCTTATCGTGATAGATAGAGAGCAGCCTGAGACAAATGGATGTAATATGATGGTCAGACTTAAATCTATGATTAGCTTGATTGTTTTTTTTTTTTTTTTAAAAAAAATAAGTAAATAAATAAATGCTTATCTCCATATTCTCATTCTTTAATTGCTATTACACTTATGGTTCTGCAACATTTCTGTCTGGAATAAACATATTTTTGTCCAGGCCTTCGATTTTCATTAATTTTTTGCATTATTGCCCCTGTTCCACTTATGCTGATTGTTATCTCTTCATCAGGTTACTAGGTAAAGTGGCACTTGTTACGGGAGGAGCTTCTGGAATTGGAGAAAGCATTGTACGTCTATTCCGCCTCCATGGTGCCAAAGTTTGCCTTGTTGATGTTCAAGACAACCTTGGTTTGCAGGTTGCTGAATCCCTTGGTGGTGACTCAAATGTTTGCTTTTTTCATTGTGACGTTACGGTAGAGGATGATGTTCGCTCAGCAGTAGACTTCACTGTGGAAAAATTTGGCACCCTTGACATTATAGTCAACAATGCCGGAATTGCGGGATCACCTTGTCCTGATATCCGCAATGCAGATATGTCAGAATTTGAAAGGGTATTTAATATAAATGTGAAGGGAGTATTCCATGGGATGAAACATGCTGCACGAATTATGATTCCATTGAAGAAGGGATCAGTCATTTCCTTATCTAGTGTATCAAGTACCATTGGGGGTTTAGGACCGCACGCTTACACAGGGTCCAAGCATGCTATCTGGGGGCTCACAAAGAATGTTGCAGCTGAACTGGGGCAACATGGAATAAGAGTGAACTGTGTGGCGCCTTATGCTGTTTTCACCAGTTTGTCTTTAGCTCATTTGCCTGAAGAGGAGAGAACTGATGATGCCGTAGTCGGTTTTCGTAATTTTATTGGGGGAAATGCCAATTTGCAAGGGGTACAATTGACTGCAAATGATGTGGCTAATGCCGTGCTCTTCTTGGCAAGTGATGAGTCAGCGTATGTAAGTGGTCAGAACCTCATGGTTGATGGAGGCTTTACAAGTGTTAACCACTCCCTTCGAGTCTTTCGTTGATGAGTGGCTTTTGCTTGTTATTGTTAACCCCTGTGATACCAGTTGCTCAACCAGGCTTTTCTATCAGTAAATTAGTCCAAGTGGACCAAGTGTGTTTGATATAATGGACATTATTTGTACTTTGACTACCATTGAATTTGAATGACAAGACTTGACATGATTTGAAAAGGGACTTATGCTAGATTTGGTGGAGAAGCATTCCAAAAGGAATTTGTGCATACTGAGCCGCCCTTTATTGTTGCTCAGCTTTGCAACGTTAACCCACAATATTTATTATCCCAAAACTATTGTTTTTTATGGGTTTTGGCTTCTCTGTTGATCTTTTGACCAGGTGTAGAAACCCTCTAAAATGCACTGGCCTCCTTTGAAAAAAAAACTGTCTTTGCCTGCAAACATTTCTGAATTGTTGCAAGAGCTCAGGGACAAAACTTAGACGTTTGCTGATAAGTTTGCCAGCAAATGATTTTTGGATTTTTTCCCCCTGTTGTGGTTTATACTTAAAGTTACACAGATTTGACTATCTAACTAGGTTCTTTGAAGTTTTTTTTTTTTTTTTTTTTTTTTTTTCTTTTGTTGAAAAAAAATTGATAATATATGCTTGAAAGTGAATATTCTATCATTAAGCTTCTTTTAATTAAACTGAACTTCTCTTTGAGAAAATATACAAAGAGGCTAAGCTATTTCTTCTGTGGGAAGAGTTTCACTCCCTTTTCTTTGTGTCTATTCAATGAATCTGTAAACACATTCATTGGTTAAAGCAAATGAAAAAAAAGTTCATCTACATGTGGATCTAAGGTAAATCTCAAATTGGCCTTTTACCTTAAAACAAAAAATGAAAATCTTTGGATCTCAAATTGACCTTTGATTTTACATCAAAACATAAGGATGATGACCACACATCGCTAAGTTTGTTTTAGCCCTTTAGATCTCAAACTGGCCTTTAATTTTTAATTACACCCATCTTGTTTATAAATGTTTAGATCTCAAATCAGCCTTTGACCTTAAATAAAACATTAGAGTACACACAAATGCATCCATGATCATGTTTTATGCCTTTAGATCTCAAATCAGGCTTTGCGCTTAAATTAAATCACAACACACTCACAGACACACAACCCCGGCACGTGCATTCCTGTTTTATTCCCTTGGATCATAAATTGGCTTTTGACCTTAAATTAAACATAGGAGGACACACTCTGACACACACACAAAAATGCATAGGAGGACACACATGGGGACCTCTTTTAATCTCGTTTTAGGCATGTAGATCTCTAATGGGCCCTTGACCTTAAATTAAGCATTGGAAGAATGGGTAATGTTTGATATCATTATTATTTATATATATAAATATATATATATAGTAAAAAAGTTAAAGGAAAATTAAGTAAAAATATTAGTTGAACTTTAGAATTCTATTGACAACAACAATAATGATATTAATAAGAATAGTAAAACAATTGACAACTTATTTTGTTGGAAAATCATGTATATGAGATTTTGAAATTCAAGTAGTATTTTCTTAAGATTTACTCAAAAGTTATTGCAGGTCACATTATTTATAAGATATAAATAATACAACTTATTTTTTAAAACCAAACATCCTTATTTTAAGCGTCTAATAACAACTTTACCAGGATTAATAAAACGAAAAAGAGAAATTCTTGTGTGAACCTAGTTTGCCACGTCATTTGTGGTCTAACCAATAAAAATATAACAACTCATGAGCTATTTTTGCACAAATCTAAAATATTAGCTGACATTTTAATCAAATTAAAAGATTTTTAAGATTTACATTTTTATTACTTGTGAAATCTTAACTAAGGGAATTTTTTTTTTTTTTAAAGAAAAATAAACATGTGAATCATATAATTGAGAAATTCTTGCATGAATCAGGTGCACCACGTTATCTATGCTCTACACTATAAAATCACAACACATCAATCTCATTAAATCCTTCGTGTTTAGTTTCTATTTTCTTTCTTCATTTATGTCATTTGAACTTGTCTCTCCAATCTCCCCTCTCTCTCTCTCCCACGTAGGATTTAATTGGATTGATGTAGTATGATTTTATGGGGTAGCGCACAGATGACGTGGCGCACCCGGTTCATATAAAAATTTCTCCATATGAGCAGCCAACTAGGATTAATATCAATTGGGTTGTTTTATTTTTACTGGTTGTACTATAAATAACGTTGCAAACCAAATTCACATGAGTATTTCTCAAAGGAAAAACCTATTCTCAAGCATATATACTTTCACTGAATTTTTAATTTTGTACCTATGTGTTTTTCCCTTTTAATTAAATCATTAATTTTGCTTTATTATCACCATTAGCTTATGGCTCCTGCAAAGTTGCTCTATTAGGAGTTAACGATAACATCAGACAGATAAAAATTAAAGAATTTAATTAGGAAAGAAAAACACACATGTACCAAATTTAAATTTGAGTGAAGTATAGGTACTTACAAATGGGTATTCGCTTAATAGAAATAGTTAAAATTATTTATCTCTTATAAAATATCAAAATCATCCCCCAACAAAAGTAATTAGTTATAAGGGTTTGGTTAGTTAGTTAGAAAGTTTTATAGTGAGTGATGAATATTACGGAGGAAAAGATCGATACTTTAGAAAAAATCACGTTAGATTATGAAATATCCTGGAGATCCTTGTAATAATGACCAAGTAGAGTAATATAATATAAAAAGAAAACTAATTTGATTTAAAATATAATTATATTTCTTTGGACAGTATTATATTATATTTTTAGTAAATGTAACCTTTTAGTTTTTCGGAGTTGTTTAGTTGTGCAACAAAGAATCATCACACTAATAGGATTATCAATATAGATCGCACGTGTTATTGTGCTATATAAATTAGAAATTAGATATTTAGATAGATTATTAATAAAAAGATCTCATCTATAACCTCATTGACCCTATTTGGTAAGGATGACTAAAGGATTGAGTCAAGGATTGAACTAATTATGTATTAACTTCAATCTTTCTCTACCTCTTTATGTGTTATTGCAAAAAAAAATAATTATTATAGTACTCCGTCCAATCCTTAATACAAGACTTAATTGTGAAGTTGATCTTAATCATATAAATATAAGATATATTTTTCATATTTGTTAAATTTTTTTTTTTCCAATTTATCCGGTTAATGCTACCTCAATCATAAACAAGTAAAATAGGGAGGGAGAAAATTAAGGAAAATGATTAGATTATTTTAGAAAAAAATATGTAATATTAACTGTCTTAACTAACTTCCTTAATCTAATCAAATTAGGTACATAAGTCTCATATTAAGGACCGAAGTGGAGTAATAAATAAAGCAATTGAGAAAATGGTAATTAATTTTTTACATTATTTTAAATGGGAATTTATCTTCTATTATAAGTGAACTAAATATTTTTTTTATTAGCACATCTGAATTTACTTTCTTTAAAGTTCTAAACTATGGGAGGATACTTAATCATCACACAATGATGTTTAAATCCTAGTGTTATGCATATTAATATTAAGTATGCCGTTTGAAGATTTTTTCATTTTTTGAAAACAAAAAATATAATATGCAATATAAATTATTCAAATTAAAATTAACGGATAAATTTTTTGAAAAAATATTTAAGTAACTTGAAATTAAAGAAGGCTTAAGGTGAAAATTTTCGCTGAAAGTTTTTGCTATAGAATAATGTTGTTTTGGAAGTTTTTTAGGTTCAATGTTGTCCGAGAAGTTTCAAAATGTAGTAATATTTCCCCATACCGTTAAAAAGTTAACATTGACTATTAAAAAATTGATCTTGACCGTTAACTTTGTGATAGTAAAAGACAATATTACTCTTCAGTGAAAGCTTCCGGCACAAATTTGCACCTTAATCCCTTAAAATAATGTACCAGAAAAGTATGAAGACAAGTATTCAATAAAAAAGAAACATTTTTTTATGCAAAATGATATTCGCTCCCGTCTTTAATATGAAACATATTTACCTAGTTTAATTAGATTAAGGAAATTTGTTAAATCAGTTAATATGATATACATATTTTAAAATATCCTAATCACATTCTTTAATTTCCACATTCACCTCTTGTTTTGTTATTATTGAGGGAGCATCAATAGAGTATACTAGGAAAAGATTGAAAAAGTATAAAATTTATGTCTTATATTTAGAATTAAAATCGACTCCCCAAATATAATTTATATTGGGGGGGGGGGGTAATATATATTTATTATTATTAGGGAAAGTTCCTCTGTGGTGGGGTTACGGTTAAGTTTATGAAAGTTCATAAGTTGTGTGACCTATGACTGTACCATTTTTTTGGGTTCACGTTTAGATATATAAAATGGAAGGGACCGCTTCGATGCATGGTGAAACCAAATGAAGAGACCGGATTATCTCAGATCAAAAGAAATCACACACAACGCGCACGCATAGATCAATTCCGTTCGTTGCCTTCTGATCAATCTCACGCAGCGGTGCATATGAGTTCGGAAGTTCCTTGTTTGTTCGTTCTAATCCGGTGAAAACAACTGAGAAGTATGGGAGGCTGTGAGGGAGAGAGGGGGAAGGGGAAAAATGTTTATTTTATCCCTTAAATTTCTGCCGTTGGATGACATCATGATCTAACGGCATTAAACGTGGTAGGCAGAGGTAGGCAAAGTAGGAGTAGGTAGAATAACCTATCCCTAGGGGTAGGTTATTCTGCCTACTCCTACTTTGCCTACCTCTGCCTACCACTCTTAATGCCGTTAGATTATCATGTCATCCAACGGTGAGGATCTAAGGTATAAAATAAACTTTGGTCTTGTTTTTGACTCGTCGCCGTCGCTTCATCAGCTCATCGCTATGCTCGCTGGTCCTCGTCGTCTCTGTGTTCGCCAGTCCTCATTGCACTCGTCTCTCACCGATGTAAGATCCTCAGCGCTTTCACCTACTCTCGATTTGTTTTCATCATATTTGGTTAGGTATTTGTTTTCACGTTTTCCCTTTCGTTTTCTGTACGTAGGTGGATGTATCTCTCTTTAGTTTGTATTTGAAATAATATGTACCGATCCTTTGTAAATCTATGTCGACTTGTAAAATCGAGAAACAAAAATCCCCCTATTCTCTGTTATGCTCAAGAAAATTGCACAAGCGTGGGAAGGTTTTGAATCCGTTTGAACTTTCCGTCAAGCTCATTTGAGTGAGCACTCTTTTGGGTTTCGGAGAGTTTGGGGACTCTTCTTGTAGGTCGGTCTCATTTTTTGTCCTTGTTCCCCATCAAAATTTCGCCCCTTGGTTTTGTTTTTCTACTTTGGGTTGGATTGAAGTTATCTTGGACTTCGGGGAAAGTTCCTCTCGTGGTGGGGTTACGGTTAAGTTTATGAAAGTTCATAAGTTGTGTGACCTATGACTGTACCATTTTTTTGGGTTCACGTTTAGATATATAAAATGGAAGGGACCGCTTCGATGCCATGGTGAAACCAAATGAAGAGACCGGATTATCTCAGATCAAAAGAAATCACACACAACGCGCACGCATAGATCAATTCCGTTCATTGCCTTCGATCAATCTCACGCGGTGCATATGAGTTCGGAAATTCCTTGTTTGTTCGTTCTAATCCGGCGAAAACAACTGAGAAGTATGGGAGGCTATGAGGGAGAGAGGGGGAAGGGGAAAAATGTTTATTTTATCCCTTAAATTTTTGCCGTTGGATGACATCATGATCTAACGGCATTAAACGTGGTAGGCAGAGGTAGGCAAAGTAGGAGTAGGTAGAATAACCTATCCCTTATTAGGACCCTTATTATTATTGAATAAAGTTGACAAGAGAGGAAGGTGCGGTAAAGGATGAAGAAAGTGATTTCCAAGTTGATGATAATTTAAGCACTGAAAAGATGGAACGTCCGTAATCATCATGATTAAATGTTAATGTGAGATCTAGATTCTTCTTTTTGGGAAAGGGTTGAAATACTTAGGGAAAATCTACCTCAAAGCCTCAAGTGACCAAGATATTCTTAAAAAAGGCTCAAAAAAAGTCACATATCATAAAAGGCTCTATGACCTTTTTGGGTATTATATCAAAAATATTAATAATTATATCAGTTCAACATTAACAACTAAATCAGTATATGTTAACAACTATATCTTAATAACTAAATTAGTACACGTTAACAATTATATCAGTACAACATTGTAATTTTGTTTTCTGATATAATATCTAAAAAGGTTTTAGGGCACATGTGACTTTTTTTTTTTTTTTTTTTTTTTTGAGTTTTTTTTTTTTTTTTTTTTTTTTTTTTTTTTTTTGGAGAATATTTTGGTCACTTTGGCCTGAGGGGGATTTTTCCAAATACTTATATGCCACGTGCAGGGCACGCCACTTGCTGTATGATGAGTGGCATAGGTAAGATCCTTCGTTGTTGAGGAATTTCTGGAGTCCACTGCTAAACCACTTCGTGTTGTCCAAAGTCACTTTATATTTGTCTCTCGTGTGAAGCCCTTCGCAGATGGTATCCTGTTGGGTCACTATATCAAAATTAAAGTTCTTCTTTTTAAAAAGAAAAAACAGAGTAAAAGGCCATATGAAAATACAGAGAGAGAGACTAGCTAGCCAACCTTCCTAAGGAGGGATCCCATCTATGTAGAGAATCACTATTTCATACTATGAAGGGGTTTCATCCATTCATATTGTATGATCTTTGGAAGTTAATTCTCAAAATTTTATGTATATTTTCTATATACAAAATAAAATAGGTGAGTTAGATTTTGAATGAGAATATCACGTTTAGAGATAATAATTACTACCTCTGGTCTTAATTATAGGACCACTTTTATAGTACAAATTACATTACAAAAGTGTTCTTATAATTAGGATCAGAGGGAGTAAGTATTATTATTAGCTGTTTATTAGGATTAGACATGAATATTATATTTTAGGATTATATCTTTATGATCTTATGTTTGATTTTATTAAATTATGATAGATTTTAGTGTTAAGGTTAGCCTATTAATTTGCCTATATAAAGGCTTCTTTGTACTCTATTTTATTCTCAAGGATCAATAATATTTAGAGTATTTCTTCTGGGCTTCAATATGATTCTTCAAGCATTAGTCCAGTTTGACTAGTAGCTGTCTATGTGACCTATTTGTTCTTGGCCTCCGGTGAGGTGTTTTATAACGTCCTCGATTTTACTTAACATGATAATTATATAATAGTTTGACCAATAACTTAATAATGCTTCATCAATAATCAAAATATCCAAAATAAACCAAAATATGCAAAATGAGCCCTAACGTGGCAATATACAATCATTCAACATATACCAAAAGATAGAAGCACTACTGTCAGTAGAAGTAGCCTAAGCTTCTAAAGTCTTTCTTGATGGACTCGCACGGAAACTATCACCTGAAAAATGTTGTAACCATCAATCCAACTCATTACGAATAGTAATGTGGAACAATTTATATAACAAAGTATTTAAAAAATATAGTTCACCAATATCCACATCACAAATTTCATATCATTAATTTTGTATCAAAATTTTTCCTAACACAATTCCCAAGATACAACCGAACCACCTTATTCCCACCGACTAGACCCATGGGCTAAGTTACTATCCAAATTATTGGCTACTCAAAAGCTCACTGGTCATGTGATGAGGACCAGCCAAAATCCGTAGAGCACATGTCCCAGATCGTGGGTCTTTTCCCTTTATTGAACTAGTGGGGTGTCGCAAGCTTGCAGTGTGGCAGTCCCTCATTGAATAAGTGGGATAATAGAAAGCTAACTATCGTGCACCAATGGAGGCTACACCACGTGGTAAAATAAACTACTCCATTTATTCCCAATTCAACCATTACTATAATTATTACAATAAATAGCTCCAACAGGAATTTTTTTCCAAGGTTTTCACATTCATATCATGTTATTTAAATATTTCTCATATGCATGTCATAATATCTCAATTCCCAATTCTTATACATATATAAATATTTGCATATATTTCACAATTCAAATCATAAGGTTCCATAAGGAAATTTTTATTAAAATATTCATAATTATTTCACAACGTACTCACAAACAACATATCAATACACATAATAAGTGGAAAGTGGTTACCTCTCACCAAAATAAATTATTATCACACTACTCCTAACCAAGAGCTCAAACACACACCAAAAGTTGATCTACCGCAATCAATTTACTAACCATTAATAACTCTTTAAAACTCTACATAATCAAAATTATAACTTATAATTGAAGATGGAATATCACCTAGAGGGGGGTGAATAGGTGATCAAAAAAAACATTTCGCAGGTTACACACGACCACAAACTAAGTAAAAGCAGACAAAGAGAAATATGCACAGAGCGATTTATACGGGTTCAGTCTAACACTTCGACCTACATCCTAGTCCCCAAGCACACCTTGGGATTTCCACTAAATCTTCAAGAACAAGCACAATTACACACTCTGTAACTCAGGATGATCCTATCATTCGGACTCACTCCCCCTTACAAGTTGTAATAATACACCCACACTTAAGGTTCCTCAACCTTAAGCTTTAAACTGAAAATGGAATAAGTGTTTAAATAATTCCTCATGAGTGAATAATAAATGAACACTGAAGAGCAATGAATATCTGAAGATATTAATGAAACAGTTGAAACAGCAAATTGCAATAAGTTCAAATTGAATGCACACCGTTTCGGTAGTTGGCGAATTCAATGCTTCGACTATTTATAGATGTTGCAATTAATGACCATTGTTGGAGCTTGAGGAATAGCCATTGAGAGTCTTGAATGTATCCGTTAGACAGATGAAGCTTCGGTTAAGAGTTTCGCCATTCAAATGATCCAGGTGGATATTGTAGTCACGACATTCTTTATTCCTTTTGTTTTGCCCGTTGTGAAAAGCATTTAATGTGCAGGAGGAATATCAAAGAAAGCTTTACATTGATCAGAGTATTGGTTACGGAGATTATCACCGATTTTGGCAACTGCATTTAATGCGTTTGATAACCAAACTGCTTTTTGTAAATCTGTGGTTAATCCGTGATAAATGCATATGAAACTTATGAGCACACTGGTTAAAAGCAACTAGCAATGTTAATGAGTAGCATAAAGAAGCAATAAGATTAAACACATTGATTTATAGTTTACGCAGATGGTGATTTGAAAACAGGGTGATCATGCTCGAGCAAGAATAAAAATTATGCTCGGGCATCACTTGGGAAAATATTTTGAAAGATTAGAGATCACCCTATGCTCGAGCAAGGATCTAAGCTTGCTCGGGCATGCTTCTTCTTGGAGCGATTAACAATGGCTTTTTATCGCTGATGCTCGAGCAAGGCATTTCTTATGCTCGAGCATGAAAAATTCATGCTCGAGCATGAAAAATTCATGCTCGAGCAAGCTTCTTCACAAGCATTAGAAAAATGATTTGACACGCTGATGCTCGAGCAAGGGAACTATCTTGCTCGAGCAAGACCCAGACAGAGGTGAGAAGATAAATGTCTCACGACGTTGCTTGAGCATACTTTTCCTTCTGCTCGAGCATGACATTTTCATGCTCGAGTACAGGTCAGATAGAGGCAAAGCATGTGGAATACAAGGGTGCTGCTTGAGCAAGCCATTATCTCTGCTCGAGCATGACTCTTTAGCTTTGTGAATATGTTGGTTGTTATGCTAATGCTCGAGTAACCCACGTTCCCTGCTCGAGCATGACTGCTCAACTTGTAAATCCTTACTGTCTCGATGATGCTCGGGCATCATAACTATGCTGCTCGAGCATGATTCTCTGAGACACTTAAACAAGCTATTAGATTGTGTATGCTCGGGCATGAGTTGACCCTTGCTCGAGCAAACCATAACTTAGACACATAACACTTAATTCAATAACTTAGAATTTGTGATCATCAAAACACGAGAACTAACAATAATTTCATATAATTAAAAATATACAAATTTCAATAGTAATATATTATTATAATAAAAACTAAAAATAACAGTTTGGGGAATACATTTAAAAAAAAAGACCGTTTAGTCCCAAAAATTTCATAAATGACATATCAGTCCTTCAAATTTCAAAACCAAACTGCTTAAAATTTCAATACTATCTTTAGGGGTGAGCAAAGGACCCGCAGCCTGCTCGCCCGCCCGCAACCCGTACCATTTTACCCGTTTTAAACCCGCCCAAATTAGACACGTAACGGGTAACGGGCTGTCCCGTACCCATTTAAACTAAATGGGCGGGGTACAGGTTACCCACCGGGGCACCCGTGCCTACCCGTTACCCGTATATTATTATTTTTATTTTTTTCAAATCACAGATCAGACAAGACATTGAGACTTGTGAGTGGGAGACGTGGCTGAGTGACAACACGGTAGAGAGTAGACACAGACTGACAGACTGAGGCAAGTCCAGACAGAGTGACAGACCATTCCCTATTGACCCATACACCCTACGCCATTTTCCAATTCCTAATCCTAACCAGTACGTCAGTAAGCAACCAGCTACTAACCAATCCGTCCATTTCCACTCATCCACTCCAGCAGCAACCCTCCCCAACTCTGCTTCTCAGACTATGTTTCCGGCTCTTGTCTCACCGGAGTCACGGTGTAGGTCGGAGTCTCGGACGCTCGCCACTGTTGCTGTCAACCTCACCGTGAACCCGCGATGGCGCGAACTCCTGTCGTTGTGATATGGAGTTCTGGAGTCGCCCTCAGCTCTCGTCGCCGTTGACCTCTCGCCCTCGACCAACCTCTCGCCTGCGAGCTGCGACCTCTCTTTCTCGTCGCCAACCAGTCAACTTTGTGCTTTTTCTTCTCAGATCTGTTTGATCTGCAATCTCACATTTCTTCTCTGATTTTTGCTTATCAGATTTATTCGATCTACAATTTCTATCTCTCTTCTTTATTTTATTCTTCTTCTTCTTTGTTCATGGTGGGTAGCGACTAGTGTGAGGGACTGGTTTCTCTGTTTTTTTTTTTAAATAATAAAGTGGTCATATCTATACGGGTTTCCCCGGAACCCGTCGGAATCGCCCGTATTTACCCGTACCCGCTTTCACGGGTTAAACGGGTTATACCACGGGTACGGGGCAGCCCCGTACCCGTGCAAAATAAACAGGCGGGACACGGGTTAAGGCACGGGGCAGCCCCGCTCGCCCGTTGCTCAGCCCTAACTATCTCTATTAACCCAAAGGCTATTCCAATATTAGATACGTTATCAACAATTTAAATTAGGAGTTTAACAAATACTAACACCACGTAAAATATGTTTCATCTTATATATATAGAAATAGCAATTTTTCATATAGTTTTTATATATATCCATAGAGGTGTGCAGTGCAATATATATATATATGACCTTTTTTTTTTCCTTATTGTTTTCAGTGTAACAATATGCTTATATATATAAACATGACAACCACGTTTTCCTCTCTTCTTTCCAAACCATATATATAAATCAGTTTTCTTTTTGTGCAGCGACACATATCAGTAACCTAGCAAAGTTTTGGGTTCCATATATAGATATTCATTCTCTTCTAGGGCTGATATATATACACATATTTACATAACAGTAAATTTTCCTTTTTCATGGTATATGCGCAGCTATTTATATAAATATATTTACAACACAGTAGGCATGTGCAGCAATATGGGTTTATCATCCCCCTCACCATGCAACTATATATATATATAGTGTGTGTGCAGGGGCGGATCCAGAAATTTATGGAAGGGGGGCATCATTTGGTGGGGGATGCGGGGGTTCGGGGCGCATACTTTAAAATGTTTTTTTAAAAGTAAAGCTTTAAATGCATTAAAAATAAAAGAATATAAAGGGAAAAGTAAGACTAAGTGTTGTTAGAAATAACAAGTTTGACACTATATATTTTAATAACAAAACTATATTACAATATCATCATTCTAAGCTTTATTTTTTGGAATTATATCATAATCGCTTTATTATCAACTTATCAAATACATCTTTTTCAATATAAGATACTAAACAATCATTCAACCAAATTGAATAGAAGGAAAAAATTGAAGGAGCAAGGAGGAGCAACGCAGGCTTGTTAAGGAAGGAATAGAAGGGAAAAATTTATTTATTTATTTTTTTAATTTTTTTATTTAAAAAAAAAAAAAAAAAAAAAAAGGGGGGGGGGGGAACCAAGGGGGGCACGTGCCCCCCTTCTCCTCTACCTGCATCCGCCCATGTGTGTGTGTGTGTGTGTGAGTGTGTGTGCAGGGAAATGTAGCTTCAACAAGTTTTTAAGCTTGGTTCTAGATGCAGCGGTACAACACACATCAACGTTTTTCTTCTCCCTTTATATATATGCAGCTTATACACACACACACACAGATAATAGCTTAATATTCAAGACTTGCGTTGATTCATCACGGAAACTAGAAGGAAGAGAAGCTCAATGATTACCTCTGTTTTCTGGATCCAATACAGAGGAAGAAGGAACAAGAAAATCTCAGCTTGAATCTCTCTCTCTCCCCTTCTCTCTCTTTCTCGTTCTTGGCCCTGGTTGGGTATGTGAGTAATGAAAAACCAAAGGCATGGATACATAATGAATCAATGATCCGGTCCAAGGAGGAAGAAGAGTGAACCGTGAGATAATCATTTATTGGCCCAAGCCGTATGCCTATTTCTGTTTGCGTGTGATCCCGTGATCGACACTGTTGGAAATCTTTCTCTGCTTTACGTGTTTCGATTACATTAGATAAAAAAAAGAAATAGGCATACGGCTTGGGCCAATAAATGATATGGGCTGATGTGTGGAGAAAATGAATGAGTATAATGGTCTGATGTGAAGAGTAGGAATATATGTATCTTGCTGTCCAATTACGTGTTGGCTGAAGAGAGAAGAATGAAAAAATGAAGTAGGCTATATCAAAAAAAAAAAAAAAAAAAAAAAAAAAAAAAAAAAAAAAAAGAAATGAAGTAGGCTTTGTATGGGCCGTGTGGTTTGGGTTAGATGAGAAGTCAATATATGGGCTCTGTATTACTTGGGTTTTATTCCAAAATTTATCTCTTACAATTATTTCATTAAAATTTATAGCAAAAAAAAATTATTTCATTAAAATATTACAAGGAAAATAAATTCCTAATTTTTTCAATAATTAATTTTAAATCATCTGGCCAATTTTCACAATTTAATTCTTATATATTATTTCTAATTCCTAAATCCTAAAATTTGGGATATTACATGTTTTGTTTGGTGTTTACTCTATTGAGACATTTGGAATATTGTTTGGTCTCTAGTGAAACTGTTTGGATTTGGTTTTTGGTGAGATGTTTGTTGTTGCTTTGGTCCATTGTGACACTGTTTGTTGCGTCTTCTAGTTTGGTTTGCCAGGTTTGGTATTCTTTAAATGTTCGAGCTCCTAGCCGGTGGTGAAGTTGTTGGATTGGAGTCCACATTTGTGCACATACCTTATGTACTTCTTATGTGCTCATACCTCTATTAGAGGTATGTGCATATTTTTTTAAATTTTTATAATATATTGTATTTATTTAGATTTAAATTATATCTTTGTCTTCTAAAATGTTTTTTTGCACCCAGTATATCAAATTAATTAGTTTCCACGATATTAATGTTACAAATAAATATTTCTGAATGTAGAACTGAAAACTAATTAATTTAAGATACTAGGTGCAAAAAAACATCTTAGAAAGCCGCATATAATTTAAATATAAATAAATACAATATATAAAAACATTAAAAAAAATGAGCACATAAAGTATGTGCACATAATGTGGACTCGTTGGATTGTTACTTTTGGATGTCCTCAATATGATATTTAGTTGAACCATTCTTGGAAGTGTCTGAACTTGTTAGTTGATTCAAAATCTCATGAAGAAGCAAATTATTGGTGATTAGTTGCTGCTTACATTTAAGCTGCTTCCAGTTTGAGGGGGAGTGTTAAGAAGATCAAGTTTAGAAATATTAATTAAGTATTATTACTAGAGATATCGTTTAATATTGATTAGGATTAAATATGAATATTATATTTTAGGAATATAACTTTATGATATTATGATTAGATTAGATTGGATTAAATTATGATAAATTTTAGGGTTAAGGTTAGTCTATCAATTTGTTTATATAAATGCCTCTTTATACTCTCTTTTATTCTTAAAGATCAATAATATTCAGAGTATTTTTTATGGGCTTCAATGTGATTCTTCAATCTCAATAAAAGCATATTAGTATTGGTGCATGCTTCAATACTGATAAGGTTTAGGGAGGTATTTACGAATTGTCTAATAACAAAATTTTTATATTGGTCACGAAATTCAAATCCATATCTTAATGAGTCGTAGTTTACCAACATAAGAAATCTTTATTATTAATTTGATCATATTTTACATGTGTGAATAGTTTATCTTTCAAGGACTTTAGGTCATTTTGTTTAAGATTAATAAAATGAAAGTGATTTTGGTAAGGTAAATATGAGGCAACCATCATGTGCAAAAGCTTTATGATGCCTTAAACAATATTAAGTTCATCTTAAGAAATTAACATTGTTTAAGCTAGCTCCTGGAGTCATAGTTTTTCTGAGTATTTTTTAAATTAAAATTACTGATACTTCCTGTTTTTTATAAAGAATAAATAAAAGGGAAAAAAAGACATATAAATATTACTTCAACTTCTAAAACCCAAAAATACCATTAAAATTTACAAAGGATAGAGAAGGGATGAGAGTGGGAATATGGGGTTTTCATGTTTTGGCTTAAAGACGAAATGTCATTTTCACACATTTTTCAGTAGCTAACGATTTTTTTAAAACCATTACGAGTTTTGTCAAAATCATTACTCATTACGCAATTAGTCACAACCTAAAAAATAGTAATGATTTTGACAAAATCGTTAAATATTGAAAAATATATATGAAAGGGGTATTTTGGTTTTCAAGCCAAGACATAAAAAAACCCATATCACACCACATCCCTTCTATGTCATTTACAAGTTTTAATGGTCTTTTCTAGATTTTAGAAGTTAAAATGGTATTTAAATGTGATTTTTCCTAAATAAAAAGATGAAAAACTACAAAAATAAATTATATATGGGGTTAAGTAGCAATTTTGCCTTGGAAGTACACCCCCAGGAGCAATTTTACTACGAAAGTTTTTTTCGGTTCAATTTTACCTCGGAAGTATAAAAAAGGTAGCGATGTTGCCATCTCCTAACGATAATGGCTCCTCACACTCAAGTGTGTACGGATGGTTTTTTTTTCCCTTTTCGCGCACACTGAGAGTGTGTGCACTTGAGTGTACACAAATGTACACTCTCATTTGAGTGTGCACAAGTGCGGAGTGTGCACTTTTGTGCACACTCTCAATGTGTGCGAAAAGGAAAAAAAAAAAAAAAAAGTCCATACACACTCGAGTATGCGCTAATGCCGTATACACTACGTTTTAGACTTTTGGGTAAAATTGAACCCAAAAAAATTTTTAGTGTAAAATTGCTCTTGATGTGTACTTTTGGGGTAAAATTGCTACTTAACTCTTATATATAATAAAAATAAAACATAATTAAAGTATACGAATGTGGAGTGATAAAGTTAGACGGATACCGAAAGTGGGATGTGGAATTCATTGTCGGTGGGTTTACCACAAAAAGTCATTAGAGGAAATAAAATTAAAAATTAAATAAATTAAACAGATAAAATCGTATACTCCCTCGGGCCCTAATTATATGACGACTTTTAGGAGTTAATTTTGGTCTTAAAGACAACATTCTTATTTTTGTCAATTTCTTCTTAAAATACCTTTATTGATATTTTCTCAATACCAATTAAACACAATAATAATTTACTAATGCACACATATATTCTATAAAGTAAGTAATATTTGCAACTTATTAATATCACATACACCTCAATTCTAATTTTTTTTAATAAAATAATTTTGAGTAATTTTTGTCATATTTTTTTCCATATCACTCCTACTAATACTTCCTCCACAGACCACAATAATTAATTTAATAACATACTTATATTATATCAAGTGAGAGATTTTACTTTCTTTTTTATTTTTAAATAAAATAATTTTGAGATTTCTTTAAAAATATTTTTTTATAACTATCTGTCCAAACTGTTGGATTTTTCCCTACAAATAACCTACTAAAATATTAAGTTCATTATCTTTTTCCCATGGCTAAAAAAAATAACCTTGCATTTGCATTATGCCAAATTAAATAGATTTTCTCTTGATAGAAATATTTTTTTCTTTGGAAAAATATTTAAAAAAATATTTCTATACATTTAAAATTCATTTTAAATTTACAACCTATCATTTCATGATAGTAAAATATCATTTTGGATTTATAAAAAAATCTTTTTACAAAAAATAAATTATAAACTAGTATAAAACACATAAAAGATGATTATGTAGACTTGGAAAACATGTATATAAATTTGTCCCAAAAAATATTTGTATATAAAAAAAACAAATATCACTACAATACAATAGGCTAGATTTCGTTCCATCAAAAACTAAAATTGTGTCTTTGCAAAGTATATAGGAGCTTCTCATAAACTCCTCAACAATCCTGAATTTTCCTAGATTGTATATACACTTATTAATCAATCTAGAACATGTAGCTACATCAACAAAAACTATACATCAACATAAGAGTATCTAAAATTCCATCAGACTATGGTGCAAAGCTAAGCCTGTTCTCATCCCCTAGTAACACAAATTCACACAAGTCAAGTCCTCCACAGTTTGTGACTTTGTGATGTCAAGACAATGTCATAGGATAGAACTCAAATCTGATTTAGACAAATGCATGAACATAAAAGGCAAAAAAAAAAAAAAAAAAAAACACACACACACACACGAGTATAAGGGAGGTGAAGAATGAACCTTCAGCAAGCCCAACATATTGTTTGACAAAGCTGAAAAATTAAACTAAACAGCCAAATTTCAAGGTATTTTATCACTTCCCTAGCAATTCTACAAAACTATACCAACCATTGATCTATAGTTGAATCGATCCTAACATCATCCATTTGAAACTAAGAGAACTTTTGAAGATAAAACAATGTTAAGGCACAAACTATCACTAAATTCTCCAAGCCATAATACTTGACCACAGACAAATTGATTTAATTCGAGAACAGACAAACACAGAGCTTGCCAAAACTAGAGACAGAGAAAGAGCTTACAATGAATATATATTTAAGCATTTTCAATTGAAAAGAAAAAACAAATACAAAATCAAATTACCCAAATGTCCTCATCTTCCTTTATATCTCCCTATGAGTCTGCGATATTTTTACAATGAAGACTGAAGATTGTTCATTGTCCTTGAGTTTATCAAATAAACAAGTTTCACCAAATAAATAAAGGGGTTTATACTTCTCATGTTGTATGAGAAGAAGAAGTTTCCTACACACACATGAAATGGTGGGACCCACATATATATATAATGCTAATTGAATATATATGTGGGTCCACCATTTCATATGTGTGTTACATGAGAATACACTTCTCCTACAACATGAGAAGTTTTTTTCCCATAAACAAATTGATGAGGAACTCAATCACCTGAAAGGAATTTTCATAAAATAATACTCGTTCACCAAATAAGACATATTTAACCGATTTTAGAGGGATTAATGATAGAGGTTAAATTAGTTAATTTTACTCATTTTTATAAAATGCCCTTATATAAATTTTGCACTTCACTTACCTTATTGATTTCACATAATCCCTCATTCATATCATAGGGATATCTTAGGAAGAAATTGACAAAATATAAAATATTATCTTATAATTAGGATCAAAACAAACTTCTAAATGTTGTCGTATAATTAAGATCGGAGGGAGTATTATTTTAGGAAAATTCCTTTCAGGTTTCAAGGGACCAAGAAAATGTCAAAAAAGGAGTTGTTAATCCCACGTAAGGAGTTGTTAATGAGACATTTCTAACATCTAAATTTCTCTTGGGACTTTTTTGATATTTTTTTGGTCCCTTAGAATTTGAAAGTAATAAGTGATTTTATATTAAAATGATTTGTCAATCATTATATTATTGTAGTTAACTCTTATACTCTTATAGGTGAAAAAGGCTGATTGGATATTGAAGTTTAAGTAGTATTACTTTGATCCTAATTATAAGACCTAGTTGACTTTTTTTTTTTTAGAGATTAATGAAGCTAAATAAGTTACTTAATCATTTTATATGCTGTGTATCCTTAGATTATATATTAGTTTATTAGTTAAACTAATTAGTTTGAAGAAAAAAATAAAAATACTCTAAAGTAATTTAATTAGCTTCCTTAATCTCTCCTAAAAAAGTCAACTAAGTCGAATAATTAGGATCGGAGGGAGTATTTTTTTGTTTTGTTTTTTCAAATATTAAATTGTCACATGATAAGAAAATATGAACATAAATTAAACGAAAACATTTTTAAAATATAATTAATTAAAACTTAGATGACTTGTGAACTAAACAAAATAAAGTTCGGTCCTTGGAAAAAAATAATAATAAATAAAGTTTTGTCCACATCGGATTAGTACAAAGTACAAATGATCAAACTTATCCATCCACGTGGTTATGGGCACCACTATCATAGGGAAAATTATGCGCAGGTTCCAAGGAAAAAAATTATAAAAAAGTTATTTAAAATTATAAAATTACATAGAAGTCCTAAAGGACTTTTTTGATATTATTTGTATTAACAATTGAAAATGCTATATTATATTTACAACAGGAAATGTCTATATTTACAACAATATTTAAACACCTGATCATTTACAACATGAAATGTTCATATTTACAATACCATTTAAACACTTAGATTTTGAACGTAGAGATGTCATTTACAAGAAAAAGATATTTACAACAAAATTTAAAATCCGGACATTTACAACAGAAAAAACTATATTTTCAACAGGAAATGCATATATTTACAACAATATTTAAAATCCTGGATTTTATTTTCATACAAATAATATAAAAAAAGTCCCTTGGGACTATTGTATAATTTGGTATTTTAAGGACTTTCTGTAATTATTTTTGTTCCTTGGGACCTGCGTAATTTTCCCAATATCCTATTATCATTGGAAGCAAATTCCATGTCCATGGCGTGCTTATTTTCTATTTAAGTTTTATAACGTTCAAATTTAATTTATTTAACAACCTTTTATTTTTAAAAAAATTGGGAAAAAGCTTCCTCTTCAAAATTTAATTGATGATAATGACCTGATAAATTTTTTACATAAATAGTATGGTTATTCTACAACTTTTGTACTCACAATGATTTGATTTAAGCTAAGCCTTCATCCATATACTTTTCACTAGATGAATTTTCTCCAATTTTTTCTTCTATTTTAACAAGTATAGAATTTAAAATGAAGATAATATTTGTTTTTTTAAAAATAAAAATAAATAAATTTATCATTTAGAAATCATAGGTTTAATTTTATTCTTATATTTTAAATAACATTTTATTTCAATAACTATAGGATCTAAAATGAAAGCAGTCTTGTAGCTTTTTCTATTTACTATTTAAAAGATTACAAATTAAAAACTTTTTCTTGTTAAGAAATAAATTACTATGAGATGATCATTTTATCAATTATTAATTAAAAATTTTAATAAGGATTTTTTTAAAATAAATTATGGAAATAAATTTTTTTATCATTTTTACTCATTGGGTAAATCCTCCTTCCCAAAATGATAAATCGAGAAGAAAAACTTTGGCCTCATAGGAATTATACCTAGAGAAATAATAATTTTCTTTTAATTGAAATAAAATTATTAAACTTTAAAAAAACACTTAGTGTTGGGTGTTATTTTAGCAAAACCACATGTGTATTTTTGCACCTTTAAAAGCCACGTCATTGTCCAATCAAAGCAAAAATGTCAAACTCAACGGTCAAAGTCAAACTTAACAATCAAACATATTTTTGCACTTAATTTGTAACCACGTAATTATTTTTACACTTAAAAAAAATACTTGGTGTTGGGCTATCTTCGAAGTAAAACACATGTGCATTTTTGCACTTTAACCCTAAAAACTATTACCTTTTGCCTATCGCTCATAATTATATAATGATTGTTTCCTATCGCATCATTCAAATATTCCAAGAAAAATCTCCAAGACTCCTTACACTCTGCCACAACTATTGCATATGCTAATGGAAACAAACCATTATTTGTTGGAAATTATGTCCTAGGGCAAGTCATTGTACTTTAAAGATTAATACCTTTTAAAGTATTCTCCATTTAGTTATCATTTTATTTGCATGTTTATAGTAATAACTGTATCCCTGGATATATCTTATAGATTATCCTAAATGTCCCTGGTCGGTCATCTACGCAGGAGTGAAGATGAAATAAGACCAGTATGACTTTGATGAGGTATGGAGATACGAATCAAAGTCATAGGCACTTGTAGGAGTACAAGGTGCTGGATCGACCCACTATAAGAAAGCTGCATGAATTTAGTCATAAGCTTATCTCATATATAACCGCGCCACAATGCTCTTTGACCTGAGATCATCATGGATTCCTACATGATGAGTCGTTGATCTTTGACCTAGTCAAAAGTCACCTTTGACCGGGTGATGATAAAGGCCATGATCGGGATCAGTGGTTTTCATGCAGTGGAATGTGAAGATGGAATTTGTCCCTCATATTTGTAGAGAGATAATACTGGCCCCCTCGATGAGTGAGCCTGAGAAACGTATGGCCATACTATGATGGAAAGGAGTTTCCATTTCTATTAGACTACTCAAGAATCGATAAAGTAATGGTCAAGAATAGGAAGTTGACATTATCCATGTCTCATCTTTGACCAAATTATGGAGTGACAAAGGGGACGTGACATGGTTGTATCGTATCATCGATCCCCATATGAATTGGGTAGTTGCAATGTCTTGCTAGAGGTCACTTACGATTTGTAGGCTGGTACAGTATTGGCTCGCTGCCAATCTCATGTGGGCCTGCAGGGTCGCACACAAGAATAGCCCAACACGAGCAATAGTGTCCAGATTCATTGAATCTTAGATATGTCTAAGATTTAATTAATACAACTTTAATCTAGGATATATATATATATATATATATATATATATAAATTATAGTATATTATAATATAATATAAATTCAAAATTAAATAATAATGATATTATTAATATAGATTATAATATTGTTATATATTTGTTTTGTATTTAATTTATTCGATAAATTAAATATCTAAAACAAATAGAGATATTGTATCTCAGATTTAATTTTCGAATAAAGATATCATATATCTAAATTAATTTAAATTGAGATATAGTATCTCAAATTTAATTAATTGGATAGATATCATTTCTCGGATTTAATTTATAGAGATAAATTAAATCGAAGGCTTTTAATTCGGATTAAATAAATAGATTAGATTAGATCTATGAGATAGATTTCATTAATATATTATTTTAATCAAATTTCAAAATTAACAAGGATTAATTTTGAATATAATACGCCTATCGGGTTTAGAAAAACCTACAGGACATTTTGTCAGACGTATTAGAAAAGCCGCGAGAAACCCTAGAGAGAAAAAGGAGAGACGCGAGAATACTGATGGCGCTAGCACGTTGCCGTCAGTGTTGGAGGCTATTCGTGTGGATACCGGTAGAGGGAGGAGATTCGTAGAGTCGAGTCCTGTTGATCAAGTAGGTAGCCCACGAGATCAAATTGAACGAGGCGCTTATTAATTCGCATAGGTACGGTTTCTAATGAACTTGATTTAAACGCCATTGAAGGATTCTTTTCATAGGGATTCGTAAGTTGTTTTTAATTCCGCTGCGTGTACGGATCCCAACATTATTCTCATCCAGCGAAACTGCACATAGTAAGACACCTTCATATGGACCTTTCAAGTGGCAACCATCTAACCCAAAAATATGGCCTACAACCTTTCAAAAAGCCATCTCTACAAGCAGCCAAGCATACAAAAATTCTCTTAAAAGTAAGACTTTTCTTCAAATGATAACCTTTCATGGTAACTTGACTTCACTAAACTTCCCCCTATTTTTTTTTCCAACAATAACTCTGCATATTTTGGTATCTTCTTGTAACTTGCAACAAGAGAACCTTTGCATTCTTTTCTACCTTTTCTTCTTGCCCTATACAATTGCATTCGATGAGCCTTAACTCCATATTTGGTGGTCAATTCATTGTCCATTAATTCATAGCTCATATTAGGATCAACATTCAAAGATCCTTTCAATTTATTTGCTATCCAGGTTGATGTGGCATTGGGTTGATTAGTTAGCCTAATGCAAGTGGGCATTTGTTTGTATGTCTTTATCATAAAAGTCACACCATCTGGGGTAGGAGAAGCATAAATTTTCTAAGGACAACCATCTGAAGCACAAATAGCAGTTACTCTTGCTTTTTCATTTTTTATTCTAATTATGTCAAAATTTTCTTGGATTTCATAATCCCTTAAAGCATTCCTAAATTCATTCACATTGATAAACAACATATCCTTTTCCAATGTCAATAATTTTAGGCTTTTTCATGTCACTAGCACTTGTAGAATTTTCACTACCTTCAATCTCAATTTCAGATTCACTACCTTGACTATCTTCTACATCATTTAAAATAGAATCATCATCAATCCTTTCTCCCTGTCCAAAATCTTCTACTTTGTTATCATCACAATCCTCTTCTTCAAGTATCGTATATAATTTATCAAAAGGAGGTTCACTTTTATCACAATTATCAATATCTTCAACAAGAATAATATTTTCCTAGAAGGATGAAAATTTTTAAAATTAAAATCAAAATATAGTGCCAACAACATATTTAATGACAACATATTGGTGGACTAGTGTTCTATAATTTATCAATACAGATTTTGTGTATATTGCAACCTAACTCTAATTTGTTATTTCAATGAAACACATCACTAATTGTTCTTCTATACATAATTCAACCGATAATCCCAATCAAAGAACAATCCCAATCAAAGAATTTTTTTATCAAGCTTTGTATAAACCTAACTTTGTATATAAACACATCACTAAGCCCCTTCTCATAGTTGTCTGTCTTTTTATCGTTACACATACGAGGAACTCGCTTGCCTGAGCCTACCTTGCATATGCTAAGCTTCAGGAACCTATTGCGACAATCCGGTATCAAATCCCCAACCATTTAATCTATAGAATAAACTTTGTATTACGTCATAATAGGTTCTTGGTTTTGGGAACCAATAATCCTAGTCAAGCTTTTTACGAGTATAAACCAATGATCCCAATCAACCTAACTTTGATTTATCAAACCGATAATCTCGATAGATTTTTGAATGAAAATTTGATAAGATTTTTACCTTTTTGTTTCCATGATCTGTTGCAGTTGTCTTCTCTATAGTTGTTCTTGCGGCTCGTGTTTTTTCTTTTGTAAGTCTACAAACTGTCAAGTAAAACTAGGGATTTAGTATTAAGGGTGAAATAGTAAACAAATTTTATTTTTATATAAAATTTAATAAAAAAATATACTTTTGAAATCTTTTTGGAATATTCTTAATGGAGTTAGCTGTTTGAATTTAAGTGTATATTTCTAAAATAGAGAGGATGTCTGTGTAATTAAGGCAAAATAGAAGATTGATCATAGTATTTTACTTATGATTTAAAGAAGTTTACATGAAACACCCTTTTGTATAAAAGCCTATCTAGTTTGTAAAAGTAGTCAACTGAGATAAACCATGTTAAATTTGAAAGTAATTTTTCCCTTTTGGCTTTTCTTAATTTATATTTAAACATTTTTTTAAAAATAAAAACTGCCCTTTCTTATTGAAACAAGTTTTTGTTAAACTACATAAGATCTCATTACACATTGTTTAAGCAAAAAGACTATGCTACAAACCACGAGGTTTGACACAGTTGGCACTTAACTAGATTTCTTAAGCCTCTAGTTAGAAGCTCAATTCACAATGGTATGTATAGAGAGGGTCTCATTTTTAGCAATAAAGCTCCTTTGAGAAGTCTACGGTATGAGAAAATTAGTTATTGCTATCGGCGATAGATACCTTGTGGATATAAAAAAAAGACTATGCCACACTTAGTCCAAGAAAAAAATAGACTATCCCATATGGAGCTGGGAAATCAGGCCGAGCCCATCAAGCTGGCTCTTTTAAGCCCAGCCTCTTCAAGGGCTGAGCTTGTAAATTGGAGTTTCTAAATGAAGCTGACCCTGCAGGGCTAAGGACCGGCCCATTAAATATATATATATATATATATTTGTTTCATTAACTTGACTTGACCATTTAATTTACTAATTTATATGTATTTTGTATTTGTTATAGAGTTATTTATCCATTTAATTATAAATACATAATAATTATACTTTAATTTGATGATTTGTTTTAATATTTGTTGCAAATAAAGATTATGGATGTATTCATGATGTGAGAAAATATATTCTTGATATTTTTACCTATGAAGCAGAGCCTACTACTCGAAGTGAAGAATAACCAAATGTCTTTGAAATTGATGATAGTAGTGAGAACACTAGTGCAAAAAAGGGCTTTAAGACCGCCTCATTTAGAGCGGAGAATCGACACCCCGGTCTTAAAGGAATGACCGGTGGCGAGTTCCGTAAATATAAAGAACTTCTTGCACCTTAGGACCAATTTCTCACCGTTCTTAAAAACATTATTGAGACCGACTAAAAAACAACCGGTCTTAAAAATTGAATTGAAATTTCAATTACTTACTAAATATATCTCATATAGCCGTACTTATATTTTTTACGCGGTAAAACATAATAAGGAAAAATTTAAATATAAAAAGTCTAAATTTTTAAGACCGAACTTATCAAAAAGACGGTCTTAAAAGTTTTCTTTTAAGACCGGACATATGATACTTTCGGTACGAAAAAAGTTCATTAATATTAAGACCGTCGTTTTACAAGGAACGGTCTTAAAGGTTAAACTTTTAAGATCGGACTTTTAATATGACCGGGATTAATGTAAATATTAAGACCGTCTCTTTTGCATCCGGTCTTAAAAATCAACGCAAGATATACATTTCTTCGCGCGAAAGCTTTTGTTTCTCGTGGAGAACCTCATTCACGTTCGAAACCCTTCTGTTGCATTACCTCTCTTCCTCGCCCACGTACCATCAGCCCCCGTTACTCTCTCATTTGCTCGGGCATTCCTCTCTTCCCCTGTCTCGAAAATGGACGGTGAAAATGATTCTATTCGTGTTCCGGCAATGCCGGTTCTGGTGTGGCGGGTGTGAGTGAGAACAAACCCTCTTCATCTCACAATGAGGCTCGTAATTGCCCCGCACGCCGTGGTAGAATAGGCACACGAATGATGGATGTGACCCTAAGTCGGACTTCCGGGTCAAAGCTAGAGATTCGGTTTGATGAAAGGTTGGAAACTGTCGGTCCTAATAAAAGAAAATATAATAGTTTTGTGTTTTGTCTAGCATATAGCAAGGTTAGCATCTTGACGGATGAGTGGAAAAGTGTGGACTCTAAGAATGTAAAGGATCCTATTTGGGAGACTATCCGGGTTACATGCACTTGTCCCCGATCGGAAGTTGAAAGACAAGACATTGTCTTATTGTGCTGATCGGTGGAGGAAGTTTAAGACCTTTCTCGCTAACACGTATATTTTCTCCGAGGTCCACCTGGCAAATATCCTTGGGAAGTTTACACATTTATTGATGAACGAATTTGGCGACAATTTGTTCTTCTGCGGACCACTCCTGGAGCTCTGGTAAGTTTATATTTAGTTTTGTTTTCCCTTTTGTTTGCTTATTAACCTGTGCGGATATGTGAATGTTATTGTGTTCATCTAATCCTGTTAGTTATATAATGGTTCAGTGTGTGAATAGAAGTATACATTTCCGCCTTTGTCTATGCAAGTCGATATGTCAACCCCGAAAAGGTAAATTACGATGAGAAGGTATTAATTGTGTAATGGTTTGTCTTGCAAAGGAGGAAATGAATAGTCTTAAAAGGGGGAAACTTTATATACCCAATTGTTACTATCTAATGGGGACTGCTTGATCCCATTTGGATGCTTTAAAAATGATCAAGTTTGTATTATTCTCGTAAGCATAATTCTCTTTTGTTTCTTAACCTATCTAACTAGCTAGCACTACAAAACATAGCTCCAATTTCTTCTACAATTCTACATCTTCCTTAAATAAAATGTTGAAACTTGATGAAGTGAAGAATTTGACTACTTGTTTGATTGACGTTCATATGAAGCGAAGTTCTCTAATTTCGTTAGTGACATGCATGGCTGGAATTCATAATTAATAGATGTTTTCAATCCGATTCACGTAAAAGAAGGGAACAAGCACGGGAGATAGGTAGAAAGAATGATTGCCCTCATAGGGCTTCTCGCGCGGATATCAAAAGGCCGAAAAGATTTGATGGCGGCCAAGAAGAAGAGATTGGATGATGAAGCGAATCCAATCCTTCGTGATACATGCTCCTCCATCTCCAATACGTCGCGAGCAGTTGTGGTTGCATATTCGGCAAAAGCCAAGCGGCGCCTACACGAGTGAACAAACTCGACTAGTTCTTTGAAAGAATTGTAAGTATCGTTATTGTTATTTTTTAGTTACTAAACATGTTTCATTACTAAGCTTCTCGTTATCGTATCTTATAGGAATATCTTAAAAAGAAAGAAGCGAGAGGGATCTTTTGTGTCGGACGGGAGGAATGATGTTCGACCATTGCGACCGAAAAACCAGATCACCCGGGCGTGTAAGGGGGATTGGAGGACGGGTAGGCATAAAACAAGTCTTTGGTACATCCAAACGCCATAGATAAAGTATGGTTACCGGGAGGAGATGGACCGACAACGCTGGCTGCTAAAGAAGCTTCAATGGCGCAATGTTTCAATCCCAGATGAGCCAGATGAGGGAGGAACTGAGTCAGATGAGGTTGCTTTTAAGCAATCGTCCAGAGACCAGTGTTCCCTTCACACACTCACCTGCAACTATGCAGCAGAGCACTAAAGGGAGCTGCATTGTTGGATAGTCAGAGCAACCTTGTGACCTTTATATGGAGGATCCCGATCATCATGATGGACGATTATTGGTTGCAAAAGGGACTGTTCACAACTTGGGATCAATTGTACACCACCAACAAATGCCCGATGATGAAGTCGAGTGTCGTTGAAAAGGTGATCATTGATGCACCGCTCCTCTCCAAACCGATGAGTGAAGCTTGTGAGTGATGTCAAGGGAACCTTCATCCCTTGGCCGGTGATGCTTGTACATGTCTCTACCTTGCTCCCGAAGCTTCAACCCCTCCTCCTCAAGTTCCATCCCCTTGTCAAGCTCCATCCCCTCCTCAAGCTCTATCCCCATCGCTAAGTTGGCTGCGCCGAGGAAAAAATATCCGATCGATGAAGAGTGGATATTTTAAGGATAAATCGTGGCCCGCCAATGAAGTAGTAGGCGTCCCTCATCCTCACCCGTTCAAGTTGACACCGTTGATGTTGAGTCCCCGCTTTGCTTCCTCGACAGGAGCTTACCGATGCGCTTGTTCAAATTTTTATGAAGTAAGTATCTTTCTGTCTATGAGTACATAATTTAAATGCATCGTTTAGACATACATACATATATACTAATTCTCGATCGATGTCATTATTGTAGGTTCTTGCATCATGAATTGGTTCAAAAGGCAGGATCAACGATTTTGGATTCTTGTGCCCTGTCTATTCAAGTCAAACATCCATGGAGGAGAGACAGGAGTACATATCAAAGAGGTTGTGTGAAGTGAGAAGAAAGTTGTACTTTTTGCCATTCTTCCACAGGTACATATCAAAAATCTTGTCCGCAATTCACTTAATTTTGCTACATATATCACTGAGTATAGTTTACTCGCTTTGTGAATTTTCAGCCGCCCATCGCGCGATTGGTCCTCATGTGCATGGAGGAGCATAAAGTTATCTTCTTATGCTCCACTCACGGTGAGCCATTGCCTACGTTGGTGCAGACCATCAACGAGTAAGCATTTCATTTTGATTCTCTTGTCTGAAATCTCTGCTGTGAATTTTCAGTAAATCATTGATAAATTTGTGATTTTGATGATAGTGCCATGAGGACCTTTCAAATAGTAGAAAAGAAAAGGCGTGGTACTCAGGACAACCCCATATGGTGACCCGCAGGTTGGTACAATATTTATAGCACACTCGCCTTGTGAACTTGGTCATTAAGCTATATATATATATATATGCTCTTATATATATTTCTTGTTCTTTTTAGACCGTCGGCAACCACCGGCGTCCAACTTATGTGGCCGATTACATCATGAAACACATGTATGATATTACCACGCGAGGGGATACTAAATTAATTGCAAAGGTAAATGTATTTGATGTTACATATTATGCAAGTTAATTCAGTTTCGGCTTACTATTACAAATGAAATATGCACGCAAGTTAATTCGATTCTTTGTCTTTGATGTTACGAGATGTTTCAATGCACCTTTGCTCCCTTTTCTCATGATGAACTGGAGCACATATGCAATGTGTTTTGTGAATATCTATATGGTCGATCTTAGAGTCACAAAAAGGACAATAATTAATGTCCTAAATTCATTTGTAAGTATATTACGTAGCAACAATAATCGATCTTCCGTAAATTTGTTTATTTTTTTGAATAATTCATTTGTAAATATACATAGGCAATGTAAAATTCAATAAATAAATTTAGTTAATTTTTTGAACAATTTTCTTGTGTCCATTTTGGGTTTCGAATGTATTATTGGATGGCGAGATATAGCTATTTAATTTAGTGTTTGAAATTTGAGACTTTTAGGACCGTTCATTAACACATGTCCGGTCTTAAAGGTCCACAAAAGTCTTCGGTGTAAAAAGTATGAGACTTTTAGGACCGTATATTGCTTTAGTGTCCGCTCCTAAAAGCTTAAAAGTCCACATGAACTTTTAGGTCCGGACGTATTATAAAAGGTCGGTCTTAAAAGTCACTTTCAAAAGCCAGCTTAACTTTTAGGACCGTATTATTATAAATAATCGGTCTTAAAAGTCCTTTGCTTACAAGTCCGCTTAACTTTTAGGACCGTATGTTTTTATTTGTGCGATCTTAAAAGTCAATCACCTTTAAATACCTCTTTTCGAGACAAATTAAATGGATAGGGTTGAAGACAACCGAGTTTACGGCGTTCGCTCAAGCTAGGTCCTTCATTATACTCGTTTTTACCTTTCCATGTGTAGAGCAGCATTATCAGTGTCCCTTTTATTTTGTCTTTTGTCTTTTTGTCGGAAAAAGAAGGAAGATAATGAAAAGGACACTTTGTTTCTAACATGGGGAGGTAAAACCGACGATAATGAAGGTCCAACTTTGAGAAGAATAGTCACTTTGTTTGTTCTTATCCGAATAAGGTAAAAGGCCTTTTTTTTTTGTATGTTCTTAACCGTATTCTGCGTGAATTTCGTTGTTGGATTTACACGAGGACAATGTTTTGTTTGTTTCCTTTTTGTCGGAAAAAGAAAGACGATAATGAAAAGGACAAGAGGCAATCGGATATGGAAAACAAAGCTGAAAAAATGGCAGTGTTTTTAGGACCGTCGATTTACTAACTAAAGTCTTCGTTCTTTTATTTTAGGTTTTTTAGTCTGCCATTATCCATCCTTCATAGTTGCCTTGTTTATTGCTTTCCAAGTTCAGATAATGGATAAAGTACTAAACTCGCACTAGAACAAAATTTAAAAATATTTTATTTACTAATTTTTTTATGCTGCCCTATAGGGGCAGCGATCACAAAAAAAAAACAAAATAAAAAAGCAACAAAAAAAACTAATCCCTCTCGTAGTCGGAGAGGGAGGGGCGTTGGAGTCGTCTTCACGGGATCGTACTTCACGTCATTGGCGTGGAGTACCATGTTCAGCTTGTTGTTCATGGTATGAGCAAGCTGAACCAATTGGCCCAAATGTCGATCGATTTGATCGACGCGGGCCTGATGACTTCACCAACCGCTTCACAATCGGATTTGGAGGAGGCGGTGGCGGAGGGGGCCGAGGTTGAAGAGGAGGAGGAGGAGGAAACGGAGGACCCGGGGGAGAAGAATGTGAAGAAAAATAAGTAACAACGGGTTTAAATAGAGAACCCATCCCGAACAATGTGAAACGCCGGAAACTTTAATGAGGAGATGCATTGTTCATCAGAATACGAGGAGACGCCTAGTTGGGAAGTTTATCTTGATTTGAACAGTGTGTAAGTACCGGGTAAATGATAAAAGGTCGGTCTTAAAAGTAAGACTTTTAGGACCGGGCTTATTATAAAAGACCAGTCTTAAAAAAAAATAAATAATAGAATTTTATAGCGCATACCTATAAGTACCGGGTTAATGATAAAAGGTCAGTCTTAAAAGTAATTTAGCCTTTTAGGACCGGATATTTTAAAAATGTCGGTCTTAAAATAAAATGAATTGCAAAAATATTAAATAATGGAATTTTATACTGTGTACCTATAACTCCTTATTAATTCATCACTACCTCGTAACTCCAAACTACGTACGTGGCTATCTCGAGAACAGCTCTCTCGCCTTTATTAATTAACTCCTCATACCTCTCGCCCCAACCGCTCAAACCATGGTTAGATACAAGAGAACCGCTCGTAGGGGTGCTCTTAGTCGTGATGCTCGTGCCTTCCGTCGATCGTTATACGGTGCGCCTCCTCCATCGAGGGTCCGTCCTATTGTGACGAAGAGTCTCGGGTCGTTGGACCCATTGTTATTTCTTCGGATGATGAAGAGGTTCCCGCTCCCCCTCTCCAACCTCTTGGCCCCACCGTGACTACTACGACCCCTCTCATCTTTCCTCTAATGAAGCATTGTGGTGATTCGAGTAAGACAGTAAACTTGCCGATCTCCGGAGGGAAATTAATCTTTGTTCACGCCGAAATTGCCAAGGCTTTGGAGGATAATAAGCTTTAGGAGATGTTTAGTCGGATTCTTGTTTTTGATAATTTCTGCTTGTTTTTCTTTTGTATTTTTTCTTGTGTACGTGCATATGCAAGTAATATATGTAATTAAAGAAACTCCAGTTTTCCTTTAATTTTTATTCATTCGATTGTCTTTGCGCTCGCCAAATCCTTTTTTAGAAATCACAAAAACGAGGAATTTTAGGACCGGAGTATTATAAAACGTTGGTCTTAAAAAATTTTATATATAGAACCGTCTACTTTTTAACGAACCGGTTTAATTGTCTCAATTTAGGTCTGGAGTATTATAAAACTCTGGTCTTAATAAAATCCAAAATATAAAACATGTCTCGCTCCGTCGCGAAGAATATTAAATTCCCTCTCTCGAACTTCTCTTGTCGCGCCTAAAGTGTTACTCGGGTTACGTCGCCACTTCGTCGCTGGTTCGCGTTGATCTCTCAACAATCACTTTTACGGTTCCTTAGCTAAACGTCTATAGACCAAACCGTAAGAGGTGTTTCGGTTATATAACTTTATGATTTTCCCGCTCATCGTTCGGGTTTTTCCGGGTTGAGCGAAATCGATCAAATGTTCTTGTGGGTTTTCGTGTTGTTAATGGATATTGTATTTTGAAGATTATAATTGCACTTTAGACCTACCCAACTGACCAATAAATGTTTTTAGGTTACTCTTGCCGTCACCGCAACATCAACGTTCGTGGCGGGAGAAGAAAGACTAAGCAAATTGAATTTATATGCTACAGGTGAGTCCACAAGACCTTCAGGCGATGCATTTAATTTCCTCGTCATGCATTTATTTTGGTTCTTGGATTCACTGCTATACATTTATGACCAAAATTGATTCTTCGTTCTGCATTTAATGAGCAAGTTTATCCGAAAAAAAAAGGAAAAAAAAAGACATAACCGACATTTGAGCATATATATGTATGTTAAATCTTTCCGTCTATATATATAGGAATTCTACTATGGATCACAGTTGGATAAATGCTAAACGGACGAGTGTTGAATATCGAATGGGGTGAGGGACTTTATAAAATTTGCTAAACAAAATGCCCATGCCGAGGGTGGGAAGTTTTATTGCCCTTGTGTAAAATGTTTGAATGAGAGGCGACTAAGTCCCGAAGTTATACACACACATTTAATTTGTGAAGGAATTTGTAAGACTTATACAAGTATGGGTATGGCATGGTGAAAAAATACTAAGTGGGTCTCAACATAGGGAAGTGGCCTTTGATGATAATGACACGGATATGGATGATCACATAGAGGACATTATCCGTGATGTAGGAGAAGAGGCTTTTCATCAATCACATGCATATGGTAATATGTGCGGTGATGCGAGACCCCTCTATACCGTGGGTGTAAAAAATACCAATTGTTGAATGCCGTATTGAAATTGGTAAGCTTGAAGGCACGTCATGGATGGAGCGACAAGAGTTTTTCGAAATGCTTGAGGCTTTTAAGGACATGCTTCCGGATGATAATGTGTTGCCGCATCGATACTATGATGCTAAGAAAATACTTTGTCCACCGGGGATGTAGTACAAAAAGATCCATGCATGCCCGAATGATTGCGTATTGTATAGAAAAGAGTTTGAAGAGGAGCAAATTGTCCGAAATGTGAAACCCCAAGGTACAAGTCAAATAAGGGGCCTGCAAAAGTGTTGTGGTATCTTCCAATCATACCAAGGTTCAAGCGGTTGTTTGCGAATGAAAATGATGCAAAAAATTTGAGGTGGCATGCAGATGAGAGGATTTCTGATGGAAAGCTTCAACATCCGGCTGATTCTTCTCAATGGAAGAAAATCGATCAATTATTTCCGAACTTCGGAGAAGAACCTAGGAACCTTAGGCTTGCCCTTAGCACGGATGTCATGAATCCATATGGAAGCCTTAGCAAAGATACATAGTTCATGGCCCGTACTACGATTATTTACAACTTATCTCCAATGTTATGCATGAAACGAAAGTATATCATGTTGTCTATGTTGATTTCGGGACCGAAACAACCCGGAAATGACATTGATGTTTACCTTCAGCCCTTGATCGAAGACTTGAAGGAGTTGTGGGCGAAAGGTGTTGATGTTTTTGACTCTTTCAAGAAGGAGGTGTTTAAAATGCGAGCCATGATATTTTGTACTATAAACGACTTCCCAAAGATATGGGAACTTGTCAGGGTATAGTGTAAAAGGCCATAAAGCATGTCCGGTTTGTGAAGAAGGCACACGTTACCATCAACTTCAACATGGAAGAAAGACGGTTTATCTTGGACATAGGAGATTTCTTAGACGGGGCCACCCATATCGTCGATTAAAGAAAGCCTTTTTTGGTGGCCAAGAGTATGAAGATGCTCCGGTGGCATTGACTCGGGGAGCAAGTTTATGAAAAGGTGAAAAATATCAATGTCGTCTTCGGTAAGACTGCAAAGAGTAGAAAAGAAACAAATATATGGAAAAAGAGATCTGTATTCTTCGATCTTCCATATTGGCACAATCTTGATGTGAGACACAGTATTGATGTCATGTATGTGGAGAAAAACGTATGTGATAGTATTGTCGGCACGCTTCTCAACATACAAGGTAGTTCCAAGGATGGTGTGAAGGCAAGATTGGATCGATAGCAATGGGAATACGCGAAGAGTTACATCCAAGGCCGATGGGAAGAGAACTTATTGTCCCCGGCTTCTCATACTTTGTCTAAGGATGAGAAACGAAGTTTTTGTGAGTGTTTACATGGCACAAAAAGTTCCCACGGGGTATTCTTCAAATTTGAAGAGGCTTGTATCGATGAAGGACTTGAAATTAGTAGGCCAAAAGTCTCATGATTGTCATGTCTTGATGCAACAAATGACTACTCCCAATAGCTATTCGAGGCATCGCCGAATATGATCTTCGGGTCGTTTTGACTAGACTTTGTGTCTTCTTCAATGCGCTTTGTAGTAAAGTTTTCGACATTGAAAAGTTGGATGAATTGGAGAATGAAGGATATCTTATCTTATGCCACCTTGAGAAGCTTTTTGTTCCTACATTTTTTGACATCATGGTTCATCTAATTGTTCATCTAGTGAGGGAGATAAAGATGTGCGGCCCTATCCATTTACGGTGGATGTACCCAATTGAAAGATCTATGAAATTCCTAAAAAGGTATGTGAAGAACGCATACCGGCCAGAAGCATCGATTGTTCAGAAATATGTTTCTGAAGAAGCCATGGAATTTTGTCAACATTATTTGGCCAAAGTAAGACATATTGGGCTTCCAAAACGTCGCATGTCGATGGGGGTAGACGAGGGGCTTCCGTAAAGAGTGTGGATCCCGATGAATTGTCACAAGTCCACTTATACATCTTGAATAACGTCGATGAAGTTCAAGCCAAAGATAGCTGCACATAAAGCGGTTTGTAAGGAAAGAAAATCATCGAATGATCGAACAAAGGTTGATTAGGGAGCATAACGTAACTTTTGCAAACTGGTTCAAACAAAAGGTCGAGGGAGAGGAATGTGTTTCGATACAATCAAATGGTTAGCGGTGTGGTCCCGAGGTTGATGTCATAAGTTGGAATTTGTATGTGATCAATGGTTATACATTTTACACGAAGTCCCTAGATGATACGAGCACAGTCGAACGGTGGTGTTATGTTAGAGGTGAATCTATGCACTTCTCCGGTTCGAAAGACAAGAGCCCTTTATTGGC